>JBBGZY010000004.1:2785000-3385000 GCA_037952925.1 Lithobates clamitans | reverse complement strand
GCGCAAGCAGGTGCATGTACTGGCACCAATCGGCCTATTTAAATGGAGCAATGACACATACACATTGCTGAGTGGTCTTTCAGCTTGTTCCTGTTTACCTGTGCCTTAATCTGTTCCAGTTTCTTGTGTTTGATCCGGCTTCACCTGAACCTTCCCTTGGACTTCCAACTGCCTACCTGTGACCCCGGCTTGTGTTTGACCCTGCTCCTGCTTCTTGCTTCTGTACCTCGCTGCCCGACTGTGTACCGAAATTGGCCTGTATCCTGTTTTAGCTTTTGTCTCACGCTTCTGTACCTGCTCTGCCCCGCTGTTGATGACCCCCTGGCTTATGTTTCATCCATGCTTCCGCCTGCTGATCCAGCGACACGGAGTTCCTGTTCTCAGTGCCTATCCAGTGATCTGCAGCCATCGGGTTCCTGCAAAGGCCCAGCCGGTGCCACCTGCTACATCGGCCCTCGTGCCACTCTGTGTCCTACACTCCCTGTCGTCTCTACCAGGGGCGTTGGACAGGAGGTGCAAGAGAAGCCCTCTCTACAGCTCAATCTACACCAGGTACGTGACACAAGTGCCAACATTGAAAAAGTCCTTCCGTTGCCCCCCAGCCCTCTTGTCTCCAATGTGATATGGGGTATATAGTGACCGTCCTAGCAGGTGTGACTTTTTGTGACTGGGAGCCATGGGGCCTCTCCTCTACCCATGTCTACACTGGCAAGGCTGCATTAATGGGCACTGATGACCCAGGCAGCAACCAGAAAGTGTTCTTTATGCCCTAAGTTTCGCCCTAAGCCCATGGCCTTTGGCCCACCTAGAAACACCTCTGTCGGTGGCTAAATGAGTGTGTTTGAAATTGGCATTTACATTTTTGGGGGGAAGATGGCCTTGTTGCCTCCCCTGTTGGGGCCCGAGCGAGGGTAGCCTCCCTTCATCCCTTGTGGTGGCTTGGCTGGAGCCTCCTTTTTTGGTGCCTCCCTGTTGAAAGAAGAAAAAACAATAATGTTCATATATGCTTTATATTTACCTTCATCTTTGGA
The DNA here is from genome assembly GCA_037952925.1 of Lithobates clamitans. NCBI lineage: Eukaryota > Metazoa > Chordata > Amphibia > Anura > Ranidae > Lithobates > Lithobates clamitans. The sequence goes on along the minus strand of JBBGZY010000004.1, from coordinate 3,383,969 downwards.
ATCCCAAGTCATACAAAGATTTAAGAAAAGCTTATATAGAATTTTCTAGAGCTACTTGTTTAAAGAACATATACAGACAGCTAATTTACACATATACATATTGTTTTATGATCTGATGTATGTACTCCATCTGGTCTTGTTCACGGTGTTTGAGATCAGATCATAGTTTTTGGATTTGGTCCTTTGATCGTTCCACCGAAAACTCACAGTGCAAAACGGCGATGACCTTCTCCAAAATGAGGTCCTTTCGGCTGTTGGGCCTTTAATAATTGTGCAGCTTGCAGACGTAATCGTGGTTTTCTAGGATGCGCACCATCTCCACCATCTCACCCTTGCTCATGGGGGTTGCTTTGTGCCGCCTATGAGCTCAACCACCGCGGGGCTGGCTGTAATCCTCCGAATCCACCATGTTGTCCCTCCCAAATGTTCCGCCGTCTGTGTCGTATGCAGAAGAGAGATAGTCACGCCCCAGTGTCATGACGCACTGAGAGCGGAGTTTGACGCATGCACAGTGTATATAAAGTCAGAATGCATGGTCAATGGAACAGCCGTAGGAACGATCTTGGAGTGGAGGACGAACGATTGCCAACGCAAGAAAGGAGGCCTAAAACGAAGGTACAATTGTAAATTTGGGCATAGGTGAGTAGGGGCCTATACTGCTTAGATTGAGGCCTATATTGGGACCAGCTTATGGGTTAAGCCAGACATTATGGTTTGTTTTGTGTTCTGTCTTGCAGGCGTCATATCATTTATCATGATGGATACATTTACTTCCCCAGACTTTCTACCTTAATTCATTGACCTGTACCAGGAGCTGCCCTGTCTCTGGAAGGTCAAGAGTAGAGACTACTCCAATAAAATCTTGAGGAAGGCAGCTTTGGAGAAAATGGCGGAGTTGGTCAAACCAGTGTACCCCAGGGCAGACATCAACTATGTAAAGCAAAATATTTTCTATATTTTTGGATGCATAGAATGCACTTTTTGGTTAAGTTCTATTGGCATATAGCATCTCCAATTTAATTTGTTTTATTTTTTTTTCTGCACAATAAAAACATTGTGTACAATAATACATGGCTATGTGTTTTACTTCAAATGACAGTTTGGGAGTAGGCAGTTACATTTAAAAAAATACAATGTAAAATTAACAAGGGATAGTTGTAAAACAAAATATATATGAAACCCTGCGAGCCACTTACGGATAAATGCCTACAAAATAATAAGTGAACAGTGGAGACCAGCTGCAAACACTCAGTCACGTTCCATATTCGTGCAAAGTATAAAAATAAAAAAACAATGTGTCTGCGCTAGAAAAAATCGCTGCACTCAAAGTGCAGTACCCCTAGGTGCTAAAGTATAAAGTGCACAGTGCTATGTGAAACACAGCAAGTGAGTGATCAAACAAAACAACATATCCATTAAAATATCAAAATAAAATACAAGAGGATATAACAAACAGTGAATAAATGAAGTCCAAAAACGTGTATATCCAATGATATAAAAGTGCCCAAATAAATTAGTCCAAAAATTTGGTGAATTTCACATATCCTATCTTCCAAACTGTGCCACCAAAAAACATGCTGTGGTGTCTTCCAGCCGCCCCCACAGGTGTATATGCTCACCTTCCTGTGTGTGACACAGCGATTAGACTATGTCAAACAAAGCCTTGGAGCCACTCCTGTGCTCATTAGGAACCAGCTGTGCAGACTTCCAATGTTCTCAAGTGGAGATGGTTTATGCAAGAGAAAAAAACTCCATAGCGCAATATGTAGGTATAAAGGATTTTAAAATAATCAGCTCCCCTCACATATATGTGCATGCGTAAAAATACCCCTAGGTGCTAAAGTATAAAGTGCACAGTGCTATGTGAAACACAGCAAGTGAGTGATCAAACAAAACAACATATCAATTAAAATATCAAAATAAAATACAAGAGGATATAACAAACAGTGAATAAATGAAGTCCAAAAACGTGTATATCCAATGATATAAAAGTGCCCAAATAAATTAGTCCAAAAATTTGGTGAATTTCACATATCCTATCTTCCAAACTGTGCCACCAAAAAACATGCTGTGGTGTCTTCCAGCCGCCCCCACAGGTGTATATGCTCACCTTCCTGTGTGTGACACAGCGATTAGACTATGTCAAACAAAGCCTTGGAGCCACTCCTGTGCTCATTAGGAACCAGCTGTGCAGACTTCCAATGTTCTCAAGTGGAGATGGTTTATGCAAGAGAAAAAAAAAAAAAAAAAAAAAATTCCATAGCGCAATATGTAGGTATAAAGGATTTTAATCAAATAATCAGCTCCCCTCACTGGGGTACTCACATATTGTGGGTGCGTGAGTGCACCATCCTTAACAAGCATAAAACGGTCAATCTCTCGGTGTGGTGTGCGGTGCGGCGTGTGTAACGAAAATCTCCTGCTCTCTCTCTGCTGACAGCTCCGTCCAGGCCCCTCCCCTACGCGTGTTCGGCACCGGGACCACGTGCCTTCTTCAGGGGGAATCTGATTGGACGAGAGCTCCAGAGTGAATATATATAACTCCGGCGGCCATTTTGCCTAAGACCGCAGACACATCTGTGTCTATAGCGGCCATTTTCCCTTAGGCCATGGATCAGGCTGACACCAGCCGTGTCAATCATGGCAGCCATTTTGCCTAGGATCACAGATGTAAATCCTAATGGGCAGTAAAGGTAACTACAGCGGCCATTTTCCCTGAGACTACAAATCTGCTAAATAGCAGAATGTGTACTATTAATAGCAGGATCTCACAATAAATGATCTAATCAGATGTTGTGCATAACAATAATCTACAATGATATATAACCATGTATTCTATCTTAATATAATAATATTATACAGGACGGAGCGGTCTCGCAAAGAGAGCACCGCCACACACCACACACGTTTAGATCGCCGCAAACGATAAAATATCACATAATAAACAAACGTACAGCATTCCATATATGATTAATCGACCCCAAGATTGGATCAACCAACTTAAAATTAAATATTACTAAAATATTAAAAACAAACATGACATACTTTATTATAAAAAATTGTTATTAAAAATATTTGAATCACATAAAAAATCATAAAAAAATTCTTTTTAAGATATTAATCTAAAAAATCTATTTAAAAAAAAAAAAAAAATTTTCAAAATGGATAAAATTTATACACCCAACATAGAATCACTGTGGGGAGGTAATTGAACTATCAAGGGGAACATCACAGTATACAATCTATAGTGGATGCCCTAGCTGAGCCCAATAGATAAGGCATCCCTTTCAACTCAAAACGAGAAAGAACAGAAATGGTAAAAGGTATATCGCCAAAGCAAACAGTATCAATAGTTACTAAGAAAACATCTCAAATCAAAATCTCTATTCAATCCTCCAGGGACCAAAGACCCAAGCTGGTGTATCCACCAGGATTCCCTTTTGCTTATCTCTCTGACAAAATTTGAACCCCTCCAGTGGCGTTTGGGCGCCTCAATCCCCCAAAACTTCATGCCTACGGTACTTTGGTTGTGTACCCTCTTAAAATGCACATATAAACCATGTTTATCGGACCCATTGCATATGTGCCTCACATGTTCTTCTATGCGATCTTTAAGGGCCCTGGTGGTGCGCCCCACATACAACAGGTTACATGGGCACTTTAAGGCATAGACCACCCCTACTGTATCACAAGATATAAAATCCCTAATCTTATATGAAAAGTTGTTTCTAGGGTTCGAGAATTCCTTTAACCTCCTAGTGTTGTCCGGGATCCTCCTGCAACTGTAACACCTGCCGCAGCTATGGAACCCTTCTAGGTCCAAAAACATTTTAGGTTTTGGAGGGGGGGGATCTACCACATTATGTATCAGCCTATCCCGCAAGCTAGGAGCTCTCTTAAAAACAAATTTCGGTTTATCCGGGAGAACATCTTTGAGCTGGGTGTCCTGTTTCAACACACTCCAATATTTACATATGATCCTCCTTACTTCATAACTTTGTGCTGAATAATCAAGTATTACACTAATACCCTCATGAACATCATTACCGGTTACTTTGATAGCATCTTTTAGAAGATCCGCCCTACTCATGTTGCCAATTCTACTTCTTTCTTTCTCCAAAAACTCCTTCTGATATCCCTTCTCCAAGAACATGGTACTCAACCTCTCTGACTGGGTCTCATAATCAACCATCCTGGTGCAATTCCTTCGCATCCTCATATATTGTCCACTCGGGATGTTTTTTAACCAGGGTTTATGATGACAACTCGTAACCGGAATATACGAATTCCGGTCCGTAGCTTTGAAGAAGGATTTGGTGATGATACCCTCATTGGTGTTGGAGATCTCTAGATCCAAAAAATGTATATTTTCTGTACTAACATTCCAGGTGAGGGAGATGTTTCGATCATTGACATTCATGGAGTTCAGTAAACCCATCAGACCTTCCATATCCCCTCTCCAAATAATTAAGAGATCGTCTATAAATCTCTTGTATAGTACGATATCTCCATTGTCGTCCTTTAGGTTTTCCTCTTCCTCCCATTTGGCCATATAGAGATTAGCTACACTCGGGGCGAATTTGGCGCCCATCGCGACACCTTTCTTCTGTAAGTAGATCTTGTTATCGTACCAGAAAAAATTATTCTGTAAACAAAAATCTAAACATTTCAAAAGAAAGAATGTAAGGTCCTCAATTAGGACACTGCATGGATAAAAAGAGTAATATATGGTGGGACATGTCCACCATGAGAAAATATTTAAAGGATGGTCTGATCCCTAGGAAGTTACGATGGGATGTTCCCATTAATGATGGCTTACTAGGGGTGGATGATGTGGAGGAGTGGTATGCGTTTTTTGTGGGTAAGGGAAGGGAGATTATGGAATTCCTTATGAAGAGAAAACAGCGTAAACTAGATCTTTTGGAGAACCAAATTAAGGATAATAGGGATAAACTTAGCTCCCTCATTAATCACCCTGAATACACTAAACTCATGGGGGAGCTACAGAGGAGTATGCAGAAGAAAGACACGGAAAATAAAAATGTAAAGAAGAAGAAGTACCAAAGGGACTTCGAAGACTATCAAAACAAACAAGTCTTTCGTTGGCAATCAACATTGGCGTCCACCACTGTGGTTAACCCCCATTCACAGATGGGGACAGTTACCAATAGGGTACCACAACCACAGGGTCAGTCTCATTCACAGCAACAGAGCAACAGACCAGGTAACAGAGGGTTTCCACCGCAACGTCAGGAGGAGGTGTTACCTCATACGCCTTATCGCCAACCCCCTAGAAAATCGCAACAAAATCTGTCGAGGCGACCTAATAATGAGGGGAGAAATGGCCCGCCGCCCAACAATGGGAATTGGAGATATGAGGCACCCGCTTATCAAGATAATGGCTATAGGGAGAGGGAGCATCTTGATTTGGATTATCCTCCGAATCCTGCCCCTCACTACAGAAATGGCCAACAGTACTCATATGGCCATCAAAGGCCATATGGATACCAACACAGTACTCCATATCATCATTATAGGAGTTATGGGAATCAGCAGAATACACCCCAGAGAGGAAATCGTGCACCTTATAGGGGCCCCTTACCGTATCAACCTCCTTTTAGGGGACACCCCACACATACAAGAGAAGATGCACGTAGAGGTGGAGTTTACTATTCCCCTAAACCGCAGAGAGTCAGATATGAAACACATCAGCAGGACCACTATGGGGTACCTGTGGCTAATAGCTTCCAGCCTTTGAGCGACAATGACAATTTTCTGGATGAATCTTTTTTAGGGGGGACCAGGGGAGGACCCTCCCGAGAAGTACGAAATCCAGGAAGAGAGGAGGGAGAGCTGGACGAAGAGTTCAACAGAAAAAGAAGGCGGGAAGACTAGGACGGGGAATCTATAATCTGAGCGGAGCAGAACTATCAAGGGAGGAACTACTAGTTTTAGATAAGGGAATCAAATATGCCCCTAAAAAAGGACTCAACAAATTCGACACCTATGTTGGTGTACAAAAATTGGTCAGGAAACTTAATATCAAAAAGTATTATGCCCTCAATCCTGTTGAGAGAGCTGTCACTGATCATAGGTTCACTAACCTAAGAAATAACTCAGTGTTTAACCCCTATATATCCAACAATAAATATGTCGATTTATTCAAAAAATTGGTTACCTCGGAGTTAGAACAGTTACCGGTTAAGAAAGTGTATGAACATATAGATATTAAAAGAGGAATGGATTCACTGGAGAAAAGGAAAGACATAGTGATTAGACCGGCGGACAAAGGGGGAGGTGTCGTCGTCCTCTCACTACAACAATATAAAGATGAGATGGGAAGGATACTGAGCGACATGGACACTTATCAACCCCTTAAGGATAACCCCTCCAAGATGTGTAAAAGTGCATTAGAGGGCATTATCAAATATGGAACCGATAAAGGCTTGTTGAACAAGCATGAAGCCAAATACCTAGTCCCTATGGTCAGTAAAATGCCTGTAATCTACTACTTACCCAAAATCCATAAGGACAGCCTAAATCCACCCGGAAGACCGATAGTGAGCGGTATTGGATCCCTTACCTCCAGATTAGGAGAGTATATAGACATCCATCTACAGCCCTTAGTGAAGAAAACCAACGCCTATCTTAGGGATACCAAGCATACTTTGCAGTTGCTTGGGGGATGTGCTACACATGAGAATATAATTATGGCCACAGGAGATGTGGCCTCATTATATACTAACATCGACCATGAGGGTGCCCTGAATGCTGTCAAATGGGCCTTGGATAAGGAAGATTCAATCGATGAGGACCTTACATTCTTTCTTTTGAAATGTTTAGATTTTTGTTTACAGAATAATTTTTTCTGGTACGATAACAAGATCTACTTACAGAAGAAAGGTGTCGCGATGGGCGCCAAATTCGCCCCGAGTGTAGCTAATCTCTATATGGCCAAATGGGAGGAAGAGGAAAACCTAAAGGACGACAATGGAGATATCGTACTATACAAGAGATTTATAGACGATCTCTTAATTATTTGGAGAGGGGATATGGAAGGTCTGATGGGTTTACTGAACTCCATGAATGTCAATGATCGAAACATCTCCCTCACCTGGAATGTTAGTACAGAAAATATACATTTTTTGGATCTAGAGATCTCCAACACCAATGAGGGTATCATCACCAAATCCTTCTTCAAAGCTACGGACCGGAATTCGTATATTCCGGTTACGAGTTGTCATCATAAACCCTGGTTAAAAAACATCCCGAGTGGACAATATATGAGGATGCGAAGGAATTGCACCAGGATGGTTGATTATGAGACCCAGTCAGAGAGGTTGAGTACCATGTTCTTGGAGAAGGGATATCAGAAGGAGTTTTTGGAGAAAGAAAGAAGTAGAATTGGCAACATGAGTAGGGCGGATCTTCTAAAAGATGCTATCAAAGTAACCGGTAATGATGTTCATGAGGGTATTAGTGTAATACTTGATTATTCAGCACAAAGTTATGAAGTAAGGAGGATCATATGTAAATATTGGAGTGTGTTGAAACAGGACACCCAGCTCAAAGATGTTCTCCCGGATAAACCGAAATCTGTTTTTAAGAGAGCTCCTAGCTTGCGGGATAGGCTGATACATAATGTGGTAGATCCCCCCCCTCCAAAACCTAAAATGTTTTTGGACCTAGAAGGGTTCCATAGCTGCGGCAGGTGTTACAGTTGCAGGAGGATCCCGGACAACACTAGGAGGTTAAAGGAATTCTCGAACCCTAGAAACAACTTTTCATATAAGATTAGGGATTTTATATCTTGTGATACAGTAGGGGTGGTCTATGCCTTAAAGTGCCCATGTAACCTGTTGTATGTGGGGCGCACCACCAGGGCCCTTAAAGATCGCATAGAAGAACATGTGAGGCACATATGCAATGGGTCCGATAAACATGGTTTATATGTGCATTTTAAGAGGGTACACAACCAAAGTACCGTAGGCATGAAGTTTTGGGGGATTGAGGCGCCCAAACGCCACTGGAGGGGTTCAAATTTTGTCAGAGAGATAAGCAAAAGGGAATCCTGGTGGATACACCAGCTTGGGTCTTTGGTCCCTGGAGGATTGAATAGAGATTTCGATTTGAGATGTTTTCTTAGTAACTATTGATACTGTTTGCTTTGGCGATATACCTTTTACCATTTCTGTTCTTTCTCGTTTTGAGTTGAAAGGGATGCCTTATCTATTGGGCTCAGCTAGGGCATCCACTATAGATTGTATACTGTGATGTTCCCCTTGATAGTTCAATTACCTCCCCACAGTGATTCTATGTTGGGTGTATAAATTTTATCCATTTTGAAAATTTTTTTTTTAAATAGATTTTTTAGATTAATATCTTAAAAAGAATTTTTTTATGATTTTTTATGTGATTCAAATATTTTTAATAACAATTTTTTATAATAAAGTATGTCATGTTTGTTTTTAATATTTTAGTAATATTTAATTTTAAGTTGGTTGATCCAATCTTGGGGTCGATTAATCATATATGGAATGCTGTACGTTTGTTTATTATGTGATATTTTATCGTTTGCGGCGATCTAAACGTGTGTGGTGTGTGGCGGTGCTCTCTTTGCGAGACCGCTCCGTCCTGTATAATATTATTATATTAAGATAGAATACATGGTTATATATCATTGTAGATTATTGTTATGCACAACATCTGATTAGATCATTTATTGTGAGATCCTGCTATTAATAGTACACATTCTGCTATTTAGCAGATTTGTAGTCTCAGGGAAAATGGCCGCTGTAGTTACCTTTACTGCCCATTAGGATTTACATCTGTGATCCTAGGCAAAATGGCTGCCATGATTGACACGGCTGGTGTCAGCCTGATCCATGGCCTAAGGGAAAATGGCCGCTATAGACACAGATGTGTCTGCGGTCTTAGGCAAAATGGCCGCCGGAGTTATATATATTCACTCTGGAGCTCTCGTCCAATCAGATTCCCCCTGAAGAAGGCACGTGGTCCCGGTGCCGAACACGCGTAGGGGAGGGGCCTGGACGGAGCTGTCAGCAGAGAGAGAGCAGGAGATTTTCGTTACACACGCCGCACCGCACACCACACCGAGAGATTGACCGTTTTATGCTTGTTAAGGATGGTGCACTCACGCACCCACAATATGTGAGTACCCCAGTGAGGGGAGCTGATTATTTGATTAAAATCCTTTATACCTACATATTGCGCTATGGAATTTTTTTTTTTTTTTTTTTTTTCTCTTGCATAAACCATCTCCACTTGAGAACATTGGAAGTCTGCACAGCTGGTTCCTAATGAGCACAGGAGTGGCTCCAAGGCTTTGTTTGACATAGTCTAATCGCTGTGTCACACACAGGAAGGTGAGCATATACACCTGTGGGGGCGGCTGGAAGACACCACAGCATGTTTTTTGGTGGCACAGTTTGGAAGATAGGATATGTGAAATTCACCAAATTTTTGGACTAATTTATTTGGGCACTTTTATATCATTGGATATACACGTTTTTGGACTTCATTTATTCACTGTTTGTTATATCCTCTTGTATTTTATTTTGATATTTTAATTGATATGTTGTTTTGTTTGATCACTCACTTGCTGTGTTTCACATAGCACTGTGCACTTTATACTTTAGCACCTAGGGGTATTTTTACGCATGCACATATATGTGAGGGGAGCTGATTATTTTAAAATCCTTTATACCTACATATTGCGCTATGGAGTTTTTTTCTCTTGCATAAACCATCTCCACTTGAGAACATTGGAAGTCTGCACAGCTGGTTCCTAATGAGCACAGGAGTGGCTCCAAGGCTTTGTTTGACATAGTCTAATCGCTGTGTCACACACAGGAAGGTGAGCATATACACCTGTGGGGGCGGCTGGAAGACACCACAGCATGTTTTTTGGTGGCACAGTTTGGAAGATAGGATATGTGAAATTCACCAAATTTTTGGACTAATTTATTTGGGCACTTTTATATCATTGGATATACACGTTTTTGGACTTCATTTATTCACTGTTTGTTATATCCTCTTGTATTTTATTTTGATATTTTAATGGATATGTTGTTTTGTTTGATCACTCACTTGCTGTGTTTCACATAGCACTGTGCACTTTATACTTTAGCACCTAGGGGTACTGCACTTTGAGTGCAGCGATTTTTTCTAGCGCAGACACATTGTTTTTTTATTTTTATACTTTGCACGAATAAGGGATAGTTGTATCTTTGATCTTAACCACTTGCTTAGTGGGCACTTAAACCCCCCTCCTGCCCAGACCAATTTTCAGCTTTCAGCACTGTCACACTTTAAATGACAATTACTCAGTCATGTAATACTGTACCCAAATGAATTTGTTGTCCTTTTTTTCATACAAATAGAGCTTTCTTTTGGTGGTATTTGATCACCTCTGGGTTTTTTATTTTTTGCGCTATAAATGAAAAAAGACCGAAAATTTTGAAAAAAAAACGCATTTTTCTTGGTTTATGTGATAAAATTTTGCAAATTATAAATTTTTCTTCTGAAATTTTGGCCACAATTTATACTGCTACATATCTTTGGTAAAAATAACCCAAATTAGTGGATATTATTTGGTCTGTGTGAAAGTTAAAGAGTCTACAAGCTGTGGTGCAAATCATAAAAAATTAATCACACCTGATATACTGACAGCTTATCTCATTTCTTGCGACCCGAACAGGCCAGGAAAGTACAAATACCCCCCAAATGACCCCTTTTTTGAAAGTAGACATTCCAAGGTATTTAGTAAGATGCATGGTGAGGTTTTTGATGTTGTCATTTTTTTCCCACAATTCTTTGCAAAATAAAGATTTTTTTTTCCACAAAATTGTCATTGTAATAGGTTATTTCTCTCACATGGCATGTGTATACCACAAATGACGCCCACAAAGTGACCCCATTTTGGAAAGCTAACACCCCAACGTATAATCTATGAGGCATAATGAGGCCCAATATTGAAATAGCACCATCAGGCGTTCTAGGAGCATAAATTACACATCTCATTTCTCAACCACCTATCACACTTTTGAAGGCCCTGGAGCACCAGGATAATGGATACGCCCACAAAGTTACCCCATTTTGGAAAGCTAATGCCCCAACCTATAATCTATGAGGCATAATGAGTCTTTTGAATGGTTAATTTTTTTCCAGGAGTTTTTTTACGCAAAGTTGTGCAGTATATAAGATATTTCCAACACGCAGCATGTACATAGCAAAAATGACACCCCAAAATACATTCTGCTATTCCTCCTGAGTATGGCAATACCACATGTGTGAGACTTTTACACATCCTGGCCACATAAAGAGGCCCAACATGCAAGGAACACCATCAGGTGTTCTAGGGATACATAGCATTCACATACCAAGAATTACACCCCAAAATACATTATGCTGAGCAAAGAGTAAACAAAAGATTACCTGTGGTTGTAGTAGCGCAGTTGTACATGAGGATAGCACTGGTCCAGGCAGCAGGTAGGGACTTGGTCAGCAAAAGCGAACGCAATTTTCCAGGCAACAGGCAGGAATACTGTCCATAGTCAGTACAGGCAGCAGGCAGGGATACTGTCCATATACAGTCCAGGGTCAGTGCAGGCAGAGATTGTCAGCAGTGCCAATATATTGGTCCTGGTAGTAGGCAGGTCTATGTGGTGTGGTCAGTTCATGCGACAGGCAGAGGCATGATGGCATAGGTGCTACAGGCAGCAGGCAGAAGTAGGGCCTCGTTCAGGACAGAATGGGGACAGGGGTAGAGGCTTCTCCCACCCAAATCTCTTTGAAGCCTCCGAGTCTCCAGACCCTAATCTAGGAATGAGAAAACAAATGAAATTGTTTTCTTCATCCAGAAAAACAATTCTGGAGCCCCTCACATATGTGAGACCCCTGTGTTCTGAATCCCACTAGTCCACTGGCAGGGTACAAGATCAGTTCAAAAGGCAGGCAAGAGGCATGGTCAAACAGTCCAGGGTCAGTTCCAGATCAGGCAGAGGTATGTACAGAATCAGTAGGCAGAAGCGTGGTCAAATAACAGTCCAGGGTGAATTCCAGATCAGGCAGAGGTATAAACAGAATCGGTAGGCAGAAGCATGGTCGAATAACAGTCCAGGGTCAGTTCCAGATCAGGCAGAGGTATAAACAGAATCGATAGGCAGAAGCATGGTCGAATAACAAGCCAGGGTCAGTTACAGAGCAAGCAGAGGCATAAGGGATGTGAAGGTAAATGGCAGGAAGTGAGGGTTATGTTTTTCATACTTCACTAATAATTTAGTGAAGTATGGTAACGGCGGAAACAGTCAACTATGCAGAGCCCTGGTTGGGAAGGACATTGGGGACAATGATAAGTGGTGTCTCTTCTTGCTCCCCGTTTGGAGCACACCCAGCATTTTTTCTGACGTTTTTGGCCTGTTGGTCTGGGAGGGATTTTATCGGGAAAGTGGCGTTCAGAGAGTCTGCTAATCACATCGGATCTAATGTTTTCTGGTGGGTCATTCGGGTATATAAGGACAGTGGTGATTTCCTCCTGGTAGCCAAGGAAGGGTTTGGGTCTTTCAGTGGAGTTGCGATAGATTACATAGGTGTTGTATATGGCCAAATTAAACAAATAAATTAAAACTTTTTTATGCCACTGGTATGTTCTTCTAGTGGAAAGGTAGGGTTCAAGCATCTGGTCGTTGAAGTCGACACCCCCCATGAACATGTTGTATTCGTGGATACATGTTGGCTTTTGGATTGGGCCATTCCTCCTGGTGATCTCAACAAATGTATTGTTGTGGATCGAAGAAAGCATGTAGACGTCCCTTCTGTCCTTCCACTTCACAGCCAGAATTTCCTCATCCTGTAAGCTCGCCGCCTCCCCACTTCTTAACTTCTTGTTGACGAGGCCCTTCCGGTTCGTCCTTATGGTGCCGCATGCTGGAGTGTTCTTTCTGTGAAGGTTTCAGAACAGGGGCAAACTAGAATAAAAATTGTCCACATACAAATAGTAGCCTTTCTCCAGGAGTGGGTTTATGAGTTCCCAAACGACTTTCCCTTTTCCCTTTTTCCAATGTATTCTGGGCAATTAGGAGGATGTAGCTGGGTGTGCTTCCCTTCGTATACCATGAAGGCATAGGTATATCCTGTAGCTCGATCGCACAATTTGTACATCTTCACCCTATAGCGGGCCCTTTTGGTGGGAATAAATTGTTTTAAGCCCAGCCTGCCAGAAAATCCACACATATGTGTTGGTCTGGGGTAAACAACTGGGGGATGATTTCAGAAAAATAATTTATTAGCGGCCGAATTTAATAAAGCTTGTCAAAATTTGGGTGATTTCGAGGAGGGCACTGGGCATTGTCGTTATAGTGTAGGAATCTCATAATCATGAGATATCTGGTCCTGGCATTACTGAGGAAAAGATGGGCATGTGGTAGATGGGGAGGATAGACCAATATGAACGTAATTCATTTTTTCTGTTTAGTCCCATACAGAATGTGAGGCCCAAAAAAATTTTAAACTCCTCCACTGTTAGGGCTCTCCACTTGTAGCGACGGGCATAAGAGGACGTTGGGTTACTTGCTATAAATTGTTGTGCATACGGGTTGCACTGGGCCACAATCGATGCAAGCATGTCCTCAGTAAAAATTAAATGGAAAAAGTCTATTGGGGAAACATTTTCTGTGTCCACCTGGACTCCTGGCTGGGCAGTGAAAGGGGGAATGTTAGCTTCTCCTGAATTAGGAGGCAGCCACAAGCGGTTCTGAAGGGAATAGGGAAGGCTGGCATGGGACCTAACCCTTTGGGACTGAGGTGACACCCCACTGGTATATGGCCTTTGCGAGGTACTGCGATGCTGGTGGATGGCACTGCAGTGCTGGTGGATGGCACTGCCTCCTCACCAGTACGCCTTCGTCTGGCGGGCGGACTCTCATCCTCCTCCTCTGAAGCTGTCAATGTACCACTGGTTAGGACAGGCTCGTAGTCCACGTCAGACTCAGAATCTGAAAATGAGGAGGAATCCGAAGCGGAGAGCTCCCCGTGGCTCTCCTCACCCGCAAGAATAATGTACGCCTCCTCAGCTGAATATAATCTTCTAGCCATTGTTGGTGATGACAGAAGGCACTGATGACAAGTGACACTGATGATAGCTGGCACTCTTACGTGGCACTGATGACATGTGACACTGATGACACTGATACGTGGCACTGGTGACACTGATAACAGATGGCATGTGGCACTGACAGGTGGCACTGATGACAGATGGTACTGACAGGTTGCACTGACAGATGGCACTGACAGGTGGAACTGATGACAGATGGGCATTGACAGGTGGCACTGATGGCAGATGGGACTGGCAGATGGGACTGGCAGATGGCACTGGCAGATGGGACTGGCAGATGGCACTGGCAGATGGCACTGGCAGATGGGACTGGCAGATGGCACTGATATATACTGTTGGCACTGTGTATGTGTTTTTTTTATGCACTCACAAGCTCACAATTCACAATCCAGAAGCACAGGTTGCTCTCCCTCCTCACACGCGGTCTCTGTGTGAGGAGGGAAAGCCGGCAATGAGAGATGATCTCATATGTTTACATTTGAGATCATCTCCTTTTGGAAGCTGCGATCGCGCTGTAAACGGCTGCTGTGATTGGCCGTTTATGGTGATCTGTGACTGGCTGTGTCCAAATGACACGGCCAGCACAAAATTTCCCCGATGCACGCCCGCGGGATCGTGCATTGCAGAAGTAAACAGGAGGACGTCCAGGGACGCCCTCCCGGCAATTGGTGTCCGTGCTGCAGCTGATTTTTGGCAATAGCGCGGGCGCGAAGTGGTTCAAAACTATGGGATAATGGTGTTGTGGTAACTTGCCCAAAAAAAACCAAAAAAAAACCAACAAGCATAATAAGAATATTCTTGATATCACTAGAAAACAAAAGCCTTTTAAAATGCGTTTGCCATAACTCCATCAGTATCACCAGTAAAGCAGCTTCATTATTACCCCATTAAAGAAGAAGAGAATGTGCGCTGCATTTTGACATTTCATAATTTGCCGCGTCACGAATGTTAATTCTCCATTACGAATGCTAGTTTACAAGACTGACCGCTTCCGGCTCTTTGCTTGCTCATCATGCGTGTTTGTACTTTCGACTTGTGTGACGGACTTGTGTACTGACCATACGAAAATCAGACAACAGACTATTGTCCGCCGAAGATTTACTAGCCTGCCATCCAACATTTGTTGGCCGAAAGTTGGACAACAATTGTCAAAAGGTGCGTACTAATGGTCAGGTTTTAGGACAACAGTCTGTCAACAGACAATCCTCTGCCAACAATCGCATCGTGTGTACGAGGCTTTAGGGTGGCCATACACAAAACAATAAATACCGTATATACTCGAGTATAAGTCGAGTTTTTCAGCACATTTTTTTGTGCTGAAAGTGCCCCCCTCGACTTATACTCGAATCAAGCACTTTTCTGCAGCAAAACATTTAATTTTAGGGAAATCTAGGAACCCTTAACTACCGAGTTTGAAGTTCGGGGGACCTATGGCTGCAAATGGGCACAGTGAGGCTGCAAATGGGCACAGTGAGGCTGCAAATGGGCATTGTTGTTGACCCTCTTTTCTACTTACATTAGCTGTGCATTTCTCACCCTTGTCTTATACTCGGGTCACTAAGTTTTTCCCATTTTTTTGTTGTAAATTAGGGCCTCGACTTATACTCGGAACGACTTATACTCGAGTATATACGGTATACATTATGTGAGATATGATTATCATTTGCACCGACTGGCTCATATAGTGTTGGCTGAGCAGTAATAAGTGCATCCAAGCATCATAAATAATTTTTGTTTAACAGATTTTTTCCAACATAATGTAAAATCTCTGACACTTTACACTGTACTATCAGGATGAGAATAGGAGTGGTAGAAGCGAGAGGTCTGTCAATCTTTTGTTAAACAAAGTTTTATTAAAAGCCTTCTAAAGCAAGTTTGTAAAGTAAACTCATAAAGTTCAGAGCTACAGGAAGTGTTAGTAAAAAAAAACAATTTAGTGACTATGCCCAGCATAGCAGAATATGGGGACAGAGTCAGCCCTTATTGGTAGGAGTGTTTTCAGGTAGGCAGTAAATGGAGCAGTGTGGAGCCGCCACTTCCTTCTTCAAGCAGCTGCCTCGCTTGTAGCGACAGCTAACACACACAGAACTTTTAAAAGGAAAAGATCAAAGTCCTCTTTAACTGAAGCACAAAGTAAGAATGTTGTCACGTCATGTTTTCATATCGTACATTGCATGCTATCACCAGCCCAGTCTGTGTCTCGAACACAGCAAGTTAAAGCTAAACTAAACCCAGGGAAAAAAAATCTCAAAAATGGACCACAGAAGAGTGTGAACTATAGAATGTTGATTTTGCTCAAATGCGAGAACAGCTTTGAATACTCAGAAGTTATTGGAAAGTTGTACATGATGGTTGCACTGCTACTGGAACCTATCCATCTATGCTGACAGGGTCACATCTAGATCTAGCCTAAATCTGGACATACATACATGGTTAGATTTTTTTCAATTTATTTTTATTAGTAATTATTCATTTTCAAAAAATGTACAAAATAATACTATTAACTACAAAAAAATGATTAGTGAATGGTGCCACGCTGCTTGTAAACAAAGTGAATATAGTAAACATGCAGTTTGAATAAAGCTATATAATACACAGTATGTGCAACCTTTGCAATAATGTATATGTGCAAACATATCAATAAAGATGTGTGCAAATCAAGCAATAAATTATATTGATGATTTGCACACATCTTTATTGATATGTTTGCACATATACATTATTGCAAAGGTTGCACATACTGGTACTCCTCCCTTAAAGCGGTGTTCCGCCCCCCCAAAAAAAAGAATTAAAAGCCAGCAGCTACACATACTGCAGCTGCTGGATTTTAACAAAAGGACACTTACCTGTCCTGGAGTCCAGCGATGTCGGCATCGCAGCTGATGTTTCCTTACGGCTTCACGCCGGGAACCCTACTGCACATGCGTGAGGCCCTGCTCCTCTCTCCTACTGGCCCGGTGACAGGGGGAGGGAGCCCCGCGGTGATGTCACGGACCGCGGCCCGGACTCCCGGAAATGGGAAGAAGCTACCTGTCAGGTAACCTGTCCCCCCTTCCCCCAAAATGTGGCAATTGTGGCACCAGAGGGGGAGAGGAGACAAATGAGCGGAAGTTCCACTTTTGGGTGGAACTCCGCTTTAATGACCAGGTTCTGTTCCAACGACCAGGTCGTTAAACGAATAGGTTGTGAAACGAGGAGTCACAAGAATCAATATTTTAAGCATTCTTAACTACTGTACTGTACTGTAGTGTGAAAAAAAGGTCTAAACACAAAACTCCAGCTCAATAACATTGTTTTAAGTACAGAACACAAATGAAAATTGTGTACTGTACAAAATACAATGATGTACAGCGAGTCGTTTGGGTGGGGAGAGTTGGTTGCAAGTCTGAGCAGTCGTTAAACAGATAAGGCTTAATGTACACGGGACGTTTTTACAACCTCTCCTGAACGATTCAACTTGACAGATAGTAACCCACATTTAAAATGTCCACTTTGCCATGTTTACATGCCGCGTTTAGCTGCATAAAATAGGCTAAAACGAAAAGCGCCTGTAAACGAAACGTGAGTTACCGCATTTAGCTGCGTTTAGAAGCACTTGGCGCTTGAAATGCCTCTAAGCTCAGCATCTGAACGAATTTTTTTGCTTTCCAAAAAAGGCCTCTAAACTCATCTGCCTAAAAACGACATTAAACAAACCTGTGTACATGTACACATATGATAACATTGAATGAGTTCAGGGGCAGCTGAAAAAAGCATCCAACTGCCTCTGAATGTCCGTTTACCAGCAGCAGTATACATGAGGCCTAAGTCGTTATACGAGGAGTATCTGTACTGTGTATTATACAGCTTTATTCAAACTGCAGGTTTACTATATTCACTTTGTTTACAAGAAGCTCAGCACCATTCGCTTATAATTTTTTAATCTATAGTTGTGGGAACACTATTAGGTGTCTGCTGCCACCACAATTTAGCAACATATACACTTACCGTATATCACTTACAGTGGAAGCGCGGAAGTACCTAGTCACTTACCTAACTACTATAAATACAAAAATAATAATAAAAAAAATACAAAAGAAAGTTCAAAACAAGCAGTATTTGTTTCAATGTTAAAAAAAAAGTTCATTAGGACAGTCTTTCTTTCCGTCAATAAGTCAACTTATTTTGTTTGAAAGTCCCTAAAATTTCGTCCAGACCTGCTATCTGAATGGGATCCCAGCAGTGGCAACTGGTGGGTTCTTCTTTTGGGGGGGCGGCAAACAAACAACACCCCCCCTCCAGGCGGTGTGGCATGGTACTGAAACAGCACATCCCCCCAGCAGCGGCTCCGGTGTCCGCTCCTCCAGCGGCTTCCTTCGCCGTGTGTCTCCTCTTCCGCTAAAGCGCTAGGCATCCAATAGGATCAACTGGCGCTTTGGCCAATCGGGAAACAGGTCTCACAGACCTGCCTCTTGATTGGCGGGGAGGAACTTTAGTGTGAGAATAGCGAAAATTCATTCGCTATGGTCACACAACTGGGTGGGCTCGGAGAGCAATGCTCTGCACTCTGAGCCCACCCTTTTTTGAAGCCTATTAGAGCCTCTGGCTCTAATCAGCTGCTTCAAAAAAAACACCCATCTCACATTGGAATCCATGGTCCGGCACCACTGATATGTAGATCAGCGGGTCGGACATATGGAAAGGGGGGGCAGCACCCATGCGCCCTCTATGGACGGGCCGCCACTGGATCCCAGAGGTATTAAACAGGTTCAGTTAAGATATGTAAGACTTTTCCAAATGAAAATTACATTCATAGTTAGAAAATTGTTCATTCAAGAAAAAATTTACATTCTGTTCCTTAAAATTTTATGACCGCAATTGAAAATGAATACCGATTTGAGACCACTAACCATTAGAACAGTCTTTCTCCACTTTTTTACCCCAGAGAAAGCCTTGAAATAATTTTCATGTCCCTGGGAATCAATTCATTGGTACTCAGTAGAAAGAATACACATTACATTGGTGGCCAGTCAAAAGAATGCCCACCTTTACAGCGCGGTCAAAGTGCCCCCCATACAGACAGCTCGAAAACTCACTCATGTTAATGCATTTGGCTTTGCCAAGTGGTATTGACCCAGGAACAATGCAGGCACCATCAAATGGGGTCAATCAGCCACAGCTCTGGCAACTTCTGAAGGAACTCTATGGTGCCACAGAACCCTGCTTGAAAATGGCTACATTAGGTAACAAATGTCCACTGGTGTATGGCCAGCGCATCACGCCCAATTGCCTTTTAATTTCTTTTGTTGCAGAGCCTTTTAATGACATATTCTGCGACCAGAAGCCATTGGAAGCCCACCTGCCATGGAAGCACTTGTAGAGGTTGCTGATTTACTGCAGATAAAAATGATAGCCTTATGGCTCACGCACACAGGATGTTTTTACAGCTGCTGTTAGGGGCGTCTGATGTTTTTTTTTAACTGTCTCTAAACGCCCCTCCATGTAAGCTTATGTGTCCATGCTGTTTCAGAGGAGTTTGGAGGCATAAGCGTTTAGGGGCAGTAGAGGAGCAGAGGCTGTTGAGCTGTAAAAACAAAAAACTCTGCTAAACGCTGTAACAAGCGTTTAGCTGTGTTTGCCATTTTTAGGCACTTTTACATTATTGTTATGCCCCGTACACACGGTCGGATTTTCCGACGGAAAATGTGTGATAGGACCTTGTTGTCGGAAATTCCGACCGTGTGTAGGCTCCATCACACATTTTCCATCGTATTTTCCGACACACAAAGTTTGAGAGCAGGCTATAAAATTTTCCGACAACAAAATCCGTTGTTGGAAATTCCGATCATGTGTACATAAATCCGACGGACAAAGTGCCACGCATGCTCAGAATAAATAAAGAGATGAAAGCTATTGGCCACTGCCCTGTTTATAGTCCCGACATACGTGTTTTACGTCACCGCGTTCAGAACGATCGGATTTTCCGACAACTTTGTGTGACCGTGTGTATGCAAGACAAGTTTGAGCCAACATCCGTCTGAAAAAATCCTAGGATTTTGTTGTCGGAATGTCCGAACAAAGTCCGACCGTGTGTACGGGGCATAACACATTGTTTTCACCGAACAAATGCCACAAAAATGCTAACACCAAAAAACACAGAAAAAGCACCCATAAACGCTATTCAAAAACATGGCTAACATCGCGTTTTTAACACTGTTCTTTCCTGGCAGCAGTGCTAGCGTTTTTTAAATGTCCTGTGTGCATGAGGCTTTATGCCCTGTACACACTGTCGGACATTGTTCGGACATTCCGATAACAAAATCCATGGATTTTTTCTGACGGATGTTGGCTCAGACTTGTCTTACATACACACAGTCGCACAAAGTTGTCGGAAAATCTGATCGTTCTGAACGCGGTGACATAAAACACGTACGTCGGGACTATAAACGGGGCAGTAGCCAATAGCTTTCGTCTCTTAATTTATTCTGAGCATGCATGGCACTTTGTGCGTCGGATTTGTGTACACACAATCGGAATTTAACCGATCGGATTTTGTTGTCGGGAAATTTTATATCCTGCTCTCAAACTTTGTGTGTCAGAAATTCCGACGGAAAAGTCAGATGGATCCCACACAGGATCGGAATTTCCGACAACACAATCGCACTTTTTCCGTCGGAAACTACGACCGTGTGTACAGGGCATTACAGTCACAGTGTGTTAGAGTAAACACAGGGTAAACAGTGCCTTGCATTGAAAAAAAGGAAAGACACCATTCCCACCAACCGTACAGAATGGATACCTGCCCCCACACTAAAACAGATTATTTTAGCGTGAAGGCTGCTATGAACAAGTCCTTAAAGGGATATTAAATTTAATTTTGTTTCTTTAAAATAACAAACATGTTAAACTTACCTGCTGTGTGTAGCGGTTTTGCAAAGAGTGGCCCTTATCCTCCTCTACTTGGCCCTGATCCTCCTCTTCTTGGGTCCCACGCCAGCGCTCCTGGCAACTCCTTCCTTCCAGGGGCCTCCACAGCAATCTTGCTTGGATTACCCAAGCAAGCACGCTCCCGAGCCACAGCTTCATATGTCCATTTACACACAGAGCCGCAGCTCGACCCCGCTTCCTCGACCCAAGGCTCTCGTGGACATCACTGGATCGAGATGGGCCTCAGGTAAGTATTAGCGGAGGCTGGGGGCTTCTGCACAAAGGTCTTTTACCTTCATGCATAGAATGTGCCGTTACAACCACTTTTATGATCATCTTGTTTGCAAAGTTTCAACACCTTTGGAAACAGTTTTGACTTTCTATGATGTCAAAGTCCAACTCCTGCAGAAATGTTTTATTTAGTTTTGGATAATGTGGGGAACAGTGATGCCCTGTACACACGGTCGGATTTTACGACGGAAAAAGTGCGATTGGATTGTGTTGTCGAAAATTCCGATCATGTGTGGGCTCCATCTGACTTTTTCTGTCAAAATTTCCGACACACAAAGTTTGAGAGCAGGCTATAAAATTTACCGACAACAAAATCCGATCGGTTAAATTCCGATCGTGTGTACACAAATCTGTACGCACAAAGTGCCACGCATGCTCAGAATAAATGAAGAGACGAAAGCTATTGGCTACTGCCCCGTTTATAGTCCCGACATACGTGTTTTACTTCACCGCGTTCAGAACGATCGGATTTTCCGACAACTTTGTGCCACCGTGTGAATGCAAGACAAGTTTGAGCCAACATCCGTCGGGAAAAATCAATGGATTTTGTTGTTGGAATGTCCGATCAATGTCCGATCGTGTGTACAGGGCATTAAAGTTTCTGTACTGTCAATTGTGTCCCAATTGGAGAGACTTAACCTCAATTCCATCAGAACAGAAACTGAGGGTAAATCTCTCCAATGTGGAGAAAAGAAACAAATTTTTTTTAGAATGTTACATATTTAGTCAGGTTGAAAAAAGACACAATTCCATCTAGTTCAATCATAAAAAAAAAAATCATATAATCCCAAATACCCAATCCTATACCCACAGTTGAAAGAGTTAGAACTTCTGTCAATGTTTTAATTACAGCCCGTGCCTTACTGTCGAGCACCCCCCTCCATTTAAGGACAAGAAATTAGTCAAAATCACCCCAGTGGTGTCAAAGGCAGAAAAAAAGAAGGAAATGTATTAAGACTGGAGCAGACAGAACCCGGTACAGCTGTGCATGGCAACCAATTAGCTTCTACCTTCAGCTTGTTCAGGTAGCCCCTTTCAAACATGCGGACCTGAGTCCACCTGTCAGTTTTTTCAGACGGACCTGAATGGATGCTCCATGTACCTCTATGGAGCAACAGGTGTCAGCGGTGACATGTCTGCTGACATCCGATCCACTCCCAGAGTTTCAGACAGATGGAAACCCTATTTTCCATCCGTCAGGCGCTCCGTTTTCATCCGATCTCATGAGGAAAGCCAAGATCTGACAGGTCCGTCTCTACACAGTGAGCAGAGACAGACCTGTAATCCGCTGACTTAGCGGGGATCAACGGATCGATCTCTGCTGAGCAAGCGGAATTCCTATAATGGATCCGCATGTGTGAAAGGGGCCTTAGGCTTTATAAAGGAAAACTAGAAGTTGAGTGGTACCATGTGTACATTTCTCCCATCTTGGTAAATTCCCCATGTCCCAAAGATTTAGATCCAATGTAGCGACAGTGTCAGTTTATAGGAACAAAAGCTGAGTAAACTGAAAAAAGGAATGGATACTGGCCATTCTTAAAGCTTAAAGAGGAAGTCCATCCTGGGTGAAAAAAAATAAAAGTCAGCAGCTACAAATACTGTAGCTGCTGACTTTTAATATTAGGGCACCTATCCAGGGAGCCCGCGATGTCGGCACTCCAGCCGATCTTTGGATCGACTCCTGGGTGCTGCTGCCGCCAATTCCTGGTATGGGGAACCTCAGCTTCACAGCGGGTTCCCTACTGGCCCAGGGACGGTCCTGGCCGGGGTGCACGGGGTGCACCGCACCCCAGCGCTGTCATTTTTGTTCAGAAGAGGGGCGCCGTCGCAGCCCGAGCTAGAATCGCCGGCCGCTTGGCCGGCGATTCTAGCTGTGTAACAGAGTGACGTCACTCAGGGACGCCGCGGCCGCCCCAGCATTCAGAGCGCGCCGCGGCCGCCCCAGCATTCCTTGCGCCGCCTCCGCGGCTAGTACAGTCTGAAGCTCAGAGACCTGAGAGCTCCGCCCACCTCAGCCATCTTCGCAGACAGCGTGAGCGCTCAGCGTGGCTAAGAGAGGGGAGCGGAGCCGAGCCGAGCCGGGACGGAGAGAGAGTAGACTAGTGCCTAGCTCTGGCTGGATTATAGAAGAGAAGAAGAGCATATCTGCGGCTGCCCGCCTCCCTGTCCCTGCACTGCACCAGGCAGCGTCCGTCCAGGCCGGTCAAGGAAGGAAGTTGGAACTTGTAAGTAGTAGTAGTCTGACTGATGCACTGCTGCCCATCAAACACACAGCTACTGTTGTGCCCATCAAAAGCTGCCACTCTGCCTATAAAAAGCTGCAACTTTCCCTAAACACAGCCACACTGTGCCCATCAAAACCTGCCACTCTGCCCATCAAAAGCTGCCACTCTGCCCAAACAGCCACTGTGCCCATCAAAAACTGCCACTCTGCCCATCAGATACATCCACTGTTGTGCCCATCAAAAACTGCCACTCTGCCCATCAAAATCTGCCACTGCCCAAACACAGCCACTGAGCCATAAAACGCAGCCACTGTGCCCATCAAATGCCCACCGTGCCCATCAAAAGCTGACACTGTGCCCATCAAAAGCTGACACACTGTGCCCATCAAACACAGCCACTGTGCCCATCAGACACAGCCACTGTTGTGCCCATCAAAAGCTTCCACTGTGCCCAAACACAGCCACTGTGCCCATCAAAACCTGACACTGTGCCATAAAACGCAGACAATGTGGCATAAAACGTACCCACTGTGCCCATCAAATGCCCCCTGTGCCCATCAAAAGCTGACACTGCCCATCAAACGCAGCCACTGTGCCCATCAAAAGCTGCCACTGTGCCCATCAAAAGCTGCCACTGTGCCCAGCAAAAGCTGCCCCTCTGCCCATCAGACACAGCCACTGTTGTGCCCATCAAAAACTGCCACTCTGCCCATCAAAAGCTGCCACTGCCTAAACACAGCCACTGAGCCATAAAACGCAGCCACTGTGCCCATCAAA
Organism: Lithobates clamitans; assembly: GCA_037952925.1. Classification (NCBI taxonomy): domain Eukaryota; kingdom Metazoa; phylum Chordata; class Amphibia; order Anura; family Ranidae; genus Lithobates; species Lithobates clamitans. The sequence continues at coordinate 3,359,636 of JBBGZY010000004.1, read as the reverse complement.
TGCCCACCGTGCCCATAAAAAGCTGCCACTGTGCCCATCAAAAGCTGACACTGTGCCCATCAAAAGCTGACACACTGTGCCCATCAAACACAGCCACTGTGCCCATCAGGCACAGCCACTGTTGTGCCCATCAAAAGCTTCCACTGTGCCCAAACACAGCCACTGTGCCCATCAAAACCTGACACTGTGCCCATCAAACGCAGCCAATGTGCCATTAAATGCAGCCACTGTGCCATAAAACGCAGACAATGTGGCATAAAACGTAGCCACTGTGCCCATCAAATGCCCCCTGTGCCCATCAAAAGCTGACACTGCCCATCAAACGCTGCAATTGTGCCATAAAACGCAGCCACTGTGCCCATCAAAAGCTGCCACTGTGCCCATTAAAAGCTGACACTGTGCCCATCAAAAGCTGCCACTCTGCCCATCAGACACAGCCACTGTTGTGCCCATCAAAAACTGCCACTCTGCCCATCAAAAGCTGCCACTGCCCAAACACAGCCACTGAGCCATAAAACGCAGCCACTGTGCCCATCAAACGCCCACCGTGCCCATCAAAAGCTGACACTGCCCATCAGACACAGCCACTGTTGTGCCTATCAAAAACTGCCACTCTGCCCATCAAAAGCTGCCACTGCCCAAACACAGCCACTGAGCCATAAAACGCAGCCACTGTGCCCATCAAACGCCCACCGTGCCCATCAAAAGCTGACACTGCCCATCAAACACAGTCACTGTGCCCATCAAAAGCTGACACTGTGCCCATCAAAAGCTGACACTGCCCATCAAACACAGCCACTGTGCCCATCAGACACAGCCACTGTTGTGCCCATCAAAAGCTGCCACTCTGCCCATCAAAAGCTTCCACTGTGCCCAAACACAGCCACTGTGCCCATCAAACGCAGCCAATGTGCCATTAAACGCAGCCACTGTGCCATAAAACGCAGACAATGTGGCATAAAACGTAGCCACTGTGCCCATCAAATGCCCCCTGTGCCCATCAAAAGCTGACACTGCCCATCAAACGCCGCCATTGTGCCATCAAACGCAGCCACTGTGCCCATCAAAAGCTGACACTGTGCCATTAAACGCAGCCACTGTGCCATAAAACGCAGACAATGTGGCATAAAACGTAGCCACTGTGCCCATCAAAAGCTGACACTGCCCATCAAACGCCGTCATTGTGCCATCAAACGCAGCCACTGTGCCCATCAAAAGCTGCCACTGTGCCCATCAAAAGCTGACACTGTGCCCATCAAAAGCTGCCACTCTGCCCATCAGACACAGCCACTGTTGTGCCCATCAAAAACTGCCACTCTGCCCATCAAAAGCTGCCACTGCCCAAACACAGCCACTGAGCCATAAAACGCAGCCACTGTGCCCATCAAACGCCCACCGTGCCCATCAAAAGCTGACACTGCCCATCAGACACAGCCACTGTTGTGCCTATCAAAAACTGCCACTCTGCCCATCAAAAGCTGCCACTGCCCAAACACAGCCACTGAGCCATAAAACGCAGCCACTGTGCCCATCAAACGCCCACCGTGCCCATCAAAAGCTGACACTGCCCATCAAACACAGTCACTGTGCCCATCAAAAGCTGACACTGTGCCCATCAAAAGCTGACACTGCCCATCAAACACAGCCACTGTGCCCATCAGACACAGCCACTGTTGTGCCCATCAAAAGCTGCCACTCTGCCCATCAAAAGCTTCCACTGTGCCCAAACACAGCCACTGTGCCCATCAAACGCAGCCAATGTGCCATTAAACACAGCCACTGTGCCATAAAACGCAGACAATGTGGCATAAAACGTAGCCACTGTGCCCATCAAATGCCCCCTGTGCCCATCAAAAGCTGACACTGCCCATCAAACGCCGCCATTGTGCCATCAAACGCAGCCACTGTGCCCATCAAAAGCTGACACTGTGCCATTAAACGCAGCCACTGTGCCATAAAACGCAGACAATGTGGCATAAAACGTAGCCACTGTGCCCATCAAAAGCTGACACTGCCCATCAAACGCCGCCATTGTGCCATCAAACGCAGCCACTGTGCCCATCAAAAGCTGACACTGTGCCCATCAAAAGCTGCCACTCTGCCCATCAGACACAGCCACTGTTGTGCCCATCAAAAACTGCCACTCTGCCCATCAAAAGCTGCCACTGCCTAAACACAGCCACCGTGCCCATCAAACGCCCACCGTGCCCATCAAAAGCTGACACTGCCCATCAAACACAGTCACTGTGCCCATCAAAAGCTGACACTGTGCCCATCAAAAGCTGACACTGCCCATCAAACACAGCCACTGTGCCCATCAGACACAGCCACTGTTGTGCCCATCAAAAGCTGCCACTCTGCCCATCAAAAGCTTCCACTGTGCCCAAACACAGCCACTGTGCCCATCAAACGCAGCCACTGTGCCATAAAACGCAGACAATGTGGCATAAAACGTAGCCACTGTGCCCATCAAATGCCCCCTGTGCCCATAAAAAGCTGACAATGCCCATCAAACGCAGCCACTGTGCCCATCAAAAGCTGCCACTGTGCCCATCAAAAGCTGCCACTGTGCCCATCAAAAGCTGACACTGCCCATCAAACGCCGCCATTGTGCCATCAAACGCAGCCACTGTGCCCATCAAAAGCTGACACTGTGCCCATCAAAAGCTGCCACTCTGCCCATCAGACACAGCCACTGTTGTGCCCATCAAAAACTGCCACTCTGCCCATCAAAAGCTGCCACTGCCTAAACACAGCCACCGTGCCCATCAAACGCCCACCGTGCCCATCAAAAGCTGACACTGCCCATCAAACACAGTCACTGTGCCCATCAAAAGCTGACACTGTGCCCATCAAAAGCTGACACTGCCCATCAAACACAGCCACTGTGCCCATCAGACACAGCCACTGTTGTGCCCATCAAAAGCTGCCACTCTGCCCATCAAAAGCTTCCACTGTGCCCAAACACAGCCACTGTGCCCATCAAACGCAGCCACTGTGCCATAAAACGCAGACAATGTGGCATAAAACGTAGCCACTGTGCCCATCAAATGCCCCCTGTGCCCATCAAAAGCTGACAATGCCCATCAAACGCAGCCACTGTGCCCATCAAAAGCTGCCACTGTGCCCATCAAAAGCTGCCACTGTGCCCATCAAAAGCTGCCACTGCCCATCAAACACAGCCACTGTGCCCATCAGACACAGCCACTGTTGTACCCATCAAAAGCTGCCACTCTGCCCATCAAAAGCTTCCACTGTGCCCAAACACAGCCACTCTGCCCATCTAAAGCTAACACTGTGCCCATCAAATTGTGCCACTATGACAGCCCACTTGCCGTCTGCCCGGCACTTACCCTGTCTTGGTGGTGGCAGGTGACGGCGGTGAGCGGTGGGACCTTATAGCATGTCAGACAGTGACTCCTGTGTCCTCCATGCGTCTCCTCCCCTGATAGGCGTCCAATCGTAGCGCTTGTCATTTCAGCCAATCAGGTGACAGGTAACAGACCCACGCATCTGATTGCCTGAGAGGTGGTTCAGTGTTAGGAAAGCGAATATTCATTTGCTTTTCTAACACACCTGGGTGAACTGCTTAGCGCTCGCAGTTCACCTTTTTTGAAGCCTATTAGAGCCTATGGCTCTAATCAGGTACTTCAAAAATTCCCCCACTCTGCTGTAATTCAGGCGCCCGGTGTCCGAAAAGGGGCCAGGTGCCTGAATAGGGGGTGGCTACAGTGGCCATGGATAGATTCATGCTATGCATGAATCCATCCATTATACACAGAGGGGGGTGGCTAGAGAGAGGGAGCGGTACCCGTGTGCTCTTAATGGACGCACCGCCACTGAGGAGCGGTGTATACACTGCTCCTAAAGTGCCCCTGCCTTTCTTTGGCTGCTAGTGGGGGTTAAAAGCGCCCCACTAGCGGCTGAAAAGCCGCTAGCGCCTCAGTGTGAAAGTGCCCTAAGTGTTCACAACACAAAAAGGGAGAAACACAGCAACCCGGCCCAAAAGGTGAATCAACAAAAAGGCTTCAAATGAAGACTCCACCCAGGCCAGATCTCCATAATTAAGGCCGATGGTGAAATGCATCAGGGGCCATGGCTTGGGTTGAGTCAGGCTGAAGTCGTCATGTTTGCTCACCTCTTGGGCTGAGTTCCTGTGTGGCAGTGCTTTTACCTTTCTAGTGTATGCTAAAAAGCCAATGGGTGGGCTCTGTAGCCACCTGCACCCTTGAGTAGGAGTCACCGGAGTTGAAAGTATTACTAAACCCAGGACCCTATAGCAATTTTATGGTCCTGGAGGTTGCTGTTATTCACAAAATGCAGTTACATTTTTTTTTTAAACTTCATCTTTATTTAGAATGCATTAACCAATCCCTCCTTGCTTTTGCTTGGTAGTCTGCCCAGTTGAAAAATACCTTTGCATGCAAAGTAGACCCCCGTGCTGGAGGACAACGTACAGGAGGGGCACGCAGCATGCTTCTAAACCAGTGTTTCTCAACTCCAGTCCTCAAGGCGCCCCAACAGGTCATGTTTTCAGGATTTCCCTCAAATGAACCAGCTGTGGTAATTACTAAGGCAGTGAAACTGATCAAATCACCTGTGCAAAATAATGGCAAGCCTGAAAACATGACCTGTTGGGGCGCCTTGAGGACTGGAGTTGAGAAACACTGTTCTAAACCACAGCAGCTTCAATCATGTATATATACACAGATGACTGAGCCTGCATGTGCTGCCCCGCTGCAGTATATCTTTTTGGGGACCAGTGGCACTAATACAGTGATCGTTGGTAAAAATGTGCACTGTCACTGTACTAATGACACTGGCTGGGAAAGGGTTAAAAAAAAGGGCGATTAAAGGGTTAACTGTGTGCCTAGCTGTTTCTTGTGCACTGTGTGGGAAGTGCTTTTTTGACCCCAGGTCTCATATTTAAGAGGGAAGTGCTTTTACTAGGGTAAGGAATGGATCCTGTCTTCTTGCAAATAGACGTAATGACGGCCTGCCTTGTTTGCATATGCAGAACGCCATTCTGGCTCTCTGCCTAATGATAGCCGGTTTCTGGTGGACATCAAGTCTGCGGTACCCACAGATCAGCTCCCACTGCGTGTAATCACAGCGGGAGAGGGTTGCCGGCGGTGTGTATGCACTCCCCAGACCCGGGAGTCTCAGATCATATAATACATAGATCTCTCCCCTCCCCCTCTCATTCCCATACTCCGTGTTGTATGTTGCATAGTCCTAACCAAAGTGTTCATTCTCTCAACAGTTACTGATTGTAAAGAAGTTCTTCTGTAAGGTAGGCTCAGACAAAGGGATATCATTCTTTGTGCAAATGTTATTGAAAATTAAAATGTTTTAAAAAATGATTGCGTAGCCCTAGGTGTATGTGTAGCTGTGAGGCTGTCAGTTGTGGTCAGTAATTAGGAGAATTTTGTGGATAAATAGACTGGGGCATAGGAGTGCAGTGCATAAAGTGACTAGGCCCAACTTCTGACCATAATAACGCTTTTTCACAGTGTGCTATATCACTACAAATTGTATGATTGAATCGGTTCTGATATCAATGTTTTACTAACCTAACAGATTATTATTCTAAAGAGGAAACCTTCATTTTGTTTGCAAATATTAAAGATTTATTACCAGGAAGAATGAGTCCTTACATTAAAAGAGCACCTGTCATTTCAGATCCATCATGGCAGTGCCTGTTAGCGGGCATCCACTCACCTGCTGCCGCCACGTCCCTCACCTTGTTGTGTCACTGCCGCATCACCAGCCGTCCCATTTAAGTGAATGGGACTGTTGGTGAGTCAACAGCGAGTCAGAGGAGAAGCTGGTGGGGGACAGAGATGACAGCCGCTCTTTAAAAATTATGATTTCTATCGAGTGGATTTAAATCAACCCTTTTTACTAGTGATTTAAATCCAATCCACCCTGCATTGCATGCTATTATTAAGCTTATGATATACCAGATCCTTTACCACCATTGATCCCCCAGCTGATCTCCTAGTATTTATGATACATGCATATTCTTAGACCCAAGTGCATAACTACATTTATCAACATGAAACCTCATTTTGCCACATAGTTGCCCAATAAAACAGTGCATTGAGGTCGGGTTGTAAGTTGGAGACGTCCTGTAAGGATGTTATTCCACTGCAAGAACTGCTCAAGTTCAGTTACATTTGATGCTGACCATTTGTGGACTGCAGACTTCATGTAATTCCACCGATTTTCAATGGCGTTTAAGTCTGAGCTCTGACTGGGCCATGAAGGGCACTCACCTTTTTCTCCTTCAATTACTATGTGCTCATTGTTCTGTGTGCTTTGGGTCATTGTCATGTTGGAAGGTAAACCTTCTTCCCATTGACAACCTTCTGGCAGTGGGCAGCAGATTTTCCACTGCAGAGAAATACCCCCATACCAGGATCTTACCACCCCCATACCAGGATCTTACCACCCCCATACCAGGATCTTACCACCCCCATACCAGGATCTTACCACCCCCATACCAGGATATTATCACCTCCGTGGTTTACTATAAGAATGGTGTTATGTGGATGGTGAACTGTATTTGGATTTCTGCCAGACATATTGTTTGGTATTGAGGCCAAATAATTCAATTTTAGTCTCATTGGACGATAACACCTTTTTCCATGTGGCCTCAGAATCTTCAAGGTGTGTTTTGACAAAGCTCAAGTAAATGCAGGTGGTTTTTCTTGAGGAGTGTTATTTTTTTATTGCAACCCTCCCATACAAGCCACATTTGTGTAGAATGTGTGATATTATTGTCACATGCACACAATGACCACGCTTTGTTCTTTTAAATCAGGGATATGCAATTAGCGGACCTCCAGCTGTTGCAGAACTACAAGTCCCATGAGGCATACCAAGACTTTGACAGCCACAAGCATGACACCCAGAGGCAGAGGCATGATGGGACTTGTAGTTTTGCAACAGCTGGAGGTCCGCTAATTGCATATCCCTGTTTTACATGTAGTCTTTCATGGGGCCTGGAGGGGACTTTTTCTATAAGAGACTCTCCAATGGTCACAGAGAGGGCCTATGTTAGAGAGCCCCCTCCAGGATCCATTGGACCCCATTGTAGTTTGTAATGGGGCCTGGTGGGGGCTCTAAAGGACCCTCTAAGGCCCCTTTCACACGAGGCGGACTCCGCTTCCACGGAGCCCGCCTTGGTCCGCCGGCTTAGCGGGAGATCTGTCCGTTGATCTCCGCTGAGCCGGCGGATGACAGGTCCCTCTCTGCTCACTGAGTGGGGGGGGCTTGTCAGGGGCCGCTGCCGCCTATGAAGGGATCGGATGAAAACGGACAGCATGTCAGTTTTCGTCAGATCTCACCCGATCCGATCCGCCAGCGACGGACCTGGACGTAGGGCCATCCGTCTGCTTTTAGCGGATCGGACCGGGTCGGATGTCAGCGGACATGTCTCCACTGACATCCGACGCTCCATAGACTAACATGGAGTGCCCGTTCAGGTCCGCCGTCAAAACTGACAGTTGGACCTGAACGGTCCGATCGTGTGAAAGGGGCCTAATGGACACGAAGAGGGCCTCTGGTAGAGAGACCCCCCTCCAGATCCAATTAGACCCCATTGTAGTTGCCTAATATATCCGATACCTTGACAGGTGCCATTGTAATGATATAATCAATGCTATTCACTTCACCTGTCAGTGGTTTTAATGTTGTGGCTGAACAGTGTAGTGTACATTTGCTTTTCCCCTTAGATGGCTAGCAAAAAACCAAAGTTGTCAGGACATCAAAGCAAGCTACAGCGGATAAGAAAGGAAGAAGCTTTGAAAAAAATTACTTCTCCCATCACAAGCTTCTTACAGCCACAGTCTTTATTAAGCAGTGGTCAAGATTCCCTTTGCACAGATGCATCCACATCAAGCAAAGAGTTAAGGTCCAGTGTCACAGACATTTCACATGGTGGAGAAGGTGAAAAAAATACAGATTTAGGAGAGTCATCAGAATGTGATGATGATCTGGTCCCCGTGGATCCTGAGTGTGTCACTGAGCGAATAACAACTGGAGATGTAACTTCAGGTTACATTGTTTCAGCAACAGAGCATTTTGACATTGAAGAGGAAGATGTATCTGAGGTTTCCTCTAATTCAGACACTGAGTCTATTGTACTTATGGATGAGGAAACGGAAATGGAACTTGAACAGCCATCAACATCAAGTGAAATCTCAAGTGATCCTGCTTTCTGGCCTGAAAATATAGATGACCAACACAGACTAACTTTGATAAAAATTGGTCCTGTTCAAGAAAAGTTATCTATGTTCCCAAAAGATGATACCAGAAGGAGCTTTTCTGTCTCATACTACCAAAGAGTACTGGATAATGGAGAGAAGATACAAAGAAATTGGTTGATTTATTCCATATCTACTAATTCAGTCCAGTGCTTTGCTTGCCGGCTATTCAACAGTCACAATATGGCTTTGGCCTCAAAACAAGGCTTTAATGATTGGCAGCATCTGTCAAGACATTTAAGCCGACATGAAAAAAGCACAATCCATGTCACAAATTATAAGAAATGGATGGATCTTTCAAGAGCTCTGGAAAAGGGAACAACCATTGATCATGTCAATCAAAAGATCATTAAACAAGAAGAGAAACGCTGGTATTCTGTCATACAGCGAATAATCTACATTATCCAATATTTAGCAGGACAAAATCTGGCGCTTCGAGGCTGTGATGACCGTTTGTTTCAAAACAATAATGGTAACTTCCTGAAATTGGTTGAAATGATAGGGAAATTTGATCCCATCATTTCTGAACACATTCAGAGAATTCAGTGCTCCATTTCACAGCATTCACAAATGCCACATTATCTTGGTTACAAGATTCAGAATGAGATAATTGCCATAGTTGGAACCAAAATACGAGAAAAAATTATACGAAGCCTGAATGAGTCCAAATATTTCTCCATTATCCTGGATTGTACTCCTGATGTGAGCCACATAGAGCAGATTAGCATTGTTGTCCGATTTGTTGTTCTAGATCAAAGTGAAAAAAAAATTGAAATCCGAGAACACTTCCTAGATTTCTGCCCAGTATACAATACAACATCTGAAGGACTGACATCCTTTTTACTGGCCTACTTAAAGAACAATCAGATTGCAATTGAGAATATGCGTGGCCAAGGCTATGACAATGGCGCAAATATGAAAGGAAAACATAATGGTTTGCAGCAAAAAATACTCAATATCAACCCAAGAGCCTTTTTTGTTCCATGCAGTGCACATACTCTCAACTTGGTTGTGAATGACGCTGCAAAGATTTCATACCTGACAATAGATTTTTTTGGCATCATTCAAGAACTTTATGTGTTCTTTGTCTCATCCACCCAACGATGGCAAGTACTCAAAGAGCATGTTACAAATCTAACTTTAAAACCACTCTCCAATACCAGATGGGAAAGCAGAGTTGCAGCAATTAAACCCTTGCGTTATTTCCTACCTGAGGTATTTGATGCACTGTATGACATCTCAGATGATGACAACAGGGATATTAACACCAAACATCAGGCTCAATCCTTGGCAACGAAAATTAAATCATTCAAATTCATTTGTTCCATTGTCATTTGGTATGAATTATTGTCAAAGGTGAACGTAATCAGCAAAATACTGCAGCAAACAACATTAAACCTATCAGGCTGTGTACAGGAACTGGAAAAGTTGATCAAGCACTTGGTGGAATACAGATCTGATGAAGGCTTTGAGAATGTGCTATCTGATGCCAAAGAAATAGCTGAAAAGCTTGATTGTGAAGCGCGATTTCCTGATGCCGTTACAATTAGACCTCGACGGAGAAAGAAGATGTTTGACTATGAACATGAAGATGAGTCTCTTGCAGACCCAGCACAATATTTTAAAGTGAATTTTTTCTTTGCCGTTTTGGACACATCCATCCAGTCCATAAATGAGAGATTTACGCTACTTCAGAGCCACTGTGACACATTTGCGTTTTTATATGAAATCCCAAAACTTGAAATGGACAGAAATTATATATTGAAGTGTTGCATGGATCTGCAAAACAAGTTAACTGACAGCCAGTTATCCCACTCTGACATTAGTGGAATAGATCTTTGTGATGAACTGGACACCATTAGACCTTTTCTAACTCAGGAGATGACAGTCACCAACATCTTGCAGTATCTAGTGGAGAATAACTTGACCAACACATTCCCTAACCTTTCTATTTCACTGAGAATATTGATGACACTTCCTGTAAGTGTAGCTGCTGGGGAACGTTCATTTTCAAAACTAAAGCTGATAAAAAATTATCTCCGTTCCACAATGTCCCAGGCAAGACTTTCCAACTTATCCATAATATCCATTGAAAAATCCTTCTGTGAAGACTTGGATATACATGATGTGATTAGAAATTTTGCTGTTGCCAAGGCTCGAAGAGTTAGTTTTGTTTGATTAAATAATCAAACAATGTGTACACACTGCATCCTTCCCTAGTGTCTCACAACTGGAAGGTAATGTACCAAACGTTTTTGGGAGACTGCAGATGTGTTTTTGCAATATTTTGCTGAGTTTGGATGTTTTTATTAAGAAAAAGCTTGCCACTCTACCCCATAACCCAGACATATGAATAATACAGGAGATTATTGTCACATGTAGCACAGCCAGATATTCCTGCAGCTCCTTTAATGTTCCTGTAGGCCTCTTGGCAGCCTCCCTGACCAGTTTTCTTCTCGTCTTTTCATCAATTTTAGAGTGACGTCCAGTTCTTGGTAATGTCACTGTTGTGCCATATTTTCTACACTTGATGATGACTGTGTTCACTGTGTTCCATGGTATATCTAATGCCTTGGAAATTCTTTTGTACCCTTCTCCTGACTGATACCTTTTAACAACGGGATCCCTCTGATGCTTTGGAAGCCCTCTGTGGACCATAACTTTTGCTGTAGGATGCGACTAAGAAAATGTCAGGAAAGAACAGCTGAACTTTATTTGGGGTTAATCAGAGCACTCTGAGGCTAGGTTCACATCTATGCTGCTGCGCTTGATGCATTTTTCAGGCACATTTTGCACTTTTAAACCCTTGTTTTTGCATGCAGTTTTCATGCATTTTGCGGGTTTTTTTCTCTTTAAACACACTGTATATGGCTGGTTGCTAAGGAGGATGGGAAGCCAGCCGCTTTAACTTTATTTAATTGATATTTGCACTGTTTTGTGATTGTATGCATTATGCAAATCTGTTATTTGCACTTTAGTGATTGTATTTATTGAAAATATAAAAAGTACAGAATCAATCTATCTTGCATATTTTACATCTGTAGTTATATATTTTCTGCTGCCTCATTTTCTGTTCAAAAGTTTAATATTGTTCAGTTCATATTTATATTCCAAGTTTTTTTTTCTGATACACTTTTTGATTTACATGCACTTGACACAGAATTGTCAATAAATAAAACATTTATTTTGACTTGTCAAAGCCGTTAACCAAGTTATTGTCAAAGCAAAGTGGTGGGGCTTACAGATGGAGAGGTGGAGTTGTTGCCATAGAAACATTAATAAAGGGGAGGAGTTAGTAAGATGACCACGCCCATGTGGGGGCGCCAGACATATTTCTGCACCCAGGCGCCTGTGACCCTAGGATCGGCCCTGCCTACTGCGCATGCACAAAATTGCGTTGCGCTTTCTAATTGGCCCAGCAGCGGGGGAAGGAGGAGGGGGGGCCAAACTTTCAGGAGATTGGGCTGCGGCCCATCTCCGGAAGTGGGGAAGAGACCTGTCAGAAAAAGGTCCCCCGTTCAACCCTCCTGTCAGGGAATCCCTGTGAGATGTCTGGCACATAGATGTGCGCAAGAGCATAGATTTCCTCAAAGAACGGCTAAAAGGCGCGAGCATTTGCACGAGAGTCCGTGATCGCGGATGCGCATGCGCACGCGCGCGTGCAAAATTTCTCTTGGCGCCAGATGGCCTGTTTAAAGGTAGTTTAGTCTCCTATTCTTTGCTGACTGATCCTCAGCTGCGTCCTGTATCCTGATCTGATCCTGTGTGCTTTTCTAGTTGCTGACCTGGCGTGTTCTTTGACCTTGGCTGTGTATCCTGTTCCTGTTTTGCTGCTCACCTCTGACCCGGCTCCGTTCCTGACTCTGGCTCAGTTTATAATTTGGTACCCTGCTGCCCGTCTGCTGATGACCCTGGCTATTCCTGAGACTCTGCTTCTGTCTATGACCCTGGCTTCTGTTGACCCTCGTGTGCCTGCCTGGCTGTCTTCTGTTCCAGCTATGCACACCGCTGAATGCAGTGGTGTATTTAGGTTTTGTGCTGCCTTAGGCCTGACTAAACTTGTGCACCCTCTAATTTTAATATGACTCACCCCTTCCTGTCAAGGCCACACACCCTGCTGTTTAAGACCCTCCCTGAAATTTTCAAGTGGGGACACTAGTTCTGAGGGCCTGGGGGAGGGGGAGAATGGATTCCCTTAATTTGCATAGATTTCCTCTCACTTCCTATTTGGCCATGGGGCGTGAAGTGAAGGGAAATATCTGCAATGGGACAGGGATGGTAAAAAATAAACTGACAGGGGCTATAACCCTCCCTTATCCTATCCAAAATGAAAAAAAAGTGTTCCCTGTAGTTCTACTTTAAGCACAAATTTCTGATAATTTTATGGGGAGGACTAAGAAGATATAACCATGCCAATGGTGCAGCAGAAACATATAGCACAGTAAGGAAGGTTTGTGGTCCAGGATAAAAGGACAGTCAAAATTAGAAGTGACGCCCTCCCCACAGTTGAGGAGTGCCGGCCGCCCGCATACTGGAAGCAGTGCGGCCACTTTATGGGTGCGCTAGACTAATTTGCCTCTCAGCTCAGTCCGCCCCATATAACTGGCACTACACTAACAGCGTAGCACAAGCTGGCGGGTACTCTATCCGTGCTGCCCTAGGCCTGGGCCTTGTTGGCCTAGGCCAGGATACAGCTTTGGCTGCATGCTCCAGTCTCCAGGGCCCTGACAAGCTGCCGGCCCGGAATCATCCACACTCATGTCCCTCCTGTCTTTCGGCTTCCTCTGTCTCATCCTCAGTGGAGCCAAGACAGGAGATAAAAGAGAGGCCGACCTAATCAACTCAGTCTCCTAACAAGTACATGACAGTATCAGTCAGCCAATGATGGAGTCTGAAAGGGAGGCTTCTCCACTGGAGGACATTTGTTGATCGATCTCCACACTATCTTACATCATGCAAAGTCTGCAAGGAAAACTTAATCGCATGGAAGATCGATTGTCAGCTGGCACAGAGATTTTGCCATCTTCAGGTCCTCCTGCTACCACAGATGAAGCTACCCAGATGGAAACCAGCACACCCAGTGGGACCTTCTTCCCTCCTGAACCCCGAATGCCTATCCCTGAACGCTTCTCTGGAGATCGCAGGAAATTTTGGACTTTCCGCAAGTCTTGTGAACTATACTTCTCCCTCCTGCCACAAACTTTCTCTGCACAAGATGTTAAGGTGGGATTCATTATCTCTCTTCTTCTGGATAGGGATGGGTGAACGGTTCGGCCTGAGCATAAGTTCGGGCCGAACTTTGGTTGTTCGGGTGTTCTGCAGAACACTGAACAACATGTGGTGTTCGGGGCAAATTTGAAAGCCGCCAGAACACCATTAAAGTCTATGGGACATTAACATGAAAAATCAAAAGTGTTCATTTTAAAGGCTTATATGCAAGTTATGTATCAATGCAAAAAAAAGTTTTAAAAACGGCCGTTATTTCGGGAGCAGTGATTTTAATAATGCTTAAAGTGAAACAATAAAAGTGAAATATTCCTTTAAATTTCGTAGCTGGGGGGTGTCTACAGTATGCCTGTAAAGTGGCACATTTTTCCCGTGTTTAGAACAGTCCCTGCACAAAATGACATTTCTAAAGAAAAAAAGTCATTTAAAACTAATCACGGCTATATTGAATTGTCGGTCCCAGCAATACAGATAAAAGTCATTAAAAAAACGGCATGGGATTCCCCCCAGTCCATTACCAGGCCCTTCAGGTCTGGTATGGATATTAAGGGGAACCCCGGAACAAAATTAAAAAAAAATGGCATGGGGGTCCCCCCAAAAATCCATACCAGACCCTTATCCAAGCACGCAACCTGGCAGGCCGCAGGAAAAGAGAGGGGACGAGAGAGCGCCCCCCCCTCCTGAACCGTACCAGGCCACATGCCCCGTAGTTCCCCAAAGCACCTTGTCCCCATGTTGATGGGGACAAGGGCCTCATCCCCACAACCCTTGCCCGGTGGTTGTGGGGGTCTGCGGGTGGGGGGCTTATCGGAATCGGGAAGCCCCCTTTAACAAGGGGACCCCCAGATCCTGGCCTCCCCCCTGTGTGAAATTGTAACGGAGTACAAATGCACCCCTACCATTTCACAAAAAAAGTGTCAAAATGGTACAAATGACAAGACACGGCTTGGGGCAAGTCCTTTATTAAAAAATAAAAAATAAAAATGTCCCACGAAGTCCATTCATCTTCTTCTCTCGTACTCTGCTGATGGACCGAAAAAGAAAAAACAAAGCCGCGACCGACCCGCCTCCATGAGAGGCACCCGCCATATGATGACAGTTCTTTTATAACTGAGGGCGGGGACACGCGGTGACGTTCCTGGGTGACCCCGCCCCCCTCTGACTCACATAAACAAGTAGTTTTAAATTACTTTTTTTCTTTAGAAATGTCATTTTGTGCAGGGACTGTTCTAAACAAGGGAAAAATGTGCCACTTTCCAGGCATACTATAGACACCCCCAGGTACGAAATTTAAAGGAACATTTCACTTTTTTTGTTTCACTGTAAGTATGATTAAAATCACTGCTCCCAAAAAAACGTCCATTTTTAAAACTTTTTTTTGCATTGATACATGTCTCCTGGGGCAGGACCCAGGTCCCCAAACACTTTTTATGACAATAACTTGCATATAAGCCTTTAAAATGAGCACTTTTGATTATTCATGTTTGTGTTCCATAGACTTTAACGGTGTTTGTGTGTTCTACCAAATTTTTTGCCTGTCCGGTATGTTCTGGTGCAAACTGAACAGGGGGGGGGGGGTTTGGCTCATCCCTACTTCTGGATGAGCCCCAATCCTGGGCTTATCACCTTCATGAGCAACATGACTCAGCCCTGGCATCTATGGACTCTTTTTTCTCTGCCATGTCTCAGCTATACACTGACCCCTTCCATTGTCAGACTGCAGAACTGATGCTCAGAAAATTGCAACAGGGGTCAAGGGCCTATGGAGAATTACGTGACTGACTTCTGTCTCTGGAGTACCAGTACCGAGTACAATGAATCAGCTCTCCATTACCATTCCGAATGCACTTTGGACATTATGAATACCTGGTTATGCCGTTCGGTCTCTGTAATGCCCCCGTCACATTTTAACATCTTGTCAATTACATATTTCGGGATTTTCTTCATTTGTTTATTATTGTCTATTTGGATGACATCCTCGTATTCGCCAGTTCACTAGACCTTCACCGGGGTCATGTAAAAAAGGTACTGGATAGACTTCAGCAACACCATCTATACGCAAAAGCTGAGAAATGCGAATTCGAAAGACTGACTATCCAATTCCTGAGACTTGCCATTTCTGCAGAAGACATTTCTATGGATCCGCAAAAAGTTGCTGCTGTACTGGAATGGCTTGCACCGGAGGACAAGAAAGTTATACAACACTTTGTGAGGTTTGCCAACTTTTATAAAGAACTTTTCCGGTATCATTGCACCAGTTACACCGTTGACCAAGCAACATGTCCCATTCAAGTGGTCTCCAGAGGCTCAAATCGCTTTTGAACAACTAAAGACTTTGTTCATCTCTGCTACTATTCTAAAACATCCTGCTCTGGCCTACGTGTTCGAAGTAGATGCTTCTGAAAGTGCAGCTGGGGCTATACTATCCCAACGACAAGGGTCCTTACTCCATTCTATTGCCTTTTTCTCCAGGAAACTAAGTTCTTCCAAAAGGAATTATAATGTGGGGGATTGAGAACTGCTAGCTATTAAGGCTGCCTTGGAGGAATGGTGCTATTTGCTGGAAGGTGCTGCTCACCCTATTCTTATTTTCACAGACCATAAGAACTTGGAATACTTAAGTACTGCTAGACGGCTGAGACCCTGATAGGCCAGATGGGCACTGTTCTTTTCACGTCTTGTATTCCACTTAATCTTTCGTCCCAGATCCAAGAACGGTAAACCTGATGCGCTCTCACGCATGTTCCTTGAATCAGCTCCACCTTCTGAACCTGACACATTTTGCCTGCCAAAGAATCAAAGAGGTGGTCACTAACCACCCTCCTCCTCTGGATTTACATCTTTAACGAAAGGATGAACTCTTCTTCCACAATGAACAAGTCTTTATTCCTGAACAATTTAGAGTTTCTATTCTCAAGAAGTGCCATGACCATCCTGTTGCTGGGCACTTTGGGATCCATAAGACCTTAGATCTAGTTTCCCATTCCTTTTTGTGGCCAGATGTATTAAAGGACTGTAGATAATTTGTTAGATCCTGCTCTGTATGCCTCAGAAACTGGTCTGATAGTGCCAAGACCTGGGGCCTGTTGAGATCCCTTTCAGTACCTGAAAAGCCATGGAATAGGATTTCCATGGACTTTATTGGTTTAACTTCCCCCATCTGAAGGATTCACCACTATCTTCATCATAGCTGACAATTTCTCAAAGATGGCACATTTCATACCTTTAAAAGGAACCCCCTCTGCCACTGAAACAGCTTCTGCATTTATCAAAGACGTCGTAAGGTTACATGGCATCCCAGCCAGTATTATGTCAGACCATGGGGTCCAGTTCACCTCTAAATTTTGGAAAGTCCTGTGTGAAGCATTGAATATTGAACTTTGTCTTTCTTCTGCTTACCATCCACAGACAAATGGATAGACCGAGAGGACAAATCAGACTCTCAAACAATATTTTAGATGTTTCTCGTCTTTCTCGCAAGATGATTGGGTGTCCCTCCTTCCTTTGGCAGAATTTGCATATAACAACTCCATTCATTCAGCCATCAAGCAGTCACCTTTTTATGCCAATTACGGGTATCATCCCTCCTTCCTACCTGATGTACCCACGGAATCTACTGTACCAGCTGTACAAGAGAGACTGAAATTTATTAATACTAATAACCAACTCTTGCGAGGGACCGTCTTGAAGACACAGGCAGGTAATAAGATTTTTTTTGATAAGGGGAGGAGAGGGAATTTAAATTTGAAACCAGGAGACAGGGTCTGGTTATCTACAGCAAATTTAAAACTGAAGTGTTCCTCGAAAAAGCTTGGCCCAAGATTCCTGGGTCCTTTTTCAATTAAGAAACAGATCAACTCTGGGGCATTTAAATTATCTTTATTGAGTAATCTGAATATTCAGCCTGTATTTCATGTTTCTCTGCTCAAACCAACGGTTGCTATTCTCTTTCTGGTTCGAGACTCTGAAACTCCTGCTCCATTATTAATTGAAGGTAATGAAGAATACAAGGTAGAGGCTATCCTGGACTGTAGGAAGAGGGGAGGTCGGACTCAATTCCTCATTGGATGGAAAGGTTATGGTCCTGAGGATAACTCCTGGGAACCAGCCTCTAATGTCCATTCTCCTCGGTTGGTACAAGCTTACCTCCAACTTCATCATGAAAAACAGTCTCTAGTGGGAGGCTGCCCCTAAGGGGGGGGCTACTTTAGGGAATTCCTGTGATACGTCTGGTACATAGATGTGTGCAAGTGCATAGATTTCCTCAAAGAACAGCAAACAGGCGCATGCATGTGCGTGAGAGTACGCGATCGCGCATGCGCACTGGCACAATTCCTCTTGGTGCCAAACGGCCTATTTAAAGGGAGTCCAGTCTCCTATTCTTTGCTGACTGATCTTCAGTTGTGTTCTGTATCCTGATCTGATCCTGTGTGCTCTTCTAGTTGCTGACCTGGATTGTTTTTTGACCTTCGCTGTGTGTCCTGTGGCGATCCTGATACTGTGCTTCTGTCTATGACCCTGATTTCTGTTAACCCTCAGGTGCCTCCCTGGCTGACTTCTGTTCCAGCTCTGCACACCGCTGCATGCTCCAGTCTCCAGAGCCCTGACAAGCTTCTGGGCCAGAATCATCCACATCAGGCACTCGTGTCCCTTCTGTCCTTCGGCTTCCTCTGTCTCATCCTCAGTGGAACCAGGACAGGAGATATAAGAGAGGCCGACCTCATCAACTCAATCTCCTATCAGGTACATGACACCTCCTCCCTAAAAGGTGCCAAACGTGTCACCGGAGGGGGGGAGGAAGCGTATAAGCAAGAGTTCCACTTTAAGTTTAACTAAAACTGTTGTAAAAAGAGAAGAAGAATCAGCACGCGGAATATAATTCAGTGGATTCTTCTGTTTTCAGTAGAAATCTTGCTGTGTCCACAGTCCTACGCTATCAAATCCAATCAACTTTCCCCGGGTTGGATCTGTAACACAGGATCTGTGAATAGAGCTATCAAAAATCTGCCTGTCCCCCATTCAGAGATCATTTTCAATGAATAAAAGCTGTAGTTTGGCTTCTATGAATGGCGGATTGGGCAGGTAAGGGGATAGTCAAGTTCTCTTGATGAGAACTCGCTAGTTGAATTAACTCCTGCCATTGGTCCTTGGTGTGGAGGCTGCAGTTTTCTTTTTTTAAGCTTCTTTTTCTTTATTTTCACCTAATAACCCTGCAAAAAACATATTTCTGTACAGCCAACAGGAAATGACAAGAACACTGCATTCCTGGCAAGACTGACAGGTATTCTCTCAGTAACAAACAACTGGCCAGTACCCCCACCTATAACTGGCCTTTGCAACAAGGAGCACATGGAAGGGCAACACATGCAAAACAAAACCAAAGAAAATACCCAGCTGAACTCACCAACCAGTCTACAACCAACCAAATTACCCGGCCTAACAATTTGCGTTAAAAACAAGGGTTTAGTTAGCACACGTTTGCAAATACATGCTTATGCTGCAGAGCTGCTACAATGCCCCCCATATTTCTGCAGTCCTAACTTCTAAATTTCTGAGAGCCTCCATAGAATAAGCACATGCATGCAATCGCCACAGTAATCTGAGCCGGAAGTTCGGCGCTACTCCTTCCCCAGCCATCTTCTAGGACACACCACCGGTCCCAGACTATGGGACAATTCAGAAGGGGCAGCGTGACTCGTGCATGCGCAGTAGGAAACAGGCTGTGAAGGCACAAGGCTTCACTTTTTGTTTCCCTTACTAGAGATGCCAGCGCCTTCACCCAAAGCCGATTGAAGAATCAATTTGGATGAGGACATCAATGGATCCCTGGACAGGTAAGTGTCCTTATAATAAAAGTCAGTAGCTCGTATTTGCAGCTGCTGACGTTTAATTATTTTCAGGAAGCTTGGAGTTCCTCTTTAAGAACGCCTGTGTGAAGAAGGCCTATAAATTAATAAGCTTAAAAAAGAATTCCAGCTATGGACAGTTTATGCATACTGTTTTTACATTGGTCCAGCTTTGGACCTGGCTGATGTCCCTGGAAGCCGGAAATCACTGAATAAGACAGCTACCCACGCCAAGTGTCTACCCTGCGTAAAGAAAGTTTTAAATGGCTGTTTGGAAGGGCACCACATCCATTGGGACAATATGGTAAAAAGATCAAGAAAATATTGGACTTTACTGGTACCAGAAAGGAATGACCACGTAAATTGTATAAAAATAATATTTTATTGCAGAACATAAAAAAAAAAGTTAAAAATATCAATGCCAATATCCTGTGCAATTGGCCATATTAATAAACTATGAAAAAGTACACCAAAGGGGTCGCACTGTGAATACATAACCTTTGCAGGCTCAATGTGAAAGGTTGACGCGTTTCGCATCTTAGCTTCCTCAGGGCCTTATCATCTTGGTTTGCAAAAGTAACAAGTGGCATAGCCAAAAGAAAATGCACAGTAAGCAACCTGGATTATATACAGTCTCATATGACAATTGAAGTCTCACTATGTAAAAACACTTACATGACAATATAGGATGCTGTTACACACAATGCGATATGGGATAGTTGCAAGGGTGGCAGAAGTAAATCAGTAGTGATTAAACACCAGAATCTGAATGTAAAGGACAATAGTATAGATGATTCACCATATATGGGCAATGCTATGAAATCCTACAGCCAAGGGTATAAACCATACAATTACTACCATCGAGGAAACACATACTTGAGCAGAACCTGTAATAAAAATATTGTTGCGTGGGACTGGGAATACATGCAAAGTGTTCTCTGATTGGAGGAGGTAGAGAGGCAGTGCAGTGATGTCAAGCTCTGCACCTCATCCAGAGAATACTTTACACTCATTAAGAAAATCAGCTCCAATATCTCATGCTGATCCAATGGCTTTAATTCTGTCAGAGACAGTAACCTAGATTAAGCACTTGGAACAGGAGCTCTGACTTTATTTTGAGTAGTAAATAGGGTCCACCTGTGTGTAATTTATTCTCAGAATAAATACAGCTATTCTGTGAAGCCCTCAGAGGTTTGTTAGAAAACCTTAGTAAACAAACAGCATCATAAAGGCCAAGAAACACACCAGACAGGTCAAGAATAATGTTGTGGAGAAGTTTAAAGCAGGGTTAGGTTATAAAAAAAAAATATCCCAAGCTTTGAACATCTCATGGAGCACTGTTCAATCCATCAACCGAAAATGGAAAGAGTATGGCACAACTGCAAACCTATCAAGACATGGCCGTCAGTAAATACTGCGCTAAAGAGCAAATACTAAAACACTACAGCTGCAACAAAAACCATCAAATATCTAAATGGTGAATAACAATAGTAAAATACATAAGTGCGCTTGTAGTAAAAACACAAAAAAATGACATTTGAAAGAAAAGTGATAATAAATTATACATATGAAAAGGTGGCAAGTGAAAAGAAAGGTGAATTGAGTCCATACACGGATTAAACAGACCACTGATGAGATGAAAAAAATGAGTCCATACACAAATTAAAAACAGAAAACTTGATCAAGAGAGAAAAGCCCAATGAGAGAAGCCAGGCATCCCAAATTTCATCCACCTTCACCTAGAAGGGAAAAGAGGAGGAGAGAGGGCCCCTTTGAAGACGTCATCTATGACGAAACATGTGGGGCGTGGCTATGCACACCATCACGCTATTACGCCCCATGTTACTTTGGTACACGGGTGTTTGCTTTGTTTTAAACTTGCCGGCTAATTTTATATGTGTTTTTACAGCGGATGTTTGTTCCGCTGTAAAAACCTTGAGCATAAAGGCTTGGCCTTGAGCATAAAGGCTTTTTTATTTACTCTACTACACCATTGGAGTTTTTTCACCTTTTACACTCACAGTCTTCTCAACCAATGAGTGTTGTTTGCAGATTGGAATTTCGGTTCTGCCTGGCTTGGAACATCACGGAAGTTTGAGGCTACAGAGGCACAGGAGGTTCACCTGTCCTTGCAGAGGGCTATATCTGCTTGCGAGTAAGACCTTGCTCTTTAGGGGGTCCACCGTCACTGGTAAGGGCATTGACATACCAACTGGGACTCCCCTCCAACCGGGGACCTTCTCCACACACTCTCTCCTCCTCTTTTCCCATTCTACGTGAAGGTGGATAAAATTTGGGACACCTGGCTTCTCTCATTGGGCTTGTCTCTCTTGATCAAGTTTTCTGTTTTTAATCAGTGTTCTGTTTAATCAGTGTATGGACTCCATTCACCTTTCTTTTCACTTGCCACCTTTTCATATGTATAATTTATTAACTTTTTGGCTTAGAAGCAAACGCTATGTGTGGCAGAAAACTAACACTACACATAACTCCACTCTCTAGATATGCAAAGCTCGTAGAGACATACCCAAAAAGATTTGCAGCTGTAATTGCAGCGAAAGATGGTTCTGCAAAGTATTGGCTGAACACAAATAAACGCCACACTTTTCAGGTATTTATTTGTAAAACATTTTAAAAACCATTTATCATTTTCCTTCCACTTCACAATTATGTGCCACTTTGTGTTGGTATCACATAAAATCCCAAGAAAAATACATTTATGTTTTTGGTTGTAACATGACAAAATGTGGAAAATTTCAAAGGGATATGAATACTTTTTAAAGGCACTGTAGAACAAGAAATGTATACAACATATACATTAGGCTTGTGCAATCCGTTTCGTAACAAATTGAAATTCGGCCGAATTTTGCATCTTTCGGACATTCGGATGCATCCGAATGTCCGAATAAAAAAATAATGAGTTTCAATTAATACGAAAGACATTCGTTGTAGATCTAATTAAACAAAAGGTCATTTCAAAGTAAATCTTACAGTCCAATCAGCTGATTAATTTTGTGCTGGAGGTTGGATTACTGGCAAAGTGCATTTCTGAGAACTGAGTGAGAAGGGTGTTGTATTCTATTTGAGCAGAGGAGAAGAGATATTGTCATTGTGTGTATTAAAAGATTCAATAAACAAATGACTTTCTAAACTACCAATCATTATCATGAATATATATATACATACATAAATATCGAATTTCAACGAATACGAACGAAATTAGAGCTCATATAACAAATTAATTTGACATGATTCGAGATTCAGTATAACGAACCAAAACTAAACAAAATTTTCCGTTGTGCACAAGTCTACTTACTGTCCTGCCACCTTTGATAGATACCCCCCTTCCCTGAACACACACAATGGTTTAGAGCAGTGGTCTCAAAACTGCACCCTAGAGCCAATTGCGGCCCTTTGCTTGCTTTTATCCATCCCTTGGGGCACTATTTTATCCACTGATACAAACAATAGGGCATAATTTCTACCTCCAGTAACGCGAGTAAGGGGGCACAATTCCTCCCAATGACACCAACAATGGGGCACAATTCCTCCCAATGACCTAATGACATCAACATTTGGGCCAAATGACACCAATAATAGGGCACCATTCCTCCCGCTACATTTAAAAATGGGGCACAATTCATCCCAATGACTCAATGGTACAAACAATTGGGCCCAATGACACCAACCATGGGGCACAATTCTTCCTACTGACACCAACAATGAGGCACAATTCCGACCAAAGACACCAACAATTGGGCCCATTGACGTCAACGATGGCCACAATTCCTCTCAATGACATTAACAATTGAGCCCAAATCAATGATGGGGCATGACTCCTGCCAATGACACCAACTTTGGGGCACAATTCCTCTCACTGACACCAAAGATGAGACGTTGTTTTTTTCCCGCTAATGTCGAGACCTATTCTTCTCCCAATGGCTACAGTCCAGCCCCCCTAAAGTCTGATGGTCAGTAAACTGGCCCTTTGTTTAGAAAGTTTGGAGACCCTTGGTTTAGAATATTATAACCAGGGTCTGGTTACACCATGGTTTCTGAGGTAAAGTGTGCACTACTGTGCGCTTTACTGCAATGTGAATTAAGTGCACTGTTGCAATGTGGTGCAATTTATTTTGAATTACACCCCCAACGCTCCTTCAGATGATTATGTGTAGCAGCACAATGTGTAGCAGCACAGTAATGTTAGGTATGCTGCCAAAAACAAAACAATGTGTGGCGTGCGGCCAACAATGGTGGTGTATGCATACACCATTTTTTCACAAAACACCACAATCCTTGCATGTTAGTGCATTGTTGTGCTGCAACACACGCCCATCAGAAGGTGTATTTGGGGGCCATTCAGAATGAATGAACGGCACCAGCGCGCTTAACATGCATGGCAGTAAAGCGTGAGGTAATAAGCTTGTTACTGCAAAAACACGGTGTGAACAGGCCCTCAAGTCAAAAACAATTGGGCTAACAAAACACAGAAGTGTAGCTCAACATTTCCACTCTCTGCTGATCCATTTATGACCATAAAACTAAAGGAGTGAGGGGGATCTCTGCAGTGGAGTTCCCTGGTCTGCACACCTATGGAAGCAGAATGTACTTTATATTACAGAGAACAGAACTGCTGGACATTCTGTGTTGTTGTTGGACCAAGTTTGTGACCATAATTTAAAAATCATGGGAAAACAACAAGATCTTCTGCATCGTTGAAGGACGTGAATGACATCCGTTTACGTTTCTATGTTTAATGTTTAATCTAAAAAAAAAAAAAAAAAAAAAAACAACAAAAAAGAAAAACTAAAAAAATATAAAAAAACAAAACAAAAATAGTTTCTGTTTCTATGTTTAATGTATAATTTTTATTGCAGGAATAGATTGGCCAACAAGATCCAGAGCCTTCCCGATCACCTACTTCACTTCTACATCGGTGGATGTGGATCTCCATTGCTGGACAGTGTGAGTGACAATGGCATTACAACATGGGACATTTTGGGGGATTTTTTTTTTTTAACCACTTGCTGTCCAGGGCAATTCTTTTTCTTTTTTTAAACACACATGAAAAAATCAACATTTTAGCTAGAAATTAGTTAGAACCCCCAAACATTATATATTTTCCGAAAGCAGAAGCCCTGGAGGATAACATGGTGGTTGTCGCAGTTATTTAAGTCACACAATATTTGCAAGAATAGATTGGGCAAAAAGATCTGGAGATTCTCTGATCTTCTGCTTCACCCCTATGTTGATAGATATGGATCTGCATTGTTGAACAATGTGATTGACAATGGCGTTACAGCGAGGGACATTTTTGGGGGAATTTATGTTTTGCAACCACTCGCTGTCCAGGGCAATTCTTTTTTTTTACACACATGTTAAAATTAGCATTTTAGCTAGAAATTATTTAAAACTGCCAAACATAATATATTTTCCAAAAGCAGAGGCCCTGGAGGATAACAGCGGTTGTTGCAATTTTTATGTCACACAATATTTGAACAGCTGTTTATAAAACACAAATATTTAGGAAAAAGTACACTAAATTGATTTTTAGTGTTGAGTAGAGTAGCATAGGGTAGTGTAGTGTAATGTAGTGTAGTGTAGTTAGTATAGTGTAGTGTAGGTCTGGCCAGAAAGGGATTACTTTGACGCAGTTGGCCAGCTTAAGCATGCAATGCAATGCATGTGAACCAAAAATATCTTTTTTTAATGCAAAGTTTTCTAGAAATGTGTGAGGGTGTATAGCATTGTGCAGAGGTGGATTCAAAATTTTCTGTATTCATGTGGCCATGGCCCATCGCATCATTTCCTGTTTGCAAAGCCTTCTGGGAAGGGGCGGCAACTTCCTCTGACACTGCCGTTGCTATGGAAACCTGACCTGAAACCTATTACACTGCTTGTGCTGCACTGAGCATGTGCGAGATCTGCAAGGATGAGATCCAGGAAGAAATACAGTCTGGCTTCAGATGCCCACACTTAAGATGGCCACGGCCTGCTGTAATTTTATAAAATAACAAACTACTGCTATAAACTAACAAAACAAACCTTAGTTTACAGACTAACTTTACTAGAATACATTAAGCTTGTGTATTATAGGGGTATTTTTATTCAAAAAGTATAATTTTGGCTGGAACCCCACTTTAATGTACACTACTGAATTCGCTCCAACATCAGAAAAGGTTCCTGTACTACTTCAAGGTGACTTCTAGGCGACTTGTACCCATAGATTTCAATGGAAGTCGCCTCCAAGTCGGATCTCCCTTCTATATTGGAGCGACTTTACAGGAAAAGAAAATAGTTTACTCAGGCAAACCCCTCCCTCCCAGACAGTTAATTATTCTGTGATTGGCCACAGCCAAAGTCGCCTGTCCTGGAGGCAACTTTAAGTCGCGTTGTAAGTTGCTCAAAGTCGCGCTGAAGTCGCCTCCATGTCGCCTTGCAAAGTCGCGCTGTAAGTCGTGTTGCCCCAGTGTGAACCGACCCTAAATGAGATTTTATCACAGCTGCACTGATTTATCATTCAAGAATTGATGTCTGGAATTACAATTCACTGAGATGACATCTGATTGGCTGCCACTCATTCTTGCATTTACACCTCAGGTGGCCACATTACATGGGTGCAGCGCACCTTACACTTGGCCAGGGCACATTAAACGGGAGCAGGGCATATTATATGAGGGAAGGGCACATTACATGAGGGTACATCATGGGGCACATAGCACAGCGTGGCACATCATGGGGAATTCTGCACAGCATGGCACATCATGTGGCACAGGACACGGCACATCATGGGGCACACAGCACAGTGGGTAGATCATAGGGCACACAGCACAGCAAGGCACACAATGGGGCACTTAGCAAGCAAAGGCACATCACTGGGCACATCATACAGTATGGCAAATTTTGGGGCAAAGAGCACAGCATGGCACATCCTGGGGGAAACAGCACAGCCTCTTGGACAGCAGCTCAGGATGTCTCAGTGAGCTGTGGAGAGCAGCCAAGACTAGCGGAGAGCTAATCATGTCAGTATGCCCCCCCATGATGGGCTAACAATGCTTACTGTTAGGCTTATGCAATTCGTTTTGTAACAAATTGAAATTCGGCCAAATTTTGATTCTTTCAGACATTCGGATGCATCTGAATATCCGAATAAAAAGATAACAAATTTCAACTAATACGAAAGAAATTATAGCAGATATAACGAATGAGTTTGACATGATTCGGTAATTCGTTAAAGGTCTAATGAAACAAAAGGTCAACTCAAAGTAAATCTTACAGTCCAATCAGCTGATTAATTTTGTGCTGGATGTTGGATTACTGGCAAAGTGCAGTCCTGAGAACTGAGCGAGAAGGGTGTTGTATTGTATTTGAGCAGAGGAGAAGAGATATTGTCATTGTGTGAGTTAAAAGATTCAATAAACAAATGACTTTCCAAACTATGAATCATTATCACGAATATATATACATACATAAATATAGAATTTCAGCAAATACGAACTTAAAGTGGAGTTCCACCCACTTTTACAACTCTTCAGCATCCCTCACTAAACTGTGCACTGTAAATGAATTGGATATTTTTTTATTTTTTTTCTCAGCACTTACTGTATATCTGCTGCATTCATTTTTCACTTCCTCCTCCCTGGCCGCGGCCCATCGCATCATTTCCTGTTTGCAATGCCTTCTGGGAAGGGGCGGCAACTTCCTCTGAAACTGCCGTTGCTATGGAAAGCTGACCTGAAACCTATTACACTGCTTGTGCTGCACTGAGCATGTGCGAGATCTGCAAGGATGAGATCCAGGAAGAAATACAGTCTGGCTTCAGATGCCCAGACTTAAGATGGCCACGGCCTGCTGTAAGTTTATAAAATAACAAACAACTGCTATAAACTAACAAAACAGACCTTATTTTACAAACTAACTTTACTAGAATACATTAATCTTGTGTATTATAGGGGTATTTTTATTTAAAAAGTATAATTTCGGCCAGAACACCACTTTAATTATAGCGCATATAACGAATGAATTCGACATGATTCGGGATTCAGTATAACAAATATCGACACTCTACAGAAATAACAAATTATCCGAAAATATATTAACGTAACATAACGAATATAACAGAACGAAATTATGTATTTTACGAATGACAACAAACCGAAAATGCAAAAAATGTATTGTCTTATAGGATACAAATATATATACACGAATTTTAAAAAATATGTCCCTCCAAGTTATAGATCAAATATGGTAACTTGGTTATTTATTTGACCACTTCTACAAATTAGTCATTTGTTAGATATACAGTTGCCATTTTGTGAACAATCACGCTTCATAGAATATTTCCACTTTTTCAGGACACAAAGGGGACTATTGGGTAATCTGCTGATCTAAGGTAAATATAAACAGTCAAAAATAAATTAGATATCTCAAAATGGGTGACAACCTATGTAGACCACACAAAACCTCAACTCATAAGTTATACCATAGGAAGAAAAGGGGTGATTGTCCACTTAAAATCAATAAACTTATGCCACATCCAAAAACTTATGAAAGTATACTATACTCTACAAAGCACACAAATCCCTAAACTTTTTACACCTTCAAATAAACCTCTACACCCGGGATAGATTTCAGAAGTCTCCATGGTATGAATAACTTTTGTCTATTGATATATCAGTACTGTGATGATTAGTGGTATAGAGCAGGGGTCTCCAAACCGCGGCCTGGGGGCCAGATGCGGCCCTTTACTTGCCTTCATCTGGCCCTAGGGGTACTATTTATCCCCCTGATATAAGACACTATTCTGCCAACTGACACCAACAATGGGGCATATTTCCTGCCCACTGACACCAACAATGGGGCATATTTCCTGCCCATTGACACCAACAATGGGGCATATTTCCTGCCCACTGACACCAACAATGGGGCATATTTCTCATCCGAATACCAAAGATAGGGCACTGTTTACTTCCACTGATGCCAGAAAAATTATATTCCTGCTGGCCACAGTCCGGCCCCCCCTAAGGTCTGAAGCACAGTAAAGTGGCCCTTTGTTTAGAAAGTTTGGAGACCCCTGGTATAGAGCATAGTGTGCAAATCACAGTGTTCAGAGTGAAACCTTGTGGAGTATGAATTGTAATGCTCAGTATACACAATGGGGCAATCTGGAGTATGTAATATACAGCACAGTGTATGGAGATGTCACCCACAATACACTCAGCATATAAACAACATTACATCTTATACCCACTTCAGAGCTCCTGTTAGTGCTGCCTTTCTTAACCTGTTTACCCTAAAGGAACCCCTTGAAATAATTTCCAGGTCTCAGGTACTCCTGATCAAACCAAATTATCTGGGGTCAGTGGGAAAAATGCTTCTTACTTCGGTGGTCAGAAAGCCATCCTTACACATATCATGTCTCTGACTTTGCCAACTATGCTGACACCATCAAATAGGAGGTCATTCAGTCATAGCTCATAGAACTCTCACCAACCTCTGGAGGAACCCTGGTTAAGAATGACTGTATTAGAGGTTCAGCAGACTGATACTTGTAAGACTGCAGACAGATCAGTATATACTGACCAGAAGCCCTCATTTCTCCCAGGCTTCTTCTGACGTGAAGCTCCACCCATTTCTGGTACATAATTTCCCTGCTCCTCCCACTACTGACTGTGTCTTGGGACTACCTCTCTATCCCATCCTTGGTTTTGTCTTTAACAACGTGTTAAATAGCCCAACACATCTTTAAAAACATTTTTTTGTAGATAAAATACATTCCTGATCTTTCAGACACAGGAAATATTTTTACTTTGTGAACCAGGAGACATCATACATTGATACATTTTTGGAAAATTTTAGAAAAATATCATTTATCTAGCACTGTCAGCAAAATTTGAAATAGACTTTGAACCTTTTTCTTAACAATTGTATGCTTCTCATCTCAGGATGAAACGGGACAAATGGTGTGTCATTAGAAGACGGTTTCTATTGCACATTAACCTAAAAATTCTTGTTCACAGTTCTGATGGAAATAAAAGCTACAATATGATTATAACATTAAACATTTCACTTCACAGCAATATCTACACTCATTTTATAGAGTCATGAGTAATGGTCACTTTTATGTGCGATCCTCTAGTGTTATTATACCTGGGAACAGTCACTTTAGTGGATCATTAAAGACAAAATGATATGGAGATGCGTTTCAGGTTATGACCAACATTAAGGAACTAGAATTGTATTTTATGTCTCCGTTACACTTCCTGTGTTAACATTTATCAGCTATTAGTAAAGGTACTATTCCACTTAACACACTAAATTATATTTGACAAAAAAAAGGTGTTGAAAGAGGACCTAGAATCAGATAGATTTCTCCATGTTACAAGTTGTCCAATGTATAAATCACCCCATAGAGGATTTTAATTTCTTTCCTTCCACCACAGGTGGAAAATGCTTGATTCCCCCGTCAACACATTTGGTGTTGATGGGGGAATGCCTCCCCCGATGCTATTGTGTTCTGCCAGCGGGGGGGGGTTGGGGTGTGAGGAGCCTTCCGGTCAGCTATACAAATACTGTAGCTGCTGACTTTTAATATACAGACACTTACCAGCCCAGGGATCCAGCACTGTCATCACCCAGGCCGCTTCTTTGCCAGTCCTTGGGTCCCCGGAGCCACCATATTACTTGTGGGAAACTGACTATGACTTCCTGTTTTTTCACAGCCAACTTTTTCAATGGTCCCACAGTCTCCTGGGACATGTGACGTTGGTTGGCAATGATGAGAAAGAAGGGGGCAAAAAGGGGGACGAGCAGAGCTTCTCTTTTCAGGTAAAGTTTCGCTTTACCTGCATCTGACCACCACAAATTGAAAAAACGATTCAATAAATTTTTATTATTCATAGCAAAGTTACCCACCCATCCATGTGTCCGTGCATTATTTTATTGAGAAAACACTTTGAAAAACACCCCCCTTAGCATTTCTAGCCACAGCCATCTTGTGTAAGGGCAGATGATTCACGTAGCATTTACTTCCTGGAATCCATTTGCTCTTAGCTTATTCATGCAGGCAGGAGGGTGTACTTAACTGAGAAAGATCCTCCTCCCCTCCTCCACATGAAAAAAAAAAAGTGCCCATGAAGACTCCTGGGATGTATAACAACATTTTGGTCTAGGCCAGAAACTAGGAAGCAACTGCACAAATGTAAAAATAAGTTTAAAACAAGTAAATATGATATACTTTCATATCTTACTAATGCTAGTAGCATAAGGATACAAAATAGTTCATGTTGAATGAGAGAGTTTAGTTCTGCTTTAAAGTTATATTAAAGCCTATTTTTTATGTGTACTGCAGATACTAGGACTTACAATATATGATGGTTGTTCTTTTGTAAAAGTTTTATTTTTTTCTTGAATATGCCGATGTAAGCAATAGGCGTTCAGACAAGATAGCAGAGAGTGACGCAACACAACAGTTCTTGACAATAAGCCATTTATTAGTAAGAAGAAAATGTAGAAAGTTGTACATATAATCTTGGGCCTTGTACCCCTGAATTAGGGAGTTCACCAAGTGAATATCAGTGTAAAGCAATAATTGAATAGTACATGAAGGTTTTAGGATACATGTCTCCGCTGTTTTCACTATTGAGAACAGACAGAGAGTGCTTTCTTTAAGCTTTAAGTCTCTTTTGCTCTTTCTTTTCTTTGCCATTCAATCATTATTTCTCTTATGCTACATCCCCAATACCCTATGGTTTCCCAAGGTGGGGGAGAATAGCTGGGAGATAAAGCCTCTCATCTGGCAGGAAGACCTATAAGCGCCCTATACTCAGTCTTTTACTGGTCGGTAGGGCGAGGAAGTCTGCAGCACTTGTCTTTACCTAACAGAGTGGAGCTCTGTCCCAACCTGACTTCCCACCTAAGTGCCCCCGGCATGACAGAGCCAGGTTCCCACAAGATGTCGAAAGGAATACATAGCAGAGGACATATTGGAGAGTAGGCTTCAAATTCAGTTCCCTACGATTTAATTAGTCCTTTGAATGCGTCGCTGCACAACTTCCATCAGAGAAAACCTTGAAAATATAAGTCATATAGCAAACCCTGGGGAAAAGTCTAATCTTACATAGGGAGAAAGAAGAGAATTTCTCTTCATACTAACTCCAGGATACCCAAGGTGAATCATTCTTAGGGATTTCATCAGTGCTTGTTTAGATGTATTAAACTCAAGCAGTGTCCTCAGCCATGCACAAAAATTGTCACACTCTGAACCTGTTGTTTCACAACAGATTTACCTTTTCTAATTTGTTAATCAAGTTGTATGATCAGATAATCACATCATCTATTTCCTCTTCACCGCTCTAGCTGTTGAACACTGCAACAAGGGTTCAATAAAGTGCTGCTGCCAGACTCAACCACTTTACCAACCGCACAGTGTCCACCACCCTTCTCTGCAAGTCCCTCCACTGGCTTTTGTTTGCTCAAGGATT
This sequence comes from Lithobates clamitans, assembly GCA_037952925.1. NCBI lineage: Eukaryota > Metazoa > Chordata > Amphibia > Anura > Ranidae > Lithobates > Lithobates clamitans. The sequence continues at coordinate 3,327,812 of JBBGZY010000004.1, read as the reverse complement.
ACAATTTAAAACACTAGCAATAACATACAAAACCACTGACAAACCTGCCCCCAGCTACATCACCAACCCTGTCTCAAAACCATACACCACCCAAACTGTCTACTTCGCTCCACCCAAAGCCTCCTGCTGTCTAACTCCCTCATCATCTCCTCCCATTCTCACTTTCAGGATTTCTCTGGAGCCTCTCCAATCCCATGGAACTCCCTACCCCTATACCGGCTGTCTTCTTCCCTGTCTACCTTTAGGAAACCCCTGAAGACTCATCTCTTTTGGAAAGCCTATCTCACCTCTACCTAAAAAAATTAACTTTTATTTTCTATGAGCTATGATTATTACTATATTGTAGAGTTAGGCCTCATGCATACAGGGTTCAAAAAAACTCATTTTACAGGTGTTTGGCAATTTTTTTTTCAGCCTGCAAAAGAACCTCTATGTTAGCCTACAGTATGTGTCCACACATAGGCATATACAAGCATTTACAGCCTAACAAAAAAAAAAAAACATCACCAGCACATTCAGGGGAGGAGCTTTTGAGCAGAAAAACACTTGATGTGTGTATATGCATCTAAACGCACTTAAACACTAGACGCATTTAGTGCTTCAGCATTCATTGGTTCCAATGGACAGAAGAAAGTAATATTCTAGCCAATGAAGTCCATTAATGTTCAAGTTCTTGACATGCCTAAATGCGCATAAACACATGTACAATACGGGACTTTAGGTACTCAGTGGAGAAAATCAAATGTCCTTTGTGCACAAGGCCCTAAAGGCAGGGAGAGAAATGTGAAGAATCCAACACTTCTAGGTGTGTCCAACTTTCTCTTTTTGGCTGCCTCCAATGCTCCTCTCCTGGCCATTAGGACAGTACTGAGGCTGTGTGTGGGGGAACTGCTCCCAAACACAGCTTTAGCATATGCTAAACAAAGACTGCTGAAGCTGTGATTGGACGTTGCTCTCCTCCATGCAGCCTCAGTCAAAGCCGAGTCCCAATTTTGAGATTCTCCCACAAGTGCTTGGGTTTTAAGGATATGGGGCCCAATAAACAAAAAATGTTTTTTTTTCAGAACAGGTCATTTTTAAACATTTTTTAAATTGCTATGGATGATGGTATGCTGTATAGTTAAATGCAAATAGTGCTAAGTAGAATTCACTTCCATCAGTATTGATAAAACTGCAGGTATCACATAACTTTAAGCTGGCGTAGGTTGGAGGAGTAGAGGGGAGGGGTGAAGTAACATCACGATTACCTCTCCTCCAATCATAGAATGCCTTGGAGTCAATTAAAAGAATACAGGATGTTTTATGAATAGAGGATGTGAGGGATGCTTGTGATTGGCTGGGTGTTGGTGCCAAGGAGTACGATTCCCCAATTCCTAAATAGAACAAGTCACCTGCTTGTAGCCCTCTACTTCCACCATCTTGTGCTCAACTCCTTGCTAGAGACCTCCAACAACATTCCTGGCCCTTTGCTTTTATATTCCTAAAAAAGAATAAAGGAAATATCATTTCTGCACTTTAATGATGTTATTTCAGAAGATGGCAATTAAAGTCACATCACATTGACATACTATCTGGGGTCACTTAACAGTACTTTGTCAATCACATATACAGTGCCTTGAAAAAATATTCATACCCCTTAAAACTTTCCACATTTTATCATGTTATAACCAAAAACTTAAATGTATTTTATTGGGATTTTATGTTATAGACCAATACAAAGTGGCACATAGTGGTGAAGTGGAAGGAAAGTGATACATGGTTTTCAATTTTTTTACAAATAAGTATGTGAAAAGTGTGGCGTGCATTGTATTCAGCCCCCCGGAGTCAATGCTTTGTAGAACAACCTTTCACTGCAATTACAGCTGCAATTCTTTTGGGGATGTCCCTACCAACTTTACATATCTAGAGAGTGACATTTTGCCTATTCCTCTTTGCAAAATAGCTCAAGCTCTGTCAGATTGGATGGAGAGCGTCTGTGAACAATTATTTTCAAATTTTGCCACAGATTCTCAATTGGATTTAGGTCTGGACTTTGACTGGGCCATTCTGACACATGAATATGCTTTGATCTAAACCATTCCATTGTAGCTCAGGCTGCATGTTTAGGATCGTTGTTCTGCTGGAAGGTGAACCTCCACCCCAGTCTCAAATCTTTTGCAGACTTTAATAGGTTTTCTTCTAGGATTGCCCTGTTTTTGGCTCCATCCATCTTCCCATCAACTCTGACCAGCTTCCCTGTCCCTGCTGCAGAAAAGCATCCACACAACATGAAGTTACCACCACCATGTTTCACAGAGGGGATGGTGTGTTTAGGGTGATGTGCAGTGTTTGTTTTCTGCCACACATAGCTTTTTGCTTTTAGGCCAAAAAGTTTAATTTTGGTCTCATCTGACCAGAGTACCTTCTTCCACATGTTTGCTGTGTCCCCCACATGGCTTCTTGAAAACTGCAAATGGGACTTCTTATGGCTTTCTTTCAACAATGGTTTTCTTCTTGCTATGCTTCTCTGATTGATGCTCTCCTTTCCCGGCCTGTCAGTTTAGGTGGACAGCCATGTCTTGGTAGGTTTGTAGTTGTACCATACTCTTTCCATTTTCGGATGATGGATTGAACAGTGTTCCGTGAGATGTTCAAAGCTTGGGATATTTCTTTATAACCAAACCCTGCTTCAAACTTCTCCACAATTTTCCCCCGGACCTGTCTGGTGTGTTCCTTGGCCTTCATGATGCTGTTTGTTCACTAAGGTTCTCTAACAAACTTCTGAGGCCCTCACAGAACAGCTGTATTTATACTGAGTATAAATTACACACAGGTGGACTTTATTTAATAATTAGGTGACTTCTGAAGGCAATTGGTTCCACTAGATTTTAGTTAGCGGTATCAGAGTAAAGGGGTCTGAATACAAATGCACGCCACAGTTTTCAGATATTTATTTGTAAATATATTTGAAAAACATTTATAATTTTCCCTCCACTTCACAGTTATGTGCCATTTTGTGTTGATCTATCGTATAAAATCCCAATAAAATACATTTACGTTTTTAATTGTAACATGACAAAATGTGGAAAATTTCAGGGGGTATGAATACTTTTTCAAGGCACTGTAGTGGATGATACTCAGCAGTCACATTTGAAAGCAGCATACAAAACTTCACCCTTAAGCCTACTTCCCTTTTACAGTCTCTTTACTATCCAGGGTCATTAGTACTCACTCAGAGGGCTCTGGCTTGCCTTAGGCTATCTGTGCCCAGCTCATAACTCCCCACTTGTCAGTGATCACTGCTGCTGCAGCACCTCTAGCTCCAGTGCATGCATCCCAGGTCCTACAGGGGGATACACTCCCTTCAGAGCACACTTGGCCAGGCCTGAAAGGCCTTTTGCAGCCCACCCTAGCCTCCACCATCATAAGAGACAGGATGACTACAGCTAGCTTTTCTGAATTCAGGACTACCTCAGACACTATATTACCAAAAGTAGTGGGTTGCCTGTCTTTACACCCACATGAACTTTAAAGGCATCCCAGTCTGTAGGGTTCAATATTGTGTGTGCCCACCCTTTGCAGCAATAACAGCTTCAACTCTACTGGGAAGACTGACCACAAGGTTTAGGAGTGTGTCTATGGGAATGTTTGACCATTCTTCCAGAGGCGTATTTGTGAGGTCAGGCACTATTGTTGGACGAGAAGGCCTGGCTTACAGTCTCCACTTTAATTCATCCCAAAGGTGAAGGTTGAGGTCAGGACTCTGTGCAGGCCAGTCAAGTTCCTCCACCCCAAACTTGCTCATCCATTTCTTTATGGACCTTGCTTTATGCACTGGTGCGCAGTCATGTTCGAACAGGAAGGGACCATCCCCAAACTGTTTCCACAAAGTTGGGAGCATGAAATTGTCCAAAATGTCTTGGTATGCTGACGCCTTAAGAGATCCCTTCACTGGAACTAAGGGGCCAAACCCAACCCCTGAAAAACAACCCCACACCATAATCCCCCTCCACATGAAATGATTTGGACTAGTGCACACCTAGTGACAGAGCTACCTAGTGACAGACTAGCTAAATGCACCTGCTTAAAAGGAGGTGGAATGTGAGCAACCCACAAAGCCTTTACTGTATGTGCTATATGAGAGCCAGAGTTGTAAATCTTGGCGCTGGATGTTTGATGCTTACTTTACTTTAGGGGCTGAATGAAACTTTAGAGAAATCCTTTTTTTTCCCTGAAGTCCAACTTTAACGTTAGCTTTAAACAGAACAAGCTCACTGCAAAACCAAGAATCCTATATGGGTATTTCAAAATTCTACAACACGCACCACAATCCTCAACCGGTGACATGCAGTTGAGAGCACTAGAACAAGCCAAGAAATTTCATAGACAAGAAAGGTGCTTTGTAGTTATATTATCACTTAAACTTCTCATGACAGGTGGTTTGAAGAGCACGGTATAAAGCCAAGTTCAAAAACAGGTATATTTAATGACCAGAGGGCCTCATCATTTTTATTAACATAGAAGTCTAAGAATCCAAGTCAGTCAATTAGGAACTACATTTCTATACTTTGCTTAAAGCTGAATACTAGGAAGATATAAAAGACACAAATGTATGCAGTTCTATAATCTTTAATACATCATCAATTGTAATTCAAACCTGCGAAAGCACCTGATACTGATTACATGCAAGAACCCCAGTGTAAATAGATTTTTGTTTAGTGTAGGTAAATTTGTTCAGGCTTGAATAGCAGCCAAACCTGTGTGTTTCTTTTTTTTCTGGGTGGGGCAGAGATTCAGGGAGAGCTGGGTAACTCACAGGCAGCATCACTGAGATCTCCCCCCTACTTCTGGAACTTACTAGAAATTTCCAAAAGAATGGGAGGGGAAGTATAGTGGAGCTGTCTGGGATATTCATGAGGGCTCTGACCAATCCCCAATAGATGGGTTGGCAGGGGGCAAACCCACTCAAATACTCAGGATCAGCACAGCTGGGGGGCAGTGGAGTTCAGGTGGAAGATGGAGATGAAGTGTTAGCCTGTCGGTGCCCATTGAGGTGCCCCCTTTTCTCGGGTGGGGAGTGAACTCAGGGCTGGGCTCAGGTGTGGAAGGGACCCTCTTAACAACACACAATGGTGTCCTGACCAGGAGGCTTGGAAGCAAGATTGAGGACAGCAAGAGAACACTGCAAATCAAGACAGCCAGGAGGGCTGGTATGTGTGTGGTCATGCGGTCTGAGAGGCATTCCTGGTAGGACTGGGTGCAAGCAGTCTGGTATAGATGCAGAGTCAGTCTGGGAGGACTGTGGAGAAGTAGCCAGGGGCTAGTGAAAGGGGCAACTGCAGCCAGGTGGTACTGGGAGCAAAAGCCACAGGAGTAGTACAGCTGGGCACTGGGACTTCTTTTTGCTACACTACCAAAGGGGCCCGCGGTCCCTGCCTGCAAAGGGCACTTGCTATGGTCTGATTGCGCTTTTGTCAGACCATCCTTACAGTGCCAGCTGGTCCTGGGAGTTGTTCTACAAGCAAGATTGTACGGGAGGTAGAAGAAGAAGTGTATAAATACAGTGCTTTGCAAAATATTCACCCCCTTGGCTTTTTACCTATTTTGTTACATTACAGCCTTTAGTTCAATGGGTTTTTTTTAATCTGAATTATATGTGATAGATCAGAACACAATAGTCTAAGTTGGTGATGTAAAATTTGAAAAATATATACATAAATCTATTTTTCAGAAATAAAAAAACGATAATTGGCATTGTGTATGTATTCACCCCCTTTGTTTTGAAGCCCATAAAAAGCTCTGGTGCAACCAATTACCTTCAGAAGTCACATAATTAGTGAAATGATGTCCACCTGTATGCAATCTAAGTGTCACATGATCTGTCATTACATATACACACCTTTTTGAAAGGCCCCAGAGGCTGCAACACCTAAGCAAGAGGCACCACTAACCAAACACTGCCATGAAGACCAAGGAACTCTCCAAACAACTAAGGGACGATGTTGTTGAGAAGTACAAGTCAGGGTTAGGTTATAAAAAAATATCCAAATCTTTGATGATACCTAAGAGCACCATCAAATCTATCATAACCAAAAAGAAAGAACATGGCACAATAGCAAACCTGCCAAGAGAGGGCCGCACACCAAAACTCAGGGACCGGGCAAGGAGGGCATTAATCAGAGAGTCAGCACAGAGACCTAAGGTAACCCTGGAGGAGCTGCAGAGTTCCACAGCTGAGACTGGAGTATCTGTACATAGGACAATAATAAGCCATACACTCCATAGAGCTTGGCTTTATGGTAGAGTGGCCAGAAGAAAGCCATTACTTTCAGCAAAAAACATAATGGCACGTGGGAGACTCCCAAAATGTGTGGAGGAAGGTGCTTTGGTCTGAGACTAAAATGGAGCTTTTTGGCCATCAAAGAAAACGCTATGTCTGGCAAAATCCAACACATCACATCACCCAAAGAACACCATCCCCACAGTGAAACATGGTGGTGGCAGCATCATGCTGTGAGGATGTTTTTTAGCAGTCAGGACTGGGAAACTGGTCAGAGTTGAGGGAAAGATGGATGGTGCTAAATACAGGGATATTCTTGAGCAAAACCTGTACCACTCTGTATGTGATTTGAGGCTACGACAGAGGTTAACCTTCCAGCAGGACAATGACCCCAAACACACTACTAAAGCAACACTTGAGTGGTTTAAGGGGAAACATATAAATGTGTTGGAATGCCCTAGTCAAAGACCAGACCTCAATCCAATAGAAAATCTGTGGTCAGACTTAAAGATTGCTGTTCAGAATTGCAAACCATCCAACTTGAAGGAGCTGGAGCGGTTTTGCAAGGAGGAATGGGCAAAAATCCCAGTGGTAAGATGTGGCAAGCCCATAGAGACTTATTCAAAGGGACTTGGAGCTTTGATAGCCGCAAAAGGTGACTCTACAAAGTTTTGACCTAAGGGGGTGAATAGTTATGCACATTGACTTTTTCTGTTATTTTGTCCTATTTGTTGTTTGCTTCACAATAAAAAACAAAAAAAAAATCTTCAAAGTTGCATGTTCTATACATTAAATGATGCACATCCTCAAACAATCCATGTTAATTCCAGGTTGTGAGGCAACAAAACATGAAAAATTCCAAGGGGGCGTGAATACTTTTGCAAGGCAATGTAGGCTGTAAATAGTATGTGTCCCTGAAGAGTTCTGAATTTGATCAAGTGGGCATCCCATAATACCCTTAACCCCTATCCAAATTCAATTCCCTAATAAAATACAAAAACAAAGCTGCAAGGACTGTTTTCTGATAATAGTGTGCTGTGGAAAATTTGTGTGCCTGGCTGTGCAGGTGGGAGATATTTCATTCACCAACGGCTCCTGCGGGGGTAGCACTACAATGGCCATCAGACTGAGGACATCTAATAGTAAAAAAAAAAAAGCACTGACGGGAAATAACTGGAATTAAAGTGAACACTGAGCAAAAGCTGATTTTAAATGGTTAATCTTTTTTTATATTGATATTTTCAGCTGTGGTTTAATGAATACTTCTAGCTAAGGTATCTTTTGCATATACAATATATCATTAAAAAAAAAAAAAAATCCAAATAATACTTTTTAGGCTCTATTACTTAATCATTGACATCTGTTTATTCTCTATAAATAATTACAATGCCTTGATAAAGTATTTATACCCCTTGAAATTTTTCACATTTTGTCATTTCACAACCAAAAAGGTAAATGTATTTTATTGGGATTTTATGTGATAGACCAACACAAAGTGGCACGTAATTGTAAAGTGGAAGGAATATGATAAATGGTTTTACAGATTTTTCCCAAATAAATACGGTATCTGAAAAGTGTGCTATGTATTTTTATTCAGCCCCCTTTACTCTGATTCCCTTAACTAAAATCCAGTGGAATCAATTGCCTTCAGAAGTCACCTAATTAGTAAATAAAGTCCTACTGTGTGTAACTTATTCTTAGTATAAAATACCACTGTTCTGTGAAGCCCTCAGAGGTTTGCTAGAGAACCTTTGTGAACAAACAGCATTATGAAGGCCAAGGAACATACCAGACAGTTTAGGGATAATGTTTTGGAGAAGTTAAAAGCAGGGTTAGGTTATAAAAAAAATATCCAAAGCTTTGAACATCTCACAGAGCGCTGTTCAACCCATCATCCGAAAATGGATAGAGTATGGCACAACTGCAAACCTACCAAGACATGGCCAGCCACCTAAACTGACAGGCCAGGCAAGATAATTCTGGAGGAGCTGCAGAGATTCACAGCTCAGGTGGGAGATTCTGTCCACAGGACAACTATTAGTGGTGAACTCCACATATCTGGCCTGTACAGAAGAGTGGTAAGAAGAAAGCCATTGTTGAAAGAAAGCCATAAGAAGTCCCGTTTGCAGTTTGCAAGAAGCCATGTAGGGGACCCAGCAAACATGTGGAAGAAGGTGCCCTGGTCAGATGAGACCAAAATTTTACTTTTTGGCCAAAAAGCAAAACGCTATGTGTGGAGGAAAACTAACACTGGACATCACCCTGAACACACCATCCCTACTGTGAAACATGGTGGTGGCAGCATCATGATGTGGGGATGCTTTTCTTCAGCAGGGACATGAAAGCTGGTCAGAGTTGATGGGAAGATGGATGGAGCCAAATACAGGGGCAATCTTAGAAGAAAACCTGTTAGAGTCTGCAAAAGACTTGAGACCGGGCAGAGGTTCACCTTTCAGCAGGACAACGACCCTAAACATACAGCCAGAACTACAATGGAATGGTTTAGATCAAAGCATATTCATGAGTTAGAATGGCCCCGTCAAAATCCAAACCTAAATCCAAATGAAAATCTGTGGCAAGACTTGAAAATTGCTGTTCACAGACTCTCTCCATCCAATCTGACAGAGCTTTAGCTATTTGTGCAAAGAAGAATGGGCAAAAATGTCACTCTCTGGATGTGCAAAGCTGGTAGAAACATCTCCAAAGGCATGTAGTACACTATGTAGAGGTCACTGCTATGTAGACGTCACTGCTGCCTGGTGTCTGCTATAGATGTCCCAGAAGCATCCTTTTGATTCCAGAAAAATTGGATATGCCAATGGATAAAAATCCTCCTCTGCTGCCACTTCCAGCAATGTCTTCTGTCTACTTCCTCTGAACATCCATGGGCATATCCAACTTTTCTGGAATCAAAAGGATGCTTCTGGGACATCTATAGCAGACACCAGGCAGCAGTGACCTCTACATAGCAGTGACCTCTACATAGCAGTGACCTCTACATAGAGTACTACATGCCTATTACCCCTGTAGGGGTGATTGGATCTGGTGAGTAGGAACCCTGGAGGGGGAGCACAGAAGTCACCTGGAATTACTTTAAGCACTTAAAGTCACCTGTTGATGTTGTTTACTTCAAACACGGGCACTACCTTCTCACTGTGTATATGGAACTGTTATATATTACTTATACCACAGACTTTACCTGTCCCTGGATGACGGCTCGACTGTCTTGGGGCTATTGTGTTGTTAATTATTGGCACAATGTTTATGTTATTTGGCTGATGTTCACATTTTGCTTATAGATGTGGTATCTGCATCTACACTTTTATTTTATTTTTTTCTTTGTGTATCACATTATATAATTAGTATACCAGTTAGCAATCTCATTGCACATTACTCTCTTGTTTTAGTGGATATGGCTTTGTACCTAGGTTAATGTGACACATCCTTTTTCACATAGTATGGTTCACTTTCACCTCTAGCTGACAATTAATTAACTGCACACCTTTAGCTATACCCAGCTATTGTCTGGGCATAGCTGCCTGCATATAGGTATATTTTTTGGGTTCTTATCCCCTTTATTTATTTTGTCCCCTTTAGGTAGCGCCACTTACCCCACCTTTCATTTATTCACTTTTCTCCGGAGCCCCCTCGGGAGAGCTCTGTTAGGGGAGGCAGCAACCTTTTTATCCATTGTGTGCATTATCCTAAGCGTGGCTCTTTCCTATTTTCTGCATAGCATTTCAAGGGGTATGAATACTTTTTAAAGCATTGTAGATGTAGCTATTGTAACAGATAGCAGGATATATATTTTATTAATAAATAAGTAAAGCTTGAAAGTCATACATACAATATATCATATACGGGTGTAAATAAATTAATTAACAGTGTCAGGTATGGTGGGTATACATGCATTGATAAACCTATTCTACAATATTTTATATGTAACTCCAGAATAATAAGAGGTGATGTAATAATGTGCAAATGCTACACAGAGCTGCTGGCTGGACCTCTTATATCAGCTGCAAGTGCACACGTCGTATCCTTATATTTGTGACCGAGTCAAAATGGGAAACTGAGCCAGACCACAAAATACCCTGTTTAATCAGGAGTAGGCCACAGCATGACTGGGATTATCAAAGGATAAATCAGAAGTAAACTAGATGTTCAAATTACAAAACCAGGACACAGCTTTTCATATAAACTAGGAAATGCAAGATCATTTAAAGTCCCTGCTGTACCACTAGTTAAGTATATTAAAAGATGGACTGAAGTAAAACATCTAAAAAAAAAAAAGACCCATACCCTGGTCTGCTACAAGTAATTTAGTAATCTCTATTTCAGATTTCTACTTGCGTCTGTTTTAAAACAACTGCTACTTTTACCTTTTGACCAGTGAAATATTTCACAATGAAGGGTTCAGCCGGAGGATGGACTTCGTTTAGAACTTGTTAAACAATGTAGAAGGCAGTTCACAATTCTGTTCCCCTAGGTAAGAGAAATCAATTTGTTTAGGCTCCAGAATAGTTTGCTAGCTAGCAAGGCAGTAATGCCGTGTACACACGTCTGGTCTTTTCGACCGGACTGGTCCGAGGGAACGAATCCGTCGGACAAGCCGACCATGTGTGGGCTTCATCGGACCCCTCAGCAGACTTTTTCTGTCGAAAATCAGACGGACTTTAGATTTAGAACATGTTTCAAATCTTTCCGGCGGACTTGAGTTCTGATCGAAAAATCCGTTTGTCTGTATGCTAATCCGACGGACAAACGACGCAAGGGCAGCTATTGGCTACTGGCTATGAACTTCCTTATTCTAGTCTGGTCGCACGTCATCATGTTTAAATGACCGGACTAAAGTCCGTTCGCGTGTGTGCAAGTCCGGTCGTTCGCAAGTCCACCGTAACTCCGTCGGACGTTTGATGCTGAAAAGTCCACCCGTGTGTACACGGCATTAGAAGCACTTATTTAGGAGCCATTCATACAACATACATTGACATGCTGTGTTACGGTGCATTGCATTTTAATATGCACTTTTATCCTCGACGTCTGGAACATGCAAAGGGTCTATGGCATGGCAGAGGAGCCATACTTACACAGTTGGTAAGGTTGAATAAATACACCAGTCCATCCAGTTCAACCTGTATGTGTGTGTCTACTCTTTTCCATATCCCCGTAAATTGTGTTCGCTAAGAAACAACAAGAATCTAAAAGTTTTTGAATTTATCTACACTCCCCGCTGACACTGCCAACTGTGGAAGGGAGTTCCACATCCTTTCTGCTATAACAATAAAGAACCCCTTACGCAGTCAAAGGCTGAACTGCTTCTCCTCCAACTTCACTGTGTGGCCACGTGTCTTCTTTAGAGACCTTAAAGAGTAACTCCACTTTTGTTGAGAAAAAAACATTCTCCTCTGGGTGATCTATGTACATTTCAAGGATTTTAACAAAGTTTTTTGCAGATTCCTACCTTTTATTATTCTGAAGAAATCCCTGTATGTTTGTTGGTATTCATGTGGTAAAGTAATCGAATGGGAGCGATTTCTTAAAGCGGAGTTCCACACAAAAATGGAACTTCCGCTTTTCGGAACCCCCCCCCCCTCCGGTGTCACATTTGGCACCTTTCAGGGGGTAGGGTGGTGCAGATACCTGTCTAAGACAGGTATTTGCACCCACTTCCGGCATAGACTCCCATGGGAGTCTATGCCTCTTCCCATCCCCACCGCGCTGTCTGCTGGGACACACACGGGTCCCAGAGACAGCGGGGACCAGTTAGGAAGCGCAGCGCGACTTGCGCATGCGCAGTAGGGAACCGGGAAGTGAAGCCGCAACGCTTCACTTCCTGATTCCCTCACCTAGGATGGCGGCGGTAGCTGCCGAGAACCGAGCGGGTTCTCGGCATCGCCTGCCGACATCGCTGGACCCTGAGACAGGTAAGTGGCCATGTATTAAAAGTCAGCAGCTGCAGTATTTGTAGCTGCTGGCTTTTAATTTTTTTTTTTTGGCGGTTTAGGTGGACCCCCGCTTTAATTATCAACCAGCTGCTGCACCTGAAGAGCTCTTATGAGGAAAATTGGCAGGGTCTGCATCCCTTTAGACTTAATTTCCTATTGGGAGTATCTCACCAAAAATGACACTTTTGTTGCAGGTGATGCCAGAAATCTGAATTGTATCTTATGCAGACTTCTGGGATAATCAGTGTGCCAATCTCACAATCAGGAAATGATGTTTCTGGGGAGTGGTCAGAAAACGTTCTATGTACAGAACACTTTCAAGTAACCATATTACATTGCATTTTCAGAAAGTTACAGCGCTGCAGATTGAAAAGGAAATGTGTCAGGGCTGGGCTTAGCCCTTCCTTCTCAGAGCAGGTTGCCCAGCTGTCGGTTCATTGCCAGCTCTATTCTACTACAGTGACTCACATGGTAATGATATCCTGCTTGTCAGACCTGCTGGCTACCTAAGCTGCTCAGTTCAGATCCTCTGTGCCTTTGCCTTGGTCAACATATCAAGAGACTCTCTGCTGTGTTCCTGTTTAAAGACTTGCTTGGCTTTATGTCCCTTCTGGTTCCTGATCCTGTCTTCTGTTCCACTACGCTGATCTCCGATTTCCTGATTTCCTGGCTTGTTCTGAATTATGCTGATCTCTGGCTCCCTGATGTCCTGGCTTATTCTGACTACCCAAATTGGTTAACAACCCTGGCTATGTTTTGACTACGTTTTCTATTGTTACCTTTTTACAATGACTAGGGTAGCGAAGAGCTAACCACCCCAACTGACCAAGTACTCGCTCATTGTACCCTCCCCCATTAATGCCATACCTTACTTATATAAAAACCACACAACACATGGGATGGGGTAAATGGCCGACCTCGACCTTTTATTTAACAAAACCTTTATTTCAAATAACTAACATAATAAATTACTTAATCCAGATACAGTGATTTGAGAACTTTGACGGTACCATACACCCCTAATATTTTTGTGTCTGAGGCACCAGCTAGCTGAGTTCCAACCCCAGCCGCAACTCACTGATTCAAGGGCCTAACCCAGCTAACCTCAGCCACCCAGGGTTCTCAATACTACTCGGTCGCTATGCAGTGAACCGTTCCCACTCAAGGATACCATACCTCAGATGGTTCCCCACCGTTTACCCCATGACCAGATTTAGACCGCCGTCAAGGACCCCAATCTGCCAACACAGAAATTAAAAACATCCATAACTATCATAACCACATTAAGGGCGGGAGGGATGTTCGTCCGAAGATTTCTGCTCTGCAATTGCTGAAGCCCCACCTACCCAGCAACTAATGCTTCCTAAGCTCCACCCTACCCTCTTCTCCTTGGCCAATCAGGTAAGAGCCTGTGCTTAAATGAAAATATAATTTGTTATATGTCTGTCTGTCATGTATCCCCTCCGCTGAATACGTGCTTACTCAGCTCCAGTCCTGTCTTTATATTAAAAGTGTGTTTTTTTACTGCACTTCTGTCTCAGTCTGATTCATGGTTCCTGACAGAAATGTAAGTTTTAATTACATTCAATTACAATATGAATGAGGCTTGAGCTTGTATATGCTATATTATTTTTTATTTGCTTTTTTTTTCCCACAAAAGTGGAGTTACCCTTTAAGTTAAATAGTTTTCTCCAAATCCTAGATTCATGATTTAAAGATTGGTTTATTGCGATCATATTTCCTCTAACACGTCTACTTTCCAGGGAGAATAAGTTTATTGTTTGTAGTCATTCCTCATCATAACGGAGGTCCTCCAGCCCCATTATTATCTTTGTTGCCATTCTCTTCTCTTCAATTCAAGGACATCCTTCCTGAGGATTGGTGACCAGACTGCATACTCAAAATGATATTGATATTTGTGCTGGCCCACTGGTTTTCCTGTCCATTGGTGCGCAATGCTCTGCACTGACACTCTTTAACCGTGTATTGCATCACGTTGGGCTGAAAAAAAGTTGGGCTTGCTCACTTTTTTTTTTCCTAGAGCAAACCAGCGTATATATATACATAACAAGTGTGACCTGCTCCCATTTATATGTCTTTTTTTTTCTGCAGGTCCTTGCATTGGCATGTGTTCAAAAAATGTGCAACACATGTGGTGGGAATGGACCCTTAAACTGGTTATTAAGCTAGCAGGAAATTTGAATTAGAAAGCACAAAACTATTTTGACAGTGGCTTCAGAACAACTCCGTGACTGTTCTTGAATGACCCAGCCAGAGCCCTGACTTAAAACCAATTGAGCATCTCCGGAGAGACTAAAAACTGGCTGTCCACCAACGTTTACCATCCAACCTGACAGAACTGGAGAGGATCTGCAAGGAGGAATGGCAGAGGATCCCCAAATCCAGGTGTGAAAAACTTTTTGCATCTTTCCCAAAAAGACTCATGGTTGCTTTAGATCAAAAGGGTGCTTCTACTAAATACTGAGCAAAGGGTCTGAATACTTAGGACTATGTGATATTTCAGTTTTTCTTTTTTAATAAATCTGCAAAAATGTCAACAATTCTGTTTTTCTGTCAATATGGGGTGCTATGTGTACATTAATGAGGAAAAAAGGAACTGAACTGATTTTAGCAAATGGCTGCAATATAACAAAGAGTGAAAAATTTAAGGATTTAAGGGGATCTGAATACTTTCCCTCCCCACTGTATATATATATTATATATATATATATATATATATATATATATATATATATATATATATATATACTGTGTATATATATATATATATATATATATATATATATATATATATATATATATATATATATATATAATACATACACACACACATGTATATTGTATACATGTGTATGCCCGCCCAAGCATATGACTTTCTTTACTTGCTACACTGCTATGGGCTCTAGCCCGAGATCTTTTGTAGACCTATCAATGGCCCTGGTGGGGGCCCTTCTTGGTTTCTTGCACCGGGGCTCTGAAGATTCTAGTTACGCCTCTGTATTTTGAAATAGTCATATAACTATATATGGTGATATATATTTATTTGCAATTTGTGATTGTATGTATTGTGTCATGTATTGTATGGGTAAGGTGTTTTTTTGTGTTTTTTATGGGTGCAACAAGCTTTAAAAGTGCCCAGGGTGAAGATGGTCTTGCCACGGTCTTGCCCCCCCCCCCCCCCCCGATGTGGACAACCCCAATCATCTTCTGTAGTTGGGATCTTTATTAATAGCACTACAGTGCAGCTTCTGCCTGTCTGACAAGGTACAACAAAAAAATTACATTTGGCTGGCACCACTACTACTAGGTACTCAGTGTGGACCAACCCCCTCTCCTGCTAGGGCTCTTCTTGTCAAATAGGGCAACCCCCAGGCAGCAGGATGGGTCAGTACAAGATGGAAGGGGGAGTGAGGGTGGGCTTGCAGCTTAGTTGAATGCAGTGGTATATTTAGGTTTTTTGCTGCCCTAGGCCTGACTAAACTTGTGCACCCCCTAATTTAAATATGACCCACCCCTTCCTGTAAATGCCATGCCCCTTCCTGTTTAAGACCCACCCTGTCATCTGTAAACCACACCTCTTCCTATTTAGGCTCCACATTTTCCTCTTAGAGCCCCACTGCTTCTTCTCTGTACATTAAAAGTGGGTACCAAGTGCAGCCTCATCAGTGCCCATCAAGGCAGCCTCATCAGTGCCCATCAAAGCAGCCTCATCAGTGCCCATCAAAGCAGCCTCATTAGTGCCCATCAGCACAGCCTCATCAGTGTCCATCAATGCAGCCTGATCAGTGCCCATCCGAGCAGCCTCATTAGTGTCCATCAATGCAGCCTCATCAGTGCCCATCAATACAGCCTCGCCAGTGCCCATCAATGCAGCCTCACCAGTGCCCATCACTTTGGGTGCAATTTGTATAGACATCTGTGCATGAAACCGCACAGATCTCTGTCAAATCGCCCTCGAAGTCGGACTGCATTGCCAGTTTGAAATCGTGCAAGTTCAACTGAACCCACACAATTTCTAACCTGCATCAGTGTGAACCTGGGCTTAATGTAGTCAGCAGGATGGGTAATAAAATCCAGACTGCTATTTTTAGTGGCGCTTTACCGTCATTTTTGCGGTGCTTTTTGGCCGCTAGCAGGGTGCTTTTAACCCCTGCTAGTGGGCGAAAAAGGGGTAAAAGCACCCACAAAGCGCCGCTGCACTGGCGCTTTGCCAGCGCTGCCCATTGATTTCAATGGGCAGGGGCGCTTTAGAAGCGCTTTAGGGCGCCTCAAAGAAGATGCTTGCATGACTTTTTTGAGCGTCCTGCCAGCGCACCGCACCAGTGTGAAAGTAGTCGGGCTTTCACATTGGAGTGACAGGAGAGGCGCTTTACAGCTATTTTTAGTGCTATAGCGACTGTGAAGAGCCTCAGTGTGAAAGTAGCCTAAGGCGTTAAATGCCATTGATTCCAAAAGAACCAGCCTGCAGATATTGAGCTGTAAAGAGTTAAACATATATGTAAGCATCAGTGTACATGTGTCCATTGATGCAGAGAAGAAAAGTCCTCCCCTAGCACCAAGGACACAGAGGGTTAATTATCAAACAGTGGTCCCTATTTCAGATAACAGGAGATAGGAGAAACAAAGTGAAAGCGGAGGTGTGAGGTTTGTAAGGAGAGATGGTGAGGAGGATTGGTACCTTACTCCCTCACTCCCTCCAGGACATGCAGAATGTAGCTGGGTCTGCCAGCTGAAGCCACATTCTGACTGATCTAGGGGCTCCACATAGGCGTGCGCACAGGGTGTGCCAGGTGTGCCCAGGCACACTCTAATCACCCTTTACAGCACAGATTCCCCCTACTTCCCTTTGCTCCCTGCTTCCCCCTGCAGTGTTACCAGCTTCCCTCCTCTCCCGCCAGCTGTTGCTGCAAGGATGTTTTAGGATGAGTGGAGGAAGGGGCCGGTAAATATGTAATTGACCATCCCCTTTCCTTTCTGAATGAACATTGTGAGTGATCAGTAGTGTGTGTGCTTGAGCTTTGGGGTGCACACCCTAATGCAAAAGACTGCGCACACCTATGGGGCTCCATGTGCATCTGGAGTCACAACACAAACACAAACCGACCAGTTCTCTCTCTCTGCTCTCCTGTCTGTGCAGAGGGGAGGGGGAGGGGGGAACTGTGAGCACACACTGTGCTCTATTGCTCTATGTGAGAGACGCTGCAGCCAGCAACCTCCGGCAGTGAATGGACTGACTCCAGAGGAGGTGGGGGGGCTTTTTTCGGCCACCCCCCGCAAAGTGCCGCCCTAGGCCTGGGCCTTGTCAGCCTAGGCCAGAATACTGCACTGATTGAATGAATTCTAGGGGCTGCACCCCTCAAACACATGAAGACATTGCACCCAGGGTAGCTGCCCCCTCCTTTCTAGTCCTGGCCTTGCCCCTAAGCGTTTTGGGTCTGGAAGTACAGCCCCATTCAAGTCTTTGAGGACTCACTGTGCAGGTTAGTTGGATAAATTAGTGGCTATGTAGGTTGTTTTACCATCCTTGCTTCTACCTTTCCTTCTGTCAGAATATCAATGAGAGTTAGCTGTGCACTTGAACTATGTGACCTGACTCTTGATGAAATTTGCTTTTATCTGTGATATGCTCTGGCCAAGTTATCACTTTGTAAGTGTATCTTTATTTTTGTTTTTTTTATTAAAAGGTGATTTATCAGGACGATCCAGGACACTATTTGCTTAATTTTGTCTTCAATTATACGGCCGCTGGATATACACGGTGCATGCCAAGGTACCAGTGAAACGTGGACAATTCGAAGATTTTTCTAATGTTAAAAGGTGTTTATTCCAAAGATACCTGTATCTTTTAGGAGGACCTGACCCCTTCATACATAAGGGTTTTAGTGAAATTTACCGGAGTTACAGCGCTATAAATATATAAAATATATATTAATACAATAAAATGAATGTGCATAAAATATCAAATAATTATTCCTAGATATAAATAATATTTAGACACTAATTTATATATTGTCTGTAGGTTGTACTTTTAAGGTTTTTAGTGGTGTGTCACAATTGTAGGATTTTTTCACGCACAGGAGTAATTTTTATTTCATAAGGGTTTAGTGTATGCTTAACCTCTTTGCAGCTATAGGCAAAACAAATCTTAATACCTAAGCACAGTTTTTCAACTTTGACATGTGTTAGTAAAACCGTACATATCATCACAACTACTTTGTGCATCCAGGTGGATTATACCGTGTTTTTTTCAGGACAAATTGGGCTTTCATTTAGTGGTAAATAGTAATGGATATCGCCTGATTTTTTTTTATTATCATAGGAAAACTGTCCCAAAATAGTAAAAAAAAAATATATAATTTTTTATAAATTAAGCTGCATATTTCTTGCTACTACCATAACCTTCCACCAAGAACAAAAAAATAAAATTCTCCAAAAAACAATGGTGCGCATTGTGCTTTTTTATCCTACCTAAAACTCACTGACAAAAAAATACCGACCCTGACCTTGACCAAAACGAAAAATAACCCTGACACTGACCTAGGTCAAACCTTAAAGTGGAGTTCCACCCACTTTTACAACTCTTCAGCATCCCTCACTAAACTGTGCACTGTAAACAAAATGGATATTTTTAAATTATTTTTCTCAGCACCTACTGTATATCTGCTGTATTCATTTTTCCTCCTCCCTGGCCGCGGCCCATCGCATCATTTCCTGTTTGCAATGCATTCTGGGAAGGGGCGGCAACTTCCTCTGAAACTGCCGTTGCTATGGAAACCTGACCTGAAACCTATTACACTGCTTGTGCTGCACTGAGCATGTGCGAGATCTGCAAAGATGAGATCCAGGAACAAATACAGTCTGGCTTCAGATGCCCACACTTAAGATGGCCACGTCCTGCTGTAAGTTTATAAAATAACAAACTACTGCTATAAATTAACAAAACAGACCTTAGTTTACAGACTAACTTTACTATAATACATTAAGTCTGTGTATTATAGGGGTATTTTTATTTAAAAAGTATAATTTCGGCCGGAACACCACTTTAATCTACTTATTTTTTTGTATTTTTGTATTTTTTTATTATTATTATTTTTTTTTCTCTGCAAGGAGAGAGAGAGAGATATGATGTATCTCTCTCCTTCATTCATAGAGAGAGAAAACACAGGGGGGTGGGATTCACAGTGACTGATCACTGTGATAGTCAATCAGAAGCTATCACAGGGACTAGATGACTTGGAATCGGGAGTTCTGAGTCCCGATTGTTAGCCCGGGGCTTCCGCTGAGACACCGGTCTCTGTGCTGGGAGCATGCTGTGTGGCACACTCCTAGCACAAAGGGAAAATACGCAATTATAAGGCCCCAGGGAGAAAAGCCCAGTTCAGTGGAGCCACATATTTGTGTAAGCTCGACGTTAAGGGGTTAATGAAAAGGTTGTAGTTTGCTTTTGCACTGCATTTAGCGCTATACTGTTAAAGGGTTTGTTCACCTTTTCAGAAAAAATGAAGAAGTGAACAAACATTGTACACCCTCCCAACTACCTCCGGTCCCTGCTGTACCCCTGTGGGTGATGAGCTGTCAGTGCTCACGCAACTGGGGTAACAGTTTGGAGATTTAAAATCCCAGCTCTTCTCTATTTTCTTTCTGCCGCCCTTCCAGGACGGGTCAGAGCAATGCTCTGTGCTGGTGCTGACCAGTCACAATCACCCTGATCTGTCTCTGAAGCTCTGCAGAAAGAAAAGGGAAAGAGTGGGGATTTCAAATCCTCAGACTGCTACACTGGCTGCGTAGGCACAGCTCATCACCCACAGAGGTAAGTACAGCAGGGACTGGGGGTAGGAAGGGTGTACAGCATTAGTTCACCTTCTCATTTTTTCTGGAAAGGTGAACTTACACTTTAAGGCAATGCAGATACAAATAATGCTCAGCAGAGTTCTTTACAATGTGCTTCATAGAGGTTTGCTTACTCCTTAGGGCTGGTTTACACTTGCTTCAAAACAGGGCTTTGGACACGCTTTGTTAAAGCTCTCTGAACGCCAGTCAAAGCACCTGTCACTAAATAAAATGGTTAGCTTACAGTCCTGTTTACACCTTGCTTTTGCTTGGTGTTTCGATGAGGCTTCGGTGGGACTTTGATGGGGCTTTGGTTAGTGTTCGTGGGGCTTCGATGAGGCTTCAGTGGGGCTTCAAGCGAGCTATGCCATAGACTTCTATGGAGGCTTTGAAGACACTTTGAAGCACCACTAAACTACATGCAAAAGCAAGTTATAAACAAGACTGTAAGCTAACTATTTTATTTAGTGACAGGTGCTTTGACTAGTGTTTAGAGAGCTTTAACAAAGCCTGTCCAAAGCCTTGTTTTGAAGCAAGTGTAAAATAGCTGTTAATGAGTATTGAAGCTGAAGCAAGTATAAATGAGCCCTTAGGGCTAGTTTACACTTGCTTCAAAACAGGGCTCCAGACAGGCTTTGTTAAAGCTCTCTGAACGCTAGTCAAAGCCCCTGTCAATAAATAAAATGGTTAGCTTACAGTCCTGTTTACACCTTGCTTTTTCTTTACTTTGCTTCGGCTTTGCTTCAAAAATTATACTCCATGTTGCTTTAGTGGGGCTTCAAAGCGTCTTCAAAGCCTCCATAGAACTCTATGGCAAAGCTCGCTTAAAGCTCACTTGAAACACCTGTGGCTTTTGAGAGGGTTTTATTCAGCTTTAGCTTCCCTTTATTTTGGAGAAATTGAAGGCATGAGATTTGGACACGCTCACACAGGGCATCTGCCAAGCTTCAAAAGAGCATCACCGAAGCATCACCAAAGCTTAATTGAAGCACCACCGAAGCACCGCTGAAGCATCACAAACACATCATAAAAGCATGTTGAAGCGATAGGCGCTTTAATGTGTGTTGAAGCTGAAGCAAATGTAAATGAGCCCTTAGGCTCAAGGTTTTTTAACCTTCATGCATTCTATGCCTGACAGTAAACAACCTTCTGTGTGCAGCAACCCCCAGCCCCCCTAATACTTACCTGAGCCCCATCTCAATCCAGCAATGTGCACGAGAGCAGCAGCTCTCCCCGGTTTCTTCCTTCTTGTTGGCTGAGACAGGTGCCATTGGGAGGGACCAGGAGCGCCGATGGGGAACCTGAGACGTGGAGGATCGAGGCTGCTCTGTGCAAAACCACTGCACAGAACATGTAAGTATGCCTTTAATATCACTTTAAGTAAATTTCTCTAAAGCTGGCTTTATACCTGTAGAATTTCATTAGAAATCTGTAGTTTGCAGAACGTTCATTTGATTATCTAAGGGTTAAAGGGTTACAAATTTGACAATCGGTTTTGACCAGAGCAAGGAAAAAAAATGCAAAAAAGGATGGAAAATTTTTGTCAAATCTAATGGGAACAAACACATTTCTAAGCACTGAATTCACTCCTGCCCAAGAAAAATTGTAGCTAGTCTTGTGCACATTCAAGTTATTCTGTTTGTTCTATGAAAATGGAGACATTGGCATGATGCTCAAACGAGAAGTCCTTCAAATTTAGTAAAGTCCATGAAGGCACCATTGAATGGTCAGACAAGTGATTTTCATACTTTCTCATCCAAATGAAATTTTACCGGTGTAAGACTAGCCTTCGAATGCCACAACCAGAAAATTCCCTATGGTGGCAAAATACTAGATAATTAGAGATGATCTTTTTCATTTAAAGTGACATGATTCGCTTCTAGCGTAACAGAATTCTCAGCTACAAGCCTGATTCTCAATTGCTTTTCACAGCTGTAGGTTGCATATTGGCAATGAAGTCAGTAAGATGAGAGAAGGCTTAGCTGGGATTGCTGCCTGGACATTTGGCAGTGTGGTGATATGCGCTGGGCTGGTTTGACTGGCTGCTAAATGCTCCCTGTAGAGACAGAGGGACGTTAAGGCCGAATCAGCACTGGCTGACTGCAGAACAGATATGTTGCTTTACTGAGCGAGCTCCAGTTTAGCTTATTGCTCTTACGTTTACTGTACATTCATAACCAACAAACACAAGTATAGAATCAACACCAGAGGGATCTAATCATTAAGTTGGTTAAGATAAAAAAAAATCTGTTTGCAATATAGCGCTGTAACTTAGAGCTTACATTTTCTGCTAGGTATAAAACACATTTATTTGTGTAGTCTGCCCTCCATTACTAGATTCTATCACATCTATATTTTATGGGCCAAGTAACTTGTCCAAATAATAGTTATTATTTACTGCTCATATTTGTATACCACCAACATATTGTCATAGTACGGGCCCATTTACACATTTTAGCATGCAGACTGGTGTCTGTCATGTAGGGGCAGCTAGGGGCGCTTTTTGCGTTGTTGCAATACAAAGTACTTTTTTTTAATTTTTTTTTTATTTTAGTCAATTCAAGTTATTCAAGTCATAATGTGCACTTCAGTTGTGCTGTGTAAAAAAAAGGATATATATTTTTTTTCAATAATTTTTATTGCAGAGTTTTAAACATCATACCGTATATACTCGAGTATAAGTCGAATTTTTCAGCACATTTTTTTTGTGCTGAAAGTGCCCCCCTCGACTTATTCTCGAGTCAAGCACTTTTCTGCAGCAAAAAATTTCATTTTCCGAACCGAGTTTGGGGCCCCGTATCTCAGGGCCACTTGGTGCTAGCAACCCCAAATTTGGTGTGCAAACCCAACTGGTTCCACAACATATCCAAAGCTGGAGTTCCTAGCCCTAAGTGGCCCCAAGATACGGGGCCCCAAAATCGGTTCGGAAAATGTCATTCTCTGCTGCAGAAAAGTGCTTGACATTTTCCAAACCGAATTTGGGGCCCCGTATCTCAGGGCCACTTGGTGCTAGGAACCCCAGCTTTGGATAGTTTATGGTGCTAGTTCCACTGGGTTTGCACACCAAATTTGGTGTTCCTAGCACTAAGTGGCCCCAAGATACGGGCCCCCAAAATCAGTCAACTGTATCCATCTGCAGCAATGTCATTTCGGGACCCTTTGGGTTCAGAGACCCCAAATTTTGGCTGCAGCTAGGGGGCATCTAGGAACCCTTAACTACCGAGTTTGAAGTTCGGAGGACCTATGGCTGCAAATGGGCACAGTGAGGCTGCAAATGGGCATTGTTGACCCTCTTTTCCTCTTACAGTAGCTGCGCATTTCTCACCCTCGTCTTATACTCGGGTCAATACGTTTTTCCCATTATTTTGTGGTAAATTTGGGGCCTCGACTTATACTCGGAACGACTTATACTCGAGTATATACGGTATATAAAAAAAATATACAATATCAAAATAGATTTCAACAAGAGGATGCACCCTCCAAAGTAATCAATGGCCTTATTGTAATAACCAGAATACATGTATGACAATAAAGTCAGGCCTAACATACAGGCTCTATCCAATATATCGATCACATGTCTAGGGCCAAATAAGGATATTTTTAATGTCATTCCAAAAATATGTTATACACGAAAGGAAGAAATAGGGTACTCAAGTCTCAGTGAACAATAATAAAATAAAGACATACTAATGAAGAAAAATACATAAATAAGCAGGTAAACATAAGTATAAAAATAAAAGTGAAAATAAATAATAATAATAATAAAAGTGATATTAAATTATCAAAACAAATTTGTTCAATCTGAGCATCAACTGCACATAAAAAAGCAGGCTGCTCAAAAGGATTGCACTAATCAAATACTGTGTCTATTCACCGCTGCCTCAAAGACTGCTGATTGCTCAGTTCTCAGCCTTCAGTGAGCAGAGAGCCGGTGACTATCAGTCACCGACTCTCTGATCTGCCCCTTGAGCACTCACTGGAGAACTGGGCTGTGGAGGGGGTGGGAGTGGCTTTTTTTCAGAGCCTGGACCCTGAAAATGGGTCACAGGAGTGCTGAACTCCTGTGATACTCAGGAAAAGTATAGCCAAATAGCTTTGGCTATACTTCTCCTTTAAGGCAGCATTGTGTTGTGAACAGGGCACATTGAAGACAATAGTTTTAAATTATCAGATTTTTTTACAATGAAATTCCGCTGGTGTATGGCCAGCTTAAAGCCGAGTATACATGTAAAGAAATTTGGCCAGTTCAGCAGGAATCAGCCAACTTTCAGTATGTGTGTACCACTAAATAAATCAAAAATAAACAGCGCTTAAATATGTGATGAAAAGTCTATATGCATGATATGCAAAACATGTCCATATGGTGACGTGGTTTCCAAAGGATTCCTTGTGTTGGATAACTTCACAAAAGAATAATGCCAATACAAAAGAGAACACCTCTACCTAATGAATTGGCCACTTACCAGCTCTTGAGACCTCCAATCATGGGAGGTCTCAAACACTTGTGGCTCTAAACCCAGCCAGGGCCTTTGATCATCCAAGGGGATTGCGCTGTTATGCCTCCACCGCTCAACAGGAATCGATCACGGAGGGGTTCTGTAAAAGATATAAAACCTCCATAGTGTAAAATCTTATGGGTTTTATTTGATAGAAAAGATGTTGCACTTACATCAAAGATGAGTAAAAATTGCATAAATTCAACAAGCCGGCCAGTTCACAATGCAGCCGTGGTCCGGGACTAGCACAAATGCGGTAACGTGAACACGACGCTGCTCCCTGCGCGTTTCGTCACAGATGACTTAACCCTGGGGCAAGGTGCTGGTAAGCCACCAATTTATTAGGTGGAGGTGTTCTCTTTTCTATCGGCACTATTCTTTTGGTGAAGTTATTCAGCACAAGGGATCATTTGGAAACCACGCCACCATATGGACTTGTTTTGCATATCATGCATATAGACTTTTCATCACATATTTAAGCTCAGTTTATTTTTAATTTATTTGTTGTGTTGTGTGTGTGTCTCACAAGAAAGCTGCTGCTTTGCATGGTCATATTTATGATATTAATCATACACTAGAGTTGATAGCACTGTATTACCTTTTTGATGTACCACTGTCCGTTCAATAGAACCTGGTCTAAAGATTAGCTTTCATCAAACAAACCAGCATTCAATCAGCACTTTCAGCCAATGACTGCAAGCACCGATCTGTGTATTCTGACAGGGGGAGGATTCCCTCCTGTCAGAATTCAAATACACAGTTGGATCAATATCACTTACTGTATGTTGATAGAGGGGATCTGTGAGTTTTTTTCCATTAACTTTCTGGTTAAAATTAAAAAAAAATCCCAGCATGTGTATACCCTGCTTAAGTCTTTTATTGGTCCTGCACACAGTTATACAAACAGTTATAGGCATTTTCTGTTCCTGTCATAAATTTTCTGGTTGTTCCCTTTGCTCAAGGAGTCATGCATGCAGTGCACAGCCTGACATATAAGTAAATGGCTGTATGCACCCAAAAGATTGTAATTGGCAATGCTTCTTTGCATCAACATTTACCTGCACAAGCATATTCAATGCAATTCCCAAATGTAAAAATTCTCCGATTTAGGAAATACGTTGGGTGCATATGCACGGGTAAAAACCAATGCAAAGAAGCATCTACTTTACAAAAGTTTGGCTGTACACAGTCACACAATGCCAGGAAATTTACACTAGGCATAGTAAATGCCTATAACTGTCCATATACTGTACATGAACACATGCAGTACTTTTTCAGTGTTAGCTTATCTTGTTAAATCAGCGAAAAACACCATGCATTTACACCTGCTTCTTTCTTTTTCTTACTGCAATAGTAAATGCCAACTCCTCCATTGTGAGCTTGATTCGAAATGTCATCTGGTGTGCAGGTGATGAACAAAAGAGCAATCTAAAGAAAGTTTAAAGATATTCACCAGTCAAAGATGAAAATTAAGCTTTTAGCTGCACACAGGAAGCACAGTGCACCTGCACAAATCTTCAGTATATATCAAGGCGTTGCTGTAGCCCAAGTCATTCCTTTTGTTGGTAAAGTGGTGATCTAGGAACTCCTGTGTCACATACCTTGTTGGAAGCCAAAGTGACAAGAGGCTTCCCTTGCGGCTGAGTGCCGAGCTCCACTGAAGTTGGTTACACGGGTGTTGGGCCCAAAGAGGCACGAGTTGCCAACAGTAGGTTGAAGGATGAGCCAGCTGAGACATGGGACCTTCTGAAGATGGAACCAGGCTGAAGTGGCAGTAGAGAAAAGGTGGCATCCATGGTAGGCAAGCAGGTCAGACTTGGCAGAGCAGAACTGAAGAGACATAGTCAGGGACAGAGCTGAGGTCATACACAGCAGATCAGGCAGGTAGGGGAAGCAGAGTTGTGGTCAGGAACAAGCCAGGGTCATGCACAGGTAGTCAGCAAAAGGCAGAGTCCACAAGTGCAAGCCAAGGTCAAACAGGGGATCAGACAGAAGACAGTTCCAAAAGCAAGCCGGATCAGTAGTGGGGAATCCAGGAATACAGAATACACAGGGACAGAGAGCTGCAGATCAACCAGCAATCCATAGGCATAACTACCATTATGGACACAAACTCTCATCAAGGATGTGTGCCTGTGAGCATTCTTGTGCAAACGAGTGTGGCCATGCCCAGTATTGGGGAATTTACAATGACCACCAATGTGAGGGGGAATTTGGACTGACCATCATGTACCGGGGGATTTTACCTCACCCACCAAAATGAAGGGGGATTTCTACACTGACAGCAATAAAACAGGAGCATTTACAACAACCACCAGTGTAAGGGGGAATATACAATGACCTCTATGTAAGGGGGAATTTACACTGACAACCATGGTCGAGGAGATTTGTACTGTACTACTGACCACCAATGTAAAGGGGGATTTACACTGACCACCAATATAAGGGCAATTCTGCGCTTACCACCAATGTAAAGAGAAAAAGAGGAAAGAAGCGCAAATGACAAATCTATGCTTATAATGTGCCACATCCAATAATCAATAAAGAGAAAAAAATACATTGATACTATTTGGTGCCTCAAAAGTCCACCTAAAAAGAATGTAAAGGGAAATGTACACAATGTAATGAAGGATTTACATTGACAACCAATGTAATGGGGGATTTTACATCAACAACCAATAAAGGGGGATTTCTACAGTGCCCACCAATGTAAGGTGGGATTTACACTCGCCATCAATTTAAAGAGTGCTTCTACATGGACTACTAATGTAAGGGAGGATTCGAAACTGACCACAAATTGAAGTTTGGATTTTTTTACTGATTACCAATATAAAGAGGAGTTTCTACACTGGCCACCAATGTAATGGGGATTTACACTGACCATTAGGGATGAGCTTCGAGTTTGAGTCGAACTCATGTTCGACTCGAACATTGGCTGTTCGCCCGGTCGCCGAACAGCGAACAATTTGGGGTGTTCGCTGCAAATTCAAAAGCCGCGGAACACCCTTTAAAAGTCTATGGGAGAAATCAAAAGTGCTAATTTTAAAGGCTTATATGCAAGTTATTGTCATAAAAAATGTTTGGGGACCTGGGTCCTGCCCCAGGGGACAAGGATCAATGCAAAAAAAAGTTTTAAAAACTGACGTTTTTTCGGGAGCAGTGATTTTAATAATGCTTAAAGTGAAACAATAAAAGTGTAATATTACTTTAAATTTCGTAACTGGGGGGTGTCTATAGTATGCCTGTAAAGGGGCGCATGTTTCCCGTGTTTAGAATAGTTTGACAGCAAAATGACATTTCAAAGGAAAAAGGGTCATTTAAAACTACTCGCAGCTATTAATGAATTGCCGGTCCGACAATACACATAAAAGTTCATTGATAAAAACACAGAGGAACCTCGAACCAAAATTTTAAAAAAAAATGATGTGGGGGGTCCGCCTAAATTCCATACCATGCCCTTCAGGTCTGGTATGGATTTTAAGGGGAACCCCGAGCCAAAATTTTTTTTAAAAATGGCGTGGGGTTCCGTCAAAAATCCATGCCAGACCCTTATCCGAGCACGCAACCTGACAGGCCGCAGGAAAAGAGGGGGGGCCCCCCCCTCCTGAACCGTACCAGGCCACATGCCCTCAACATTGGGAGGGTGCTTTGAGGTAGCACCCCAAAACACCTTGTCCCCATGTTGATGGAGACAAGGGCCTCATCCCCACAACCCTTGCCCGGTGGTTCTGGGGGTCTGCGGGCGGGGGGCTTATTGGAATCTGGAAGCCCCCTTTAACAAGGGGGCCCCCAGATCCCGGCCCTCCCCCCCTGTGTGAAATGGTAAGGGGGGTGCAAAAGTACCCCTACCATTTCACAAAAAAACTGTCAAAAATGTTAAAAATTACAAGAGACAGTTTTTGACAATTCCTTTATTTAAATGCTTCTTCTTTCTTCTTTCTTCTATCTTCTATCCTCCTTCGGTTGCTTCCTCTATCTTCTTCTTATTCTGGTTCTTCTGGTTCTTCCTCCGGTGTTCTTGTCCTGCATCTTCATCCGCGGCGTCTTCTTCCCTTCTTCTCCTCGGGTTGCTCCGCATCCATGATGGCATGGAGGGAGGCTCCCGCTGTGTGACACTTCTCCTCTTCTTAAATAACGGGGGCCACCCGGTGACCCTGCCCCCCTCTGACGCACAGGGACTTGACGGGGACTTCCCTGTAGCATTCCCAGTGATGTCAGAGGGGGCGGGGTCACCCGTTATGTAACCTTGCCCCTTCTGACGTCATGGAGAACGCCACAGGGAAGTCCTGTCAAGTCCCTGTGCGTCAGAGGTGGCTCCGCCCCCGTTATTTAAGAGCCGTCAGAAGAGGAGAAGCGTCACACAGTGGGAGCCTCCCTCCATGCCATCATGGATGCGGAGCGGCACGAGAAGAAGGGAAGAAGACGCCGCGGATGAAGATGCAGGACGAGAACACCGGAGGAAGAACCAGAAGAACCAGAAGAAGAAGATGGAGGAAGAAACCAAAGGAAGAAAGAAGAAAGAAGAAGCATTTAAATAAAGGAATTGTCAAAAACTGTCTCTTGTCATTTTTAACATTTTTGACAGTTTTTTTCTGAAATGGTAGGGGTATTTTGTACCCCCTTACCATTTCACACAGGAGGGAGGGCCGGGATCTGGGAGTCCCCTTGTTAAAGGGGGCTTCCAGATTCCAATAAGCCCCCCTGCCCGCAGACCCCCACAACCACCGGGCAAGGGTTGTGGGGATGAGGCCCTTGTCCCCATCCACATGAGGACAAGGTGTTTTGGGGGGCTACCCCAAAGCACCCTCCCAATGTTGAGGGCATGTGGCCTGGTGCGCTCTCTCGTCCCCCCCTCTTTTCCTGCGGCCTGCCAGGTTGCGTGCTCGGATAAGGGTCTGGTATGAATTTTTGGGGGACCCACCCCATTTTTTTTTTTAATTTTGGCACGGGGTTCCCCTTAAAATCCATACCAGACCTGATGGGTCTGGTATAGAATTTGAGGGGGACCACATGCCATTTTTTTTTTTAACTTTGGCCGGGGTTTCCCTTAATATCCATACCAGACCTGAAGGGCCTGGTATGGAATTTAGGGGGACCCCCACATCATTTTTTTTTTAAATTTTGGTTCGGGGTTCCCCTGTGGGGAATTCCCATGCCGTTTTTATCAATGAACTTTTATGTGTATTGTCGGACCGGCAATTTATTAATAGCCGCGAGTAGTTGTAAATGACTTTTTTTCCTTTGAAATGTCATTTTGCTGTCAGACTGTTCTAAACACGGGAAACATGCGCCCCTTTACAGGCATACTATAGACACCCCCCCAGGTATGAAATTTAAAGGAATATTACACTTTTATTGTTTCACTTTAAGCATTATTAAAATCACTGCTCCCGAAAAAACGGCCGTTTTTAAAACTTTTTTTTGCATTGATCCATGTCCCCTGGGGCAGGACCCGGGTCCCCAAACACTTTTTATGACAATAACTTGCATATAAGCCTTTAAAATTAGCATTTTTGATTATTCATGTTCGTGTCCCATAAACTTTAACAGTGTTTGCGTGTTCGAACAAATTCTTTGCCTGTTTGCAAGTTCTGGTGCGAAATGAACAGGGGGGTGTTCGGCTCATCCCTACTGACCACTAATGTAATGGGGATTTACACTGACCACTAATGTAATAGCAGCATTCACAGGAACCACTAATGTAAGGAGGAATTTACACTGACCACCAATGTAAGATGTGTGTATTCACATGCACCACAATTCACGATGCCGTGGCACCATGTTTTTTTTTAAAAAGGGTTCCACCTCCAATTTGCTTACCTTTGCAGAACAGGCTGATGTTGGGCTTAATGACCACAGTTGTAGGCAGGACTTTCAAGCATGCCCCTGTACCTCTCCATTGGGCAGCATTCAGTAGAAGTGATGGTGGATATGACCCCATAGTGGCATGATATACATACGAATGTTCTCTCTATTTACATATCAATGCAGCTGATCAACGGCTATTTACATATTAAAGCCGCTGCTATTTACATATCAATGCAAGTTATTTACATGTAAACACAGGGTCTGCAGGTAAGTCATCTGTACAGGGCAATAGGCAGAGCTGAGCAGCATTAGTAACAGAACTTCACACTGAGATATCAGGACACAGCACGGGACTAAGACTTCAAGGGACAAGGGAATTTGACCTGGGATAGTTGGCAAGTATGAGGCACCTGCTTTGGGCCCAACAACAATGATGGGGCCCAGGGCAGATGCCCCTTTTGCCCTGCCTTAAAGACGGCCCTGTCTATACCAGACCCTTATCCGAATATGCAGCCTGGCAGGTCAGGAAAGGGACGAGCGAGCGCCCCCCTCCTGAACCTTACAAGTCTGCATGACCTCAACATGGGGTGTGGGTGTTTACCCCAAGCACCAGCTTAGCTTAATGGAGAGGGATGTCAGCAGATGATCATGCACTAACGTCCGCTATCCCATAGAGATACATGTATGTCCGTTTTTCATCCGTCAAGGGATGGGTGAAAAACAGACATACGGAGCGCCCGTGTGAAAGGGGCCTTACTGTTTTCTAATGCCATGCATGATTTTGTGGATTACCAGGTTTAATTTAGCTCAAATTTAGTTCGTATTTAGCTGCATAGAACTCTTTTATATGTTTCTGTAGTCTAGTGAACATATTGTCTAGTGAACTGTGATTAACCTAATGCTTTACTTACTCATGTACTGTATGTGCATACTGTTATTTACCGCAACCCATAACAATATATTGAGTTCATTTACCACTAACCAGTCTGATGTTTGCTTTTTGATACTAAACCTTAGTTGTGTGCAGGGTATCTATATTTGTGCTCCTAGTAGCAATGCAGTATCAATTTGCTTAACTTGGTGTGTCAGTGGGGCTGAGGTTGTTCTCAGAGTCAAGGCACAGAACCCAAAATACTAAGTAGCTCCTCCAGAGATAGCACTACATCAATAATGGTACATGTGTTTGTTAAAATTTGGCACGCTATAGGTGCACAGAAGTGTGCTAAGAGTATGTTGGTTCGAGACAGTTACACATTCTACTATGCGGTATATAAGCGATATATGCTGCAACATAATTGTTGATTTGACATGCGATGTGCAATTCACATTCCTCAACAACTGCCAATCTAAGGCAGCCCATAGATGGATCAGTTTTTTTCATTCAACCAGTAGGTTGAATGAAAAAACGGACCCGATTCTCCCATCTACACATTCGAGGTGAATGGGGGAATCCTCCCACTGTGCTATTGTATTCTGAAAGCAGGGAGACTTCCCTGCCATTAGAATACACTGATCAGCACTGCTGACTATAACCAGTGGTGGTGATTGAGCATGGAAATTGCAACAGGGTGGTTGTACATAAGTCTATTGGTAGACCAGTCCCTGATGAACAGACTGAATTTTGATCCATGTATGACCGACTTTAGTTAATCTGGCCAAGTGTCTTTTGAGCTCTTAAATCCTGCATGTAGAATCAGTTCTGTCTACTTCATATCTGATAGGTCACAAAAAACACAGCCCTCTCTGCATCCACCCTCCCCCCACCTCCCCATCTTCCTGAACCCTCTTTGTTCACCAGACTTCTACTGAAATGAACAAGTATTTATTTTTTCACTTATTGAAAAGTTATAATAAAACACTTTCAATTGAATATTTAGCAAACCAGAAGGTAGCAAATAAGTATTTATCGGCATATAACACACACTTTTTTCCCCTTACAATCAGGGGAAAATCATGGGTGCGTGTTATACGCCGATCCCCTGCCGATCCCCCACTGATTGTGAGCGGAGGATCGAGCCGCTGAGACACATAGCCGAGTGTACTCAGCTCAGCTCCGCTCCGCTCACAGTCACGCCCAGTCCCGCCCTATGATGGACATAACACAGGGACTGGGCGTGACTGTGAGCGGACCCGAGCCGAGTACACTTGGCTCCTCTCGGGACTGCGAGAAGACCCGAGCGCCGCCCAGAGCCACCGAGAGAATCCAAAAGCCGCCGAGAGGACCCAAGAGCCGTCGAGAGAACCCAAGAGCCGCCGAGATACACAGGACATCCGGCTCTGTATCTCGGCGGCACCATTTTTAAACTGGAAGACTGCAATGACATGGCTACACTTACAAGGCTGTAATGACAAGGCTGCAAATGACACTGGACAAGGCTGCAGATGGACACTGATGAGGCTGCATTGATGGGAATTTAAATGTAAGTTTTTTTCCTTAAACATCCCTCCTAAAAGTTTTTTTCCTTAAAATTCCCTCCTAAACTTAGGGTGCGTGTTATACGCCAGCGCGTGTTATACGCTGATAAATACGGTAATTGTTTATGGTTTACATACAATTTAATCTCTTTTTGACTGCACTATAGCCGAATGACGGCTACAGCGCAGCTGCACTTTACCGGGAGGCCGTCATATGATGTCCTCTCATGCTCGCGCTGCCTGCGTGCCCCCCCCCCAAAAAACAAGATTTTAATATCACTTTAATTTTTCTACACTGCTGACACAGGAATGTGAAGATTTATTCTACTATAGGCTGTACATACAGGGTAACAAATGATACTATAAAATGACATGATCAATGCACATCCTATGCAGGTGAAAAACACATGGTGCAGGTTGGAAGGTTTATAATGTTTTTAATTTGGAAGAAAAGGCTTGCATTTAAATACTTCCTGGCAATCATTAAGAAAATCGAAATGGTAAAATGTTGAAATTTTCATGTTTGTACCTTTTTTTGTTTATATTCCCTTGTTGTCACATGACTAGGCCGCCCCTCTGTTCGTAGTGTATGAGCGCTATACATTCTTGTTTCTGGGTTTAATACATTTTAGGATTGAGATATACAGTGCATCTGGAAAGTATTCACAGCGTTTCACTTTTTCCACATTTTGTTGTTACAGCTTTATTCCAAAATGAATTTAATTCATTATTTTCCTCAAAACTCTACAAACAATATCCTGTAATGACAATGTAAAAGAAGTTTGTTTGAAATCTTTGCAAATGTATTAAAAATAAAAAATGAAAATAATCACATTTACATAAGTATTCACAGCCTTTCCTCAATACTTTGTTGAAGCACCTTTGACACCAATTACAACCTCAAGTCTTTTTGAATATGATGCTACAAGCTTGGCACACCTATTTTTGGGCAGTTTCTCCCATTCTTCTTTGCGGAACCTCTCAAGCACAATCGGGTTGGATGGGGAGCGTCAGATCACAGCAATTTTCAGATCTCTCCAGAGATGTTCAATCGGGTTCAAGTCTGTGCTCTGGCTCGGCCACTCAATGACATTCACAGAGTTATCCTGTAGCCTCTCCTTTGTTATCTTGGCTGTGTTCTTAGGGTTGTTGTCCTGTTAGAAGATGAACCTTCACCCCAGTCTGAGGTCCAAAGCTCTCTGGAGCAGGAATTCATCAAGGATGTCTCTGTACATTGCTGCATTTATCATTCCCTCGATCCTGTCTAGTCTCCCAGTTCCTGCCGCTGAAAAATATCCCCACAGCATGATGCTGCCACCACCATGCTTCACTGTAGCGATGGTTAGGGATGGGCTTTATGTTCGGGTCAAACATGAGTTCGAATCCAACATTGGCTGTTCGCCCGTTCGCCGGATAGCAAACAATTTGGGGTGTTTGCGGCAAATTCAAAAGCTGCGGAACACCCTTTAAAAGTCTATAGGAGAAATCAAAAGTGCTAATTTTAAAGGTTAATATGCAAGTTATTGTCATAAAAAGTGTTTGGGGACCTGGGTCCCAACCCAGGGGACATGTATTAATGCAAAAAAAAAGTTTTAAGAAAGGCAGTTTTTTCGGAAGCAGTAAATTTTATTAATGCTTAAAGTGAAACAATAAAAGTGTAATATTCCTTTAAATTTCGTACCTGGGGGTCGTCTATAGTATGCCTGTAAAGGGGCGCATGTTTCCCGTGTTTAGAACAGTCTGACAGCAAAATGAAATTTCTAAAGGAAAAAAGTAATTAAAAAATACTTGCGGCTTTAATGAATTGTTGGTCCGGCAATACACATGAAATTTCATTGATAAAAACGGCATGAGATTCCTCCACAGGGGAACCCCGAACCAAAATTTAAAAAAAAATGGTGTGGGGTCCCCCCAAAAATCCATACCAGACCCTTACCTGAACATGCAAACTGGCAGGCCGCTCTCTCGTCCCCCCTCTTTTCCTGCAGCCTGCCAGGTTGAGTGCTCGGATAAGGGTCTGGCATGGATTTTTGGGGTGACCCCACGCCATTTTTAAAAAAAATTTTGGCGTGGGGTTCCCCTGTGGGAGAATCCCATGCCGTTGTTATCAATGAACTTTTATGTGTATTGCCGGACCGACAATTCATTAAAGTCGCGAGTATTAAATGACTTTTTTTTCCTTTAGAAATGTCATTTTGCTGTCAGACTGCTAAACATAGGAAACATGCGCCACTTTACAGGCATACTATAGACGCCCCCCAGGTACGAAAAAGGAATATTACACTTTTATTGTTTCGCTTTAAGCATTATTAAAATCACTGCTCCCGAAAAAACGTCCGTTTTTAAAACTTTTTTTGCAATGATACATGTCACCTGGGGCAGGACCCAGGTCCCCAAACACAATACCATGCATATAAGCCTTTAAAATTAGCACTTTTGATTTTTAATGTTCGTGTCCCATAGACTTTAACAGTGTTCACGTGTTCAAACAAATGTTTTGCCTGTTCGCATGTTCTGGTGCGAACCAAAAGGGGGGGGGGTGTACAGCCCATCCCTAGCGATGGTATTGGCCAGGTGTTGAGCCGTGCTTGGTTTCCTCAAGACATGACGCTTGCCATTCAGGCCAAAGAGTTCAATCTTTGTTTCATCAGACCAGAGATTTTTGTTTCTCATGGTCTGAGAGTCCTTCAGATGCCTTTTGGCAAACTCCAGGCAGGCTGTCATGTGCCTTTTACTAAGGAGTGGCTTCTGTCTGGCCACTCTATTATACAGGCCTGACTGGTGGAGTACTACAGAGAAGGTTGTTCTTCTGGAAGGTTCATCTATCTCCACAAAGAAATGCTGGAGCTCTGTCAGAGTGACCATCGGGTTCTTGGTCACCTCCCTGACTAAGGCCCTTCTCCCCCAAATGCTCAGTTTGGCTGGGTGACCTTCTCTAGGAAGAGTCCTGGTGGTTCCAAACCCCTATTTTTCTGTACCCTTCCCCAGATCTGTGCCTCGATACAACCCTGTCTGGAGTGTGTCATGACAAAGGCTGTGAATACTTATGTACATGGGATTTTGTTTGTTTTTTATTTTTAATAAATTTGCAAAAATTTCAATCTTCTTTCATGTTGTCATTATGGGGTACTGTTTGTAGAATTTTGAGGAAAATAATTAATTTAATCCATTTTGGAATAAGGCTGCAACATAACAAATTGTGGAAAAATTGAAGTTCTGTGAATACTTTACGGATGCACTGTATCTAAGGATTACTGAGTGCTCATTCTAACTTAAAGCGGAGTTCCACCCAAATGTGGAACTTCGGCTTTAAGCACTCCTCGTCCCCTGACATGCCACATTTGGCATGTCATTTTTTTTTGGGGGGGGGGAGTGTGCACCCTCTTTTTAGTGAGACTTCCTGTCCCACTTTCTCCTTCCTGTTCTCGGCCGCCTAGGCAACTCCTCCTCTCGCCCTAGGCGGTCCCTCCCTGCCAGCGATCTTCTGGGACACAACACAGGTCCCAGAAGATAGGCTGGCCAATAGCAGTGCGTAGAGCGACCCGGCCGTTGCTATGACGGCGCCGAGGAGAGGAGGGGGAGAGGAGCGAGGTTTCGGGCGGCCGCTTCGCTGGACCGTGGGACAGGTAAGTGTTGGTTTATTAAAAGCCAGCAGTTATGCTTTTTCTAGCTGCTGACATTTAATAAACTAAAAAATGGGTGGAACTCCGCTTTAAGCATAATTACTGTATTTGCAGTATAGCATTAGTAGCTGACCAACTGTTTTCACCCTGTAACTGCTCTTTAAAACACATTTGTTAGATTTTTTTTTTTTTTAAATTGTTAACAATGCACTAAATCATTTTTTTCATGGACTTCTTCAATTCACTTTTACTTTTCTGAACCCTAGGAGTAAGTATATTTTATCTGCTTTAATAAAGTTTTAAGTTACATACTTACCCTGTTTTCCCGAAAATAAGCCCTACCCCAAAAATAAGACCTAGCGTGATTTTCGGGGATGGCTGCAATATAAGCCCTACCCTGAAAATAAGCCCTAGTTAAAGTCCTTGTAAAAAAATATAATCACACAGCCCCGTTGGACGCTCACGTGACCCGTGAATAATACTTTAAATAAATATATATAATAAATATACCATAAATAAATAAGACATCCCTGAAAATAAGCCCTAATGTGTTTTTTGTAGCCAAAATTAATATAAGACCCGGTCCTGTTTTCAGGGAAACACGGTATATAGTCAAGGTGGGCCATAGATCAGCATTCAGATTATATTTGCAGGTAAATAAAAAACACCATATCATCATGGAACTGTGACATCACAAGAGGCAGCATAAAGCCCCTATGTTATGTATGGTGTCAGAACAGAACATTGTATTTCTACAGTCATTTCCTTGGACATAGAGGGCTGTGAGACATTGTGAAGCTGTGTATTACTGACAATGCTCCCTGCTTATGCTGGAAATCAACGGCTCATTTTTTTTTTATCCATAATATGATTCGTTGAAAACGTCTTCAGATTCCTCTTTTTTGGGGCCAAGACTGAAAAGTAAACAAGAAGTCCTGTGCAAGGCAGATGGGATGTAGGATTGTGAGGTGTAGAAAGAAGGGGGATGGGAGGAAGATGTAGAGAGCGCTGGGTTGGAAGGACAGCACAATAAGCATTCACAGACAGATGAAAAATGAATTCACACTGTGAGGCCGAGCATATATGGAAATGGAGGAGGAAATAGACACCAAGAGATATGAAGGTAGAGTAATGCTGTATATAGGTATATAATGGAAGGCCTGTATGATCATGGAACAATTCCAAATATCTATATAGACCTAATCATTCAGTCACAAAGCTTTCTGCAGTCAGAGCATTATTAGACGGAACTTAGGAAATTATACTGTTGCATAACTGCTTATCAGAAGTTTCCCAGATATCAGTCCATGGAGGTCCCTAGATGCCCTACATACAGAGGAATGATGCCTTCAGGCCCCGATTGCCAATCCATGCAATTTTTTATTAATCAGTAAAGTGGAACTAAACTGTATCTGAGCACCACAAACTGAAAACATTGTTTAATTTATTTTTAATATCCAAAGCAAACTCACTCATCTATCCATGTCCCCATGCTTTATTTTGTTAAGAACTCACTTTGAAAAACACCCCATAGCATTTCTAGCCTTGGCCATCTTGATTTAGGCTCCATTCACACTAATGTGTTTTTTGATGCTTTTTGCATTTAGCAGCAATGCATTTAATTTTTTTAACATGTTGACATCAATGCATTTTTGTGCCTCTGCACTTTTGGAAAGGGTTGGGAACTTTTTTCCCGCAAAATGCAATGTTGACTTCAATGGACCCGCATCTAAAGCGCAAGTACTGCGTTTTTAACGCGTTTTTACCATGATTTTGCCACAATTTGCCTTTTGCCATTTGTGGGGGGATTTTTACATTCACTGTATATAGCTGGTTTCTAAGGAAGGGGTCGGGAAGCCAGCCGCCACATTCTTAACAACCGACTAATAAAATACACACAAAAAACGGCGTGGGGTCCTCCCCCAAAGACCATACCAAAGTTCTGGTATGGATTTGACACCCCCACACTAAAAAATTTTTAAAAATGGCATGGGCCCCCCCCCAAAATCCATACCAGACCCTTATCCAAGCATGCAGCCCGGCAGGTCAAGAAAGGGAGGGGACAAGCAAGTGCGGCCCCCTCCAGAACTATACCAGACCGCATACCCTCTACATGGGGGGTGGGGGCTGGCTTTGCGCCCCCACCCCAAAGCAGCTCGCCCCCATGTTGATGGGAACAAGGGCCTCTTTTGTCAGGGTCTGCGGGCAGGGGGCTTATCATTATCTGGAAACCTTCTTTAACAAGGGGACCCCCAGACCCCCCCCAAGTGAATGGGTAGGAGTACATAAAAAAAAAAGACAGACAATTTTGAAAAAAAAAAAAAACAATATTTTTTACTTTCTGTTATTAACCGCTTCAGTTCCTCGCTATAGCCGAATGACGGTTACAGCGCAGCCCTATCTTGCCGGGAGGGCGTCAATATACGTCCTCCCGTGCACGAGCAGCCTGCGCGCCCCCCTGTCTATGAGACTCGCTGGGTCACAGATTAGAGTAAGGGGTCGATCCCGACCCCTTACCACGTGATCAGCTGTCAGACAATGACAGCTGATCATGTGATGTAAACAGAGCCGGTAATCGGCTATTTTAGCATGAGGAGAAAAAATAGCCGATTGCTGGCTCTGTTTACATCACAAAAAAAGCCGCTCACCAGCGGCTGTCAGAGGGACATCGGTCCCGATCAAAGAGAGCAGCCGCCAACTCATCTGTGCCCACCTGTTCCACCTGCCAGTGCCACCTACCAGTGCACAACAGTGCTGCCTACCAGTGCCCACCAGCGCCACCTGCCAGTGCCCACAGTGCCACCCATCAGTGCCCACAGTGCCACCTATCAGTGCCCACATTGCCACCTATTAATGTCACCAATCAGTGCCATCTATAGGTGCCCATCAGTGCCATCTATCAGTGGTACCTATCAGTAACACCTATCAGTGCCCATCAGTGCAACCCATCATTGCCACCCATTAGTGCCATCTTATCAGTGGTCATCAGTGCCGCCTTATATGTGCCCATCAGTACAGCCTTATCTGTCCCCATCAGTGCCGCCTTATCTGTGCCTATCAGTGCCGCCTTATCTGTGCCTATCAGTGCAGCCTATCAGTGCCCACCAGTGCAGCCTATCAGTGCCCATCAGTGCCATCTCATCAGTGCACATCAATGAAGGAGAAAAATGACATGTTTGCAAAATTTTATAACAAACTACGAAA
The DNA here is from genome assembly GCA_037952925.1 of Lithobates clamitans. Taxonomy (NCBI): domain Eukaryota; kingdom Metazoa; phylum Chordata; class Amphibia; order Anura; family Ranidae; genus Lithobates; species Lithobates clamitans. The sequence goes on along the minus strand of JBBGZY010000004.1, from coordinate 3,288,208 downwards.
CATGATTTTTTTTTTGAAAATTTTCTGTCTTTTTTTGTTTGTTTAGCAAAAAATAAAAACCCTAGTGGTGATTAAATACCACCAAAAGAAAGCTCTATTTGTGAGAAAAAAATGATAAAAATTTCATTTGGGTACAGTGTTGCATGGCCGTGCAATTGTCATTCAAAGAATGACAGTGCTGAAAGCTGAAAATTGGTCTGGGCAGGAGGGGGGTTTAAGTGCCCAGTAAGCAAGTGGTTAAACATATCCAATAAAAAAAAAAAGTCTGTATTCTGCTACATATTTTTGGTTAAAAAAATCCTAATAAGCGTATATTGATTGGTTTGCGCAAAAATTATAGCGTCTACAAACCATGGGATATGTTTATGGAGTTTTTTTTTTTTTACTAGTAATGGCAGTGATCAGTGACTTATAGCGGAACTGAGATATTGCGGCGGACAAATCAGACACCTAACTGACACTTTTGACATTTTTTTGGGAACCAGTGGCACTAATACAGTGATCAGTGCTAAAAATATGCACTGTCACTGTACAAATGACACTGGCTGGGAGGTGGTTAAAGTGGTTGTAAAGTCAGAAGGTTTTTTATCTTAATGCATTCTATGCATTAAGAAAAAAAAACCTTTGTGCAGCAGCCCTCTCAGCCCTCCTAATACTTACCTGGAGGAGGAGGAGGAGGAGGAGGGGGGCAAACTTCTGAAGAATCTCGCTGCGTCGAGGTCTCCCAGAAGTGGGGAGGTGTACCTGTCAAAAACAGGTACCTGCGCCCCCCTCTCCCCAAAAGGTGCCAAATGTGGCACCGGAGGGGGGGGGGGGGCAAACAAGCGGAGCTTCCCCTTTTGGGTGGAGCTCTGCTTTAAATTGGCCATACACTGATCAAATTTGACAGGGCTGGGCTCAGTCCTTCCTTCTCAGAGCTCTGTGCTCAGTTGTCAGTTAATTGCCAGTACTCTTCATTCCACAGTGACTCCCCTGGTTTTCATTTCCTGCTCGTCAGCTAGCCCTGCTGGCTATTTAAACTGTCTGCATCAGATCTCATGTGCCTTCGCCTGGTCAACATATCCGGATTTTCTCTGTTTTATTTTCCTGTTAAAGACTTTTGCCTGGCTGACTTCTGGTTCCTGATCCTGTTTATTGCCTCTACCATGCTGATCTCTGGATTCCTGTTTCGCTGGCTTGTTCTGACTACCGGCTCTGCTTACCGAACCCTGGCTATGTTTTGACTACGTTTGCCCTGTTTGTATCATTTTATTAAAAAGTGTCCGTGATACTTTTTTTATTTGCACTAACATACAATTTTTCAGGACAAGCTTTCGGGGTATGTCCCCTTCAAGGTCCAAGCAGTACTGGACCTTGAAGAAAGGGACATACCCCGAAAGCTTGTCCTGAAAAATTGTATGTTAGTGCAAATAAAAAAAGTATCACAGACAGTACTCAATTTTCTCTGTCACAATTGCACTAATACAGCTACAATCAAATCAAGTATTAAAAAGTGTGATTTTTACTGCACTTCTGTCTCAGTCTGATTCATGGTTCCTGACAAAATTTCATCCAATTCCTGAAGAACTTGTTGCAATTTGTTTTGTGGGTGGTCCTCTTGGCACTCATCTCCCAAAATTCTTCAGAAGAAAAATTAAGGGAGCCAGGCGGAAAATCAGATGAAGCCACTTTTCGGGTATTCTGACAACTGCCGGTGCCAATAGCTGCAGTGGAAGATTTGTTCATCCATACTGTATAGCCTGCAGGCTGAACCAAAAATGTTGTTGTGCGTATAGACCGTCTTACTGTGCTCCATTTTTATCAGTTACATTGTTCTCAGTTATTGCTGAGGACTAGCAAATACATCCCCTCTATGTTTTGGAGAAAATGGGGGAGAGAGGTGTTTGTAATCCTGTTCTATGATGACAACGCTGCTTTTTCATAAACGCCTAAAAAAAAAAAAACAAATGTAGCCACAACATCTAAAGACCAGTAAGCATAACATTTTTGTTCTTGGGTTTAGATTTGCTCTCATTAAAATTAAACATAACATAAAATATAACAAATGTTTAACTTATAAAGTCTTTCAGGTAAAAAAAATTGTAGGTGTTGGTGCAGCAAATAGAAAAGAGACAAGTATTATTTTAAAAAGTGTCCACTGGGACCACAGACTTAGTAGCAGGGTACCCTGTTCTGGCATAGCTTGGCCACACTCAGCCTTGCCATCATTTTCAAGGCCCAATTCCCTCTCCCAAACTCAAATCAACCCTCAAGGCCCCCTGAACCCCCCCAGCACTGACAATGCAGGATTGTCAGATTCACAAAAGCTATTTAAAGCAGAGCACGATTTTCAATTAAGAGCTGAAATAATTTATACAATTAATCTTACATCAATATTTTTTAAAAATGCAGAGTGTAAAAAAGCTGTAGCAATATGAAATATCGCAAACCACCAATCAGTCTTAAATTGCTTAACTCCAGGCAGATATAAAAACACAAAAAATATTGCAGCTATGTATTTATTAACACATCATTAAATGTCAAGCAGTGTTAGTACCTGAATTTATTATGGTTTGACTCTTTTGCAGTCCCTGTGCAGCGGCGCTAAGAATGAAAGAGAGAGAAGCAGCTAAAGTCTATGTTCTAATAATAAGCATGGTGATAGGAGGAGAACTGGGAGAAGGGAAAGACCCATAAGACTGCCCAAGTGTCAAACTGGTGGCCCTTCTGCTGTTGAGGAACTACAAGTCCCATGAGGCTTTGCAGGGCTGACAATTACAAGCATGACTACCGCAGACAGAGGCATGATGGGATTTGTAGTTCCTCAACAATTGGAGGAAGTAAGACCCCCTTAACACTGAGGCGGTTTTCAGGCGTTTTAGCGCTAGAAAAAACCTCTAAAAAGCACCTGAAAACCATCTCACATTCATTTCAGTGTGTCTTTTCACACTGGGGGGGGGGTTCACTTGCGGGATGTTAGGAAAAGTCCTGCAAGCAGCATCTTGGGGCAGTTTAGGGGCGCTGTATTTAGTGCTCCAAAAATTCCCTGCCCATTGAAATGAATAGGCAGCACTTCGGAAGCGCCGCAAAATGGGCGTTTCCAAATCCCTTCTTTGGGTTTTAAAGCGCCCCGATAGCAGGCTTCTTAAACAGCGCTAAAGCACTACTAAAACAAGCTGCCCTTTAGCACTAACGTGGCCCCAGTGTGAAAGGCGTCTTACTTAAATGCAGCAGAAAAAAGTCAAATCGCATGCCCTGCCAAACAGGGCTGTGCTGTGTGAGGGAGAGCCATAAATCTCAGAAGTGGATAGACAGAAATACAAATTCTTTAGCAGGTAAATCAGGTCTGATAAATGTATTTTATATGTGTATTTAGCAGTTTTCCTGGTGTGTAGCTTTAAAGTCAGATCAGTAAAGGATGCATTTTGACCAGTAAGGAGAGAGAGCGTTGGTGTTATGATGAATACAGTGTCCTAGCGAGTACACTAAATAAATAGTAAGGTTGAAAAATTATATAAACACTGTAATATGAAATATGAAATCTAAAATGAAAAAAAGATTATAAATAGCTTTCATATATATATATTTTTTTTTAGCTCTTCCAGCTGTTATTATTTGCTTATGAGAGAAGCTTAGGATTTATTTAAACTTGCTTTACATTTTACAGCTGTTATAAAACTGAATAGTCCACTATTTAAACTCTAAGGAAAATCAAAGAGATATTTGAACAGTTAATTTCAGATTAAAGGAAATATTATGAGGAGCTGTGCTAACTGAGTCATTATTAGCCTTTACATATGTACTTAAAATGATTTTAGATTCATTTTTATGAATGTGTAACATGGGGGAAATGTTCCTATGTACCAAACAAATGTATTTAACAATTATATTGATCTATAAATCTTTTCTAAATGTCTTATAGAAAATTGCAATTCATAGTCTCAGCTGAAAAGTCACTTAATTTATAGATTGAATAAATACAACCTCTAATATAGGAATAGTTGGGTTACCTATACATCCTAAAAGTCCAAAGAGTGTATTTATTCTGATGATTTACTTAGTATATAATACTTATGTCTTCTTGTTTCAGCAATGAATGTAGATTTTCTTGAAAATTGCCAGCACGAGGCAAACTCACCAACTTGGCTGAAGCAGAAAGACACAGGCTGGAACCATTGGAGAAAACAATAATGCTCTCAACTGCAGACGCTGGGTATGGGCCATATAGTGCAGTGACCACCTTCCATATGTACAGAGGTAATTATTTTAGTTATGGCTCCACTCCCCACCCTGGACTTACTGGGGAATGCAGAATTTGGTATCTGTCTGCCACCAATGGAGAAAGAGAGTGAAGATCACCCGGAAAAAAGGAATGTATAAATAATATTCTTTTAAGTCTGTAAGTGTACTCCTATGGTAAGGAAATGTGGCCGATGAGGAGGGATACTGGGCCTGGAGTTGGGCTTTAGACACATATAACAAATCATTTTTATAAAATGTCTACTGGGGCATTGTATTCTGATCAGCAGATTGACTGATTGACTGTAGCCGCTTGGGGGGGGGCCTCCTTGCTCTGCACATGGGGGCACCTCTTTGTGTGTACGCACTCACCACTGCCTCAGACCGGACAGGGCTGCAGTCATGTGAAAAGCTAAGGTGGTATCCCGGATTAGAAATGAGCCCTATACCTTGTGGAACTACGTAATTACTTGCAGACTTATGCCCCGTACACACGGTCGGATTTTCCGATGGAAAATGTCCGATCGGAGCGTGTTGTCGGAAAATCCGACCGTGTGTGGGCTCCATCGGACATTTTCCATCGGATTTTCCGACACACAAAGTTGGAGAGCAGGAGATAAAATTTTACGACAACAAAATCCGTTGTCGGAAATTCCGATCGTGTGTACACAAATCCGACGGACAAAGTGCCACGCATGCTCAGAATAAATAAAGAGATGAAAGCTATTGGCCACTGCCCCGTTTATAGTCCCGACGTACATGTTTTACGTCACCGCGTTTAAAACGATCGGATTTTCCGACAACTTTGTGTGACCGTGTGTATGCAAGACAAGTTTGAGCCAACATCCGTCAGAAAAAATCCTAGGATTTTGTTGTCGGAATGTCCGAACAAAGTCCGACCGTGTGTACGGGGCACTACAGTAAAGCACTCTCTCCCATATCGTTGCACGCCTTGTCTTCCAGAAAGTAGCATTTAGAGGAGGAAACTGTTGTGCCTGTGTCCTGTCCACTGGTCCAGCTTTCTTCTGCCACCCCACTCTCAGTAACAGAATTGGGTCCTGCTGTGCACTAAGCGTGGACCTCATGCATGCACTTAATTACTCCTTCAACTCTCCCGTACTGTGCAGCTAGGGTCATGGGGTCTCCATACCACGGGTTTTGTCCTGATTGCTTTTAGGAAAGCGACCAATAGGGAGGGAGGGAGTTAGAGCACCAGCCCCCTCACTACCAGAGCACCTGCCACCCATGCCTGGTATCACCCTTAGTTGTCTGGTTGCCATTACATTTCCACCAGTCCATTGTTACCTGTAGTGACTACACACTTTCCCGCAACCTTTCTGCTGAGATAACCCTTTGTAGTGGCCTTCTGTTCTTCCCTCTTCACCCTCGTATGTGCTTTATAGGCTCTGTTTATCTGATATGCCATGTACCTCTATGCACCTCTTTGAATAACTTCAGACCGGGCAATAAACAGTTTCTTTCTAACTTACTAGATAGACCACAGGCTGCTGGTGTGTACCTTCCCCAAAGTTAAGAGTCCATCAGCAGAGGGCAGAGCTCAGAAAAGCCAGGGAAAAATGTTAAGTTTAGCTTAAAGTGATATTTTTAAAATAACAAACGTGTTATACTTACATGTTCTGTGCAGTAGTTTTGCACAGCCCAGCCCAGATCCTCCTCTTCTGGGGTCCCCCACCAGCGCCCCTCCCCCCTGCCGAGCGCCCCCATAGCAAGCAGCTCCCGAGGCACTGCTTTGTGTGTTCGTTCACACACAATCCTTGGCTCAGCCCCCCCCCCCGCTCTCTCTTTATTGGCTCACTGGCTGTGATTGACAGTAGCAGGAGCCAATGATTCCCACTGCAGTCTCAGACTGTGATGAAGAAGAGACCCGGGAGAGCCGCTGCTCTTGGGCACATTGGTGGATTGAGATGGGGTTCGGGTAAGTGTTAGGGGGGCTGCTGCACACAGAAGTTTTTTTACCTTCATGCATAGAATGCATGAAGATAAAAACTTTGAGTCTTTACCTTCACCTGAGCAGCCTAGAGAACTAACTAACACCATACAATTAACCTATAAACACTTGCTTACACTCCGATCATTGGAAAATTTTGCAACATGTCCCTTCAACAGGAGTCGATTTAACAATCAACTTCTGTTGGGGGGGAAGCTACACACCTACAGGCCTGATTCGGCCTGGAGACCTGTCAGTTTAAAATATATGGAATTTACATATATTGAGAGTCATTAATACAAGAACTATTTTTCAAAAAGCACAAATAATTTTTATTAAAAGAATTATAGCCCAAGACCAGCCAAAACTTTTATATTGTTTTGGATATACTGCCTCAGTCAGGTTTTAATTGCTGCCTGTGACTCTATTGGGGAGACTTTACCACACTGACTATATGGACAGGAAAGGATAGGAAATATCTCAAATGCTTAGTAGTGTGGGGGATCCACATTTATTGTCGCATTGCCACATGAATAGGAAGTGCTGAAAATCTCCCCAGTGGACTCCAGAGAAAAAAAAAGTTGCCTGACATTTAAACTTTTCCACACTTAAACCAATACCAAAAAAGTAATGCTTTTATTAATAGATGGATTCATTTTCTCTTAATAGGGAAGAACATTTGGCAATGACCAATTTAAAAATTTTGGCTATCGAAGACAGTTAGCATCTTTCTCATAGCTAAAACTAAACTGTGCTGAAAAAAGCTGAGCAGAGTTGAGCATCTCAGCAGCCCAAGAACTTCTTATTTATACACTGGAGTCAAAATTGATGAGTAAGGGGTCTGTTTTTTTATGTGGAAACCTCCACTAAATGTATCTTGCTTTAAAAATGTATATATTATAGTCAGGTCTAAAAAAAAGTAAAAGCGTTGTCTTAAACTGTAAAAGGTTTTTACCTTAATGCATTATCTGCATTAAAGTATAACTAAAGGCAAAACTTTTCTTTTAGGTTTGGATAGAGTGGGGATGGATTAAAATGCTTGTCAGTTTGTATTGCTGTCTGTGCCCCCATTAAGGAGATTCTCCTTTTTTTGTCCTGTTTACCATTATTATTGAAAGTGAAAGTAAATGAAAATCCCAAATTTTGGGTTGTCCCCAGAAAAGAAATAGTTGGGAATTATTCCAATGGGGGCAATAGCTCTGGTGACCTGGGGTCCCCAAGGAATTCCTTTAATTTGCAGGGATTTCCTCTCACTTCCTGTTTGGCTATGGGACAGAAAGTGAAAAGAAAACTTCCAATGGGACGCAGATGGTGAAAAAAATCTGACAGGGGTTATAACCCTCCCTTGCCCTATGTAGCTCCCACCTTTTAAACTTCCGAATGAGGGACACTTGAGGAAGGAAGTAACCTTGAATAGTGCACTGTGACAAATGTAGGCATTGTCAAACTTCTGACAGTGGGAGGAGCTTAAGGGGCATCATTAAACAAAACTTGGGCTTCCTTGTACCTATAAAATATGCTTTTATTAATGTTCCACAAGCAAGAGTCTCATGGATACAGACAAACCCCAGCACATTCATTTAAAAAAAGGATAAAAGAATGCAGGTTTTTGGAGTGCATTACATAAAAAGTGTAGGATTCTGGGATGAGCTATGTACAGAGTGCAGGGTTCTGGAATGAGATATGTACAGAGTGCAGAGTTCTGGGATCAGCTATGTAAAGGGTGCAGGGTTCTGGGATAAGCTGCATGCAGAGTGCAGGGTTCTGGGACTAGCTATTTATAGAGTGCAGGGTTCTGGCATGAGCTATGTACAGAGTGCTGGGTTCTGGGATAAGCTGCATGCAGGGTACAGGGTTCTGGGATGAGCTTTGTACAGAGTGCAGGGTTCTGGGATAAGCTGCATGCAGGGTTCTGGGATGTGCTATGTACAGAGTGCAGGGTTCTGGGATGAGCTGCATGCAAAGTGCAGGGTTCTGGGTTGAGCTATGTACAGAGTGCAGGGTTCTGGGATGAGCTACATGCAGAGTGCAGGGTTCTGGGTTGAGCTATGTACAGAGTGCAGGGTTCTGGGATGAGTTATGTAGGGCTCTGGGATGAGCTATGTAGGGTTCTGGGATGAACTATATACAGAGTGCAAGGTTCTGGGATGAGCTATGTACAGAATGCAGGGTTCTGGGTTGAGCTATGTACAGAGTGCAGGGTCCTGGGATGAGCTATGTACAGAGTGTAGGGTTCTGGGATGAGCTGCGTACAGAGTGCAGGGTTCTAGGATGAGCTACGTACAGAGTGCAGGGTTCCGGGATGAGCTGCGTACAGAGTGCAGGGTTCTGGGATGAGCTATGTACAGAGTGCAGGGTTCTGGGATGAGCTGAATACAGAGTGCAGGGTTTTGGGATGAGCTATATACAGGGTGCAGGGTTCTGGGATGAGCTGCATGCAGAGTTTAGGGTTCTGGGATGAGCTATGTACAGGGTGCAGGGTTCTGGGGTGAGCTATGTACATAGTGCAGGGTTCTGGGATGAGCTGTGTACAGAGTCCAGGGTTCTGGGATAGAGTGCAAGGTTCTGGGATGAGCTGCATACAGAGTGCAGGGTTATGAGATGTGCTATGTACAGAGTGCAGGGTTCTGGTATGAGTTATGTACAGACTGCAGGGTTCTGGGATGAGCTATGTACAGAGTGCAGGGTTCTGGGATGAGCTGCATGCAGATTGCTGGGTTCTGGGATCAGCTGCATGCAGAGTGCACGGGGTTCTGGGATGAGCAATGTACAAAGTGCAGGGTTCTGGGATGAGCTATGTACTCACATTTTTGTAAATATTTTATTATATTTTTTCATGTGACAGCACTGAAGAAATTACACTTTGCTACAATGTAAAGTAGTGAGTGTACAGCTTGTATAACAGTGTAAATTTGCTGTCCCCTCAAAATAACTCAACACACAGCCATTAATGTCTAAACCGCTGGCAACAAAAGTGAGTACATCCCTAAGTGAAAATTTCCAAATGGGCCCAAAGTGTTAATATTTTTTTGTGGCTGCCATTATTTTCCAGCACTGCCTTAACCCTCTTGGGCATGGAGTACACCAGAGCTTCACAGGTTGCCACTGGTGTCCTCTTCCACTCCTCCATGACAACATCACGGAGCTGGTGGATGTTCGCTCCTCGAACCGTTTGAGGATGACCCACAGATGCTCAATAGAATAGCAAGGGCAAACATAGGCAACATCTAGCACGACATCCCATATGTTTATAACAGATACAATGTATCTGTTAGATGCTCAATAGGGTTTAGGTCTGGAGACATATTTGGCCAGTCAATCACCTTTACCCTCAGCTTCTTACTCTTAGCAAGGCAGTGGTCATCTTAGAGGTGTGCTTGGGGTCGTTATCATGTCGAAATACTGCCCTGCGGCCAAGTCCCCGAAGGGAGGGGATCATGCTCTGCTTCAGTATGTCATAGTACATGTTGGCATTCATGGTTCCCTCAATGAACTGTAGCTCCCCAGTGCCGGCAGCATTAATGCAGCCCCAGACCATTACACTCCCAACACCATACTTGACTGTAGGCAAGGCATACGTGTCTTTGTGGATGGGGGGGGGGGCGGGCACCTGTCAGGTAGGCTGTACAGGGCCCCATGATTTCTAACAGCAGCCCTGCTTGTGCCCCCATTGCAAGCGACTACGGATTCCCCAGAAGAAGGGATTCAGGACCGCTCTATGCAATACCATAGCATAGAGCAGGTAAGTATAAACCTCTTTTTTTATTTTAATTTAAAAAGAAAAGTTTACAGTCACTTTACCATATAAGAAATTTCATTGAAATTATTCTAACTGATAATCTTTGTAGAGGTAAATTAATTTAGACTTTTGAACAGTGTTCATACAGGCTGTAATAAATCAGAAATAAATCATGTCTGTGATTATCAAACTCAGATTTAGATATACATAATCAAATCTCACTTTGAGTAAAACCTTTCCACTGCAAATTGGCTGATAGCAGCCAATTCAATTCCAGCTGTCATTTTTAAAATGCTGGTGAAAAAAACAAAGCCTGCATGTGGTTGCTATGAACAATACATACATTTTCTAGGTACAATTGTAGAAAAAAAATTGTAGATATTATGGTTAGTTGGGTTCATACAAATTATGACCTAGTATTCCAGTGATTTCTACATGACAGTAAATTGTTATGGCAAAACATTACAAACCTTTATGTCCTATTGCAGACAAGATTGCCATTATATGTATAGCCAACCAAAAATAGGCCAGCTGAGAGAGGAACTAGCAGTATAGTTCCTGTGTTGCAGGAATTCTTTTAATTATAACTGTAAGAGCCCTTTCACACTGGGGAGCAGGCCACGTTAGCAGTATAGCACCGCTAATTTTAGAGGCGCTTTACCGCCGCTGTTGCGGGCGGGAGCGGGCCGCTTTTAACCCCAATGAAGGCAAGCGCACCGCCCCAATGTGAAAGCACTTGGGCTTTACATGTGCTATTTTTAGCGCTAAAATGCCTGAAAAGCGCCTTCAGCGTGAAAGGGGTCTTATAATTTATATTTTAGATGCTTTGCTGTAGATGGAAGAGAAAAGGGTTAGACCCACTGCCAGGTTTTCAAGTCCATCGGTGTCCATATTTGGAAAGTTCCCCTCACTTCCTGTCCTGATATAGAAGTCTCCCCAATGGGAACATGGACAGAAACATTCTCTTTTTAAGCCAGCCATACATGAATCGAAATTCATACAGCAAAATTGCCAAGGGATTGACAAAATTTTGATCCATGTATGGGCACTATGGTTGTACAGAAGTCGATCTACTGATCAACTTCTGTACAGTCACCCTGTTGGGTTTCCCCACTTGATCAGTGTCGAAGGGTATAGCCTGCAGCACTGATCAGTCTATTCTGACTGAGGGGAAGTCTCCCTAGTTTCAGAATACAATAGCTAAGTGGGAGGATTCCCCTATCCCCATCAAGTATGTGGATGGGGGAATCGAGTCAGTTTTTTTTTTTTGTTCAACCCACTAATTGAATGAGAAAACTGACTCATGTATGGGCTTCTTTAGTCATACAGTACAGGACACAGCATCTTTAGTGTTCAATCATGGGCTATATGCAGCTACCTTCAAGTGATTCGACTCTGGCAAAAAAGAAAGCTATGGTGACATCCCTTATATACTCCCTCCAACTCCTAACTGGCCTCAGATCTTTTGCACATGTCCTTAGGTGATGGACCCAGTGCTGTGCCTAGGGCGGCACTTTGCGACCGAAGAAGGGGTTAAAAATGCTCGTGTTGCAGCGCTTCTGAATCGCTTTTCAGGTGCTTTGGAAGTGCTGCCCATTCATTTTAATGGGCAGGGCATTTTGGGAGTGCTGTATAATTGCCCCAAAGATGCTGCTTGCAGGCTTTTCCTAACATCCCGCAAACGCACCGCCCCGGTGTGAAAAGTCAAACTGAAATGAACGGGAGGCGGTTTTAAGGCGCTTTACAGTCGCTATTTCTAGAGCTAAAACGCCTGAAAGGGTGAAAGGGGTCTTACTGCTTACTGACACTTCACAATGTAAAGTAGTGAGTGTACAGCTTGTATAACAGTGTAAATTTGCTGTCCCCTCAAAATAACTCAACACACACCCATTAATGTCTAAACCGCTGGCAACAAAAGTGGGTACACCTCAAAGTACACCACAGTATATATACACACAGTATAATTTATGTATATATATATATATATATATATATATATATATATATATATATATATATAATCCAAACAAGGGATATAAGATGGATGCCTGATTTTATGGATGTCATGGTGATGTCCTTTTGAAGATTTCAAAATAAAATACGGTTTGTGCAGTTTGTGCAGCAATCCCTTGTTTGGATTTTTTCTATGTCGAAGCCTGTGGGAGGGCTTGATTGCTAAGCATGGCCATCTGAGACTGTAGTGCACCTCACCCTTCTGATTATAATTATATATATATATATATATATATATATATATATATATATATATATATATATATATATATATATCTGTAAAAAAAATATTAACTGTTACTGGCCAATAAATTATTTATTTATTTTTTTGTAGCTGGAATTCAGCTTTAAGTTTATCTTCCCTGTATTCAAATATAAATGAACACTTTTGGCTGGAGTTGGGCTTTCAGGCTAAAAAGGAAAACTTTTGCAAAAATTAGCAATAGTGTCTTATTGCTCCTGTCCCCTCTGTTCCTGCTGCCCCAGAGATTCCTGGTGCGTCACTGATCTAGAAGAAGCATGTAGTGACACCTAATATGCATACAGTATGTTTGTTCCAGATCAGTGACACACCAATTAGATGAAGATTGACAGCCCTGCAAAATACATCTTACAAAGTAAGTGAGGAACTCCCATACCTCTATCCTGATAGGGTCTTTTTTTCCCATACCTCTATTCTGATAGGGTCTTAATCTGATATAAACACACTTCACGTTTACCCACATTACAAAATGTTTTATCTTCCTAAAAGTATTACAGGCTTAAAGTGGATGTAAACCCAAATTTTTTTTAATTTTTTTTTTTATATCGTACTGTAGTGTATAAGATTTCCTATCAATTGAGCCCAGTCTTGCCACACAGAGTTAATCCATCTCCAAGCAATCCTCTTTTATTGTTCAGTGAGAAAAATCCTGACAAACTGAGAAAAACTTTGTCAAATCCTCCCCCTTGCTGTGAGTGACAGGTGATTTACATCTTGTGCACTAGCCTAAGACACAGGGATTATTTTTTAGTTCCCACCCCCACTCCTTTCTTCAGCAGCTCTGCAAGGATTGGCTGTTCCACACCTCACCATGTTTTGGCATGCTGAAGTCATGTGGTTACTTTCCTGCCTTTTCACTGTATGTTAGAGATCATAGCAGAAGTTCAGCAGAAGTTCAGCGTTAGAAATACACAGGAGAACATGCATATTAACAAGGAGTGTAGAGGTGGGCGGGGAGTCTACTGACATCACAACTCCACCCACCGAGCTCCAGACAACAGACCCACCCACAGAATCTGCAGTTTTTCGGGTCTAATAACAGACGGAGGGGAGACATTTGAAAGGTAAAGATACATGCAGGAGACATGTATATCCTTATAGATAACCCCTATGGCAGTAGTTTAGAAAATATGACATTGGGTTTACATCCACTTTAATGCTTTGTGTCCTGTATTACATACATTGGTAAAGTAAATCTCTTGCAGCTTTTCATACCATACCTGACCACCAATACCACAAACACTAGGCATTTTTTCCTGCCTGACCATCAACGCCATATATTTGCTTATTCCCACTGACCACCGACACCGGACATTATTTCCTTCCATTGACACAAACATCAGCCATCTTTTCATTTTTCTGATCAGTAATACAGTATAAGAGGTACTATGATAACAAAGTGCCTACAACAGTACATTGCATACCCCTGACCAAAGTGTTGCTTGTCCATTATTATCATTATTATTAATATTATAATCCAGGTTTTATATAGTGCCAACAGTTTGCACAGCGCTTTACAACATTAGGGCAAACAGTATAATTACAATACAATTCAATAGAGGAGGATTCAGAGGGCCCTGCTCATTAGAGGGTCAAGAAATACAATGGAGGGTCAATAAATACAAAAGATAATAAATGTGGGGGATGAGCTGAGAGAATAAAATTACAGTTGTTAGGTGTAGGTAGGATAGGCTTCTCTGAAGCGAAAAGTTTTTCAGGGAATTATGTATATATATATATATATATATATATATATATATATATATATATATACACTGTATTCAGTTTAGCTAGATACATTCCTGTTATTCACTTCCTAATATACTTACAGGCAGGCAGCTGCAGTGTTTTCAGTCAGTGTACTGTATCCTGTGCACAGTGTACAACTAAAGCTAACTGCAGACAATTGCTGTTCTCTTCCTAATATAATTACAGGCAGGCAGCTGCAGTATTTTCAGTCAGTGTACTGTATTCTGTGCACAGTGTGCAACTAAAGCTTACTGAAGACAATTGCTGGTGTTCTCTTCCTAATAATACCACAGGCAGGCAGTTGCAGTATTTTCAGTCAGTGTACTGTATCTTGTGCACAGCGTGCAACTAAAGATAACTGCAGACAATTGCTGGTGTTCTCTTCCTAATAATACAACAGGCAGGCAGTTGCAGTATTTTCAGTCAGTGTACTGTATCCTGTGCACAGTGTGCAACTAAAGCTAACTGCAGACAATTGCTGGTGTTCTCTTCCTAATAATACCACAGGCAGGCAGCTGCAGTATTTATAGTCAGTGTACTGTATCCTGTGCACAGTGTGCAACTAAAGCTAACTGCAAACAATTGCTGGTGTTCTCTTCTTAATAATACCACAGGCAGGCAGCTGCAGTATTTTCAGTCAGTGTACTGCATCCTGTGCACAGCGTGCAACTAAAGCTAACTGCAGACAATTGCTGGTGTTCTCTTCCTAATAATACCACAGGTAGGCAGCTGCAGTATTTTCAGTCAGTGTACTGTATCCTGTGCACAGTGTGCAACTAAAGCTAACTGAATACAATTGCTGGTGTTCTCTTCCTAATATACTTACAGGCAGGCAGCTGCAATATTTTCAGTCAGTGTACTGTATCCTGTGCACAGTGTGCAACTAAAGCTAACTGTAGACAATTGCTGGTGTTCTCTTCCTAATATACTTGCTGGCAGGCAGCTGCAGTATTTTCAGTCAGTGTACTGTATCCTGTGCACAGCGTGCAACTAAAGCTAACTGCAGACAATTGCTGGTGTTCTCTTCCTAATAATACCACAGGCAGGCAGCTGCAGTATTTTCAGTCAGTGTACTGTATCCTGTGCACAGCGTGCAACTAAAGCTAAGTGCAGACAATTGCTGGTGTTCTCTTCCTAATAATACCACAGGCAGGCAGTTTATTCAGCTAGCTGCTATATATTAGTGTACTGTATACTGGGCAGAGTGTGCAGCTAAAGCTCACTGCAGACAATTCCTGTTGTTTTCTTCCTAATAATACTACAGGCAGGCAGGCGATTCAGCTAGCTGCAGTATAATCAGTATATATATACATCCCAGCTTTGTGCAGCTACATCTCACTGCAGGCCATTCCTTGTGTACCTATTCCAATACATCAAAGACAGTATGTCTGGAAGGCCAACAAGGAGAGGCAGACAGTCACAGGCCAATAAAAGAGGGCAAGCAGGCTCTGTGTCTAGAGGCAACAGTGCTGGTCATGGACACGGTGCATCCTCATCAGCACGTGGCCATGGGGCACGCTTGTCCTTTTTCTCGGCAGCTGGCTGTGTTGAGCCACAACATGCCGAAAGAGTTGGTAGAGCAGATGACCAAGCCGTCATCATCCTCCTCATCCTCTCTCACCCAGGCTACCTTGGCTGCCAATGCAGGTGCCAAAGTGGCCTATTCCTTGAACTCGACGTCATTATCAGTTACTCCTTCCCTAGCCCCACCGGAGGAGTCCCCCGAACTGTTCGACCACAGTGTCGGGTACATGCTGCAGGAGGATGCGCAGCATTTTGAAGGCTTCAATGATGGTACCCAGCTTGAGGAAGGCAGTAACGTGAGCCCAGAGAGAGGGGTTGCCCAAGAAGGACAACAAACTGGCAGTCATGTTCCCCCAGCTGCTGCATACTGCCAGGTTTGCTCCAGTGACGAGGAGGGAGGGGATGATGAGCTCACTGACACTACGTGGGTGCCTGATAGGAGAGAGGAGGAGGAGGCGGAGGAGGAGGCACATCGCCAATGGGGCAGGATGCCCCCCAGGGGCCAGCTTAAGGGCAGCCAACCAACTGCATCACACCACAGAGCTCCGCAAGTGCAGGGCGCTGGTGACTCCACGCATTATTCCAAAAGTTCTTTGGTGTGGGCCTTTTTTGAGATGTGTGCAGCAGATTGCACCGTTGCTATTTGCAACATATGTCTGAAGCATATCAAGCGTGGACTAGACAGCAATCGCTTAGACACCACATGCTTTATCAGATATATGTCGAGCTCCCACGCAGCCCGTTGACAACACTACCTAAAAGACTCACACCAAAGAACAAGGCGGACCTCACTTTGCTCCTCCTCATCAGCTGGGATCTCCAACCCCACTATACCTTCAGTCCAGGGACGTTACCTATCTTTCACCGCGCACTGGGTGACTCTTCTGGCAGCTGGAAAGGATGCAGGACAGGGTGCAGTAGTGTTGGAGGTTGTTCTGCCACCACGCCTCCAAAATTCTACTAGTGGTGATTCTGCCAGACCTCTCTCCTCCACCCCCTCCTCTGCTTCTTCATCCATGGTCTCTTCCTGTGCTGATTTGTCCTCAGAACCAGCGGTGCTCTGCAGGGGCTATGCAAGCACGCACGCAAGCACGCAGGCAAAAAGATGCCATGCACTGCTTGAGCTGGTGTGCTTGGGGGACAGGAGCCACACTGGGGCAGAGATTCTGTCAGCTCAGAGGGGGGAGGCTCAGAGGTGGTTGACGCCACACCAGCTTAAGCCAGGAATGGTGGTTTGCGACAATGGCACCAACCTCCTCTCCGCCCTCCGACAGGGACAACTGACCCATGTGCCCGGTTTGGCTCACGTCCTTAACTTGGTGGTGCAGCGGTTCTTGGGCAGGTATCCGGGCTTACAGGATGTCCTTAGGCAGGTTAGGAAAGTCTGTTTGCATTTCCGCCGGTCATATAATGCCAGTGCTTGGCTGGCTGACCTCCAAAAGGAATTTAACCTGCCCAAGAACAGCCTAATCTGTGACATGCCCACCAGGTGGAACTCAACGTTTGCCATGCTGCAGCGGCTGCACACGCAGCAGAGGGCCATCAATGAGTACCTGTGCGACTATGGCACCAGGACAGGGTCAGGGGAGCTTGTTTTTTTTCCCCACGCCAGTGGGCCATGATCAGGGATGCATGCACTGTCCTGTCACCATTTGAGGAGGCCACGAGGATGGTGAGCAGTGACAGTGCATGCATCAGTGACACTGTCCCTCTTGTCCACCTGTTGAAGCACACGTTGCGTGGAATAATGGACAGGGCACTTGAGGCAGAACAGAGGCAGGAAGAGGAGGACTTCCTTACCTCTCAAGGCCCCCTTTATCCAGACAGTGCCTGCCCATCACACAGGAAGAGGACGAGGAGGAGGATTGAGTCAGCATGGAGGTGGAGCCTAGCACTCAGCATCAGCAGCAGTCTTCAAGGGATCATTTACAGTCCGAAGAAACCCATGAACTTGTACGTGGCTGGGAGGAGGTGGCTGCGGATCATGTCGTCCTTAGTGACCCAGAGGACTCCGGACCGAATGCCTCAGCAAACCTACGCTGCATGGCCTCCCTGATCCTGCAAAGCGTGTGGAAGTATCCTCGTATTTGTGGTATCAAGGAGAGGGATCATTACTGGCTGGCAACCCTTCTTGATCCACGTTACAAGGGTAAGGTTGCGGACCTTATCTTGCCGTCGCAGAGGGAGTAGAGGATAAAACATCTTCGGGAGGCCTTGCAGAAAGGTTTGTGCAACGCGTTTCCAGAGCCTGGGAGGTTACAATTTCCTGGTCCTCCTGGACAACATGTTGCTGAGGCTTCGGTCAGTCACAGAAGGAGCGGTGGTGAAGGTGGCCGTCTGACCGATGTGTTCAGACTATTTTTTAGTCCGCAGCCCCAAGGTATGATCGGTTCCAGCAACCATCGCCTGCTGATTCACATGGTGCAGGAATACCTAGGGGTAAGATCAGACTTGGACACCTTTCCCACCAAAAATCCTCTGGGTTACTGGGTCATGAGGATGGATCACTGGCCAGAGCTTGCACAGTATGCAATTGAGCTACTGGCCTATCCTCCATCCAGAGTTCTTTCAGAACGCACATTCAGTGCTGCTGGAGGCTTTGTAGCCAATCACAGGGTGCGCCTGTCCACCGAATCGGTTGATCGGCTAACCTTCATAAAAATGAATTAGTCTTAGATCACCAGCTACCCAGCAGCTGTTGCTGATGTAACCGAATATTTTTTTTTTTAATGTGAGATCCCATCAAGACTGCCTATGCTAATGCTGAGTGACTATCCTGTTATGCCGAGTGACTATCCTCTTCCTCCTCAATGTTCATGTTGATAGCTTGTAAGAACATTTTTGGTTCTGGGCACCGCCACCAGTGGCTAAGGCCCAATTTTTCTGCCTCTGTTTAACAGGGGCGTGTATTTACAATTTTTGATGCAATACTTTGCAGCAGGGCTCATTCCTGTGCTCCAACTAGAATATCTGTGAGGGGTTGCAGTGTTGTGGCACCAGCACCAGTGCCTAAGGCCCAATTTTTCAGCCCCTGTATAACAGGGGCATGTAATTACAATTCTTGATCTAATATTTCACAGCAGGGCCCGTTCCTGCACCCACCAAGAGTAACTGTGAGGCCTTACAGTGTTGTGGCAACACCACCACGCTGTCCACCACCAAAGGCCAAATTTTTCTGACCCTGTTCAACAGGGGCATGTAATTACTATTCTTGATCTATTATTTCTCAGCAGGGCCCGCTCCTGTAACTGTGAGGGCTTACAGTGTTGTGGCAAAACCAAAACCTAAGGCCCAAATTTCTGCAGAGTATATAGGGCA
This sequence comes from Lithobates clamitans, assembly GCA_037952925.1. Taxonomy (NCBI): domain Eukaryota; kingdom Metazoa; phylum Chordata; class Amphibia; order Anura; family Ranidae; genus Lithobates; species Lithobates clamitans. The sequence goes on along the minus strand of JBBGZY010000004.1, from coordinate 3,269,437 downwards.
GGCCCCTACTTTCAAACATCCAACTTACAAACGACTCCTACTTGCAAACGGAAGGAGACAACAGGAAGTGAGAGGAAATCTTCCCCTAGGAAGGAAAATTCTCTCCTGCAAGAGTTCCTTGTTTCACTAAAAACCCCAAATTTTCAAAATTGTCATTGGGACAGAAAGTGAGGTGAAATCTTCAGAACAGGTGCACAGACAGCAAAACATGTTACAGGGGTAATAATCCTTCCCTATGTTTTCAAAACAGTTTAACAATAGAAGTAGGAGAACAGAATAGTGTCCATTGGTTTTTGCTGTTAATAAGTTGTTTGTTAATTTTAGGAGAGCAGTTTCTGCGGAGTGTTGAGTACGAAATCCAGACTGAAGGGGTGCAAGAAGGTTATTCCTAATGAGGTGGTCACTGGAATGGTTGTAGACCAGGCGTTCAAGGAGTTTGGAGGAAAAAGGGAGCAAGGAGATGGGGCATAGGTTGTTAAGATTGGGGGGGTTGAAAGAAGGCTTTTTAAGTATGGGGGTGACTAGTGCATGTTTTAGAGAGTTGGGGAAGATGCCAGAAGAGAGGGAGAGATTGAAGATGTGGGTTAGAGAGTGCAGGAGAGAGTCAGAGGGTGACTGCAGTATTTCAGAGGGAACTGGGTCCAACAGACAGGTGGTTAGGTGGGTGTTAGAAATAAGTTTAGCAACCTCGTCTATAGCAGGATATAAGGACAGTGTTGATTGTAACTGTGAACATGGGGTGTTAAGTGGGGGATATCTGTAGAGTCGAGATTTCATCAGGAATTGAATCAGTCTTATTTGTGAAGTGATTGGCGATCTCCTGGACAGTGAGCAAGTTAGTGAATAGTGAGTGAGTTAATTTCTTCTTTCAGTAGGCTTACGCAAAGCATTCGTTTATTTGTTCATATTATGTTTTATTTATTAAAGATAATCTTTTATATGTGTCTGTAAATTGTGGCATATGCGTGCAATCTGTACTGCCAATACAGCGGAGTTTCTGTCGGAAAAATCTTGGATGGTTTTTCGGACGGAATTCCGCTCAAGCTTGTCTTGCATACACACGGTCACACCAAATTCCGACTGTCAAGAACACTTTGACGTACAACACGTACGACGGGTCTAGAAAACGGAAGTTCAATAGCCAGTCCGCCACCCTTTGGGCTCCTTCTGCTAATCTCATGTTTTTTTCATGTTAGTAGAAGTTTGGTGAGAGAAAATTTGCGCTTTTAAGACTCGTGCTTTTCAGTCCGTTACTGCTCTTCAGTTTGTGATTGTGGGTTTGTATCTGGTTTCCAGTGCGTGTAGTCAGTTCGTATCTGTTTTTCAGTGCGTTCTTGTCCGCTCGTTTCTGATTTTCAGCTCGCTCTTCACAGGCCTTTCTGTTCTTCAGTGTGTTATGTTAGTTCATTCTGACCAGCTCACCATTTTGAACCCATGTTGCAGGTAGGTACTCATCGTAGAGTTCGTGCTATGTAGGGGCTTGGTGTTAGGGTTCTTGCTTTGACCCAAGCCCAGTCCATGAAGAGGGTGGGGAGGAGTTCATGGACCAAGAACTGGTTGCTCCAGCGTGACTAATTCTCTCATATATAAACACAAAAGATGCAGTGCTAAAAATATGTGAAAAAATTGTGACTGAAGAAAACTAAGGCAGAGTCTCATAAGCATATCAGCATGTGATCAATGGTGAAAAATTAATATGAGGCATAATCTAATGAACAATGATAAAAAGACATATATAAAACTTTACATGTGAAAAATGCAAAAAGGAAAAGTCCCATCAAAGTATTAGTCCATGAATGAACAAGGAAAAAACACCCATCCGTGGAGATGCAAGAAACCAGAAAAAAGAAAATCTTCAGTGTAGTTTCACACCCCAGGTGAGTATTATAATCCGCTTACCAGATGGCGATGACTGCTGTTACGGCAGTCTTGCCCAGCTCAGATCGGTCTCCCCAAAACCAAAGGCACAATACCGGAACAGCAGCTAGCGGTGGATAATTCATGAAACACTGCTGTCACGGATAGGTGTGTCACTTGACTGGCCTCTACAGCCACGTGTTCCTCCCAGCACTCCTCCCTTTCAAAGGAGCTTGATACTAGACTTTCAGGTGCTGGCTGCTTTTATTTATTTATTTTCACACATATTCACTACTTGTTACTTTTATTTATTTATTTTTTAATTCCTAGCGCAGCTTCAGCCTTTGGGCTTTTTGTTTTCTCGAATTCTCTCATATACCTTTGCTGCGTGACATCCAGGAGAATAACCCTGATGATTTCAGGAATTTTCTCTGGATGACGGACCCCCTTTTTCACCGTCTGTTGGCTTTGCTGTCCCCTTATATTACGAAGCAGGACACCTGCATGCGGCAAGCCATCACTCCGGAGCAGAGGCTAGTCTCCACGTTGCGGTACTTGGCGACGGGGAGAAGTCTACAGGACCTCAAGTTCTCGACAGGCATCTCCCCCCAGGCTCTGGGGATCATTATTCCAGAGACCTGTTCTGCCATCATACAGGTCCTGCAGAAGGACTATATTAAGGTAAGTTGTCTCCTTTAACATCACATTCTATGTATTTAATGTATGCTAATGTTTTGTATTTCTTTCATCATTCCCTAATTACCATGATTGTAATATGCTGTGAATTTCCCCTATGTGCCCATGCATGCTGTAAGCTTTTGTCCTTCATGCATATTTGCCTTCACTAACCTCCCCAGCTTGCTATCCTGGGCCCATATACACCTAGCCTAGTCTCTTAACAATGTATTTTGTCAGCTCTATTGTAGTGCTTCACCCTAAACACCCCCTAAAATGTGTCCAAATGTTATTGTTGTCCTTAAATTTAGGCCAGAGGCTTTTTTTGGGGGTCCAAAACTCATTTATAACCCCCCTTTAAAATGTTTCCAATGGGCCATCAGAGGGGAAGGAATCTGATAAGTGGACCTTATATTTTTGTCTTTAAATACAGTGGAACCTCGGATTGCGAGTAACGCTGTTAACGAGCTTTCGCAATACGAGCACTGTATTTTTAAAAATCGTAACTCGGTTTGCGAGTGTTGTCTCGCAAAACAAGCACGATTCAGGCCAAAGCGGTGTGCAGTACCGCTTTTGGCCTGAGGTGGGGGGCCAGGGAGCCGAGCAGAGCCGAATGTCGCCTATCGCAGCCGATTGGCGCCATTCGGAAATGCACGGAAAGCCCCGAGGCCAGCACTGCTGACCTTTGCAAATTTCGGGTAGGAAGTCTTTTCAAGGTTTGCTGAGGTCAGCCGAAGCATCCTAAGGCCTTTTCGGCCATTTCCGAGGCTCTCCGGCGCCCTCCCACCTCTGGCCGCATGCAGTATTGCATCCCATTGAAGTTAATGCGGAACTAATTATTTTCGTTTCCATTGACTTCAATGGGAAAACTCGCTTTGATATGCGAGTACTAGAATGGATTATGCTCGTAATCCGAGGTTCCACTGTACTCCTTAAAATAAATGTTATACTGATGTTGGCCAAGAATGTTTGTGTCTAATCTGCTTGCAATGTTATGTGCAAAAGTACTAATTGTCATGACCTTGCAGTAATACATTCATGACCTGTCTGTTTCTTACCTGGTCTGTGTATCAGCCTTGAGGCTTGTACTCTCACACCTGCATGCTTAAGTAATCTTCCTTCTGTGTGGCTCCACCCTAGCCTCAACAGGAACCACTATTTAACACCGTATTCTCCAAGCCCGCCTTGCCGTGCAATATTGTGTGTTTGGCTTCCTGTTTGCCATGTGCTCTAAGTTTGTCTCTGTCTCTGTTACCGATCTTGGCGTGTTCCCGACTATTCCTGTCTGCTTGTGACCCTGACCTTTGGCGCGTTCTCGAATATCCCTGTTTGCCTGTGACCCTGACTTTTGGCGTGTTCTCTGTTATCCTTGTCTGCTAGTCACCCCAACATTTGGCTACCTCCTTACTATTCCTTGCTGTCCTGGGCTGCTGTTTCCTCTCCATCCTCCTGTAGCCTACCGTGAGCGTGAGCTGGGAGACCCTGGGGGCCGCGACCTGGAGCCAGTTGCAGCCCAGTCCATCCTCACCACTAGAGGCTCTGGTGAACACCAACTGGCTCTTAGACTCCGCGTCCTGGGGAATCTATGCTCTAACTCACTGTGGGATCCGTGTTCGTGCTCCAGGGGACCTGCCTTCCTGAACCACCCCGAGTTCCAGGTGATGCGATTCCTTCAGGAGTTGGCTTCCCCCTTTGAACAACTTCAAGCCTCCTTAGGTTCCACAATCAGCTGCCGTATCAGCTCCGCTTACAGTCGCAGCCGCTAACCCTTTGCACTTACCAGCTCCGTCCCGTTACTTTGGGGATTCCAAGGCCTGCAGAGGGTTCCTTAGCCAGTAGACTATTCATTTTGAACTCCAACCCCAAAACTTCAAGTCTGATCGGGCAAAGGTAGCCTATATTATTTCTCTCCTGTCCGGCGAGGCTTTAGCTTGGGCTGCCCCTATCTGGGAGAGGAAAGACCCAGTGGTTTCCAACCTCTCTAATTTTCTGAAACTCTTCCAGAATATCTTTGAGGAACCAGGTCGTGTCTCTTCAGCGGCCAGCGCCCTCTTCCGTCTCCGCCAAGAGTCTGCTTCTATGGGACAGTATGCTCTTCGTTTCCGCATACTGACGGCTGAGCTGAGCTGGAACATGGAGCCCTTAGTCTCAACCTTTCTGCATGGCCTTTCTGATAGAGTGAAGGACAAATTAGCAGGAAGAACCATCCCCACTGATCTGGACGAAGTTATCTCCCTGTGTAACCAGATAGATATTCGTTTTCAGGAAAGGACCCTAGAAAAGCAACGCCAGCACTCCTTGGTCCTTAGTCAGCCCGAGTTCCCCTCTTTTCGTCCTGTGGAGCATCTCCTGCCAACTAAGGAACCCATGCAGCTGAGCCAGACCAGGCCATCCCCCGAAGAACGTGCTAGGCGTAGAACTCTGGACCTGTGTCTCTGCTGTGGGGGCAAAGGTCATTTTCGTGACACATGCTCATTTCGTCCAGGAAAAGCTCGGGTAATACATCTGGAAGGTGGAGTATTGGACCCAGAAAAGTCATCTTCTCGTCTCCTTCTTTCAGTGTTTCTTCATGTTGGCGTTTCCTCCCACCTTGGCTTATCTGGATTCGGGAGCCGCTGGCAACTTTATGGACTGGAGAACTGCATCTTCGATGAACCTTACCCTTTTACCCCTCACCACTCCATTGGTGGTCTCGGCGATTGATGGCACTGTTCTTCCAGGGGGGCCTATCAGCTTCCAGACCCCTCCTGTTAAGATGTCGGTAGGGATACTCCACCAGGAGTGGATATCCTTTCTTATCCTTCCTAAGGTCTCAACCCCCATCGTATTGGGGCTTCCTTGGTTGCAGCTCCATTCTCCACACATTGACTGGACTTCTGGGCAGATCCTGGCTTGGGGTCCCTCCTGTTTCTCTTCCTGCCTACTCAAAGTTGCCCCTAAGGGGAGACTTCCCGTGGCTACCACCTCAGTATCCTCTGCCCTTCCCACTGCATATAGCCATTTCTGGGATGTGTTCTGTAAATAGTCAGCTGAGGTGCTTCCTCCTCACAGGTCCTTTGACTGTGCCATTGACCTTGTTCCCGGAGCAGCTCTACCCAGGGGTCGTACCTACCCTCTGTCCATCCCAGAGACCCAGGCCATGTCTGAGTATGTTGCAGAAAATCTAGAAAAAGGATTCATCCAGAAATCCTCATCACCTGCAGGAGCAGGGTTCTTTTTTGTTGCCAAAAAGGATGGTACCCTAAGACCCTGCATTGACTACCGAGGCCTAAACGCAGTAACGATCAAATATCGATACCCTCTACCACTAATATCGGAACTATTTGACAGGTTGAAAGGTGCCTCCATTTTTACCAAGTTGGATCTCAGGGGTGCATACAATTTGATCCGAATATGGGATGGGGATGAATGGAAAACTGCGTTTAACACTAGAGATGGGCATTACGAGCACTTGGTCATGCCCTTTGGTTTGTGTAACGCCCCAGCGGTGTTCCAAAACTTTATTAACAAAATCTTCAGGGATCTGCTTTACCAATTTTTTGTCATCTACCTGGATGACATTCTCATCTTTTCGGATAGTCTGTCGGTTCACAGAGACCATGTCCGGATTGTACTTCAGCGCCTTCGAGAAAATAATCTGTACGCCAAGCTGGAGAAATGTTCTTTTGAATGTTCTGAAGTCCTGTTTCTGGGATGCTTCGTCTCTAACTTCGGTCTTCGTATGGATCCTGGGAAGGTCTCGGCCATTACCAACTGGCCTCTTCCTGCCAGCCTCAAGGCCACGCAGCGCTTTCTTGGGTTCACTAATTATTACAGGCAGTTCATTAGGAATTACTCCTCTATTGCTGCGCCAATTATCGCCTTGAGCAAGAAGGGTGCTAATGCCAAGGAGTGGTCCCCCGAAGCTGTCTCTGCCTTTCATGATTTGAAACAGGCCTTCATTTCTGGACCTTTGTTGAGGCGACCTGACCCGAGGGATCCATTTTTTATTGAAGTGGACGCTTCCTCAACTGGGGTGGGAGCTGTGCTTCTTCAATCCTTTGGGAAAAACCGTCTACCATGTGCGTTTTTCTCCAGAAAATTTTCTCAGGCAGAGAAGAATTACGCTATTGGTGATCGGGAACTTCTTGCGATTAAATTGGCGTTGGAGGAGTGGCGTCATCTCTTGGAGGGTTCCCCACATTCCATAACAATTTTCACTGACCATAAAAATCTGCAGTACTTACAGAGTGCCAAACGATTGAATCCCAGACAAGCCAGGTGGAGTCTCTTCTTTTCCCGTTTTAACTTCACCATTACATTCAAACCTGGTTCCTGCAACAGTCGGGCTGATGCACTCTCTAGATCTTTTGACATTCAGGATGAGGAGCCTACCATTGAACCTAAGCCGATAATCCCTACTTCATGCATCCTTGCCCATTCAACCACCTTGAAATCAAAAATTCCTCCTGGCAGGACCTTCGTCGCCACTGAGCTAAGAGCTAAGATCCTTAGTTGGGGACATGACTCCAAGGTGGCAGGTCATGCTGGGTTTCTTCGATCCTTCCTCCTCATCAGTCACCACTACTGGTGGCCTTCTCTCCGTTCGGATGTCAAAGACTATGTTAAGGCTTGTCATGTCTGTGCCCAGTCTAAGTCCTCCACGCAGGCTCCTGCTGGTCTTCTCATGCCCTTGCCCATTCCCAAGGAGCCCTGGTCTCACATAGCCATGGACTTCATCACCGATCTTCCACCTTCTGAGAAGAACACGGTCATTTGGGTGGTAATTGATCGATTCTCCAAGATGGCCCATTTTGTTCCTCTTCCTGGTCTCCCTTCTGCTCCTGCCTTGGTTCCCATTTTCGTACGAGAGATTTTCCGTCTTCATGGTGTCCCTTCCCATGTAATTTCAGACAGGGGTGTTCAGTTTACTTCTCGTTTATGGAGAGCCTTTTGCAAATCCCTCAACATTACCTTGGATTTGACCTCTTCTTACCATCCCCAATCCAATGGCCAGACTGAAATGGGTTAATCAGAAGTTGGAGGTCTTTCTCCGTATCTTGGTCTCGGCTCATCACGATGATTGGGTCTCATTACTCCCGTGGGCAGAGTTCTCCCACAACAATCATGTCAACATCAGTTCTCAGACGACACCCTTTGTCACTGTTTATGGAAGACATCCTCAGCTCCCTCTTCCTATGACCTGTTCTTCTGACATCCCAGCTTTGGCTACTGTTCAGGAATCATTCAATTCCTTGTGGGCTGACGTTCATGATTCCCTCCAGAAAGCTGCCAACAAGTTCAAAAGTTCTGCTGACCGTCACAGGCGTAAGCCGCCTTCTCTACAGCCAGGTGACAAAGGCTGGCTTATTACCAGGAACATCAGACTCCGGGTTCCTTCTCTCAAGTTTGCCCCGAGATTCATTGGTCCTTACAATATAATTTCTAAGCTGAATCCTGTTTGTTTTAAACTCCAGATCCCTAAAAGTTCTCTCGACCTCTCCCTACCTTGGCTCCAGTCTCTGAAGATGATCAGGAGTACGAGGTTAGTCAAATTTTGGATTCTTGCTTCTATAAAGGTATCCTTCAATATCTTGTGGATTGGAAAGGTTTCAGTCCTGAGGAGAGATCTTGGATTTCTGCATCTGAAGTCTTCGCACCTCGTCTTCTGAGGAAGTTCCATTTGAAGTTCCCCTCCAAGCCTGGTCCAAAGCGGGGGAGGGGGGGGCCTCGTAAGAGGGGGGGGTACTGTCATGACCTTGCAGTAATATATTCATGACCTGTCTGTCTCTTACCTGGTCTGTGTATCAGCCTTGAGGCTTGTACTCTCACACCTGCATGCTTAAGTAATCTTCCTTCTGTGTGGCTCCACCCTAGCCTCAACAGGAACCACTATTTAACACCGTATTCCCCAAGCCTGCCTTGCCGTGCAATATTGTGTGTTAGGCTTCCTGTTTGCCGTGTGCTCTAAGTTTGTCTCTGTCTCTGTTACCGATCTTGGCGTGTTCCCGACTATTCCTGTCTGCTTGTGACCCTGACCTTGGGCGCGTTCTCGAATATCCCTGTTTGCCTGTGACCCTGACTTTTGGCGTGTTCTCTGTTATCCTTGTCTGCTAGTCGCCCCGACATCTGGCTACCTCCTTACTATTCCTTGCTGTCCTGGGCTGCTGTTTCCTCTCCATCCTCCTGTAGCCTACCGTGAGCGTGAGCTGGGAGACCCTGGGGGCTGCGACCTGGAGCCAGTTGCAGCCCAGTCCATCCTCACCACTAGAGGCTCTGGTGAACACCAACTGGCTCTTAGACTCTGCGCCCTGGGGAATCTATGCTCTAACTCACTGTGGGATCCGTGTTGGGACTCCAGGGGACCTGCCTTCCTGAACCACCCTAAGTTCCATCTGCAGCAGTCAGCCTTAGGGTCCACTATCATAGTGGTGCACTCCTGACCCCAACGAGGTGCATCTGTCACCTGGATACAGGTGACCTGACACTAATATCTTTTTTAATTTTTTGACTCCACAGTTTCCTTCAACGCCACAAGAATGGCAGACTGTGGCTTCCCAATTTGCTCTGCGTTGGGACTTTCCTAACTGCAGAGGGGCAATCAATAGGAAACATGTCCACTTCTTCCCACCACCCCACTCGGGGTCATACTATTGTAATTATAAGGGATTCAATAGTATTGTGTTGATGGCGGTGGTGATGGCAACATAGGAGTTTCTCTATGTGGACGTGGGGAAGAATGGCCGGATGTTGGATGGTGGAGTCTTTGCCCAGACCAAGTTCTACACACGTCTTCAGAGTGGTGGCTTGGGATTGCCACCTGCGCAAGAGAAAGTAGAAGAACTCCCATTTGTTTTTATCGCTGATGAAGCATTTGTTCTGGATGATCACCTGATGAGGCAATTCCCCCAGGGTTTTTAATTACCAGCTGGCCAGAGCCAGAAGACGTAGGGAATGCCTTTGGGATAATGGTCAGCCGGTTCTGCCTATTTCTTACGGCAATAAATATGGCAGAGTACAAAATGAACCACATAGTTCTAGCATGCTGCATACTTCACAACTTTTTAAAGAGAAGTGCTCACAATTATGTTGCCTCAGTTGGGCCTGAGGCCGGACTTCCAGAAAATCCAATGACGGCCCTGGAAGCTGGCCGTCCTGGCTTGCCCCCCCAAAGCGCCCGTGAAGTGTGTCAAAAATATGTAGATTATTTTACGTGTAGGGGGAGCCATTGCTATGCCAGCAAATTTGTAAATATTTTCGATATTAAAAAAAAATGTTATCTGATAAAATCTTAATTTTGATTTACTGCTTGTGTTTCTTTTAGCTGTCTCCTAGGTTCTCTTAGTGCACTTGTAGTGCCAAGTGGTTTTTCCATTATTAAATAACACCCATTGTTACTGTAAACACCAACTTAATAAAAAAATTGGTATTGGGCATTGAAAGAAGAAGGGGGCCCGTAGACGTCACGTATGACGAAACATGTAGGGCGTGGCCTCGCAGTGCTAGCCATCACGTGTTCGAATTATTTGTTTGCACGGGCGTTCTGCCTTTGAATATGCCGGCTTTTTTAACGAATTTTTTATACTTGAGTTTTATATGATCTCTTGTGGTATGTTTTAACCAATAAATAGCTTAAAAACGATATCACACTATTGGAGTATTTTCTCCGTTTTGCCTCCCTCTCCTGTTTATGGACTTTTGGCATTCCTGAGTCCCCCCTCGGAGGTTCGAATAGTTGGATCATCCCGGCCATACGGAAGTCGGCGGCATACGCTGCCAGGACCAGGAGATTAACAACTTGTCCCGGCAGAGGGTGAAATCTGCAAGCTCATAAGACCTTGCCACAGGGGAGGTCCAACACCTGGGGTAAGCGTACATCTACTACTTCTCTTGTCGTTGTCACTGTATACCTGAACAGAAGTATTTTGGCTTATTAATCCTTGGCGTGTGAGGATGAAACACATGGAGCGGACTTTTTTTCAGTTTGAATTTATGAGATTCACATTACTATAGACTGATAACAGACGGCTTCTGCCTATGATTATTGATTGTATACTCACTGTCATCACATGTATGGTGCTCTCTTAGCACTTTATTTTGTTTTTCATTTTTGCTAATATTTTGGGATAAGATGTGTATGCACTCACTGTTATCACATGTATGGTGCGTTCTTAGCACTTTATTTTGTTTTCATTTTTGCTAGCGCAATTAAGTTTATTTTTTATGTTTGTCACTTCATAGATATTTGGAGTTTTATTTGCAGCTGCACTTGTTTTATTTATACACTTTGCTCATTAGCGCAGGTTGATTCCACAATTTTTAAAAGTGAGTACACCCCTAAGTGAAAATGTCCAAACTGGGCCCAAAGTGTCAATATTTTGTGTGGCCACCATTATTTTCCAGCACTGCCTTAACCCTCTTAGGCATGGAGTTCACCAGAGCTTCACAGGTTGCCACTGGAGTCCTCTTCCACTCCTCCATGACGACATCTCGGAGCTCGTAGATGCTAGAGACCTTGCGCTCCTCCACCTTCCGTTTGAGGATGCCCCAAAGAATAGGGTTTAGGTCTGGAGACTAGGGATGGGCTGAATGGACCCCTGTTCGGTTCGCACCAGAACTTTCGAACACAGAGAGAGTTCGGACCCGAATAACGAACTCCATTAAAGTCAATGGGACTCGAACGTCAAAAATTATTTGAGTGGATGTGTTCTGGGAGGAAAGAGGATGTGATAAATGTGGGCTGTGATTGGTGGGTGACAGTTTCCCAGGATTGGAACCAAGATGTTCGCAAGCAAAACCTGTCTATCTATCTATGATTTTTTTTATGCAAGGCATGGCCCCTCCTCTTCTAAATTAAACTATGTATTTATCTGTGGGCAACACCTAATGCGGTAGTAATCTAAAGCAAGGCTGCATTAAGGGGAAGGGTCTATGACAGCCTGTGCTCAGAGGAAGAAGTTATATGACACTGGCCATTATGAAGATCAGTAGACCACAAACATCTAGTGGCACATCTAGTGGCACATTTTAACTAAATTTAGATTATGAAGATAATTATGCCATGTCAATTTTATGTTTCACTAGTTCAAGTATATCATTTTTATCTGTAGGCAATCCCTTTTTGAAAGCAAATGTAATGTTTGTCTGTTCAATTAAATTGCAAAAGTCAACAATTTCCATGGGGTGTACCTTATAAAACTCTGGTTTGGCCACATCTAGAGTATGCGGGCCAGTTCTGGTCACCAATCCTCAGGAACGATGTGCTGGAACTGTAGAGAGTCCAGAGAAGGGTGACCAAGCTAATAAGGGCACTGGAGGACCTCAGTTACAAGGAAAGACAACACATGTTAAACTTATTCTTCCTGGAGAAGAGACGCTTGAGAGGAGATATAATAGCGATATACAAATACCTCAATGGTGAGCCCAGCATAAGGAGGAAACTATTGCGTTTCAGGGAGTATAAGAAGGTAGGGGGCCACTCAATGAGATTGGAAGAGAAGCAGTTTAACTTCAAATTGCGTAGGGTTTTCTTTTACTATCAAGGCAGTAAAGATGTGAAACTCAATTCCACATTTGGTGGTGTCAGCGGGAAGTATTGTTAGCTTAAAAAAAAAACACTTATGCAGCGTACACACGGTCATATTTTCTGACGGGAAATGTTGGATGTGAGCTTGTTGTCGAAAAGTCCGACCGTGTGTATGCTCCATCAAACATTTACTGTTGGACTTTCCGCCAACAAATCTTTGATAGCAGGTTCTCAAATTTTCCGCCAACAAAACTTTGTTGTCGGAATTTCCGATTCCTGTGTGCACAAATCCGACGCACAAAAGTTCACGCATGCTCTGAATCAAGCAGAAGGAGCCGCACTGGCTATTGAACTTCCTTTTTCTCGGCTTGTCGTACGTCTTGTTTGTCACCACGTTCCCGCATTCGTAATTGTTGGCCAACATTTGTGTGACCATGTATATGCAAGACAAGTTTGAGCCAACATCCTTCGAACAAAAATCCATGGTTTTCTTGGCGGAAAGTCTGATCGTACGGGGCATAAGATGGGCATCTTAGTGAGCACAGTATGCAGAGATATGGGATATGATTTTAGACATGAGCACACAAACACCCACACTGGTTGAATTGGATGGACTGTTGTCTTTTTTCAACCTTACCAACTTTTGTAACTATGTACAGTGCTAGTGCTAGTCAAGACCTAGAAAATCTCCAATCAGTCGCACAAGAGAATTGGGCGATGTTTGATTACACAGCCTGTGAAAGTCTGCTGTTTTTAACATGCAATAGCTGGAAACCTGTGGTCAATCACTTTATTCAGTCTCATCTGCTATTCTGCGCTTGCAAACATTTGCTTTCTGGAACATCTAGGTTTGGCACCGATCCTTTCCACAACACAACCACGAGACCTGTGGCACACTGAGAAAATCCAATATACTGTTCAAAGTTACTTTGCCAGCACTACTGCCTAGAGAGATAGGCACGTTTTACGAGTACTTTAAAGTCCCTTTTAGTTCTTAGCACATAGAAAAAAAAACACGGAAATGTGAAAAACACCAGCTGCTGATGGTTTTCAGAACTTAGAAATGCAGTCATAGAAAAGGCACTGCTGCATTCGTCCAACTTGTTGACCAGTCTCAAGTTGTTGAATAGCTCAAATACTTATCATATTTGTGGTTGCTCTACTCAGCGGGCTCACTCTGTTGTGTATTAAAAGGAAACTGGCTTTTGTCACTCTCAGTTTCTACATTTACATATGTGTGCCTGCCTATAGCCATGTACTGTATCTATGTTTGCACATGTGCAATGCAATCAGATATATCCAGCAGAACTGAGAGTGTCAACATACTGTATATATGCTCGCAAGAACTGGGAAGGTCCTCTTTTACAGATTGCGTGGCTAGCTGATTGCTAAGTATTAACTTGGTAACCTCTGTAGAGATTCACACAACACATCCTTGTTCCAATTACCCATTGACAGATCTACAATAATGTATTGTGAAGAATTCCATGAAGTTCTTGGAGCAAGTAAGGAAACCATTCTTTGTGTTCCATTATTCTCCAGTTGAATTAATGCATCCACAGTCCTTCAAATAGTTATTTTTAGAAACTGTGTTCCTGTGTATTGGTACTTTCAACATTAATGTGATTCGTGTGTATTTAAAGCGTGTGCACAGTTCAAGATCAGTTCATCAAAAATGCAACATTTTTAGTACATACAATGATGCCAAACAAAATAAAAATATTTAAAATATTCTTTATTCACAAAACAAAATAGATTCAAATACATTACCATGAGTGGATCAAATGGTAGTCACTGACAGCACATCTTATGGGTACAGCCATATCACAGTATATGGCCTATATTATATGAATGTCAGTGTCTATTTTGTTTTGTGTATAAAGAACATTAACATTTTTTAATTTGTTTTTGGCACCTTAAAAGTCCCATTGTGTGTACTAGAAAAATTGCAACCATTATGTTGCGGATGTGGTGCCTGGATGATTCCCCATTCATCATCATTTATTTTCAGTCAAAACATGTATAATTTATATATATATATATATATATATATATATATATCTATATATATATATATATATATATATATATATATATATATAGATATATATATATATATATATATATATATATATATATATATATATATATATATATACACCCCTCACATTTTTGTAAATATGTTATTAGATCTTTTCATATGACAACACTGAAGAAATTAAACTTTGCTACAATGTAAAGTAGCGGGTGTACAGCTTGTATAACAGTGTAAATTTGCTGCCCCCTCAAAATAACTCAACACATGGCCATTAATGTCTAAACCACTGGCAACAAAAACCCCCCTAAGTGAAAATGTCCAAATTGGGAACAATTAGCCATTTTACCTCCCCGGTGTCATGTGACTCATTAGTGTTACAAGGTCTCAGGTGTGAATGGGGAGCAGGTGTGTTAAATTTGGTGTTATCGCTCTCACTCTCTCATACTGGTCACCATGTTCAAGCTCAACATGGCACTTCGTGGCAAAGAACTCTCTGAGGATCTTAAAAAAAAGAATTGCTGCTCTACATAAAGGTGGCCTAGGCTATAAGAAGACCCTGAAACTGAGCTGCAGCACGGTGGCCAAGACCATACAGCGGTTTAACAGGACAGGTTCCACTCAAAACAGGCTTTGCCATGGTCAACCAAAGAAGTTGTGTGTACATGCTCAGCGTTATATCTAGAGGTTGTCTTTGGGAAATAGCCTGTCAGTGCTCAGACCATATGCTGCACACGGCATCAAATTTGTCTGCATGGCTGTTGTCCCAGAAGGAAGCCTCTTCTAAAGATGATGCACAAGAAAGCCCGCAAACAGTTTGCTGAAGACAAGCAGACTAAGGACATGGATTACTGGAACCATGTCCTGTGGTCTGATGAGACCAAGATAAACTTATTTGGTTCAGATGGTGTTAAGCGTGTGGCGGCAACCAGGTGAGGTATACAAAGACAAGTGTGTCTTGCCTACAGTCAAGCGTGGTGGTGGGAATGTCTTGGTCTGGGGCTGCATGAGTGTTGCCAGCACTAGGGAGATACAGTTCATTGAGGGAGCCATTAATGCCAACATGTACTTTAACATACTGAAGCAGAGCATGATCCCCTCACTATGGAGACTGGGCACAGGGCAGTATTCCAACATGATAACGACCCCAAACACACCTAACCAAGCACGACCACTGCCTTGCTAAAGAAGCTGAGGGTAAAAGTGATGGACTGGCCAAGCACGTCTCCAGACCTAAACCCTATTGAGCATCTGTGGGACATCCTCAAACGGAAGGTGGAGGAGCACAAGGTCTCTAACATCCACCAGCTCCATGATGTGGTCATGGAGGAGTGGAAGAGGACTCCAGTGGCAACCTGTGAAGCTCTGGTGAACTCCATGCCCAAGAGGGTTAAAGCAGTTCTGGAAAATAATGGTGGCCACACAAAGTATTGGGCCCAATCTGAACATTATCACTTAGGAGTGTACTCACTTTTGTTGCCAGTGGTTTAGACATTAATGGCTGTGTGTTGAGTTATTTTGAGGGGACCGCAAATTTACACTGTTATACAAGCTGTACACTCACTACTACTTTACATCGTAGCAAAGTGTAATTTCTTCAGTGTTGTCATAATATAAGATATAATAAAATATTTACAAACATGTGAGGTGTATATATATATATATATATATATATATATATATATATATATACCCAAAATCAAAAATGTGATATATCACTGTTTGTCAATCCTTAAACACAGCTTATCGATCCTAAATGTGGTGGCTGCATTTGTTTGTTTTTTTGTTTTGTTATTTTCTCTTTTCATTCATCTAGTGTTCTGACCAGTAATACAGTTCCTGTTTTAAAGTGTCTCCACTCAATGGAAGAGCGATGGAGACAACCTAAAGGCCCCTACACACGATCTGACTTCTTAACAACAACAGTCCGACAGACCTGTTTTATCGGACAATCCGACCGTGTGTATGCTCCATCGGACAATTGTTTTCGTTTTTTCAATGGACAAATGTTCGCTGTACATGCGCTCAAACTTTCCACCAACCAATGTCTGATGGAGGATAATCTGATTGTGTGTACACAAGTCCATAAGACTAAAGTCCAAAGTACAAACACGCATGCTCGGAAGCATGTATTGTTTGTATTATTTGTAATAATAAGCATAAGAAGGGCAAATAAAACTCAAGAGGAAGTCAGCAATGGATCAACTGGTGGAATTGTTGAGCCTCTGTACCCCAGGGCAGACATCAATTATGTGAAGAGCAAAATTGGGAACCTGAGGAGTACATACAATAGGGAGCACATGTCCCCAGGCTGTGGTACTACAACAGGCTGTGATTTTTGACAGACCAGACCAAACCATGACCATCTCTCTCCACACGTCTTTCCACATCAGCTGAGGCCATTTAGTTTCTTGTGCATTCATAACAAAAATAAAATTAAAAACTTAGGAGACATATTCTCTGTCATCAAAATTAACAAACTGAAATCAAAAGAGCAAATGATACACAGAAAAGGAACTAAAGTATAACCAAGAAAATCATACTTACATTAAAAATTAAATATATAAATTAGTAGCCTCAATACTCCCCAGCCCAGTGGCCTGGTTGGGGATCCTGGGGCAGAATTTGCCACTGACCACCATGCTGCTGGTTGGTAGGGTTGCTGAGGTGGGTGGGGTTGCTGAGGTTGGTAGGGTTGCTGAGGTGGGTGGGGTTGCTGAGGTTGGTAGGTTTTCTGAGGTGGGTGGGGTTGCTGAGGTGGGTAGGATTGCTGGGTTTGGTAGGCTTGTTGTGGAGGTGGTGGAGGTGTGTGCTCCAAATCACACACGTGTTTTTGTTGTTATCTCACATTTCCTCGCCTTGCTGAGGAGCTGGACAATTAGCCCCTCACATAGCTCCCTTTGCTCCTCGTCCACCTCCTGGAGCTTATTTGCAATGAAACTGTCAAACCCTTCAGCACTATCGGGTGCTGTTGTGATGGCTAATGTTGCCCGAGTAAGGAAGTCAGCCGTGGCCTCATCCAGGTCGTGGCTCTTCCTGGCCCTTTTCGTAGGAGGGCGCAGGGGAGGGATTTGGCACTGCGTTTGCCTGCTGGGCCCGGCCGCTTCTTGGCTCAAACTTTTCTGTGTGTGAAAATGGAACATAATTTTTTTTTGGTCATCAATCACAAACACTTTTCAGCTCATGACTTTTGAAAATTGAATGTGGACAAATATTAAAGACTATCATTCTGACTCCAGCATTTATCATTCTTGTCCTAATCCTTTTTAGCCACTATTGTCTATTGATATGGAAATCACTTTGTTAACACAGAAAATTATTATCCATAATAACATCTAATTAACATAATTGTATTTTTGTCTACAAATCTTTTCAACAATGCTATACCTGGGTCAAGCTGAGCTCCTCCTCCTCTTCATCCTGTGTAGGATCAGGATCAGTATCGGTGGCCTCAGCTGATGTGGAGGGTAGTGTGAAGAGGGATCTACATGGTACAGTTTGATCTGACAAAAATTGCAGGCTGTTGAAGTACCACAGCTTGGGCACATAAATCTGATCTGCTGCTACTCCCGATTTTTTGGATTTCTCGATCTTCTTTCACTCCCAGTTATACATGCTCCTGAGGCCCCCAATGTTTGTCTTCACCAAAGTGTAGGTTGCCCTGGGGTACAGAGTCTTCACTAATTCCACCAGTTGATCTATTGCTTCCCTCCTCTTGTTTTTATTAGAATAATCTTTATGTTTTACTTGCCACAGACAGGTGAGCTCCCTGTATTTTTGGATAAATTCCAGCAAGACGTTGTCCTTCATTTTGTTGGCGAGTATCAGATGGCTGCAAGACAGAACACAAGACAAACCATAATGGGTGGCTTATAACTCATAATCTAGGCACAATATAGGCCTCTATCTAAGCAGTATAGGCCACTAACCACCGGTGCACCAATTTTTAAACGCACCTTTTTTCGTGGCTCCTTTTGGCTAGCGTTCGTCACTCAACTATCGTAACGTTCCTACGGCCGTTACATTGAGCATTTGTTATGGATTGATATACCCTGTGCATGCGTGAAACTCCGCTCTCAGAGCTCTCAGAGCGTCATGACGCTGGGACGTGACCAGATCCTCTATTCTGCATGCAACAAACACGGAGGAACATTCAGGGGGGACGACATGATGAATCACCGAAATCTAGCAGGCCCCACGGTGCTTATAGAAAACATAAGGCCACCCCCATGAGCAAGGGTGAGATGGTGGAGATGGTGCGCATATTGGAGAAATATGACTATGACTGTAAGCTGCAGAACTATGAATGGCCCAACAGCCGAAAAGACTGGATTCTGGAGAAGGTCATCATGGTATTGGGGGAAGAATATTCATTGTACCAAATGAAGGATCAAATCTGCAAGCGCTGGTCAGATTTAAAGCAACGCGAGAAAGAGCAGATGAACTCCATCCATCGCCTAATAAAAAAAAGTATGCCAGATTCATAACAGAAATCATTATGTAGATGTTGGAATTAGCTGTCTGTGTATTTGCTTTCTACAAGTAGGTCTTGAAAAATACACATAATGTTTTCTCTAATCTAGGTCTGAATATTTTGTGTAAAGATAAATTTAAATTTTAAACAGATATGAACTATACTTGTTTTTATTTTGGAGTACGCTTTTTTTGCTGTAATAATGTTTAGTGTATTTTATGCTTTCAACAGGAAAAAGGAACAGACAAAGTCACCAGACAAGCCACCAGAGGGGACAAAGGGAGGCTTCCCTTGTCTGGGCCCCAACAGGGGAGACAACAGGGCCATCTTCCCCCCAAAATCGTAAGTGACAACTTCAAACACACTCATTAAGCCACCAACAGGGGTGTTTCTAGGTGGGTCAAAGGCCATGGGCTTAGGGCGGAACTTAAGGGCTAAACTTTAACACTTTATGGTTGCTGCGTGGCTCATCAGTGCCCATTGATGCAGACTTGCCAGGGTAGACATGGGTAGAGGCCCTATGGATCACAGTCACACAAAGTCACGCTGCTAGAATGATCATCATATATCCCCTATCCTATAGGAGACAAGAGGGGTGGGTGGCAACTGCATGAGTTGTTCAATGTGGGCATTCCGCCAATTTTTTAACGTTTTAAAATGACATCACCTTCCCTTTTCAATGCATTTTTCAATGTATAATAAAGTAAAGTGGAATCCACTAGTCAGGAGCAAACATTGTCACAAGTGCAGGGTTGGTCAACTAATTCAGCAAAAGGGATGCTAGGAACAGATGTGACTTGGAGTGGCTTAATGAATGTTGTATTGTTTATTTTTAGAGGAACATGAGTGTGGTCAGCTCCCACATTTGGGAGAGTGGGATCTGAGAGCTGGACACAGCACAGAGCCTCCACTGGACCGAACAACCCCTGACGCAAGACAGACAGAGGGTGGAAGAGTGCAACAAGTTGAAGAAACTACTTTTGAGCCTCTTGTTTGCCCCAGTAAGTATTTTTGTAATCTGGCTTCAAATGTGTATACCTGTCAAGTGTTTAGATGTCAAAACCAAACACCCACTCCACACATTAGCAAAGTATGTAGTGCCTTTAACATTAGCATGGAGAAGGAAGAGGTGGAAGGAGCTGGAAGTGTGGCTAGGTACCTGAGTTTTGTAGACACAGGCACCAGGGCCAAGATTACAGAGTAGTTGCAGTGTGTACAATCCTAGTAGTGTAGGTGTCTGAAGGGCAAGCAGGTTGCAAGCAATAATAGACTGGCTAGGTAAGTATTTGCACAATTTTCCTACTAACGTGACCATAATTCACTATGTAAGGCCTCAGACACTTGACCATCATTCCCATTAAATACTTTTTTCTCTTCTTCCAAGGCCATGAACTTCCAAGATACACTATTGGTCGTATCAGTGCTGATATGCTGCAGGCATTGATTGAGCTCAAGAAAATAAAAGTAGGCTGCCACTGGTTTACAGAAACGAATACAGGATTATGTAGACCTGTTAGCCAAATGTTAAAATCTTCAGACCTTATGTTTTCTTCAACTTGTTGCCTCCTGTACTTTGAAGCACAGGCTCATATTGAAGCTACTTTGAAATCGCGCTACTTAAAATAATGCAATTCCAAAGTAGCAAGGAACAGTGCCATTGACTACAATAGGCTGTGACTTGTCATGCGATTTGACCTCTCAAATAGCATGAGATATCTCCAAAAATGTGAACATGGGCTTTTTTATTGTCTGAGGTCAGTGTTTCTATAATCCACTTCTCTAGGTGCATGACCATGTCTTGTTTTCTTTATTTTATGCAATATAGAAACGACTGTATAAATTAAGATCCTCGAAAATGACCTCATCACCTGTGCCAAAAGTAATAGAGAAAACAGGACCTGGTAACGCATCTGGAAAAGGAGGGTTGAGAAACACTGCCCTAAGTAATGTTTGGATCTTTCTTGATGTGTTTTTTGTAATGGAAAAGCCAAAATTTGAAGAAGCACACAAATTGGGACACAAACCTTAAAAATCACACATGATCCCATTGCCAAAAACATGGAGTTTGCAAAAGCCACAAAACACACAGTGGTTGTTATTTATGAAAGGACAATCAACTTTGCACTACAAGTGCACTACCAGTGCAGTGGATGTGCTATCTCCCATCACGGGGTATCAATGGACGTGTTTCAGGGGTGCAAACCCCTTCCTCTAACCTACTTTAGCTTGGAGGAAGGGGTTGCACCCCCAAAACGCGTACACTGATATCCCGTGATGGGAGATAGCACATGTTGACGCACTGTGTTTTGTGGCTTTACCAAATAACCTGTTCGTACCTACACACATTTTATGCAGGGGATCAGAAGGGACATTTAACAGTTATGCCTCTTCAAAATTTGGCTTTTAAAGGGGTGAGCTCCTCACACATGAGGAAGGCAATATCTTCACAGTCTGAGAATACTAATATTAATGTCTCATATGGCCTTTAAAATAAAAAAGTTGAACTTTGTAAGTTTCAGAGTTGGGGATGTATATGCTCTGCTTTAAAAACATGCCTGTTTAGCCATTAAAAATGCTATAGAATGGCAAATATACATGTTATCCACAAATAACGATGTTGGTTTGTTCTAAAACCATAAAATGCACATGTGAATGTGCTTGTAGTAAACTACTTTTTTCAAAACAATGTGTGGCTTCTTATTTCAATGCTCAATACCAGTGTATTTGTTAAATTTGTGTAGTTACAGTGACAGTGTGCTAAAAAATGTGTGTAGCAGAGCCACAATAGTTAGCTCAAGACGAGATTGTCACCACATGTAGCACATAAGGTACGTTTGCACTATTGGGGAAAATGACAAAGATTAAGGCCATTTGCAAACCTAGTAAACACAGACAACAGTAGTTCAAAAGAAATAGTAGTTTTATTTGTTCATAAACATTTAGTCATGATCAACTACATTTTGCTGCAAAGCCACTGCCCCTCTACCCACAAAGTAGTCCATATATTGTTCACAGACAAGACGGGCATTCTGGGAGGGCAAACCAGCATGTCCACTTTCTAGAGCTGGCATCACAGCCTCTTCAGCTGGGCGGAAAACTGAAGGGTCAACATCTGTTTGCCCTGAGGCAAGGTAGCTGCTAGCATTCCTCCTTAAAAATTGTGGAGGATGCAGCAGCACAACACGACATGGTTGATTTTATACTTAGCAAAGTTTATGGAGGTTAAAAACAGTCTAAAGGGACTGCAGAGGACACCAAAGGCATTTTCTACCACCCTTCGGGCACAAGAGAACCGATAATTAAAAATGCGTTGCTCTGGGGTGAGGTTCCTCATAGGAAAGGGCTTTAGAAGATATTCCCCCAGAGCAAAGGCCTCATCTACCACAAAAACAAAATTGAGGCCCTCGACATTCTTCTGAGCATGTGGCAAATGTAAGGTGCCAGTCTGTAGTTGATCGTAGAATTCGGTATGCATCATGACACCTCCATTTGTGTGGCGGCCATTCTTCTCCACATTCAAGTACAGGAACTCGTATGTTGCAGACACTACAGCAAGCATAACTATGCTGCAAAAGCCTTTATAATTGAAGAAATGCGATCCTGAGTTGGGTGGTGGGACAATCCTCACATGCTTCCCATAAATTACACCACCACAGTTGGGGAAATTCCACAAACTCTCAAACTGGGCCGCCACATCCTGCTACTAATGAGGGTTTGAAGGAAACTGGTGAGTCAAAAGAAAAACAAATTACTACTTGTGCACATAAAATTGCAAGCATATTTGACACAAACATTCTTGGGCAACATATAAGTATAACATTTAAATGAGTATTTAAAAATCAAAGTGAAAGTTCAACTTATTGTGGGGGGGGGGGTGTTGAATGGGTAGATGTTTTGGACAGGTAACCCTCTCCACTTCCATGAGAGCTAAATGCATAAAAAATTAGGGTTAATTTGGCCAGCCACTCCGTATTTTCAAGAATGGCAGCCCAGTGGACAGGTAAGAAGTGTCATAATCCAAAAATAAGAATACACACTGTCCAAATAGAAGCACATTTGGACATACATAATTACCATTAACAAGATAATAGGACACCAAAAATGTCTACTTCACAGCCTGGTTCCCTACTGCGCATTGCGCGAGTCATGCTGTGCGATCTGAGTGGTCCCTGCTTTCTTTTGGGACTTGTGTGTCTCCCAGAAGACAGCGGGGGGATGAAGGAGGGGCCTGACATGGCGTAGATCACTGCAGATTCTGCAGCGATCTTTCGCCGGAAGTGGGAGCAAATACCTGTATTAGACAGCTATCTGCTCCCCCTCCACCCTGAAAGGTGCCAAATGTAACACCGGAGGGGGAAGGGGGAATCTGAAAAGCGTAAGTTCCATTTTTGGGTGGAACTCCACTTTAAAGAGGAAGTAAACCCTGATGGGTTTTACTTCCTTGTTTTTCCCCTGCAAAGTAAAACCATAATGGGCTAGTATGCATCACATACTAGCCCAATATGTTGCACTTGCCTGCAAACGAAGCCCACAATGTCCCCGCTCGTGGGCGCATCCATCTTCACCCCTCTTCCTTCTGGGTCCGGTTCTGTGACTGGCCGAAGTTGCGTGAGGTCACGGCACAGGCCCTTAACCTCCCTGGCGGTATGATTATTTCTGATTTTAGGTGCTGAAAGCGGTACAATTATTTTGCACAGAAATTTGGCGTTTTATATTGTAGGCCTGTAATTCTTAAGAATAGTTCACTTAAATCTGTCCAAACAAGAGTCTAGTAGACATCCCGGGTATGATAAAGTTTGAAAAACGAAATAAAAAATTATAATATAATAAATAACTATAAATAATTATAACAAATAATAATATAATAATAATAATAATTATATAATAATGTAATCAAATCAAAAACACTGAAATTTGCTCAGTTGCAGAATTGTCGCTTTTGTTACTTTTAGTGTTTGGTGACGGATTTCCCCACAAATCACTATCACTCAATTCTGCGAGTGATTCTAATTTATTATCGCTTTTTTCTAGCTGGTCTAAAAGCACTTTTGATGTAAAGAGACAGTTTTGGTTGCTATGGACAATCTCCAGTTTCCTGGCAGAAAGAACAGTTTTATATATATAAAACTGCATGCAGGACACTGGGCAGACCACTAGGGACCAAGGGGGGTGTGTAGTTATTTGATACAGTACTGTAATCTGTAAGATTACAGTATGCTGTATCTATACTGTGTGTTTCACTTTTGAATTTACCGCCGAACTCCGTCCCCGTGCGTCGCAACGCTCGCAGGGAACGGAGCTCGGCACTGTGAATCGAGCGAGACACAGCGGCTCGCCGATCACAGCGGGGAGACATCGCAGGATCCAGGGGACAAGGTAAGTATGCTCTTCCTGGATCCTGCGATGCAAGCCCGAGTCTGGCTCGGGGTTACCGCTTTTGGTATGGAAAAATCCAACCCGAGCCAGACTCGGGAATACCGCCAGGGAGGTTAAGAAACGGCGCGATTGTGCCCTTTCTTCAGTGCGCATGCGCCAATGACGTTGGCACAAGCATAGATGGTAAATATCTCTTAAACTGTGCAAGTTTGGGAGATATTTCCAGTACCTACAGGTAAGCCTCATTATAGGCTGTAGGTAAAAGTGATGTACCTAGATGTACAACCACTTTAAGAGCACTAGTCACTTTCATTTTATTTTAAGGTCCATTTAAACTTAATTTATTTTTTTACTGTTTACACTAGGCCTAGGGCCCATCTATTTGTTTTACTTTGTTCCTGAGCCACTGAAAAAAATTGTGGACTTAGAGCACTTGTTATTTCATTCTACAAAAAAGACATTCACCTAAAAATAGAACAGCGCCACTCCTACTACTTTAACCCATTCCTAAGATGGATCCCTACCACTTTATATTTACCATAATGACAAGGACCTTGTACCCTGCCAGCTGCTGTGACTATCTGAATCAAACTTGTAACAATCTACTGCAGAATGACAACAATCAAAATAAACTTAAAGTGGAACTCAACCCTCCTATCTCTTATAGCCAAGAAAGCTTCTATCTTAGCAGAACTTATTCCTAGTACTTCTTGTACCCCAGTCATGTAGGCCATTTGTCTAGGTCTCTCCTTCTTTACTCCAGGCCCAATTTTCACAGCATCAGATGGGGGTGTACACATGCACCAGCCGCAACAAAAATGATATCCCCTGTGGTGTTCGGTAAATATAGCCGCGTCTCAGCCGCCCTGCAACTGTATGAAATGCACATAGTTGCAGCATGCTCCGCACTGCTTGTTAAATTCCTCTGAAAGCCAATTCACTGTGGATCTCTTTTTAGAAGGGTGACAAGCACTCCACAAAATTACTTAGCCTTCCCTGCTGTCCTGGTCATCACCATGGGTGACAAGAGTGTGAGAAAGCCACATGGTAATGGTAGATCCTGCGTTGTTGACAGTGGTTGATGAAGTTTCTCCTCTCAAGCCTCTTGTCTTGTCAAGTCAAGTCTAGTAGTAGTGACTGGTATTCACTACTACCCCACAAGAAGGGTTGGGACTTAGATGCATAGCAGCTTTCAAATTACAGCCATGGGGCTGCCCCACTGGTGAAAACTGAGAAGAAAGCAAAGAAGAGCAGAAGAGATTCACCATAAATAAGCAAAGACATGAATCAAATCAAGTTTAGGGCAGGAACAGTCAATAGCCAAATGGAAAGTAAGGACAGAATGCAAAAAAAGCATTGTCAGGAGCTAACTAAAAAATCAGAGTGGGCTACAAACAAATATATTCTGGAAGCCAATGGAAGGGCAGGATGGAATATCAAGAGCAATCTAAGGTCAATTTGGAACTACAGTCAGTATAAGTCATGGAATACCAACACACACAGGAGCTGACAGGAACCTTTGTTCAGGCATTTATACAATGCACTAGGCAGATTTATACCAAGGTAATGTCTAAGGTGTGAAGAAAAATTGTATCTGGGAATACACAAGCAGTCATGGCAGTACTGTATGTGGCCAACACATGGCAAATGCAACAATAACCAGGCAACACACTATCTTTTTTTCCCCTTTTTTTTTATTCTTTGGGGATATTTATTATAGCAAAAAGTAAAAAAACAATGTTTTTTTTTCAAAATTTCCGCTTTGTTTTTTTTAAAATTCTTTATTGATCATTTTTCATAACAAATTAATTTCCCACCGGGAACATTCCAAAATACAAATCCACAAAGGTATAAAAATAGTTATCCCCCACCACCTCCCTAAACCCCCCCCTCCCTCCTACCCCCCCTACCCACCCCGCCCTGCAGGACACTGCTCGCTGGATACACCCTCCCTCATGGTCTCACTACTCTTTGAAAAATTCCTACCTTATTATGCCGTATTTATAATCTCCTTTAAATAACTCCAGGTCTTTTTAAATTTAATCCAGCCTGCCCATTTCCCTGTGTGTTCCTCCTCTTCATCAGGTTCAACGCCCCCCTCATCCAAACACTCAACATCTATCGTGCCAATGCAAGGAGAACCCAATGGCAATGGTGGAAATGCATAGGCAACAAGCAAGTTATCATGAAAATGTAATACCTTGCAAACATAAAAATGCCTAAATATAAAGCACATCAATCCCTATTTATGTACACATCCATCCCTTATTATATATTTGATCAGTTAGTTACTAAGGATTTTGCTTTACTAAATTAGAGCTGTTAATAAATTAACACAGTAATTGCAATTTTAAATAATACTTCTGTACTATTTCATATCTTATTTTAATCCTACTAATGTCATTGCTATGACTGCTTTCTTCTCTATGCAATGCAGGCAGATCATTTCTGGTGGGAGGGGTGCTGTACATAGCTTCCTGAAAAAAATCACAGTACCCTGCCTAGGTAGTCCTCCGAAGAGCCCTAAGCCCTGATTGCACAAGCAGTGGACTGGCTATTGGAAGGAGTTATGCAAATACTAAAATGCCTTAATTGGTGGATGTCAGTCTGAAGGAGTGGGCATTTCTAGGCCTGTATTTGCCTGCAGACCGTCCCAGGGAATGCTAACCTGTGCTGCTGAGCCTTCATGAATGAAAGAATTAAAATCCAATGAATGAAAAGGATTGGGATAATCAGGTTACAGAGGAAGGTAAAGCTGGAGTTCAGCTGTAAGGCTCACCATACTTGTTACAATCTCACTATACAATCTCTGTACAATCAACTAAACTAGCCAATCAATTTGTATCCAATCAGGAAGATCCTTGCATACAATACTTGTTGGTAGCCCGAACTTGCCCTGAAAGTCTTGGGGGGGAGAACATGTGGCATTTAGGTCAGGTTCTTTCCCTACCATGGGGTCTCCCTTTGGGGAGCCCCGCATAGTACTTGGGTTGGCCTTGCTTTGGCCCCTCCTGAAGAAAGGGGTACACCTGGTTTCGGCTGGGTAGTCCACGGGTACCCTAGTCCCTGTCTGGAGCCTTGTGCCCTAGGGTATCAGGGCCAGCATCCTTTATCTTTTTGAAGAGGACCATGTGTACACCCTGAACACTTTTTTGCGTGCTCGCTTTTTTTTTGCATCTGATGTTCTGTTTTGAGTGTGCTCACTGCACCGCGGAGATTGTACAATCAGATTGCAACATGTGTGGTGGGCTTTAGGCTGGGAAATTTGCCGAAGCTTTTACCAGCCCAGAAATAATCTCAGACAGGCCTGTTTCTCTGGCAATGGCCTGAGTTGCTAGACTGCAAATCAGGGCTGTAAGAGACACAGGAAAATATTTTTTTACAGAACGCTTTTCTTTGAGTTCTGACTGGCTCAGTAGGTTACAAACTTAGAAAATCAAAGTGACAATTAGACAGCCATCATTTAAGAAGGGGAAGCAATGATCACCTCTGTATTTCTCAGAGAGATTTTCTAAATCAGCTACATATTAAATAGCTAGGACGTAGAAGGAACAGAAAGAGCAGTATAAATATGATGCCCTGCCTTTTTCTGGCTCCAGGCTCTATTTGTAAAAACAACAGCATCCCAAGGGGCAATAGCTTTCCTGCCCTCATGCCAGTCCTTTTCAGACTCCATGATACTATTAATGACTATATGATTACAATGGGTCTGAGTTCCACTCATGAAACATTTCAACACCCCTAATCTAGAGAATCCAAGACCTACATAATATCTTTTTTTTACAGTCCTATATGAAAGTGTGGTGTTCATTATTATTTTATGCACGTAAAATACTGCAGGGAATATGTTATATTTTTTTCTTAGATACACATGTAAGAGTTTACATTGATAAGAATAACCTCATCAGTGTGTGTTAGCATTTTATAATCATGGTTGTATGTATAATCTGGGGATAGCCATGCTCTGCTGCCTATTGTAGGGCTACACAATGGTTCACTCCAATGCTGCTTCTCACAGATCAAGTCTATGTGGTGAATTTATAAACAAATTTGCCATACGACTGTCTTAAAGCAGAACGAAACTCAGCGATACTTACCTTTGTTTCAGCGTCCCTGACTGCCACCAGCGTCTTCTCCCCGGCTTCTTCAGACACCTTGATTGGCTGGTGCCGGACAACATCATTCCCACGCATGTGCAGGATTGAAGTCATCCCAACACACAGGCATGGGCTATAATTTAAACCAAGCTGGCCATACACAGCTCAAGGTACAGACTACTGTGAGCAGGTAGGTTTATTTTATTGCAGAAGAGACATTGTGTGTCTTTTTTGCAATAAAGAGCCTGTCGGCTCACATTTTTTCTATTGTTATGCCGCGTACACTTGGTCGGACTTTTTGACCAGACTTGTCCGGCGGACACCGACGGACCAAATCCGGCGGACAATCCGATCGTGTGTGGGCTTCACTTGACCTTCAGTGGACTTTTCCAGTCGCAAATCTGACGGACTTTAGATTTGGAACATGCTTCAAATCTTTACGTCGTAAATCCGCCAGACCCAGAAATCTGCTCGTCTGTATATTAGTACGACGGACAAAAACCCACGCAAGAGCAGCTATTGGCTACTGGCTATCAACTTCCTTATTTTAGTTCGTGTACGTCATCACGTAGGAATCCGTCGGACTTTGGTGTGATCATGTGTAGGCAAGTCCGTTCGTTAGAAAGTCTATTGAAAGTCCGCCAAAAGTCCGTCGAAAGTCTGTCGAAAGTCTGTCGGACGGGCTGTCGGACTTTTGTAGCTAAAAAGTTTGACCGTGTGTACGCGGCATTAGAGTTTAGTTCTACTTTAAGCATCTGCAAAACCATCACAAATAATTTCCGTATTTTGCTTAATATGTTTATGTCCTATGATCACCTGCACCATCTAGTGCCTTTAATGCAGGCTTTCCTGAAATACCTCAATCAAGAAAAGAACATATTATGGTCACTAGATGGAGCTGACAATCACGGGAAATAACCATATTAGATCAATTACAGGGATTATTGTTTGCACAGCTAATGTTTTTATAAATTGGCCCCTATGGAGCTACCAAACCTAATGAAAACAATGCATTCCTGTGTAACTGAATGTGGGTACCTTTAAGGGAAGGTCTTACAAAGGCAGTTGCCAGGCAGCACTCCCTGTCAATCTTTGTTGTTTACCTTTGGGTATATAATGTTAATGGGAAGAGCCTGAGTGGTTGGTCATAGATAGGAGACCCTGGGAGGAGGACTTCTGTTACGAGAGAGAGGAATAGCTACTCTGTCACTATGTGTTACACAAAGGATTGGGGCTCCCCCTAAAAATGGGGAGCTGGGCAGACTCCCCATATGGAGCTAGATTTCAATATGTAGACTGTGGGCACTAGATTTCCTGTGAAGGAGCATTACGCTCTTTCAATGGAGAGGTGATTGTTATACCTTTAAAGCTGTTCTGTTGAATAGACTGTGCACATTCCTTTGCGTTCAAGTAAAAGTTATTTTTGTTTCAGCACAATCCTGCCTGGACATCCCCTTCTTTCTAAGAAGTATGAAAGTGTGCAATGTACCAGGCTAAAGTGAGAAGAGGTTTCAGTTCTTGAAGTTATTAGAGATAGTTGATCTGCTACTGTATGCACACTGATGTTGGGTGAAGTGTATGGGTCCTTCTTCCATTCTTTTGCTAATTGACAACCTGGGCCTACCTGTGAGTGTGTGGCCTGTCATGGGAAGGGGATCCCCTTTGGGACAGTTTCTGAAGTTAGAAGAAGTTTTGAATTCTGGTCTTTGGGCTCTCATTACTGCCACTGAATTAGAAGTGATGGTGGATAACAAACAAGCCGCCAGGGGTAGTGTTACACCTGTATGGGTTATACAGCATCTTATCTCAAGAGGACGAATGACTACAATGAATTCAATGGTCCCTCTAGCAGCACACCTACAAACCTCTATACTTTATTCAGTAATATAAATATGGAAGAACATGCATTTCAGATGTGAAATTAAAAAAATGTATCTTAAGTCAAGAACAAAAATGTAATAAAGTATATTGCAGGTTACCAGTCCCCAGATACGGGGACTACATTTGTTTTCTTTTTAGCAGCTTTTTATTTTTTTTATCTGATGATCCTGTTAGTAACACACTCCCTGTCCTACGGTGACAATGCTCAATTACTATATGAAGGAGCAGCAGTGTCGCCTCAAAATGAGAATTGTAGCTAGTAGCTAGTAGCTTCCCCAGTTGTCCTCAGACCTGGCGATCGTCCACACAGCTTAATCCCAGTATCACAGCTCTTTGTAGTGTTTGGGATAGACTCCTTTCCCTTGTCTATTGATGTTTTTATCCACACATTGACCCAAATGGATATTGAATGGACTGTCATGAGTGAGGTTCACATGTTCAGTAAAGATATACAGGTGATGTAACACTACATCACGTAAAATGATTTTTCATGACCATTGGTGAATGTGTATTTAAAAGCACACATAAAACTTTCCAGTTTTAGCATACATCCCCACTTGTCCGCGGTGAATGAACTGACCCCAATGACTCATTGTTTGGGCACTGGTCTGGACGCCCCTCATTGACATTTAAAGGACAATTGCAACCAATATTTTAATTCTGGTTCTTCATTCAAGATGCAGGCTTTTTAAGAAAGTAATTTCCTTTCTTTAATGTGTATGCACCCCTGAAGAAGAAAATCAAATTCAAAACACGTTGGGTGTTCATCATTTTTCATCCTCTGTTTTGGCAATTCCAACTTGAGTACAGTGTTAAGAACACGTTTCCATCATTTTTAAGATGCATTGTAATGTTTTATATATTTTGTATCAATAAAGATTTGTTAACGTTTACACTTTTCAGAAATGATTGTATCTACTTAATATACCGGTAATAATGACCCAGTATCATTAAAGTCCCACTTTGAAGGTTTTTCTTTATTTACAGTAAGCAGTGTCACCCTAGGACTGGAAGTGTTTTGAGAGTACAGAATACCTTCCTCCATAAAATATGGGTGAGGTGTTCTGTAGTACAGCAGAAAATTATGCCATGGCCTGAGGGGGGGGGGTGCGGTTGGCAGTGGCTGGTGTTGGCGCTTCAATCATATTGGCAACATGGTTGATATGGTGTCAGGATGATTGAAGCACATTATTTCTATTATTACATTGTAATATAAAATTAAATAGTTCAACTCACCATAATGCAGAATCAGTTGGAGCCCTGAGTGTGTCACTTGCCACTGTCGCCTGCCACCAGATGCAGCTTGTCACTCGCCACCGTCGCCTGCCACCAGATGTAGCTTGTCACTTGCCACCAGATGCAGCTTGTCACTTGCCACTGTCGCCTGCCACCAGATGCAGCTTGTATCTTGCCAAGTTATTTGCCACCAGATGCAGGGTGTCACTTGCTACATCACTTGCCACAAGATGCCTGAGATTTCAGTGCAGCATTGTTGCACACAGGATGATTGAAGCGCAATTTTTCTATTATTACATTGTAATATAAAGTTAAATAGTTCAACTCACCATAATGCAGAATCAGTTGGAGCCCTGAGTGTGTCACTTGCCACTGTCGCCTGCCACCAGATGCAGCTTGTCACTTACCACCGTCGCCTGCCACCAGATGCAGCTTTTCACTTGCCACTGTCGCCTGCCACCAGATGCAACTTGTCATTTGCCACGCTATTTGCCACCAGATGCAGGGTGTCACTTGCCACATCGCTTGCCACCAGATGCAGCTTGTCACTTGCCACATCACCTGCCACCAGATGCAGTTTGTCACTTGTCATGTCACCTGCCACCAGATGCAGATTTGCACTTGCCACGTCACTTGCTACAAGATGCCTGAGATTTCAGTGCAGCATTGTTACACACTACAGCAAGTTAGGAGCTTGGTGGATTTCTGGCAGGTATTTTGCACCTATCCAACAGATAAATAAAAAATCAAACACTTTCAACAGTATATTCAATAGACCAAAAGGGATCAAATAAGAAAAGTTCATTGTTCAGGTTTAAGTAAGGCAAACGCAATAATAACTCAAAATATGGGCTCACTGAATATGCACTATACCTACTTTTACGATTTTTGTTAGAGAGAAATCTCAGTATAAATACTTTCGATTCTTGATAGGAGACAAGAATGTTGTCCTTCAAATGTGGCATCTTTTGGGGTGGGTCAGGGATACTATAGTATTTATTTTCTGGAAATTAGGGTAGGGGTTCAAGCACTGGGTTGTCTAGTGGCAGAGCTGTTTGGAAACCTTAATATTTTTTACCTCATTTCTGAAGCTGAGTGAGCTTTAAATATGGAAACTAACTGATGTCCTAAACTGGCCAATGTAGAATATTTTTTATCTGTGCTTGCATCACTTTAATGTGCAGTTCTGAGCAACAAATGAAACCAGCCAGCTTTAGAAAATTGGGTGTACACTTCCTCACATGCTGAATTGGTGTATAAGCCCCCTGAGACCTGTGTTATATAACTTCCTCTCTATGCTTACTTTAGCACAAAATACGTTAAAACTTCCAAGACACTATTACTCCCCCTGACACCAAGGATAGGGCACTACTCCTCCCATTTTAACCAACGATGGAGCACTATTACTTTTCCTAATACCAATAATGGGACATTGTTTACTCCCACTGATGTCAGGACACTTTCTACTTCCACTGGCCACAGTCCGGCCCTACTAAAGTATGAAGTACAGTAAACTGGCCCTTTGATTAGAAAGTTTGGAGACCCCTGGTGTAGACTGATTCCCAACAACAGCATCAAGACAGGCTTGCCCAGCACCCTGAGCGAAGATGCGTAACTGACCCCTCTTTCAAGCTGCTTACACATGAAATAGATGCCCTGTATGCACACCTGTTCTGCTCCCCATTGGCATTGATAGTGCAATGTGCATGCATGGACATTTGCTTGTTTAACTGACTGTGAATGTTTATAATCATTCATGATCATCTCAGATGATCAGACATTTCTGGTGCCAACCTGATCTTGGAGAAACAATAGTAATCATCCAAGAAAAATGTATTTTGGGTGATTACATTTTTTTCCATTAGATTAGGTTGCCAGGGGGTGTCTGCAAAAACATAATGGAATGTTTTATGGCTTAAGTTCACCCTTAGGCCCCTTTTAGATGGGTTTTCCAATCAGGTCCGGCTATTGTTTTTTCAGGCAGACCTGATCGGACCCTCCAGTCTCTTTTATGGAGCGGCGGATGTCTGCTGACACCCCATCAGATCCGATCCTGTCTGCCAAAAACAGACGGATGGTGGTCTTATTCCCCATCTGTCCCATGGATCGGATGACATCAGATGTAAACAGACAGGTGGTCTGTTTCCATCCGATTTCCCCATAGAGGGGAGCAGGACTGTGTCCGTGTCCGCTCTTCATAGCAGACACAAACCTGTCATCTGCTTACTCAGTGGGGATCAGTGGAGAAACCTTCACTGAACATGCAGATTCCACTTAGCAGGGGCGCCCGTGTGAAAGGGGCCTATTAGACAGGGATTGCTAGTCACCCAGCACAGTCAATTTAACCAGATGTGTTGACAATCGGATGTTTATGGTTCCAGCAGACACCTGCCAGCTAACTGCTCTCAGGTGTAATGATCCAATGGTGTTTTCATGCTTTAAACTAAGGAACACCATCAACGATGGTCTCTCCTCCCTCCATCCCTATGTTTAGGGATAGACAGGGAGGCTTGGATGAAACTATTGGATGGGTGTTTTGCTCTAGGGCAGTTGGATCATGGCTGTTTGTCTGAGCAGCCAACATCCAATCTACAGTACTAGTCTAGAAAAAGTACCTGATTTCTTCCACCTACGTAGTGGTGACCTGGTACCTGGAATGACTTACGACTTTCTCTTGCATCTTGTTCTTAGAATGAAGCAGTCATTGGCTTCACTTCCTCATTCTTTTACATTATTCTTATGGTAAATTAGCACATTTCCTACACTTCCTGCTGTATGGAGGCCAATAATAACAATAATAATAACTGACATTATATTCAGCATAAAGTGTTCATAGATGATAATAAAATGTATTGTTTGGTCCTACAAAATACAGCAACCTTGCCCAGCAATGCTCAGGTATCAGACAATAAACGTATAGATTTGATAAAACTGTTGGCTGCACTTTTCTCCTTAACCTCCCTGGCGGTATGATTATTTCGGATTTTAGGTGCTGAAAGCGGTACCATTATTTTGCATGGAAATTTGGCGTTTTATATTGTAGGTCTGTAAATATTAACAATAATACACTTAAATCTGTCCAAACAAGAGTCTAGTAGATGTCCCGGGTATGATAAAGTTTGAAACCCAAAAACATAAATTATAATAAAATAAATAAAAATAAATAATAAAAAAAAATTAAAAAAAATAGTAATAAAATAAATTTCCCCACAATTCACTATCGCTCAATTCTGCAAGTGTTCTAATTTACTATCGCTGTTTTCTAGCTGGTCTAAAACCATTTTTGACGTAAAGGGACACTTTTTGGTTGCTATGGACAATCTCCAGTTTCCTGGCAGAAAGAACAGTTTTATATATATAAAACTGCATGCAGGGCACTGGGCAGACCACTAGGGACAAAGGGGATGTGTCATTATTTGATACAGTACTGTAATCTGTAAGATTACAGTATACTGTATCTGTACTGTGTGTTTCACTTTTTGAATTTGCCGCCGAACTCCGTCCCCGTGCGTCGCACCGCTCGCAGGGAACGGAGCTCGGCACTGTGAATCGAGCGAGACACAGCGGCTCGCCGATCACAGCGGAGAGACATCGCTGGATCCAGGGGACAAGGTAAGTAAACTGTTCCTGGATCCTGCGATGCGATCCCGAGTCTGGCTCGGGGATACCGCTTTTGGTATGAAAAATCCACCCCGAGCCAGACTCGGGAATACCGCCAGGGGGGTTAAAGTGTATTTCCACTTTTGCAGCCAAATTTAGATATCTCCTTTATATTGGTTACATGCTCTCATGCACATAGCATAACTTTAAAATATTATTTAAAAATTGTTACTTGCATTTCTAAATGTTCTTTTTTGCAAATTCTAAGACTGAAAAACCCCACTTAGCTTTTCTTACTCTGTAATTATTATGAGGGGGCTGTGGACTCAATGTATACCATAATTAACCCTGTCTGTACTGTGCTGACAGATCTCCTTATTAGTTGTAAACTAGATTCAAATCCTGTCTGGCCTAACAAAGGGTTAAAGACCTAGAAGCTTGATTTCTGCATTGTAAGGCAATGAGGTGAAAGTCAGTAGGGTTTATTTACTAAAGGCCAATAGGCTGCTCACCTTGCACGGGAAGTTTCATTTTGCAAAGGAATTTTCCCTAGAGCAGTGGTTCTCAACTCCGGTCCTCAGGACCCACCAACAGGCCAGGTTTGCAAGATAACTGAAATACATCACAGGTGATATCATTTGCTGCTCAGTGATTGCAGTATTCTAGTCTGCAACTCCCCAAGGTAATACTTAAAATCTGGCCTGTTAGTGGGCCCTGAGGACAGGAGTTGAGAACCACTGCCCTAGAGTGTAGTGAATGTGGCAAAGTTTCCCTTTGCAAAGAATACCCAATAATGGGCAAAGAAAAAACAATATATTTTTGCTTGCACATGATTGGATGATGGAAGCTAGCAGAACTTCAACTTATTCACTAAGCTCTGGGGCTATTTCCCTTGCAAACTTCACTTTCTAAGTAAACCGTCTATTTGCCTTTAGCAAATGAACCCCAGTGTGTCCCCAGTCTGTGTGGAGACAGGCTCAGTGTGAAGTGTTTCAGAGTAGCTTGCAGTCTGCTCCAAACACATAAAGCCAATGTATAACTCCTTTATGTCCTTTAGAGGTTCCAGCAGACATTCTGGGTTAGGCATGGCCCAGGTGGCATGGACATATACACAAGTGCTCAGTTGGGTTAGCATTCTTGTAAAAGTCTAAGGAAATGGAAGAGAAGAGACATCCAAAATGAATGGGGGGAGAAAAATTCTGACCTGGACAGGTTCCTAAACCTGTGGAATTATGTTTCCCCAGAGATCAGTAAACTGGCAGGAATCTGGCTGCTCACATAGACATGAGATTACCACCTGATCTGGCTGAAAAAACACAGATTGGGTGGTAATCTCATGTCTATGTGAGAAGCTAGATTTACAGCTCCCTAGGGGAATGCTGATTCCACAAATTGGGAGAGTCTATGTCTATGGGCAACCCAAAAATGAGCTGATGTTTGCTAGAAACATGCATATGCAATACATATTTTACCTGCACACAAAAGATCTACTGTATGTTTTGGTCAATTCATTATAAAATCGAATTATTGAATTGGGTGCAGTAGGCAGGTGTGTAAAAACTACAGGGAAGGAAAAGTGAAGATTTTGTTCATGGCAACCAGCCAGAGACTTTAATTTTGTTAACAGCAATATAAATATAATTACTGCAATCAAACTGACTGGTATGATAATAACTACACATTATTTGTTATAAAACCTTGCCCATTGTACTTTATGCCATGGCTAGAAAAAACAAACCCAGAATTTGGGAATCAATAAGTTTAGGGAGGCAAAAAAAAAATTCTACCATTAGCACCAGCTGCAAATTGGAAAAAAACAATGTAACAAATGAACTAAAACTTAAAATGGAACTTCACCCAAATAGGGAAGTTCTGCTTGTTTGCCTCCCTCCGCCACATTTGGTGTTTCTTTTTTTTTTGGGGGGGGGGGGGGGGTACCTGGTCTTCCAGAAGTCTTCTGATCCAAGAAGAATTTCTCTCCTCCTTTTGCCCACAGCCTTTGCCCACAGCTGCAGGGCTTCACTGCCGGTTTCCCTTAGGTAAGATACCAGCACCTGCACCCGAAGCCCATTGAAGAATCAGCTCGGGTGAGGACAGCACTGGATCCCTGGAGAGATAAGTGTCCTTATATTAAAAGTCAGCAGCTACACTATTTGTAGCTGTTGACTTTACAATTTTTGGGGAGAAACTGAAGATTCTCCTTAAGTGCTTTGATTATGAATTCTCATTGAAGGGTCTGTCCTCCTAAAGTTGGTCATACAATGATACATTTTTTTTACATTCAACCTGCAGGCTGATCTAAAAAAAATCTAACAGAGTCCCCCATCCACACTGACAAATCCTGTATGCCAAGCTATTGTATTGTATTCTATTGTATTTTGACCACCAAGGGAGGCTGTCAGAATACCAAGCAACAGTTGTATCTGATTAGATGCAATTTTATGCCCAGCTCCTTCAATTGAAGGATGTCGGGAGAAAGGGGGCCTACAATATCACCCACTAAGCAAATTGTGGCTGGTTCCTAAAGAATTTTCACAGTGTATAGCAGGGACATGCGGTGAGGTCAGTGGCTGGTGAGGCCCTGGCTAGAATCAGGTTACATACGCCGCAAACGTTAGAGCGAGAGCAATATTTATAGCACTAGACCTTCTCTGTAACTCTAAACATGTAACCTGTAAAAAAAATTACAGCGTCGCCTATAGAGACTTGTAGCCTCCCCGACGGTATTCCCGAGTGTGGCTCGACCCAGGGTTAAATTTCAGCACCATTATCGGTAACCCCGAGCCACACTCGGGTATACATCTCAGGATCCTGGTGCGGCTTTACTTACCTTGTCCCCAGGATCCTGCGATATCCCCCGCGCTGTCTGCGGGTTCTGTCTCCTCCGAAGCCTCTCCGTGCCAGGCTCCGTTCCCTGCGAGCGCCGCGACTCACGGGGCGGAGCCTGGCGGCAAATTCAAAAAAATTTACAAACCATAACACATACAGTACTGTAATCTTACGGATTACAGTACTGTATGAAATTATTTCACATCCCTTTTGTCCCCAGTGCTTTGGCCCATGCCCTGCATGCAGTTTTATATTATATATACTGTTCTTTCTGCCTGGAAACTGGAGATTGTCCATAGCAACCAAAAAGTGTCCCTTTACGTCAAAAGTGGCTTTAGACCAGCTAGAAAACAGCGATAGTAAATTAGAACATTTGCAGAATTGAGCGATAGTAAATCGTGGGGAAATTTATTTGATTATTATTATATTATTATTTTTTAAATTATTTATATTTATTTATTATATTATAATTTATGTTTTTGTGTTTCAAACTTCATCATACCCGGGATATCTACTAGAGTCTTGTTTGGACAGATTTAGGTGTGTTATTGTTAAGGATTACAGGCCTACAATATAAAACGCCAAATTTCTATGCAAAATAATTGTACGGCTTTCAGCACCTAAAATCTGAAATAATCATACCGCCAGGGAGGTTAAGTACTGAAGTTTGGTACCATTAAGTGTGCGTAATTTTAAAGCATGACATGTTAGGTATCTATTTACTCGGTGTAACATCATTGTTCACATTATACAAAAAAATCAGGCTAACTTTATTTTTTTTATTTTTTTTTGTATTCATGAAACAGAAAAAACGCATTTGAAAAATTGCTGAGCAAATATTATGTGACATAAAAAGTTTCAACGACCACCATTTTATTCCATAGGGTGTCTGCTAAAACAATATATATATATAATATACATGTATTCTGAGTAATTTTCTAGCAAAAAAATTATGATTTTTACATTTAGGAGAGAAGTGTCAGAATTGGCCTGGGCAATGGGTTGATTACCATAAGTAAGTAATATACAAATAATTATTATATATTGTTTTTAAGGTAATTTACTATATTTTCAAAAACTGTACTCAAGCAGGTGACTTAATGAACAAATTACCGAAGTTTGAAATTCAAACCAGTAATTTCACAGTAAATAGATAAGTACCGTATTTATCGGCGTATAACTCGCGCCGGCGTATAACACGCACCCCAATTTAGGAGGGAATTTTAAGGAAAACAAACTTTTAGGAGGGAAGTTGAAGGGAAAAAAAATTACATTTAAATGCCCATCATTGCAGCCTTCTCAGTGCAGCCTTGCCCCAGTGCAGCCATGTCAGTGCAGCCTTGTCAGTGCAGCCTCCCCCAGTGCAGCCTTGTCAGTGCAGCCTTGTCAGTGCAGCCATGTCAGTGCAGCCTTCCCCAGTGCAGCCTTGTCAGTGCAGCCTTCCCCAGTGCAGCCTTGTCAGTGCAGCCTTCCCCAGTGCAGCCTTCCCCAGTGCAGCCTTGCCCCATTGCAGCCGTCGATCCCCTGTCCCTGCCGACCGTGATTTGAAAATGGCGCCGCCGGCGCCGAAATACACAGAGCCGGTCCTCGGCTCTTTCCGGCGGCTCTCGTTCATTTTCGGCTCCACTCGTAGTCCCGAGCGGAGCTATCCGAACCTAGCCGGGACTACGAGTGGAGCCGAAAGTGAACGAGAGCCGCCGGAAAGAGCCGAGGACCGGCTCTGTGTATTTCGGCACCGGCGGCGCCATTTTCAAATCGGGTCGGCGATTTTGAAGTTTTGACACCACGAGATCGCAGGGGATTGGCGTATAACACGCACCTGCGACTTTCCCCTGATTTTAAGGGGAAAATAGTGCGTGTTATACGCCGATAAATACGGTAATAAATTATTATGTTATAACCTATAGTATATAAATATATAATTTAGCTTGTATAAAATAGTACCTTTTCAGCAACAGATTCTCATTCTCCATCTTAACTGTGTGAGAAAAACATGGGATTGTGGGTAAATCTTTTACCCATAAACCCATGTTTTTTCCTTGTAGTTAAGAGGGCTGGGCTGGAAGGGAGCATTTGTCTTTTAGACACATTCCCCCTTCTATGACACTGCAGTGGGAGTATCACGTACCTTACAGCGGAGCCCGAAATGATGAGGGTGGCCTCTTGCACGGTTCCGGTCCAAGCACCCCTGGTGGTGGGTACAGGGAGTGCGAGGGCAATGAAAGGGTGCAGGTTCCTGCAGGCAGGAGGCTGGAACTTGGAGATATAGGAACCTCTGCTGAGGAGATGTGGAAACGGATCACCAAACTTGTTCAGCGGGAGCCAGATCAGGATCAACTGCAGAATCAGGAACAGGCAGGAGTCGGCAACAGGCTGGCAGCGGGGTACCAAGTGAGAAGGCAAAACCGTAGTCAGGAACAGGCAGGGGTTGGCAACAGACGGTCAGCAGGGTACAGAATCAGGAGGCAGAGCCGTAATCATAAGTTCAAGCCAAGATCAGTATTGCAGGTAGAGGCAGGTTCAGCAGGCAGGGGAGATCCAAGAGAATGGTCAGAAGATAGCCGGGTTTTCAGGAACAAGGTCAATCAGGCAGAGTAACAACAGGAACACAGGAACAAGCTGAAGACAATCCAGCACTGATGCTAGGCAGACGCTCTGTTTATATAGGGTGCTGTGTGCCAGGATTCGCGCCAGCGTACATGCCTATGCGCATGCACATTAGCACCTTAGCACATTGGCACATGCGTGTTAGCATATTAGCACCTTGGCACATTGGCGCATGCGCGTTTGCACATTAGCGCTTTGGCACTCGCGGGCGCGCGTTCGCATAGAGGTGCCATTGTGCATGCCCACCCTGGATCTCATTTGTCTCTGGCTATGGTTCCGTGCATGCACATTGGCATTAGCAGAACGAGGATTGGCAGCTGCTGCACGGAGACGGGTGCTTGCTGTGTGAGTTCTCTGACAGGGAGGCTTGCCTCCACTGCAGATTTTTTATTGGACAGCTTGGTCCAATGGTACTTTACCAATGGTCCAAGACTCCAAGCTGTCCACTGAGCTCAGTGCCTCTGACAAAAAGTGAGAGGCACTGTAAACTCATTCTCTCAGTCTGTTGCAAACAGAGTGTGCCAGCTTGTATTTAAACTGGCCGCTCTGTATGTAGCTACTGACAGGCTGCACAAGGAGCCCCATATCTCCAGAAACCATAGGTGGTAGGAGCCCCAAATTTTGACCAGTGGTGGGGTAGGACTTCAGCTACCTACCCTCCTCAAAGATCGATTGTTTTTTTGTTTGTTTGTTATTATTTTTTGTTTTTTTTAATGTTCATGGCAGGTGAGGTTGTGCCTCCCCTGACTGCACGTCCCTGGTGTATAGCTGGCTAAAGAGTTACATTTAGGAGGGTTCTTCCATCATAGACATCTGTTCCCTCTAACTATGGGGATATTTCCACCTCTACTCTTGTATTATCCATATTTGAACCCAATCCATAATTAAACACATTGGTGTTGATTTACTAAAAGCAAATGTTCACTTTGCAAGGAAATTTGCCCCAGAGCTTAGTAAATGAGGTGAAGCTCTGCTGATTTCCATCATCCAACCATATGCAAGGAACAATGTTTTTTTTTTTTTTTGTTTTGTTTTTTCTTGCACATGATTGGGTATTCTTTGCAGAGTGAAACTTTTCCATATTCACTAAGCTCTGGAGTAAATGTCCTTACAAAGTGGCACCCTCACAAAAATCATGGCAGACCTGGGATGTCAAGTTTGTAAATCTCGCCACCAAAGTCCCCAGAGAACAGAAAACATTTAGTGTTACTATTTAACCTTCCAGTAAGATTTAAAACTGTTGTATATAACTTGATGTATTCTACAAATTTGTAATGAAATTAAAGCACTAAGGCCCTATTCACATGTTTACATGTGCGTTTCTTTTTGCACCTCGCAGGTGGAACAGCCTATTCATTTCAACAGCCTATTCATCATCATCAGGATGAATAACCTACAGTGGTATAGATAGAAATGGATCACAATATAAAGAGGTATATTACAACTGTTACCCTATGCTTAGGGATAAATGTGTTTTTATGTATTGGTATTGTGGGCAATCTACCGTATATACTCGAGTATAAGTCGAATTTTTCAGCACATTTTTTTGTGCTGAAAGTACCCCCCTTGACTTATACTCGAGTCAAGCACTTTTCTGCAGCAAAAAAAATCATTTTCCGAACCGATTTTGGGGCCCCGTATCTCAGGGCCACTTGAAACTAACAACCCCAGTTGAACTGGTACCACAACATATCCAAAGCTGAAGTTCCTAGCACTAAGTGGCCCTGAGATACAGGGCCCCAAAATCGGTTCAGAAAATGTCATTCTCTGCTGCAGAAAAGTGCTTGATATTTTCTGAACCGACTTTGGGGCCCCATATCTCAGGGCCACTTGGTGCTAGGAACCCCAAATTTGGTGTACGAACCCAGTGGAACTGGGTTCCGGTTCAGAAAATGTCATTCTCTGCTGCAGAAAAGTGCTTGACATTTTCTGAACTGATTTTTGGGGCCCTGGAAATTTTATGGTGCTAGTTCCACTGGGTTTACACACCAAATTTTGGGTTCTTAGCATTTAGTGGCCCCGAGATACGGGGCCCCAAAATCGGTTCAGAAAATGTCATTCTCTGCTGCAGAAAAGTGCTTGATATTTTCTGAACCGACTTTGGGGCCCCATATCTCAGGGCCACTTGTTGCTAGGAACCCCAAATTTGGTGTACAAACCCAGTGGAACTGGTACCATAACATATCCAAAGCTGGGGTTCCTAGCACCAAGTGGCCCTGAGATACGGGGCCCCAAAACCGGTTTGGAAAATGTCATTTTCTGCTGCAGAAAAGTGCTTGACATTTTCTGAACTGATTTTTGGGGCCCTGGAAATTTTATGGTGCTAGTTCCACTGGGTTTGCACAACAAATTTGGGGTTCTTAGCATTTAGTGGCCCCGAGATACGGGGCCCCAAATTCGGTCAACTGTGTCCATCTGCAGCAAAGTCATTTCGGGACCCTTTGGGTTCAGAGACCCCAAATTTTGGCTGCAGCTAGGGGGGATCTAGGAACCCTTAACTACCGAGTTTGAAGTTCAGGGGACCTATGGCTGCAAATGGGCACAGTGAGGCTGCAAATGGGCACAGCGATGCTGCAAATGG
The DNA here is from genome assembly GCA_037952925.1 of Lithobates clamitans. NCBI lineage: Eukaryota > Metazoa > Chordata > Amphibia > Anura > Ranidae > Lithobates > Lithobates clamitans. Next base: position 3,226,684 of record JBBGZY010000004.1, on the reverse strand, counting down.
GCATTTTTGACCCTCTTTTCCACTTATGCCCCGTACACACGGTCGGATTTTACGACGGAAAATGTGTGATAGGACCTTGTTGTCGGAAATTCCGACCGTGTGTAGGCTCCGTCACACATTTTCCATCGGATTTTCCGACACAGTTTGAGAGCAGGATATAAAATTTTCCGACAACAAAATCCGTTGTCGGAAATTCCGATCGTGTGTATACAAATCCGACGAACAAAGTGCCACGCATGCTCAGAATAAATAAAGAGATGAAAGCTATTGGCCACTGTCCCGTTTATAGTCCCGACTTACGTGTTTTACGTCACCGCGTTCAGAATGATCGGATTTTCCGACAACTTTGTGTGACCGTGTGTATGCAAGACAAGTTTGAGCCAACATCCGTCGGAAAAAATCCTAGGATTTTGTTGTCGGAATGTCCGAACAAAGTCCGACCGTGTGTACGGGGCATTACAGTAGCTGTGCATTTCTCACCCTCATCTTATACTCGGGTCAATAAGTTTTTCCCATTTTTTTTGTGGTAAATTAGGGCCTCGACTTATACTCGGAACGACTTATACTAGAGTATATACGGTAAATTCCTTCTCTCTAAATAGTGGATTTGATATATTGATTTAATTTTATTTATCATATTGTATGGCCATAAAACAATTTTCCACACACTTTTCCAAAATTCTGTTTAATTCATTATGTCCTGAACTCTAAGGTCTCTAAATATGAGGAATTCCTCTCATTTGGATCTCCGTGATTAAAATATGGAGAATTACATAGATAAAACCACCATTTGTGTTTTTTGTGCAATGTCTCTGACTTTGAACTCCTTGTTAAATTGTTTGTCTCTGCTCCTCAAAGTTACTAAAGACCTTCTTAAAAGAAATTCCATATTTGCCTCCTAGCAACATATCAGATACAAACCAACAAGTGAAATTCAGAATTTTGTAGTCATGAATAATATTTACTTTAGTAGAAAAAAATGATTGGGCAGCTTTAAACTGAACTCAAGCATTGCCTCCAGACTTGTGTAGTTGTACAGGCTCCTCTCCTGTACTGAAATTGCTTACTCAGATTTCCCTGCACATAGTGAGCATCTCACAGTGTGCATTATAAGCTTAAATAATTCAAATAGACCCGGCTCAATTCCTGACTGAACAACATTCAGCATCATCTACATACTTCTCCTCCCCAGTCCTAGGCCCTGTTCACGCTGATTCACTTTTCCCACGCTAAAACACACCTTTAAAGTGCAACAAAAGCACATGAAAAATTGTATCATTTTAACCACTTAAAGTATAACTAAAGGCAAAAGTTTTTTTTTTTAGTTTTGGATAGAGTGGAGATGGATTAAAACACCTTCCAGTTTTTATTGCGGTCTGTGCCTCCATTAGGCCCCTTTCACACTGAGGCGGGGGCGGCGTCGGCGGTAAAGCATGCTATTGTTAGCGGCACTTTACCGTCGGCCCGCTAGCGGCCGAGAAAGGGTTAAAAACCACCGCAAAGCGCCTCTGCTGAGGTGCTTTGCCGGCGGTATAGCCACGCTGCCCATTGTTTTCAATGGGCAGGAGCGGGGAAGGAGCGGTGTATACACCGCTCCTTCCCCGCTCCGAAGATGCTGCTAGCGCACCCCTCCAGTGTGAAAGCCTTCGGGAGACAGCAGCGGTTGTTTCGGGTCGGTTTGCAGGTGCTATTTTTAGCGAAATATCGCCTGCAAACCGCCCCAGTGTGAAAGGGCCCTTAGGGAGATTCTCCCTCTCTATTGGTCCTTTTTACCATTATCATTGAAAGTGAAAGTAAAAGAAAGTTCCCAAATTTTGGGTTGTCCCCAGAAAAGTAATAGAAGGGAAATCTTCCAATGGGGACACTAGTTCTAGTGACCTGGGGGTCCCCAAGAAATTCCCTTTATTTGCAGGGATTTCCTCTCACTTCCTGTTTGGCTATGGGACAGGAAGTGAAGGGAAATCTCTGCAATGGGACACAGATTGCGAAAAAAATCTGCCAGGGGTTAGAACCCTCCCTTGCTCTATCCAAGATGAAAAAAAAAAGTTTTGCCTATAGTTATAGTTATTGTTGACTCTGGGGCACGCGCCACCGGAACCGCGCTCCCACTGTGATTAGACACAGCAGGAGCCAATCAGTGGGTCCGGTAGCCGCTATGTAAACAAGGCAGACCACCGTTCTGTCAGAGAGGAAGACAGAGATTTTGTGTTCCTGCTAATCAGGAACACAGATCTCTCTCTTCCTCCAGTTAAGCCACCCCCCACACAGTTAGAAATCACTCCCTAGGAGCACACTTAACCCTTTGATTGCCCCTGATGTTAACCCCTTCCCTGCCAGTGTCATTTATACAGTGGTAGTGCATTTTTTTTTAGTTAGCACTGATTACTGTATTGGTGTCACTCGTCCCCATTCAGTATCAGATTTGTCCACTGCAATGTCGCAGTCCCGCTAAAAATCGCTGATCGCCACCATTGCTACTAAAAAAAAATAAAAAAATTAAAAGTCCCTAAATGTATCCCTCTCATAGTTTGTAGACACGCAAACCAATCAATATACGCTTATTGGTATTTTTTTTACCAAAAACATTTAGCAGAATACATTTTGGTCTAAACTGATGAAGATTTTTTTTTTTTAATTGGATATGTTTTATAGCAGAATGTAAAAAATATTGTTTTTTTTTTTCTCAAAATTGTTGGTCTTTGTTTTTTTGTTTATAGCGCAAAAAATAATAACCGCAGAGGTGATCAAATACCACCAAAATAAAGCTCTAGTTGTGGGTGAAAAAGGACATCAATTTTATTTGGGTACAGCATTGCACAACTGTGCAATTGTCAGTTAAAATAATGCAGTGCCGTATCGCAAGAAATGGCCTGGTCATTATTGGGGTAAAACCCTCCAGGGGCTTAAAGCCTATGTAACTTTTCACATCACTGCACTAGTGTGCTGTGTTTTTCTGCATTTTTGGTGTGCTGTTTCAAAAGCGCACAAAAAATGCCCCTACCAAAAATACCCCTACCATAAAAACCAATAGGAACACATCAAAACACACCACGGTGCTTCTTTTGAGTAACATGTCAATTAGAATTAGAGCCAATTAGAGCCTCAGTCCAGTTCCCTGCATTTATATTAGGGGTCGGGCGCACGGATTAGAGGGGCGGCGTCACTGCGCCCCTAATGGATTGGCCGCCACTGTGCATAACTCCTTTCAAGAGCCAGCGCACTGTATCAGAGCTAAATGATCTTGGGACACAGTGCTGGAATGTTTTCAGGAAGCTATATACAGCACTCTGCTGGCACCTAACCCCAGACATGATCTGCCTACATTGCATAGAGAACCACAAAGACCCAATGATGATGTCACTGGGTCAAAAAATAAGCTATGTAATGAAAAGAGAAAGACTTTACTTAAAATTTCCTCAGTGTGTTGATGGGGTTGGGGGTTTGGAAGAGGGAGGAGCCAGGGAAGGCAAGATATAAGCAGATTAAACATCAGCTTTAAAGATTCTATACAATGCATGTGTTTAATGATAAACATAATCCACACATTATTCCACAGTTGCCAAAAGTTCTTGACATCATAAAACATTGTGCGAGAGTGATCTTTGGAAAAGTCCCAGACCACGAACACTGATTATTTTATATAAAAGTCTCAGTTTTCAGCCTATGCCATCCCAAGTCTACCACGTTTCTTTTGGAGGAACAGCCCTTTTTTTGGAGCCAAATGTTCCCATCCCTCTTGCTCCAATAGCTGCCATTCATGTAGAAATCTGTGTGATGGATTTTAGGAGTATATTTATCAATAATTTGTTGGTAAAAAGAATACCGGTACTTAAATTCTCCAAAGATTTGAGAAGATTCACCCAGCATTTTCTATCACGATTTATTCTACAGTATATATTATTAGGGATGAGCTTGATGTTTGGGTCGAATATCGGGTGCTCGCCCATTTGCTGAAGAGCGAACATTATGGGGTGTTCGCGGGAAATTCGAGTGCCGCGGAAAGCCCCATAATGCACTGCGAGACCTGACCTGCATGCTTTGGCCAATCACAGCACCCTCTGCTAAGAGAGCCATAATTGGCCAAAGGAATCATGGCTCAGGGGGACTAAGTCCACGCACCACACTATATAAGGCTGCTTACATGGCGGCCGTGTGTAGTATTGTTGGTGTGGACAGAGAGATAGCTTGATTTAGATTAAGGAGGCAGGTTATTCAGTCTAGTGTATATATATATATATATATATATATATATATATATATATATATATATATACTTACTCTGCATTTAGCATAGACTATATATTCAGTGTTTACTCTATATTCAGTCAGTGCAGGCAGTGTATTAAAATATATATACAGTCTCGTATATATATATATATATATATATATATATATATACTCTGCATCAAGTGTATCCTAGTAGCCTATATCTACAGTGCATTCCATGGTGTACTGTTTCTAATACACTTCAGGCGGTGTACACAGTATCTAATACAGTGTGTACAGTGTCTACTACACTTCTGGTGGTGTACACAGTATAAAATACAGTGCAGCCATTGTACAGTTTCTAATACAGTGCAGGCAGTGTACACAGTATCTAATACATTGTGTACAGTTTCTACTACACTTCTGGTGGTGTACACAGTACACAATACAGTGCAGCCGTAGTACAGTTGCTAATACAGTGCAGGCGGTGTACACAGTATCTAATACAGTGTGTAAGTTTCTACTATACTTCTGGTGGTGTACACAGTACAGAATACAGTGCAGCCGTGGTACAGTTGCTAATACAGTGCAGGCGGTATACACAGTATCTAATACAGTGTGTACAGTTTCCAATACACTTCTGGTGGTATACACAGTACACAATACAGTGCAGCCATATTACAGTTGCTAATACAGTGCACGCGATGTACACAGTATCTAATACAGTGTGTACAGTTTCTACTACACTTCTGTTGGTGTACACAATACACAATACAGTGCAGCCATGGTACAGTTGCTACTATAGTGCAGGCAGTGTACACAGTATCTAATACAGTGTGTACAGTTTCTACTACACTTCTGGTGGTGTACATAGTACACAATACAGTGCAACCGTAGTACAGTTGCTAATACAGTGCAGGCGGTGTGAACAGTATCTAATACAGAGTGTACAGTCTCTACTACACTCCTGGTGGTGTACATAGTGCACAATACAGTGTAGCCATAGTACAGTTGCTAATACAGTGCAGGCGGTGTACACAGTATCTAATACAGTGTGTGCAGTTTCTACTACACTTCTGGTGGTGTACACAGTACACAATACAGTGCAGCCATAGTACAGTTTCTAGTACAGTGCAGGTGGTGTACACAGTATCTAATAAAGTGTGTACGTTTCTACTACACTTATCGTGGTGTACACAGTACACAAAAAAAGTGCAGCCATAGTACAGTTGCTAATACAGTGCAGGCAGTGTACACAGTATCTAATACAGTGTAGTGTGGTGTTGCAAAACAAAATATACATCATGTCCGGAAGGCCACCAAAGAGAGGCAGACGCTCACAGGCCACTAAAAGAGGGCAAGCAGCCTCTGTGTCTACAGTCAACAGTGCTGGTCATGGACATGGTGCACCCTCTGCAGGTGGCCATGGGGCACGTTTGTCCTTTTTTTCTGCTGCTGGCCGTGTTATTGAGCCAGAACATGCAGAAGAGTTTGTGGAGTGGATAACAAGGCTCAGGGTATTTTGCCTTCCAATGCAGCTGCCAAAGCGGCCTATTCCACCGGCTCCTTGTCCACAGTCATTTGCTACACACACAGTAGAGGGCCATCAATGTGTACCTGTGTGAGTGTGGCACCAGGACAGGGTTAGGGGAGCTTGGCTTCTTTTTGCCACTCCAGTGGCTACTGATCAAGGATGCATGCACTGTCCTGTCACCATTTGAGGAGGCCACAAGGATGGTGAGCAGCGACAATGCATGCATCAGTGACACTGTACCTCTAGTCTTCCTGCTTGAGCACACGCTTCGTGGAATCATGGACAGGGCACTTGAGGCAGAACGGTGGGAGGAAGAGGAGGACTTCCTTACTCTCAGGGGGCCCCCTTTATCCAGATAGCATTCCTGCCGGCCCGCCAAACACACAGGAAGAAGAGGAGGAGGATTGTGTCAGCATGGATGTAGAGGATAACACTCAGCAGCAGTATACAAGGGATGGTTTTCAGTCCCCAGAAACCCAAGCAGTTGAATGTGGCTGGGAGGAGGTAGTTACAGATCATGTGATCCTTAGTGACCCAGAGGACTCAGAATCGAATGCCTCCGCAAACTTATGCTGCATTGCCTCCCTGATTCTGCAAAGCCTCCGAAAGGACCCTAGGATTCGTGGTATCAAGGAGAGGGATCATTACTGGCTGGCAACCCTTCTTGATCCACATACAAGGGTAAGGTTGCAGAGCTCATCCTGCCTTTGCAGAGGGAGCAGAGGATGAAACATCTTCAGGAGGCCTTGAAGAAAGGTTTGTACAACACATTTCCAGACCCTGGGAGGTTACAATTTCCTGGTGTTGGACAACGTGTTGCTGAGGCTTTGTTCAGTCAGAGGAAGAGCTGTAGAGAAGGTGGTCGGCTGACCGATGCCTTTAAACAATTTTTCAGTCCTCAGCGCCAAGGTCTGATTGGTTCAAGCAACCATCGCCAGCAGTGCTGGGACAAGGTCATCCGGAGCCCAGGGCGAAGCTGGCAAACTGCCCCCCCCCCCCATAAAGAAAGAGTCAGTGTCATTTCAAAACAGGAAAATATTACTTAAAACAATGCAAATTAAATTAGGTTTAATTCGATAGAATCAGTCCACTCACACATTTTAAATATATGTATTTTATTAGAGGTACTTAAAGTGCTTTGAAAAAACGCAGCTTAGCTTCCCCGCTGACAGGACAGAGCTCTGCCTTGTTTACATAGGCACAGGTCTGTTCTGTGTGTCTTTCCAACGATCGGTGGGTGCCGGTGGTCATCCATTGGCCAGTACCCACACAGCACAGCCTGGTCACCTGTGGCATGCGCGTGTGCCCCTTACCTGGGGGTGCTGGATTATGTACCTGGTATATGATCCAGTGCAGCAGAGTCACCGTACATGTGATACGGTCGGCAAGCTAATAATAATGACCACCAGCATCAGTCCCAGTTTCTGGAATTATATCACCCAGCATCGGTGACAGTTTAGAAAATGACAACTCTCAGTATCAGCAGGTCCTGGCCATGAATCATTGGCTGAGACCTGCTGACAGATTCTCACTGTGTACAATCACAGGGGAGTTGGGTGAGGGCAGACTCCTGAAACAGGTAGTGATGTACTGCGGTTACTATAGCTGCAGTCCCGTCGCAGTATATTTATGCAACCTCATGTACCTGATCCCACCAGGAAGCCGACACAGCGCTAATCACAGGCAGTGAGACATTTCCCGATCTGTGCAGCCGCAGATCGGGAAATATCTCACTTTTGTGATTAGCGCTGCCCAGTGTCAGCTTCCTGGCGGGATCAGGCACGTAGAGTTTTGAACACGCCCAAGCCCATCTGAAGTGGTTAATTACCAATTGTATCAGTAATATGCAGCATGAAGGGGGTTAATGTATTGCCACTGGTCACTAGTGCATTAGTGACAAGTGTCAGTTAACCCCTTTGTGCTGCATTAGTGACACAAGTGTCAGTGCTATGCTGCAGCATTAAGGGCTTAATGAGCACTGATACTTGTGCCAATAATGCAGCACAAAGGGATTAACTGACAATGGTAACTAATGCATTGCTGACCAGTGGCAACACAATAACCCCCTTCATGCTGCATATTACTGATACCATTATCACCTCTTCCCTCCCCCCAGAGTTAGCCTGTTCATCTGTACAGTACATGTTCATCTGCTTACTATTGATGCACTGCCTGGTTGGTTCCTCCTCTGGGTCGCACTCACTGCGGTGCCCGGAAGCTCTCTACGGTCCTCTCTCTCTTTTCCCGCCTCCCAGTGACATCACGCCGGGACTCGGAAGTGCCTGTCGGGCGGAGATCACTCCACGGCTCCGCCTGACAGGGAGGGGAAGACCATTTCCTATTCTTGTGCCGGGTGCAGGAGCGCACTCAGCACATCCTTGCAGGCAGCTGTGCGGGATTGTAGCGCAGCCGGTTGGCAGTAAGCACAGTATGCCCAAAACATTTTTAGCAGCACACTGCCAGCACTGAGCCCCCCTTCCCATGGTAATTTGTTCCGTCCAGGGCACCCCCCCCTTCCGCCCCCCCCCTTTACCGGCCCTGATCGCCAGCGTCTGCATTACATGGTGCAGGAATTTTTAGGGGCAAGAGCAGACTTGGAGACCTTTCCAACAGAGCATCCACTGAGTTACTGGGTCTTGAGGATGGACCACTGGCCAGTACTAGTTCAATATGCAATTGAGCTACTGGCCTGTCCTGTATCCAGCGTGCTTTCTGAACGCACATCCAGTGCTGCTGGAGGGTTTGTAATGGATCAAAGAGTGTGCCTGTCCACAGACTCCGTTGACAGGCTCACATTCATAAAAAGGAATCAGTCTTGGATCAGCAGCTATCAAGCACCTGATGCTGATGTAACTGGTTGAATTTGCTATGGATGTGGGATCCCTTGAAGACTGCCTATGCTGACTATCCTATTCTTCCTCAATCTTGATGATGCTAACTTCCAACAATATTTATGGTTTAAGGCCCAATTTTTCTGCCCCTATCTAACAGGGGCATGTAAATAGAACTTTTGATCTAATATTTCACAGCAGGGCCCATTCCTGCGCCCAACAAGAGTATCTGTGAGGGGTTACAGTGTTGTGGCACCACCACCACCCAAAGCCCAATTTTTCTGCCCCTGTTTAACAGGGCCATGTAATTACAATTTTTGATCTAATATTTCACAGCAGGGCCTGTTCCTGCGCCCAACAAGAGTATCTGTAAGGGGTTACAGTGTTGTGGCACCACCACCACCCAAGGCACAATTTTTCTACCCCTGTTTAACAGGGGCATGTAATTAAAATTCTTGATATACTATTTCACAGCAGGGCCCGTTCCTGCGCCAAAAAAGAGTAACTGTAAGGGCTTACAGTGTTGTGGCACCACCACCACCAAAGCTCCAATTTTTCTGCCCCTGTTTAACAGGGGCATGTAATTACAATTCTTGATATAATATTTCACAGCAGAGCCCGTTCTTGCGCCCACCAAGAGTAACTGTGAGGGCTTACAGTGTTCTGGTACCACCACCACCACCACCAAAGGCCCAATTTTTCTGCCTCTGTTTATTGCAATTTTTGATATAGTATTTCACAGCAGGGCTCGTTCTGGGGTGCCCACCAGAAATAACTATGTTCTGGTACCACCAACACCTAAGGCCCAATTTTCTGCAGAGTATATAGGGCAGGCCGTATAGTATATATACTACTGTTCAGAGTATATAGTGCCTGGGGGCCTGGGGGACACCCACGCCATTTTTTTTTTCATTTGGGTGCGGGGTTCCCCTTAATATCCATACCAGACCCAAAGTGCCTGGTAATGGACTGGAGGGGACCCATGCCATTTTTTTCAATGATTTTTATCTATATTACCGGGACCCGACAAAACATTACAGCCGCCAGTAGTTTTAAGTTTTTTCATTTAGAAATATCATTTTGCTGTGGTATTGTTCTAAACACCGAAAAAATTCGCTACTTTACAGGCATACTAAGGGCACCCCCCAGGCGCGATATTTAAAGGAATATTTCATTTTTATTGTTTCACTTTAAGCATTATTAAAATCACTGTCAGTTTTTAAAACTTTTTTTGCATTGATACATGTCCCCTGGGGCAGGACCCGGGTCCCCAAACACTTTTTATAGCAATAACTTGCATATAAGCCTTTAAAATTAACACTTTTGATTTTTCACGTTCGTGTCCCATAGACTTTAAAAGTGTTCGCGTTTCTGAACAAATTTTTTTGCCTGTTCGCTGTTCTGTTGCGAACTGAACTGGGGGGGGGGGGCTCATCCCTATATATTATATGACATTCACTTGGTGGATCTTGTTAGTTTGCAGTGGCGGCTTAATATTTTGGGGGGTTGCAAACTAATGGACGGGAATGTGGCGATCCCCCCATGGGAGACAGACAGGAATGCACCGATTCCACCACACAAACCCCCCCCCCCGCGGGAGATGGATGGGAATGTGGCAATGCAGTTCCTCGCTCTGGCACCATCGCTTCGCCTCCAGGCCAAACAGGAAGTGGGTCCTGACTGATACCCCATTGGCCGGGAGTCCACAGACTCCCTGGCCAATGGGGTCTCAGGAACTGCTTCCTGATTGGCTGGGAGGAGAATCAGAAAGACAATAGCGAATACTATTGTCACACAAGTGGGTGGTCTGCATGTAGATTAGGGGGCCGGACGAATGGATAGGTGGGGCAGCACCCATGCACACTGCATGAGCGGCCACCACTGTTAATTTGCATCTTGCCAGGATAAAATCTTGATAGTACATCAGTAGCTATTTTTCACTTTGGGCTGAATCTGTGTGGGAATGTTTGGGCAAATCTTGGGTTAAAGTTGAAAACTAGTGAAACGTTTTTTTTTTTTTCATTTTCCAGTGGGGTCACTAGTTCTGGTGACCATTTCTTCTCACTTCCATTATGGAGATTCACCCTTTCCTTTTTGTCCTGTTTACCATTATCATTGAAAGTAAAAGTAAAAGAGAATCCCACATTTTGGGTTGTCCCTAGAAAAGTAATAGAGAGGAAATCTTCCAATGGGGAGATTAGTTCTGATGACTTGGGGTTCCCCAAGAGATTCCCTTAATTTGCAATAATTTCCTCCCACTTCCTGTTTGGCTATGGGACAGGGAGTAAAGGGAAATCTACCCAATGTAACACAGATGGCAAAAAAACTGATAAGGGTTATATCCCTCCCTTACTCTCGCCAAAAAAACAACAACAAAGTTTTGCCTTTAGGTCAGATTTATTGACACCCTTTTGAAATCTTTTGCTTACAACAGGAATAAGTGTATTTAAAAATAAAAATGTTGAGCTATTCACATCAGTCTCTGTCTTCCAATAAAGCTCACAATCTAACGTTCTTACGACAGTCACGCACATGCTTGCACAGTAAGGACAGTATTTCTGTGTACCTTTGGATTATAACTTATCTGAAGGGGCTCAGCCTTTCTGTTCAGGTCCAATTCCAACCCTTATGCCTATTAGACACAATGAAAAAATCTGATGAAAAATACCGCTTTCGAAGTGATCGTACGAAAATCCGATCATTAGTACACAGCCGATCACGACATTTCATATGAAATAGGGACAAACACAAAAAGGAAATGAATGATTTTCGTTTAATCAGTACAGTATTTGTCCGAAAAAAAAATCAGAAGACCAAGACCACGCATGCTCAGAAATGAAAAAATACATTACAATACAATACAACACATGACATCACTCCTGAAGTTCTATTCTGTCGCACAAGAATTTTTGTAACTTTAGTAACCTCTTCATTTCCAATATGAGACTAGCATGCAAAAATAAAACAAATGCTCATTCATCCGATATTCTCATCATGTGTATGAGGCTTAAGGCTTAGTTTACACCTGTTTTGCTCTATGAAAAGTGATCCACGATAAAACGCTTTTTCAGAGAGCGGACAGGTATGGCTGAAAGGCATGATGATTCAGGACATGATATTGCCAGCTCCTAAATTTTTGACAGTCATTGTGAATACTGTGCTGTATCAGCGAGCCTGAGATTTGGCTTCTGGTTGCAGCGTAGCCCCATTCACTTGACAGGCGATATCATTGTTGCTGTTTTTATTATGGATTTCCATGTACAAACCTCCACAATTTAGGACTATACTTAGAAATCAGAGCAGTTGGCAACTATGCGGGTGAAACATTACACTTTTAGTATTATGTAGCACTCTCCTAGATAGGCACCTGGTTAAGTAACTTTAGTTACTGACTCACTGTAATCAGTTTAGCTGCATGTGATTGTTTTGGTCTGTTCTGTGTTTCACTAGCTGTAGGGTTGACTGACTTCTGTCTGCCTGGAAAGGTTTTGGAAGAGTAAAATCAGCAGCTGAACATTTATGTGGCCCTAGCTAATCCCTGGGGAGAGGTGCCCAGATGGTGGCTGGGAAGGAGCATAAATATTCTGAAACTGAGAGCATAGAGGTATTTTTCTGAGAGGACAAGATCCTGGCCTGGAGGGCTGCTGCCCCTTCCAGGCAGGCCTGCCATGTGTCATCTAGGCTAGCTGGGGGAGACCGTTCTGCTGCAAGTTGCTGGAGCTGACTGAATGTCTTTTGTCTGGAAATTCAGCCTGGTCCCACTAGAGAGGTGTTTGGAAGGAGGCGTCCACCTATCAAAGACATAGTGAGTACAGACTGGAGTGAGAGGTCCCTGAGACTGTGTGCTGCTGTTATGCTGCGTACACACGACCGGACTTTCTGGGAAGCTAGGTCCGACGTTCTTCCCGCCGGACTTCCGGCAGACTACGGACGGACGGACTTGCCTACACACGACCGGACTTTCCAGAATCCGGTCTTCCCGGCGGACTTTCAGAATGAATGGACTTGCCCACACACGGACAAGTCCGTTCATTTTGAACGTGACTCGGGTACGACGGGACTAGAAAAGGAAGTCAATCTTGCCTCTTTTATCGGCGAGATTGACACCTTGTGAGCACCATCGCGGGGCATCCCAGGCCCTTAGGTCTGGTATGGATTTTAAGGGGAACCCCCTACACCAAAAAAACAGCGTGGGGTCTCCCCGAAAACTCATAACAGACCCCGATCTGAGCACGCAGCCCGGCCGGCCAGGAAAGGGGGTGGGGACGATCGAGCGCGCCCCTCCTGAACTGTACCAGGCCGCATGCCCTCAACATGGGGGGGGTGGGTGCTGTGGGGGAGGGGGCGCCCTGCCGCCCCTGCCACCCCTGCCACCCCAAAGCACCTTGTCCCCAAGTTAATGAGGACAAGGGCCTCTTCCCAACAACCCTGGCCGTTGGTTGTCGGGGTCTGCGGGCGGGGGTCTTATCGGAATCCGGGAGCCCCCTTTAATAAGGGGGCCCCCAGATCCCGGCCCCCCACCCTATGTGAATGATCGGCGTCTGGTATGGATTTTAGGGGGGACTTCGTTTTTTCGGCGTAGGGGGTTCCCCTTAAAATCCATAACAGACCTAAGGGTCTAGGATGCCCCGCGCTCGCCGCAACAGTAAAATTTGTTTTTCCTATTGCAGCGAGCGCGAGATGCAGTACCCTGCCCTTGCGTCAAATCTGGTCTTTTGGACCAGCATACAGACGAACAGCCTTTCCGTCAGGAGTTACGATGTAAAGATTTGAAGCAGGCTTCAATTCTAAAGTACGTCGGATTTCCGACCGAAACGGTCCGTCGGAAGTCCGATGCAGACCACACACGGTCGGATTGCCTGCCAGATTTGGTCCGTCGTGTCCGTCGGACAAGTCCGGTCGAAAAGTCTGACCGTGTGTACGCGGCATTCTCCCTTAGGTACTAAAGTAAGTATTGCTCAAAGGGGACGATGTGCTTTGTATCCTGGTATAGCTCAGTCCACTATTGGCTTGTGCAAGGACTCACAATATTAGGAAGAAGATTAGTGTCCTCAAGTTGGTACTAGAGTTACTGGAGTATACCACAGTTACCCTACTCCTATCTAAGTTTATGTTCTGCAATAAAGCATCAGAAAAGCATACCCCTAGACCAGTGATGGTGAACCTTGGCAACCCAGATGTTTTGGAACTAAATTTCCCATAATGTTCAACTACACTGCAGAGTGCATGAGCATCATGGGTAATGTAGTTCGAAAACATCTGGGGTGCCAAGGTTTGCCATCACTGCCCTAGAGTGTTCATTGAGCCAAAAGAGTGATTGTGGGGTTGATTTACTGGTGCAGTTGTGCATGGTAGCCAATCAGCTTCTAACTTCAGCTTGTTCTATTAAGCTTTGACCAAAAAAAAGATGGAAACTGGTTTCTATGCAGAGCTGCACCAGATTTTGCACTCTCCAGTTTTAGTTTCAACCCCTGTGTGCCTGGTTGTGGGTTCAACAATGGGAAAAGACCCTAGGGACCCTAAACTGCAGGCTCTTGCATGAGTGACTGCTACAATTATAACAGAATAGTTTACATGTAGGCTGGGTTCACACCTTTGCGAATTGAATGCATTTTTTCAATTCACATAGCAGGAGAATATGACCGGCTCTTTATGGAACTGGTTCACATGTCTCCGGGGCGGCTACAGAGCGCACTGCACAAAAACGCTGTGCGTCTTTGCCTCCATTTCAGGGCCGAATTCAGGCAAAGATTCTGCCCTGATTGGTCCCTGAAACGGAGAACAGGGACGGACAGCATTGCTGTGTGGTCTGCGGCCAGTTTAGGTGTGAACTGAGCCCTAATGTTTTGCTTACAGTGGGCTGCTACCTATTTTTCACATGAGATTGTTGAACCATTTTTCCACATATACTGAAAAATTACTGTACACAAAAATATTGAATTTCATTTGGAACCCTCCAAACTATATATTGCATCTATAAAAAATTAAATGTTGTGTAGCGCTGGTAGATTTTTTAATCTACCGCTGATAGTTTAATCTTGTGGGTTACTTGTTAGAGGAAGTTAGATTTGCCTCTCTTCCAGCTTGGCTGAGTTGCATGTGGTTCCACACTGTGCCGGTGGGTGTCGTTTTCACCATCGGCTGGTGTTGGAAAAGCAACGTGTTGAAGCGTATGAGTGCTCATCTGTCCCGGAGACAACTCGGTGGAGGTGGTCCTCCGAGTTGCATTCTGGAAGAGGGTATTTATGGGACAGACGCCATGTTTAGGGGTTCGTTTTCAGCAACCTGCTGGCCCTCCTGGCCGACAGGTATGCGTTAAGAGTACCAGCTAGTGGTCCTCTGTTCCGGAGGCCCACGTCGCTGCGGCGTATGGGTGGGCCCAGAAGCCTGTCTGGGGCCTACCACAGAAGCAGAGGAACAGCCCTGAGCTGTCTATCCTGAGTGAAGAAGCTGGACAACCGAGGAGATGCCAGGAGAGGACCCATCATGGAAGGATCATGCAGAGTGCTGGTCTGGAGAGGGGCTTGGTGACTCGGTTGGAGGACGTATCCTGAAGTAATCTTACTGCATAGTACTGCCGGGTTGGCTTAAAGGTTCAAGCACTGTGTCTGACATTCATTGCAAACCAATACATCCTGTGGCAGAGGATCGTACGGGTTTTATTCCAAACAAGTCTGTGGCAGAGACTTTTGTTCGTGCTGCGTACTGGCTGCTAGGCAAGTGAGAGAGGCCTATCCAGGCGGGCAAAGATTGGATCCCACAAGGGGGAGCGCCTTCAACCATTCAACCGCAAGTGTTCAATTCCAGAGAATGTTCTAAAGAATACTAAGGAAAGGTATTTGAGCTTCCCTGCAACTTTGCTTCTGCCTCTTTCCTGCTACTTCCTTTATTATTTGTTCATTAAAGCATTGGAAAATCTACTCAAGTGTTAGTGTCTACCTCGTCCAGAGGTAAACTCAATGGAACCCTAGACCCGGTGCCGGTGAAACAGAGGTATCAGGAGTGAAGGTAACAGTCCGCTTTAAACCAGCAGCTCCACCGAGAGTTATTGCTACATTTGTATTGTTAGTTTTGTATGACCTGTGATAGATGTGAAAAACTTTATCTAAACAATATTTAAATAACAATACAATTACAATAAAATCATTAATAATACCTTCAAAAAATATGTCTAAATGTAAAATGAAATTTAAAAAAAATTAAGAAAAACAAAAGATACACAAACAACATGAAGTCAAAACTTTTTTTTTAATTAGCCATGTAGCATTATACTATATTGAC
The DNA here is from genome assembly GCA_037952925.1 of Lithobates clamitans. Lineage (NCBI taxonomy): Eukaryota > Metazoa > Chordata > Amphibia > Anura > Ranidae > Lithobates > Lithobates clamitans. Next base: position 3,210,832 of record JBBGZY010000004.1, on the reverse strand, counting down.
TAGTTGTAGCTAGCTTGTGTGTTGGTGACTTGCCATTCTTATATAAATAAATATGATAAAATCTTTTTGATTGTCTTTTCATTGTTCTAGCTATCTAAGGAAAAGAAACACAGTGCCTCTAAGTGCAGTATTGGTAAACCATTTAATGATAAGTCAAAAGTGAAACTACTCACAAAGGGAGCATAAACACAAGCATGATAGTAATCCTGCAGCAAAATCTGGGTTCAGGCCTAAGGAAGGAGCAAGCATGCTCCAACCGCGAAGCCACCTCCTCTTACCCTGCACCCAGAAGTGATGTCATCTCTGATCGTCCCTGTGTTCCCTGCTGTTCTCATAGGCTGCGAATGCTGGAATCAACCTGCACGAGCTGTCAGCTGCACTTCAGAGACATGAACATTTAGGAGAAAACCGCCTCCGGATTTTGCTGCAGGATTACTATCATGTTTGTGTTTATGCTCCCTTTTGAGTAGTTTCACTTTTGACTTATTATTAAATGGTTTACCAATACTGCACTTAGAGGCACTGTGTTTCTTTTCATTTGTTGCATTGCAGAGACTGCTTCTAGCTCTACACACTGGCTGCCCTTAGTGCCGTTACATGGATTCCTCTCCCTCTTCATCTTAGAGACTGTCCCTCCTATTGAGATATTCTTTTAATCACATTTATTTGATCTGTGTACACCTCCAGGGTCTCTCCTCAAACAAGCGCTGAGTTTATTTTTTGCCTGTTCTAGCTATCTAACTGTCCATATGTAAGATAAAATCAAGCTATTGCAATCTTTTGAAGTCGTACTAGTACTTACAGTATAAGGACTGGTGATAGTGAGGATTTTTATAGTCCACTAAAAAGGGTCTGGGGAAAATTGAAGCAACTTTTTGGGGGTCTTTAATTGTAAAATGGTTAAGAAGTCCTTCAAGTTTGACATGTGTGGGGTTACCTAATGTATGACAGGATAGTGTAATGATGTATGCTAGTAGTGCATATGTGTATATCTGTTTATGGATGTGTTATTTCTGTGTATGTGTTTATTTCATTGTATTTTATTCGGCCTTTTTGAAACTTAGGCCCCTTTCACACGATCGGACTGTTCAGGTCCGCCTGTCAGTTTTGACGGCAGACCTGAACGGGTGCTCCATGTTAGTCTATGGAGTGTCGGATGTCAGCGGAGACATGTCCGCTGACATCCGACCCGGTCCGATCCGCTGAAGAGCAGACGGATGGCCCTATGTCCAGGTCCGTCGATGGCGGAACGGATCGCAGGAGATCTGACGAAAACGGACACGTCAGTGAGTGAGCAGAGAGGGACCTGTCATCCGCCGGCTCAGCGGAGATCAACGGACAGATCTCCCGCTGAGCCGGCGGACCGAGGCGGGCTCCGTAGAAACGGAGCCCGCCTCGTGTGAAAGGGGCCTAAATTTTGTTATTGTTAGAAGAAGGCTGACAATAACCATATGATGGTATACACAGACAGGGACAGGTCCGAATTTCAAGAAAGCCTTACTTTGCAAAATTCAGATAATTACAGTACACAGGGTCCCAAGTCTCCTTTGAACTAGGTCCATGTAGAAGGTTGGACTGCAGGAGAGTGGTGCCCTCTTTTAACCACTTTAACTCCGGAAGATTTTACCCTTCATGACCAGACCATTTTTGCTATTTAGCACTGTGCTACTTTAACTGCCAATTGCTTGGTCATGCAACACTGTACCCAAATTAAATTTATATCATCTTTTGCAGGTGCTGCAGTGGGGTGCTTAAGGCCTGGGAGGCCTGGACATTGTCCACTGATGTGAGTAATGTTGAAGTATGGAAAAACTGGGTGCATGCCTGGCTGGTGTAATGGTCAAGTGTACGGGGTTTTCAAATAGCTGTCTATGTAGCAGCCATTTTGTTCACATTTAGCCGTTACATTATATTTGTCATTAGCTTCTCTGTTTTAAAACCAGAGATACAGCAGTTCTGATTCTTCCCCCCTCCCTCACTTTATACAATACACAAACTGTTAACTAAGGTCCGGACCTTATCAATCCATTGATCAGACACACAGACCTTTCCATTACCCAATCCACACTTTAAGTCTAGAAACCCTAATGCCGCGTACACACGAGCGGACTTTACGGCAGACTTTGCCCGGCGGACGTGATTTTGTCGGACAATTCGATCGTGTGTGGGCTCCAGCGGACTTTGTTTTCTCAAAAGTTGGACGGACTTAGATTTGAAACATGTTTCAAATCTATCCGACAGACTCGAGTCCAGTCGATAAGTCCGCTCGTCTGTATGCTAGTTCGACGGACAAAAGGCCACGCTAGGGCATCTATTGGCTACTGGCTATGAACTTTCTTATTTTAGTCCGGTCATACGTCATCACGTACGAATTTGACTGACTTTGGTTGATTGTGTGTAGGCAAGTCCATTCATTCAGAAAGTCCGTTGTAAAGTCCGTCGAAAAGTCCGCCAGGCAAAGTCTGCCGTAAAGTCCGCTCGTGTGTACGCAGCATTATAAAACTGTCACCCTCTTGCAAGCTTGAGCAATACAGAGAACCAATAGATACCGTAGCAAATAGCTTAGTTGGCCGGGATGGGCAATCCACATAAGTGCAGACAGATTAGCAGCTATAAATCTGAAACTTCAGCATGTTTCATAACTTTTAAAATAACAATAGGACAGCCAGAATGTAGACATATGGTTTACTTTCTTCAGTTAATTTGTAATGTTTCAAGTCCAGACACCCCTATGTCAAACCATATAGGGAACCAGTGACACCCCTTATCCCTCCTAGGTAGACATATATATATTCATTTCAAAGCAAATTTCATGCTGGACAATAATCTGCTGGTTAGCAAACTGTAAACTGTAGATATTGAGAGATATGAATACTTATCGAAAACTGTATCTGGGACATGGTCATAAATGTGATGATCTTCCAGCAAACACCCCTTAGACCATATGATTGCTCAGATGGTCTCTGTCAACACCCCGCTTGATGTGAAGAAAAGTGGAATGTTTCCACATTTTGGACAGTTTTCATGTACCATCAAACAAGGAACATCTGTCAAGTTTGAGGACCAACACCTTGCTCATCGACTGAACTCTGCTAAAACCAAAGATACTACAAGAATTCTTCCTTTACAACTCTTTTTCATTTCCCATTGCCTTATTGTCTCTTTATTGCTTGTAACACCCATGTTCTGTAAATATTTTATTTGCACCAATTTGACCTTTTCATTATTAAAATGTATTTTGAAATATGTTAAAACTGTCTTTAAGGCTTTTAATGCAAACTAAACAAATCTCTGTCTCTTGAAGAGTGCTACTGTATAGTACAAATCATCTGAATACATCTGTGTGTGGTGACAGCGTGTGTTGCAGACTAGGGATGGTCCCGATGTTCAAATCGAACGTAAGTTCAACTCAGACATGGGGTGTTCGTTTGTTCACAAACTAACTGAACATATGGGGCGTTCACAGGAAACTTTGAGCGTCGCGGAGAGCCCAATAACCTCACCTGCATGCTTTGGCCAATCACAGCACGATCTGCTGTGAGAGCCATGATTGGCCAAAGGCAGAATACCTTTGGCCAATCATGGCTCAGGGGGCTACGTCCACGCCCCACACTATATAAGGCTGTTTACACTACGGCCATATGTAATGCGATAGTGGGGATTGAGAACTTGAGCTAGATTAGGCGGGTTAGATAGTGGCGTGTATTCAGTGTAGACTATTCAATGCATTCAGTGCATTCAGTGTAGACTATATATACAGTGCATTCAGTGTACACTATATATACAGTGCAGGAAGTCTAGTATGTGTATATATATATATATATATATATGGTGGGACGTATAGGCTAGGAGGCGGGACTGGGCGTGACTGCGAGTGGAGCCGAGTACACAGTACACTCGGCTTGGCTCGGTCAATGTCGGCGGCGCTCCACAGACAGCAGAGATTGGCGGGGATCGGCGTATAACACGCACCCATGATTTTCCCCTGATTTTAAGGGGGAAAAAGTGTGTGTTATACGCCGATAAATATGGTATATATACAGTGCAGTCAGTGCAGAGTATATAATACAGCACAGTGAACTGTTTAAGGGGAAACCTATGACAAAATTAAGAAAATAAAACAGCGTGAGGCCCCCCAGAATCTATACCAGGCCTTATCCGAGCAAGCAGTGGGAGACCAGTAAAGGGGGGCAGACGAGCAAGCCCCCCCCCCCCGAACCATACAAGGCCGCTTGCCCTCAACACGGGCTCCCCCAAAGCACCTTGTCCCAATGTTGATGGGGACAAGGGCCTGTTCCCGACAACCCTGGCCATTGGTTGTTGGGGTCTGTGGGCGGGGGCTTATCGGAATCTGGAAGCCCCCTTTAACAAGGGGGCCCCCAGAACTCAGCCCCCCATGCGAATGAGTTGAGGTACATTCACCAAAAAAAGTGTCAAAAAATAAAAACCACAATAGAATGCAGCCTTAGGGGACCCCCTAGGCACGATATTTAAATTAATATTTCATTTTTATTGTTTCACTTTAAACATTATTAAAATCACTGCTCCTGAAAAAACAGTTGTTTTAAAAACAAAATTTGCATTGATACATGTCCCCTGGGACAGGACTCAGATCCCCATACACTTTTTATGGCAATAACTTGCATATAAGCCTTTAAAATTAGCACTTTTGATTTTTTATATTTGTGTCCCATAGACTTTAATAGGGTTCGCATGTTCCCTCAAACTTTTTGCCTGTTCGCATGTTCTGGTGCGAACCGAACCGAGGGGTGTTTGGCTCATGCCTATTGCAGACGTTTATTCTAAAATCATAGTTGGTACTGCTAAGATTATTTGTTTCCTCCTCTCTATCAAAAGGCGGTGGTGGTAGCTTAAAAGGGTTAATTGTTTAATTAACATAGCACAGTGGCAATCATTCTCAGGCTGCTGGCACCTAGATTGGGTCCCGCAAGCTGAAAAATCTTTGTGCAGGGTGCATCTGAGAGTGGCATTGTTACACAAGTGACAGCACAGTGTGAGATTGGCCAGTCCTTTGTAATGAGTTAGTGAGGAGGGCAGGGATCAGACACCCCCTTTCGTCACAAATGGTATACTAAAGGAAGCACTTTTATCCCCCCTGACCCTCATCTGTGGATCCTGTGACTTGATGATGGAAGCTTAATGCTGTGGATTGAGTGTACTTGGGAGGTGGTCCCAACTCTGTGGCGCTCCCAAGGAGAGCAATGGAGGAGTAGATGGAACATGGCTTACAAAATGTGTACTTTTGCGCTGCACTGAAATGACTGCTACAGAATATATAAACTAGCATGTGGAAATCCATGCCGAAGATTCTGCTAATATGTTGATGTGCTATGTCACGCAAGAATTACAGTAAAGTGAGAAAAATGCATTTGTTTGTGGACATTTCTTTTTTTCCCAAATATTAAGGCCTCAGGCCAGGGATGTGTTGAGTGGCATCACAAAGAAAAATCCAAATTTGAGTAAAAGATGGAATACTCTTACCGACTTTGATGGACTCACAGGCCGTTGGCGGTGAGTCTATTGGGCTTGTACTGTCTTATGATGGATGACAGTGTCAGGATGGCTTGTACACCGGAAGGGTTCCTCCTCAGATGGGGGGCCAAGAATCCGGCCAAAAAGGTCTGCACGGTCACCGTCTTTGTCAGCATGCATGGACCATGTATGAAGAAAAAACAAGGAGCCTCCACATGGTGTAAATCCAAAAACTATTTTTCAAATAGCATTTATTAGATCACTCAAGATCATCAAACAGTCCATAAAGGTTAAAATTGGCAGAATCGATTCGAGTAATACAAAGTGGATAAAAATTGGTAAGCGTGGTAAAAGTGGCTGGGTACAGCAAAGAAACCCGACCGGTTTCGTCTAAAAAGACTTCGGCTGGGGTATCCATCATAAGACAGTACAAGCCCAATTGACTCACCGCCAACGGCCTGTGAGTCCATCAAAGTCGGTAAGAGTATTCCATCTTTTACTCAAATTTGGATTTTTCTTTGTGATGCCACCCGCCTGGGATTCAATTTGGGCCAACCACATCATACACCATATGGACTAATATGTTTATATTGTTTACTTGGGAGTTATACCTCTCCATTTGCATTATGGACACTTTTGACACTATATATTTTTTTCACCACTGATAAGTTTGGATGTTTTAACTAATAATAACTTTTTTATATATTTAATTCTTTTTGTGATGTTTTGTTGCTCTTCCTAGCAAGATAGAGCATCTCTCTTGTCTGTGATGATATTGGATGTCACATCCATATTCACTGCACTATTTAGCACACATATTTTTTAGGTTTTGGATTAGATGAGGTCACTCGTTTCTTCAAATGTAAACAGACTTCCTTCTGTCCTACACCTTACACTTGCTTCTTCACCATAGCGCTACACTTTTTTCATTTAGTTAATGTGCACAAATTTAGTCGTTTTGTAGTGTTGGCTGCTGTTCTAACTTGTTGGATTGGCGCGGTATTCCATTTATCCATGTGTTGAGTGGGCCTCAGGCCAGGAATAAGACACAATATGGCGGGGAGTTTAACTCAGCAACAGGTGGGTGGTTGCCCTATCTGAGAAGAAACCTGGTGGGTACAGATTGGCGTCAACACCTGCCCAGTTGTAGTCCCCCTTACACCTATGCCCCAATCCACAAACTGTTGTAGTAAGGTAGTGTTTAGATGTAACTTTCAGTTTTTACAATAAAGGTAAGTGTGCAGAACTAGAGGAGATGTAGGTTAAGTAGCAATTTTTATCCTCTTCTGTTGTAGGTTCTGTGCATATGTAGTGTACTGTATTACACCACTTAGTATTGGTACTGTGCAAACCCATATAAATGTATAAAGTGATGTATAGCTCCTATAGTCACAACATTATCATACATATTATTTACAACGCTGGAAGTTATGAGTGAGGAATGATAAAATGATAAGGTTATCAGCTGTGGTTGTGTAAATGGTATATAAATTGGAATAAAAGACACATTAGAGCATGTATTGGCAGCCTTACTCATCAGCTGAACTGTACACATTTGCATGACTCAATTTGCACAAGCAGACAGGTACAGTTTACTGGAGTAGAGCCACAACTGTGACAGATGCTGTACTTATGAGAAGTTATGGCACTGACAATTTGAAAGAACGCACAGAACTTCTGTAAAAACTGGTACACATAAAGTACAGTAATATATGTTTTTCACAAACTGTGAACAGCACAGGAGAAAGGCCTCATTCACATTCAAGCCGTTTTCAGAACTATTGGGGATCTGTTATACCATGGGAAAGCTGCTTTTTTCCATTATTCTATCACATTTATCACACTGCTCTCCCTTAAGCCTTGTACACACAATCGGATTTTCTGCAGACAAAGCCCCAGACTTTTGTCCGAAGAGCGTTGGCCAAAAACTTATCTTGCATGCAAACGGCATACAATTGTCGGCCAACAAACACAAACGTAGTGACGTACTAGATGTACTCTGAAGAGGAAGTTCAATTGTCAAGCACCACCCTTTGGGCTCCTTCTGCTAATTTCGTGTTAGTAGAAGTTTGGTGAGTGTTGATTCACGCTTTTTATTTCACGCTTTTCATTTCGCGCTTTTCAGTTTATTTCTGAACGGCCGTTCGTCAACCAGACATGTTGCAGAATCGGAGAAGATAACGTGTTATTTATTATTGGCCTTGGAGTTATTGCTTTGACCCATGTCCAGTCCAGGAACAGGAGGAGGAGGATTTCTTGGACCAAAAATTGGTTGCTTTATTAATTGTGACCAATTATGTCATTGATTTTTGAAATTATCTCCGGATGACAGACCCCTGCTTTCACCAACTCTTGGCATTGTTGACCCCCTATATTAAGCAGAACACATGCATGAGCCTTTTATTTTTTTTATGGTTGAATAATGATTTGATTTGGTATATTTTCTATATTTTTGGATGCATATAATGCACTTTTTAATTAAGTTCTATTGCCAGATAGCATTTTTTTTTCTAACAAAAACAGTGGTGCTTTATTGTTGTAAAAACAAAATGAATTACAGAATACCCATCGGCACAGTACAATACACTTATGTAGAAATTACATGCGTTAGGATAAGGAATATAATGTGCATAACCTGCAATGAATATGCAAGGATATCAGTACAATTCACATCAAGTATCTGCCATCCATTCATCCTCTAAAACCCTCCCCCCATTAAGCAGATGATCTTAATAAACTGTGCGCCTCTACGAGGCCATCCACGGAGCCCATACTTTTTCAAATTTCCATGGACAACCACGATTTATATATGTCATTTTATACATGGGGATTACTGCCTCAATCTGTGCCTCCCAGGCTGAAAAAGATGGAGGGGAAGAATCTATCCATTTCATGAGTATCTCTTTTTTGGCATAGAAAAGAAGAAAGGAAATTAGTAATTTAAGATGATAGGGTCTCTGCTGGTCATCATGTACCCCCAGCAAGGCCATAGCCGGTAGGAGCTGAATAGAGGTTTGCAGCCTGGAGTTGATTTCTCCAAATATCTCAGACCAAAATATTGCTACGACTGGGCAATCCCAGAACATATGAATATATGTACCCATTTGGACTTTACATTTAGGACACATGGGGTCTTTCTCAGGGAATATATGATGGAGTCTCTGTGGGGTATAATAGATCCTGTGTATAAATTTAACCTGAATCAGTTTGTCCCTAGATGCTATCACTAATTTAGGGCCATACTCTAAACAGCCCTCCCATCCCTCCTTATCCAGCGATTGTATGTCAGCCCGCCATCTTTCCCATAGTTCATTTATCTTAGGGGAATCCCTTCCCAGTAGCGCATTAGAAAGAGAGGATAGGGGTTTAGACAAGTCTTCAGGAGACAGGAGGTCTTCAATGGGGTCTGTTTGTAGTAGGGGGGTTTGTGGGAATTGAGCCCTGGACGCATGTCTCAGCTGTAGAGACCGGAACCCCATCCATCGGGGCAAACCAAATGTAGCCGTCAGCTCCTGTAAGGAGAGTAGTTGTCCCCTAGGCATTATGTGTTCCAATATGGTAACACCATATCTGGCCCATGCCTGCGGGTCCGGTATCGCACGGAAGTGTTTTATCCGTGGGTTCCCCCATAAAGGATGAGCTGGAGACAATTGGCCAGGCTTTAAATACCTACGCCTAGCCGCCTCCCATACCTTCCATGTTGCCTTAGTAGGCCCAGGCACCTCACAGTATGCCTTGGGTCCTCTGTAGGGAAAATTTTTAAGGTCAGTCAGTGAGCCCAAGATATTCGCTTTGAGACAGATTGCAGCATTGGATCTGGAGCCCTGAAACCACCAGTGGACTGTCACTAACATAGCCGCCCAAAAGTATATCTGAAAATTAGGGAGGGCAAGTCCACCCAAATCCGCAGGTAACCACAATGTGGAGCGTGCCAACCTAGGGTTCCCCCCCGACCAAATAAAGTAGCCCACTATTCGATCAATGTCCTTAAAAACGAATCGGGGACCCAAACCGGGCAGTTCCTGAACAAATAGTTAAATTTAGGTAGTATCATCATTTTAAGGAGATTGATGCGACCCAAAAGATTCAGAGGTAAACTCTCCCAGGCAGCATATCTTGTACGTAGGGTGTTTAGAACAGGGGCCAGGTTTTTTTCAATGAAATCAGAGGGATTTCTCGTGATCACAACTCCAAGATATTTAAATTCCCTTACCCATTGCAACGGGGATGAGAGGGGTCCAGAGTTAGCTCCGTCATCTATAGGAAATATAACAGATTTGGTCCAATTAATTTTAATTCCCGATAATCCCCCAAAACTATCAAAAATTCGCAGGGCAGCTTGAAGAGAGGGCCCAGCATCATTCAAATATAACAGCGCGTCGTCGGCATAGAGGGAGAGGCGCTCCTCCAACATACCCACCCGCAGGCCCAGGATGTCTAGAGCACTCCTAATGGCAATTGCCAGGGGCTCCAGTGCCAAGGCGAACAGGCTGGGGGAGAGTGGACATCCCTGCCTCGTACCGCAATACAAATCGTAGGAGTCAGAGATCCAGTTGTTAGTGCGAACCCGAGCTCGGGGAGAACGGTACAGCAATCTTACTCCGTGAATAAATTTGGGACCAAGTCCGAATCTACGTAAAGCCTCCCATAAAAATTTCCATTCAACGTAACCAAAGGCCTTCTCAGCGTCTAAAGAGGCAATAACTCTGGACCCCTTGTTGTCATGCGAAACAGCTATGTTAAGGAATAAACGTCTAATATTTATGTCTGTGCCCTTGCCCGGCATAAAACCCGTCTGATCAATGCCCACCAGGTCCTCTATTATTGCCAGATAACATGCCTAATTTTATTTGTTTTCTTTTTTTAATGCACAATAAAAAAAAATTGTGGGGAATAATACTTGGCTATGTGTTTTACTTCAAATGACAGTTTAGGAGTAGGCAGTTTCATTTAAAAAAAAATACAGTGTAAAATTAACAAGGGACACCAACATAGTTGTACCTTTGATCTTAAAATCTACGGGATAATGGTGTTCTGGTAACTTGTCCAAAAAAAAAAAAAAAGCATAATAATTGAATGAATGAATGAATGAATTAATTAATTAATTAATTAAAGAAGAAGAGAATACACGCTGCATTTCGAGACTTCATAATTTGCTGCGTCACGAATAATAATTCTCCATTACGAACGCTAGTTTACAAGAACGACCGCTTCTGGCTCGTCTTGGCTTCCGAGCATGTGTGTTTGTACTTTGGACTTTAGTCTGAAGGACTTGTGCACACCCAATCAGAAAATCTGACAACAGACAAATTTATAAGCCTGCCATCCAACATTTGTCCTCGGAAAATCCGACAATTGTCCGATGGAGTGCACAAATGGTCGGATTTTCCGCCAACAGTCTGTCATCACACAATTCCCATCGGAAAATCTGATCGTGTATATGAGGCTTTAGGAGCAGAATAGTGCTGGCTTGTAAAATTTCAAGCATGTTCACACGGTCAGTAATGGACATGCTCAGTGGCCCATCACTATCCCCCCCTTACCTATTCTTTTCTGCCCCAATAAAAATTGGAAGTCAAGCACTTTCTAAAAAAGTTTTGCAAAATTTTAACACCCATATTTATACAACTTTATAACGAGATAAAAAATGGTACAGTGGAACACTTTCAAAATCCTTTTCTATGTGAGTGCCAACATCTTTTTACAGATTCATAGAAAAAGTCTGCAAGCTATAAGCATGTTTTCATACTTTGTCCCAAAGGGGATGATTTACTAAAGCTGGAGAGTGCAGAATCTGGTACAGCTCTTCATAGAAACCAATCAGCTTCCAGGTATTTTTTGGTCAAAGCTTAACTGAAGAAGCTGATTGACTACCATGTACAGCTGCATCAAAAGTTTCACTCTCCAATTTTAGTAACTCAACTAAAATTGGAGAGGGTAATTTTGGGAGAAACCACTGAACACAGTGGGGAACCAGGAATCTGACACTCCTGGAAGTGTCGGTTTCTGAAGAGACTTCACTTGGCAATTCTTTATCACAGTGGTGTTCCAGCAGCATGAAGGAACATTATTTACTACATTCTGATATCTCTTGATGATATGATCTGGAACCCCGTGTTGGGATGCGGCCGAGGCTGCTCAGATTAGGAAGGAGTGTCCAGAGTACCGACTGGGGTCAAGGCCTAGGTTGCACAGGAGGATCCTGATGTGCTTGGTGAACTGGCAGCCACTCAAGGGGTTGGTCGAGAAAAGTAATAGCGGACTAGAGTTCGACTGGCTTGGTAGGAGCGACAGTAGGCAGTACTGCTACTGGGCACCAGATGTTGTTTGTCTTGAAAAGATGGATGTTGACCCTGGGGCCAGATTGCTGGGTTTTGGATACTGTGAGGTGGAGAATTAAATGATCTTGAAAGTGAGCCAGGTGATGTCTACACAGTACCTGGCTGGCAGGGCTATTACAGGTAAACTCGCTAGGCCACAAAAAAACGTAGTAGGCTAGGTAGATGGCCAATTGAATGACCAAGCTGGGAAGAAAACCAAACAGGAAACGAGAGAGGATAGTCAACATGTCTCTGAAGATGGTACTCGTGATTGCAAGCAAGCATTTGGAGTTGGCTATGGGCTGCTGCTTCTGAATGGCTCGGATTGCATGGCCGGCCAACAAGGACGGCTTTGCAGGATCCTGTAAGGTCAGGAAGTGTTGTATGCCGGCTAAGTATAGTCTGATGGTGTTGTGTGACAGAGGCAATATGAAATGAAAGCTAGTACGTGCTTAGTGTCTGGTGACATTGCCCCGAGGCAGGATACCAGAAACTTGCAGAACGCGTTCAAACTCGGGATGTGGGAAGAATAAGGCTCAGACAGGTCGTACACCAATCAAAATTTATTCAAAAACTTGCCCTTGACAACCCCATTAGGGCTAAGTCTCCAGATGGTGAAAGGGGGCTGTGCTAAAGGGCCAATGGTGAAGCCTCGGTCAAGTTCGGCCTGTAACAGATGGTCTATGGCCTGTTCGTCAATGGCCGCTGAGTGGAGATTCCTGCACTCGTGAGTCGTGTGGGGTAGTGTGATGAGGCCGGTATGGAATCCTGCTGTAAATCCTTGGATAAGGAAGGTGGCCAGTAAGGGAGTGGGGTGTGAGGTGAAGTAAAATCCCAGCCATAAGACGTCCAATCGGCCTAGTCAGGACGTTTTCTGCTGCTTGATCTGGCATAGGGTTTTAGACATATGGCACAGATATGGAGCAGCCGGCATTGGCTGTAGTTGCACGACCCGAAATTAAAATTATTGCAGATGGATGCTCCCCCTACTGATAGAATGGGGCATCCCAATTTGTCCATCGGGGGGCGACTGAGCTTGGGCCAGCAAGCCCTGACCAGTACCAGAGGTAGAGAGGAAATTGAAAGGGCATCTTACTGCTATGTTGGATGAGGCTCCAATCCATGCCCGCTTGGAACTGCGAAAGCCTGGCTGCCGCTTTGGCTGAAAATGAACAGTGGTAATCATTGTTGGATTTTTTTCTTTATTCATTTTTTTTATTATTTTTATTTTTTTTAAATTTAAAAAAAAAAATGTTTTTGTTATTTGTTTATTCATTTATTTTATTTTTGTTTTATTCAGGTGGAAAAATTATTATGTTTAGTTCACCCGAAAGGGGGGTAATTGGCTATGCCCTCAATTAGAGCCCTTTTACACTGGGGCGGTTTGCAGGCGTTGTTGCGCTAAAAATAGCGCCTGCAAACCGACCTAAAACTGCCGCTGCTGTTTCTCCAGTGTGAAAGCCCGAGGGCTTTCACACTGATGCGGTGCGCTGGCAGGAGAGAAAAAAAACTCCTGCAAGCAGCATCTTTGGAGCGGTGAAGGAGCAGTGTATTCACCGCTCCTAAACCGCTCCTGCCCATTGAAATCAATGGGGCAGTGCGGCTATACCGTGGCTATAGCAGCGCTATGCGAGCGGTTTTAACCCTTTTTCGGCCACCAGCGGGGGTTAAAACCGCACCGCTAGCGGCTGAATACCACCGCTAAAACGACGCGCTGTTTTACCGCCGACTCCCCCACCGCCCCAGTGTGAAAGGGGCCTTAGCAGCTGAATAGATGGTCATGGGATATGTCCTCCAGCTGGATACATTTTTTTTAAGACAAGAGTTGGTAGGAAGCAATTCTAGCCGCTGGAGTTCATTTTTTTCTTTGTTTTTATTTTCATTCAGGTGTAAGAAGTTCCAAAAGGTTTGGGCTTTGTCCACCTGAAAGGGGAGTTAGTGCATAGGTCTTAAGATATAGATAAATGCATTGTTTTTTTTAAACTTGAGAATTTTTGAGAAACAACATTCACGTTGTTTTTTTTTTTTTTTTAATGTTTGATCATACCATGGGGATCCGTTTTAGAGTGGGTTCATCCTAAAGAAGTAATGGTTGTTTTTATAGTTTGCTCAGAGTTGCAGAAGCCAGGAATATTAGGTTCCTGGGTTCCAAGGAAGGAACTATAAGTAACAAGCAAGTAGATATTATGGATAAGAATTTGATTCTGCTCTTGTTTTTCACTTCCAGAATCCTGGTAGATTTGAGAGGTTTCTGGAACATGGATGACAGATGTTCATCTGGTTGGCAGTTTGTCTGTGCCATACCACACTGCAAATTTGTTCTGATAAACATTCAGGAGAGAAGGGACAACAGAAAAGATTCAGATTAATACTTGTTTTTTTCTTATGGACAATTTAGTGCTAATGCTGAATCTGAAAGACTGTGCCTATCAACCAGACTTATGAAACATTTTTGCCGGAGTCTCTCCTGATGAATGCAAACGTGCTATTAATACAAGTGCAATGGTTTGGAGGTTGGGGAAGGAATATAACATATCCAATCCGTGAGAACTTGAAATGTAAAAATATGGTTTTTTTTTGTTGGAGGGAGGAATTGAAAGAAGGAGATCATGTTTTTAATGTGGGACATGTATTGACATAACGGAATTAATATGGTGCAGGTACCCAGTAGGCTGGAAGTTATGCATAATAAGATGTCTGTTGGCCAAGTGACACATCAATGGGGTGAAAACTTTTGTAGGGTTGGTGTCTCAATCTTAGCAGTGCTGTAGAGAAGCTCTTGGTTACTGGACATGTGGGGCACCAGAACTGGACATGGGGGAGATACGCCTGGTTGATGTCTCACCTGAGAGGTTGGAACCTTGCACAGATATTGCCAGTGAATACACACAGTTAAATAAAGGGAACAAACGCTGGCTACCAGGGTACAATATGCCTTCACCACATGCTTCAACGTCTCACAGTGGTTGATAAAAACCTATTGCCCTATATGTGCTGAGTATACACTGAATCAAGTGCGGTCATTGTACCAGTGACTTACTCCCAGAGATGTGCGGACACAGGATGAGGTTCATGCAGGATGCTTATTTCTGAGGAGTAACCGAAAGAGGAGGGATGTATTCAGCACTGTATTGGGGGGAATGGGAGCTGGGATGGGTGTTGTTAATGGAGTGGACATTGGTATCCTGAGGAACAAACTCTCAGCCATAGGTTAAGCAGAGCTTTGTTGCTCAGTGAGAGATTGGTGGCATCCTTAACAGCATGCAACAAAGTCACATAAATACCCAGTTTAAAGTGGTTCTGGATTTTGTCAACCATGTTGAGAGGGTGGTAGAGAGTGTGATAGTACAGGACAAAAATCTGTCATGGGCTCTGACGTGCACTCAGGGGTGGGCGGAGGTATCGGCCAGCTTAAAGCTGGAGGCAGGTTGATATGTCCCTCTGTCGGAAACATGACCATGACGTCCTTTGTATACCAGGTCAATACATGGTGGTGAACAAAAAATGTTTGGAAGATATTTCACTCTGGGTTCTGGATGGAGAGATCATTGCTGGGAAGGAAGCACCTGGGTATTATTTGGGATATAGACGAGTTTGTTTCTTTGTCCTAAAGGATACCGATGTAACGTTAGTCATGGAACTATGGTGTTCCTTGAACCTGACAATGGGTAAAGGTGCCTGGTATACCCTGGGCATGGTCTCTGAAATCCAGGCACAGGAATGGAATTTTGTGGTTTGTCATTGTTTCAGGGTTATATATGTTAGACTCGATATTTATATAGAAGGGTCTCCCATTTATCTATGCAAGTTGAGGGATGAACTGACGGTAAGGTCTCTTCATACAAGTTAGAGGCTTTGCTGCCAATTCAGAGCCCTGAAATACCGCTGACATGCCAAAATTGCGGTAGGAAAGGCCATTGTGAGCAAGCCTGCCTAATCCTATCCCGTATTTACAGTAAAGGGTTTTAGGAGATTGGGAGCAGGATGCGTAATTGGATGGGACACATATATATGTATATATTATGGTCATGGGTTGATTTATGTTATGGTATAGTGTGACAAATGTGTAGTTTAGGTTAGTAATATGGGTGAGTAAGGCCCTCCTCGAGACTCTGTATCCGAAAGCTGGTAATATGTTGCTCTGAGTGTGTGCTGGTGAATGGCGAGTGAGTGGACACCCCTTGCCTGTACTGCACACTGTACTGAAGATACCGGAAAGGAGAAGATACCGAAGATACAGAATGGCGACATGGAAGCTGTCGCTGAAGAATGAAGGTGGTGTGTCACTCAGTGGCAAAGCGGCACATGTTGGGAAGCACAACCCATTAAGACCATTATGGACTGTTCCATAGGAGCTGTTTCTTAAAGACCTGTTGGAAAACCTAACACGTTAAGACAGTTATGAACTGTTCCATAGGAGCCGTGTCTGAAGAAGGGTGGTATGCGCCCTTTAGGCCCAAAGCGGTTATGTTGGATAGCAACATGGTCTAATGTCGTATTTCTGGTATTTCATTTCCTGGTTGATACAGCCAGGTGGTCTAAGTTGGAATGTAACCAGTTGCACATCAAAGCTTGGTAGCATATCAGAATCAACATCAGTTTAACTTGGCTTCGGCACATCTATTGCTGACAATACTTTGCAAGTAATCTTTAAAGAGAGCCATGGCTGCCAGATGATTGATAATGGTGGGTGACAAAGATCAAAGGATCAACAGGCACCCAGAGAT
Organism: Lithobates clamitans; assembly: GCA_037952925.1. NCBI lineage: Eukaryota > Metazoa > Chordata > Amphibia > Anura > Ranidae > Lithobates > Lithobates clamitans. The sequence continues at coordinate 3,194,292 of JBBGZY010000004.1, read as the reverse complement.
GACATGGACAATGCTGCCCCCTAGAGACCAAAGTACAGCAGGATAAACAGTAATATAACCTGTTGAGAAGTACTTCCCCAATAAATGCTGATTTGTCGAAAGTCTAAATGGGATGGCACTGGGGTTGGGTTTGAATGGTGTATGTTTGAAATATAAAAAGGACTGAACGAGTCCAAGAGCCCTCTCTTCCCTTTTTCGTTGTTGGTTCAAGCCGGGTGGCTGCCTAAGTCACATGGCTATCTCTCTTGGTCATCTGAGCCTAGCTGATGATACAAAGCCTCACGGAGAGCCTTGTGATAAGTATCCTTGATATACTTGTATCATATGTTCTGATCATATGATTTGTAATATTGTAATATCTTTCATGTTAACGTTTCCTATTTCCTTGGGAAATAAATAAGACTTTATTACTTATAAACCGTGTGTTTGGTTTCATAGCTAACCTTGTATTATTGTGATATCAACAGTAACACGTGGTCAGAGTTTTTTATAGAATAGAGCTAACTATAGGGGTAGACAAATTAATATATAGGTATAATAATATTTATTGTACCAATTACGTCAATCATAAAATATGAACCCCAGTATTTAAAGCCCAGGTCCACTACCTTGTGGAGATATAAGTCCAGCTCTTCCCTTCTGCTGAGGCTGGCTGAGCGCAGGACATCTCTCACCATCCCAAAGGTCAACGCAAATTCTGTAATAGTAAGTTTGCGGTTGAGCCTGGGGGCTATGATTTATTCTCTGCCAGGTCATAGACCGAAATGAGGAGGGAATCTAGGTTGACGTCCTTGCTGTCCAAAATGCCCTTCATGATGCTGGCTGGAAACGGGTGCGTGGGGAAGATAGTGGAACCCCTCTGTACCTGCTGGAGAGGGAGCCGGGACCGGGACTGCGATTGAGTCAGGGATGAGCACGGCCGGGCGTCCTTCCAAGTTTGTCACTCTGGCCTGGACATCAGTGACTGCCGTGGACAATGATGACACCATGGCTGAGAAATGGCTGAGGATATGGACTGAAGAGAAGCCTGCTGGGCCCAGCTGTCGCTGGCGGTGGAAAGAGGAGCCTGAAGAGCTTGACTTTCCTGCCTGTAGCGGGGTAGGGCACGCCCCTGTACTTTAGTTCCGCTGGTAACTTGGGGATGGTCCATCCCCAGAGAGACTGCATGCTGCCGCTCTCTGAAACCGGAGAGGGTGACAGAGGGGCAGATGTGAGGTCTTCGCTGCCGGCCTGTGACATGGCTCTAGCTGACTTGTGCCCTAGTTGTGAAGTCCTGGTTTTGAGGTCGTAGACTCAGTCAACTGGAACCTGTAGTGGGGGCGACATAGAAGGTGAGTTTTTTTTTTTTTTCGTGTCTTCTATATGTATTTCTTTTTTTTATTTCTTTTTTTTTCCTGCGGGAATTACATCCAACCTGGTGCAGGGTGGAACTACCTGAACTCTACTGCCCGGATCGTGCGACTTTGACATGCGCTTGTAATGACTGCAAGGAAAAACCTTATCGAGAAGGCGAACGATGGTTGAATTGAACTAATTGGGACCATGAATGGAATTCTAAGGAAAACAACTTTGAAAATAGTTGGCCGAAAGCTATGTGGACCGATGTGCCTTGGTTGCGACTGGATTCGTACTGGACCATAGGGTGAGCCGTACTGTGGGGTGTCCCTAAATGATGAGACATAATATACAGTGAACTGAATTTAAGGTGAATTGTTGTGTCGCTGATGGGCATCGAACCGAACTGTAAAGCGTATGGGATGGAAAAAGAAAAGAAAAATGCACGAATGAACCGACATGAAGCGAGTGCCGTATTTAAGGAGAACATGACAGACAATACGAAATAAGACCACTGAATGATTGAAGTGACAGTGAAACGAATCGGGATGCCGTAATAAACTCAAATCGGGGTATAAGGTATATGAAGTGAGTGAAAATGACTGCCATGACAGAGGCGCGAATCGTTGTCGCAATTGCGACTGACAGTGAACCAGACTGTGAAGCATGGAATGAATATGAGGTGACATGACTAACACAAATTGACACGAATCGGTGCGTTGCTGATACGACTGGAATTGGATAGGAATCGGAGTGTAGGGTATGTGGTATGAACAGAATGATTGCCATGAGAGAGGCGCAAATCAGTGTGCCGCCATTGCAACTGACAGCGAACCGGACTATGAACATGGAATGGGATGAGACAAAATCACTAACACGGGCTGACATTGAACGGTGTGTCGCAGTTGAGACTGGATTTGAATCGGAGTGAAGGATATGCGAAATATAACGAATTAAATGATTTGCCATGACAGAGGCACGAATCGGTGTGCTGTAATTTGCGACTCACAACGAACCGGCCTGTGGAGCATGGAATTGCATGAGACGAAATGACTAGAACGAGCCAACATGAACCGGTGCATCGTAGATGCGACTGGATTCGAATCGGAGTGAAGTTTATGTGAAATGTAACAAATTAAATTATTTGCCATGACAGAGGCACGTGTGGAATGAAATGAGATAAGAATGACTAACATGAGCTAACATGAATCGATGCGTCGCAGATGCGACTGGATTAGAATAGGAGTGAAGGGTATGCAAAATGTAACTATTGAAATGATTTGCCACGACAGAGACAGGAAACGGTTTGCGGCTGACAACGAACTGGACTGTGGAGCATGGAATTGCATGAGATGAAATGACTAGAATGACATGAATCGGTGCATCACAGATGCGACTGGATTCGAATCAGAGTGAGGAGTGTGCGAAATGTAACAAATGAATGATTTACCATGACAGAGGCACGAATCGGCGTGCTGCAATTGCGACTGGCAACGAACCGGACTGTGGAGCATGGAATGAAATGAGATAAGAATGACTAACACGAGCCCACGTGAATCGGTGTGTCACAGATGCGACTGGATTCGAATAGGAGTATGTGAAATGTAACGAATGAAATGATTTGCCATGACAGAGACACGAATCGGTGTGCCGAGATTGTGACTGACAGCGAACCGGGCTGTGGAGTATGGAATGAGATGGAATGCCTGCAAATAAGCCCACACGGATCGGTGAGTCGCTGATGCGACTGGACTTGGAACGGCCTGAGGGGAATGCGGACTAAAATAACTGAAGTGATAGACAGTGTTTAAGTGAAATGAGCCGAATTCGAAGCGTGTGACAACGAAGAGCAAGACTGCACGAATGGAACCGATATGAAACGACTCAAGGTTTGAGCTCGACAAACTGAGCCACGAGTTCCTGGTTTGCATGAAGCTAAATAAGACTGCGTACGAAGACTTTAATGAATGATTCGTAAGTTCCATTGTGGGGCCTCGATGATAGGGGATACCTAAACAACGATATGTGAAATTAAGAAATGATATATGAGTTCTACCTGCGACAGTTGAGCAAGACTCGACCTACGAAAAACCACGAACCAAGCCTCTGAAAGTTCGGACCCGCAACTCACGAACCCCAAGTGAGTTGGGAAGAGTGGCCTAGTGACGTAACGAATCGCGCACAGGAACCGACAAAGACCACAGATGAGTGGGCTGCTTAAATACCCCAGGGCTCCTCCCATAAATTCAGGCCACCATACTGGCCTTCTTTTATATATATATATATATATATATATATATATATATATATATATATATATATGTTCTCACGATACAAAAAAATCCCACATAAAACATTGTCTCCCTTGGAGAGCCCTCTTAAATATTGTCTCACAGTGCTACCACTGATAGCAATATTTTATTTTTGGTTGTCTAATACAAATTCAAGCCCATTTATCAGGACAGCTTGAAAACAGGGGTAACATGAAGTCCTGTGTTAACAATCTTTAGTGTGAGGCCTAAGAATAATTACTGGTATAAGCATCTTGATAACTGTGAGTTATGAAGAATTATTATACGCTGAATGCACAGTTTGTATCTAGAGTTAACATTACATGTTAGTCAACGTATTTGTTTTCTATAATTCTTTAGATGTAGAGATCCTGCTATACTGGGCTGTGCACCTTTGCCTTTTCTTGTCCTTAGCGGAGGATGTCTGTCCCTCTAGAATTCTAGGCTGACGTCACCTGGGACACTGTTGCTGGTGAAACAGCAAGTTTAGCTGGCTTGGTCACCAAATAACTTAGAACACTGAATGCAGGCTACTTAGGTACATATGTATGAAATATATATACACTTGTGATAATGAAGCTGAATTTTCCCAGTTCACCAGGTTGTATTCATCTACACTGTAACATTTACATGTATGGTGTTTAACCCACAGTCAATGTTAATCAATCATCATGTAATAAACAACCCAACCACAAAACTAGAAAACATTTTTGATTGTTAGCCTGTAGGTAGCTTCCTAAAGATACTAAATAAATATTGCTATGTTTGCTAAGAGATTATAAGATAACAATTTGATCCTAGGAGGTGATCTGAATGTCTTATTGTGGTTGAGGAGGAATTTGTTCCTTCTCTATGGCTAAAAGTTGATCTGTCTCCCATTCTTCTAAACCAAAACTGCTTAGTTATTTTATAGGCCTTCTTCTGACTTAAAGTGTATGTTAGGGACCACTGGTAGTGAGACAGTGGCCATAACAACGCGGTGAGGTATGAGTGCCTATACAAATGTCCAGAACCTATGCAGGTAAATGGCTGGTATTTTGCCTGGAATTGATCAAATGACCAGGACAGTATGTGGCAGCAAGAGCAGTAAACCTTGAGCTTGGCAGGCGGCAGGCTAGCAGTTGCTCGGCTGGCAGGTGACCATTCACGGGTACAGGACAGGCTAACGGGCACTAGCTGGCAAATACCCAGCAGGGACAAGGTAAGTAGAGTGCTGGTCAGGAGTTACTGAGCAGACGGATAAGACAAGATGCATGGTCAGGCGAGCCAGGGCGGTAACAGACAATCAGATCAGGCATGGATAGCAGGCAAGAGAAGGGTCAAGGTATAGGCCAAGGTCAGTATCACTAGACCAGGCAGATAAGCAGGAAAGCAGAGCATGGTCCAAGGACAAGTTGAGGTCAGGGCAGGAGGTGTTCAAGCATGGTCAAGACATGCCAGGTCGATCACAGAAGTCAAGTACAGGAACTGGCACATAACACAGGAAATGTTGTAGATCAGACAGCAACTGACTAGTACAGCTGCTGCACTTACTGTAAATAGTCCATTAATCATTAAGATGACTGGTTTCTGTGCAGAGCTGCATCAGATTTTACACTCTCCAGTTATAGTAAATCAACTCCTATATGTCTGCACAGTATCCTGTAATGCTGCCTTCCACCATTAGGAAGAAGATATGCGTGGTCACATGATAGAATTTTTTAACCTTGTAAAAAACATTTAAAAAAAATTCTTTAACTAAGCAAAATCAGTTATGGTGATTGCATAGTTATAACTGTATTAGAAAGTGTATATAACAGTGATGGCGAACCTTGGCACCCCAGATGTTTTGGAACTACATTTTGTATGTAGTTCCAAAACATCTGGGGTGCCAAGGTTTGCCATCACTGGTCTATAACTATCAGGGACCATGAATCAGACCAAGACAGAAGTATAGTTAGATCCCACTTGTTTAATAATAATAATAATAAGGTAAGCAGAGTAACCTTAGTCAAAACAAGCCAGAGTTCAGTAACCGGATCGGGTAGTCAGCCAAGCAAATGTCAGAGAGCCAGAGATAAACGTAGTAATTCAGCAAGCAGGATCAGGAGCCAGAAGGAATGTAAGCCGAGCAAGTCTTCAACAGGAACGCAGGAGAAAGTCTCTGAGATGTTGACAAAGGCGAAGGCAGAGATCAAGTAAGCCGGACGACTTTAAGTAGGCAGGACTGACGAGCAGAATCAAGAACAGCTGGGTAACTGTGGAGAGAGATGGGAGCTGGCAATTAGCTGACAGCTGAGTGACCAGCTCAGAGAAGGAAGGGCTGAGCACAGCCCTGACAATAACATTGTATGTTCACAACTATTTTAACCAATTCGCACCCAGCCAAGGTACATATACGGCTGGGCGGGTGCTCTCCAGTGTCAGGAGGAGGATGTCCAGTGGTGCAATCCTGTGCTCAGTACTGGGTCGCTGTGATTGGCTTAGGTTCCATGTGATCGCTGTGATTGGTCACAGCAAGCACATGATAACAATTAAATCATGACAGCTTGTTTGCTATTGTGATCTCTGTGATCGGTCACAGTTCTCACATAGTACAGGGCCATTCACTGCAGCCCTGTACAATGTGATAGCTGTAGCCAATCACAATAGTAAGCAAGGTGTCATGAATGAAAGTCATTCATGACATTTAAAACTATTGCTTTTACAGTGATCATCACTAGTGTAAGAAAAAATCCAGATCACCTTTCCAGAGTAGTACAGTGTCACTTTGGTGACATTGTACTACTCTTGTGACAGTGTGTAAAAAAAATTAAAAAAAAAAGAAATGATAAATATTGTAAAAAAAATAAAAAGTAAAAATTGTAAAAAAAAATTATCATTTTTATTTTCTTAAGCATTGTCACCAGTTAGGCTGCTTTCACACTGAAGGTGGTTTTCAGGCTATTTAGCTCTAAAAATAGTGCCTGTAAAGCACCTGAAAACTGCCTCTTATGCCTCCCCAGTGTGAAAGCCTGAGTGCTTTCACACATGGCGGTGCGCTTGCAGGAGGGGGAAAAAAGTCCTGCAAGCAGCATCTTTGGGGCAGTGTGGGAGCGGTGTATACAGCGCTCCTAAATCGTCCCTGCTCATTGGTATGAAGGTAAGGCAAAATCAGGGAGGGGGAGGCACAGACCTGAGTGTAGTATTAAAATGATGGCTTTAATAGGACAAGATCAAAAACACTTACAAGATGATAGAAGATGCATGCTTGTCAAAGTAAAGTGCAGTCCTGGCATTCCACATGGCTCTGCGGGTCCCTCCGCTGTTTCAGATAGCTGGAAAAGATTGGGCAGCTGGCTGGAATGGATCACAGTGTTTCTCAAGGAGCAAGGAACCAGGAAGCTCCACACTGACCAGCGTGGACCATGGAACAGGAAGTGATGTCACCGGCGTCTAATTGGACCAAGGCAGGGCTGGAATCTTGTCAATCAGGACTGCAGTAGTGAAGGCTACGCGCTCGGTGCTGGCCATTCCTTCTATTGTCCTGCTGCCCTCTAGAGAAGAAAAGCTATATATACACAATGGAGCGCATGTGGGTGCGCTGTGGAACTAGAACGACCAGCAGACCAATCAGTAAACAAGTTAGGGAAAAAATAAATTATAGCAAGGGAGAGGTAAAGCAGGGATTAACAGTCTTGGATTGGCTAAAAAAAATGTATTTATTTTTTAAACAGATACACATGGAAATATTTGAAGCATAATTCTCTTCTATATGTATAGAAGCCTATTAAAGAGGTTAACGATATATATAAAGGGTCAGGCAAGTAAAATAGAAAAAAAAGGGGGTAAGTATGTATGTAAACATGAAGAGGTCGGAGAGGCTGTAGTGTGAAGAATTAATAATAATAATAATGAATGAATGGTAATGATAAAATTGGTGCTGCGTTCCCCCTAATTGGTATACAAGGGATGTATATGTGTGTGTGTCCCCTCATGGTGTGGATATCAAGTGGGGTGCACCTAATGATGGATCATGCAATATGTATATATATATTTATGTATATATATATATATATATATATATATGAAAAAAATGTATCTACTATATCACTCACGACCGGTAGAGCAGAGACAGACCTGTTTGTGGGGGGGGGAGACAGGGGTAAGGGGAAAGGAGGAGGAGGTGGGGGGAAACAATCCAAAAATGGGCGTGTGATCTGTCATAACAAGATGTATGCGTCTAACTCCTCATTGAGTCCCCCTGGCAAGAGGGAATTGAGAGAATATATCCAGAAAGTCTCCTGCTGACATAGTCATTTGACTCGCTTGTTTGAAACGAGCAGGCAAACCTCTGGAGATGGTCTCAATGACCCACACCTTAAGGCCCTTGGTGGACTTTTGATGTTTTGATGTTCAGTCAAAGCTCAACATTTTAGATGATTTTTACTTTTTATTCCCCACTCAACTCTTCACCCAAAATCCCCCTCTCCCCTAGGGTCCCCAATTCCAATCCCTGTGCACCTCATTCCGCAAACTAAAGGAATGCATTTCCTCTGCCAACCAACAATGGTGGGACTGCTTCTTTCTGGAAAAATACCTCCTCCACAAGATCACACCCAGAGTGCTCCGAATCCTAAAACAATGTTCATTCTTAGAACCTGAATTAACAAAAGAGTGGAAATACATATCAGATTTCTGTACTGGTAAATGTATTAAGGTCATTATCCAACAAAGAAAAAGGAAATATGACACCCTTACTCTCAAAATCACTAATCTATGCAAGGGCATCAAATAGAGCGTTAAACACCTCCCAAACACCTGGCTGAGAACTTTAAAGAGAAACACCATAAAAAAAGATGAGCTCATCGCCAACAAATTAGGAAAATTCAGAAGAGATCTCACTGACTACAGCACAAACAAAGTGTTTTGTTGGAAAATATCCAAACATTCCCCCAGACAACATCCTGACCGTTATTCGGGCAGTTCCGACCAGAACCTTTGTTGCCCATCCCATCCACTCCTGCACCTATCTCAGGATCCACAGTTCAGCCTCCACTGATATCTAATACCTGTCCTCTCAAACTCACCCCCAAACCGAAACATCTTACAAAACCACGTAAGCACCCACACTTCACCTATCCAGCCACAGCTAGCCCCATTCCACCCTCTAATATTGCATGTGCCATTCCCAGTTCGGCTACAGACTCAGCGACAACACCTGTGGCCAAGCCAGACTCCAGCAACAAATTACCCTACCCAAGCACCGGTGTCACCACCAGTGAAACTATCAACATCAGATTCGAGACATCATGCAATTCATGCCATTCATGCCATTTATGCCCACTACCGAATCCTGAGGCCACCCATCCCCCCACTTTCCATCCAGATGATTTTTTAGACCTATGCCCCCATCCAGCTTTTTGAAAAGAAAACACGCAGGAGAGGAAGGAAGGGGGCAGAGACACCCCAAAAGAAAAAATCCTAAATCTTCAATCTCTCCTCACACACCTTGTCGCCACAAGACTCACCCCTCCTAAGCAAAGGTCTCACCTTTGCACCCACCACCCGCCCCAACCCATTCACATTATTCAAGGATCTAAACAAATTCATCAGGGATCTGGGACAGTGAAGAGACTTTACAACATACAATCTTCCAAAAACCCGCCCCTCCCAGAAGATAGCAAAGAGCCCCACACCAGGATACCTCACTACTAGATCTCAGTGATTTTTCTATCATCAATGACCTGGCAGAACTTTATGATGAGAGCCATTTCTCAGAATTGGATTGGCTCACTCAGCATCTCACTACCTCCCCCCCCAGTTCAACTTACCCACTTCAAACCAAAATCAATATTCAACCCAGTAGGCAAAAAAGGTCCCTATATACACACCTTCTATCAGGTGGTGTATGCAGACCTCATCAATATGTGCCAAACCAACCTGAACTCCAAGAAAATATTCAACCTATCCAAGGCTGAACGAACAGCACTAGACACTCTGGCCAACAACGAGGACATCATCATCAAAGCTGCAGACAAGGGTGGAGGCATTGTAATTAAAAATAAAACAGATTACATAAAGGAATCCCTGAGACTGTTGTCAGATACCAACACCTATCCTAAGTTAACTCAGGACCCTCTGCCCCGTTTCACTCAGGAAGCTACCACATTAGCCAATAGAGCCCTGCAGGAAGAAATAATTTCCAAACCAGAGTTCTCTTTTCTTATTAAAAGTTTATTTTCTTTTCTTTTAAAAATACATAAAGACATCAATAACCCACCAGGACGGCCCATCGTTGCCTCAATGGAAAGTGTCACCAGTGACTTTTTCATGTATGTGGATCGTTTTTTTTAAACTTTTGGCACAGAATCTTCCATCGTACATCAGAGACAGTACACATCTACTGCAAATGTTATCATTCTACTCCTGGGAACTCACGTACATATGGGCATCCCTGGTTGTCACCTCCCTTTACACATCCATTCCCCTTGATGTAGGTCTAATGGCAGTAGAACACTTCCTATCCACCAATCCACTTATCAACCCATGACAAGCCCACTTCATACTTGAGACAACAACTTTTTGCCTCAAGCATAATTACTTTGCATTTGAAGATACGTTCTATCTACAGATCCAAGGCACTGCCATGGGGGAAAACTTTGCCCCAAGCTATGCAAATCTAACGATGAGTTATTGGGAACTCCACATCACACACAACAATCCCTTTGCTGCCAACATAATTTTTTACGGGCATTACATCGATAATGTAATAATCATCTGGGATGGCACCATGGAGAACCTCACGCAGTTTGTTTCCCATTGTAATCACAACAACTTGGGACTCTCTTTCACCTTCATAGTGGACCCTGACAAACTGGCCTTCTTGGATCTAGCACTCAACCACAGTGGCATACAGATAGATGCCACCAACTACGTGAAACCCACTGCAGGAAACTCATACATACACTACCAGAGTTGCCACCACCCCAGATGGAAGAACAATATCCCCAAGAGCCAGTTTCACAGGATTCGACGCAATTGTACCAGAGATGAGGATTACCAGACCCAAGGCCAACTCTTAACCCAAAAGTTTCTGGACAAGGGATACCCCCCCGCTCTCGTAGATGATGCTTTCCATCAGTATCAGGCTAAACCGACACCTAAACCCAACACGCCAGAAGGGCCGCAGCCAACAAGGTTTACCACCCAGTTCCATGACCGCTACAAACAAATGGAAAAAATATTCATCAAGAACTGGCCCATCCTGCTGGAAGATCCTTTTCTGGGTTCCACCCCAACATCCAAACCCAATGTTTCCTACCAAAAGGCCAAAAATTTCAAGAGCCAAATTGCGCCAAGTAAGATCCGCAAACCCAAGCCAGATCCCACCACCCACACCCCCCTGATCCAACTAGTGATCATGTTTTAATGCAAGAAAAAATTATGCATGATGTGTAACTTTGTCCAGCATGGACAAAAAAGCTTCTCTACAAAAGGAAAAACTTACCTTATAAAAGAGTTTCACAAATTGCTCCAGTGACCATGTAGTATACTGTCTGACCTGTCCTTGTGGCCTCCTATATGTTGGCAGAACCATCCGTTCCCTTCGCCAACGTTTGGCAAGCACAGGCGCTTCATTGAACAGGGATGTGATGAGCACAGTGTGCCAAGACATTTTTTTGATCGAACTTCAAAGTCTACCGAAGGCCTGAAGGTGTGGGACATAGAGGCCATCTGCAGAGGTTTGTCTGCTGCGGGGCGTTTCAAACGACTCTGCCAGCAGGAGACTTCCTGGATATATTCCCTCAATTCCCTCTCGCCAGAGGGACTCAATGAGGAGTTAGACGCATACACCTTGTTATAACAGATCACATGCCCATTTCTGGCTTGTTTCTTCCCCCCCCCTCTTTCTACCTTCCCCTTACCCCTGTCTCTCCCCCCCACAAACAGGTCTGTCTTTGCTCTACCAGTCGGGAGTGGTATACTAAATATATTGTTTTAATGAGGGGACACACTCACATATACATCCCTTATATACCAATTAGGGGGAGCGCAGCACCAATTTTAGCATTACCGTTCATTATTATTGTTAATTCTTTATACTACAGCTTGTTCCCCCTCCCCCACCTCTTCATGTTTACATGCATACTAACTCCCTTTTTTTTTCTTGCCTGGTCCTTCATACATCGTTAACATCTTCAATAGGCTTCTATACATATAGAAGAGAATGATGCTTCAAATATTTCCATGTGTATCAGTTTAAAAATATATATATATTTTTTAGCCAATCCAAGACTGTTAACCCCTGCTCTACCTCCCCGTTGCTATAATTAATTTTTTCCCTAAATTATTTACTGATTGGTCTGCTGGTCATTCTAGTTCCACGGCCACACCCACATGCTCTCCATTGTGTATATATAGCTGTCCTCCTCTAGAGGACAGCAGGCCAATAGAAGGAGCAGCCAGCTCCGAGCGCATAGCCTTCAATACTGCAGTCCCGATTGACAGGATTCCAGCCCTGCCTTGGTCCAGTTAGACGCCAGTAACATCACTTCCTGTTCCATGGTCCATGCTGGTCAGTGTGGAGCTTCTTGGTTCCTTGCTCCTGGAGAAACACTGTGATCCATTCCAGGCAGCTGCCCAATCTTTTCCAGCTATCTGGGACAGCGGTGGGACCCGCAGAGCCATGTGGAATGCCAGAACCGCACTTTACTTTGACGAGAATGCATCTTTTATCATCTTGTAAGTGTTTATAATCTTATCCTATTAACCACTAGCCAACCAGCCGCCGCAGTCTCACTGCGGCAGGTTGGCTCGGCTGGGCAAATTTCCATAGCTGTACGTCGCTTCCTTAAAATGTGACAGCAGGCGTGCTCCCGGCGCATGTCCCTGGAGCCGATGCACATGCCCGGCGAGCACGGTGACCGCCTGGCACCCGCGATCGCTCGTGACAGAGTGAGAAACAGGATCTGTGTGTGTAAACACACAAATCCCAGTTCTCTCAGGGGAGAGTAGAGAGATTGTGTGTTCATAATAAGTATGAACACCAATCTCTCTCCTCCCCTAGTCAGTCCCATCCCCCCTACAGTCAGAGCACGCCAAGGGAACACAGTTATCTCCTTGATCGCTCCCTAGTGTTAACCCCTTCCCTGCCAATGTTTTTAGCTCTGATCGCTGTATAAATGTCAATGGTCCCAAAATAGTGTCAAAAGTGTCTGATCTGACCCCCGCAATATCAAAGTCCCGATAAATATCGCAGATCGCCGCCATTACTAGTAAAAACAAAAATAATAATAAAAATGACATAAATCTATCCCCTATTTTATTAACACTATAACTTTTGCGCAAACCAATCAATATACGCTTATTGCAATTTTTTTTACCAAAAATATGTAGAAGAATAGATATCGGCCTAAACTGAGGAAAACATTTGTTTTGTTTTTTTAAATTTTGTGATATTTATTATAGCAAAAACTACAAAATATTGTGTTTTTTTCAAAATTGACGCTCTTTTTTTGTTTATAACGCAAAAACTCAAAACCGAAGAGGTGGTTAAGTACCACCAAAAGAAAGCTCTATTTGTGGGGAAAAAAGGACAAAAATTTTGTTTGGGTACAACGTTGCACGACCGCGCAATTGTCAGTTAAAGAGGCGCAGTGCCGAATCGCAAAAAATGGCCTAGTCAGGAAAGGGGCACATCCTTCCAGGGCTGAAGTGGTTAAAGTCATCATTTTAATACTACACTCAGGTCAGCGCCTCCCCCTCCCTGTTTTTTCCTTACATGTCTTGCAGAGTTCTGGACACACTCTGATGGCTGCTTTCCTTTTTAACCCTTAATACCCGTTTCTTTTCCAACCACTCAACCTATGGATACATCACCATCCAGCTATTACAGCCACAGGCTATACCCCTAAGGATTACTCCATTTGGAGCGCCAGATAAGCACTGACCATATTGCCCATTGGTATGAATGGGCAGCGCTTCCGAATCGACTGAAAAGCACTTCGGAAGTGCAGCAAGACGGGCAGTTTTAACCCTTTCTTTGGCAGGTTAAAAGCGCCCCGCTAGCTGCGTCTCTAAAACGATGTTAAAGCGCCGCTAAAACGAGCAGTGCTTTACCGCCAACGCGGCCGCGGCTGCAGTGTGAAAGCAGCCTTAGTGTCCCTAATCCCTCCCACCATATCACAGTGTCCCTAATCACTGCCACACCAGTCGCAGTATCCCAATTTTCTGAAAATTACAACACATGCAGATTAAAAAAGAAACTTAATTTTTAAATAAAATTTAATTACAACATGGCTTGTGTAGCAATTGTATGTGCTATTTTTTTTTTATTACTTATATTTTTTCCAAGGAGTTACACTTTAAGTAACTTGTGCAAAGAAGACCTAAATTCAAAACTTAGGTACAATTTCAAACATTTAAAAGACATCAGGAATGAGACAAAGTGAAGATATGCACCTGGAAGATCACATGCCACTTTGCTTCCAGTTCATATGACAGGAAGTCATGACAGTACTGGGGAACTGGCTCTCACAAGCTTCTGTGAGTCATATCCACTTATAGACCGCATAATGCCGTTATACAGCATCAAAGTGGCTCTTCCATTCCTGATCACGTACCTAGTACGTGACCCAACACTTACGGGTGGGAGGAGCGCTCGCGAGCTCCGCCGCCACGCTGGCTGTGCTGTGATTAGCCACAGCACAAGCCGATCAGGGGGTGCCAGCCAGTGGATGTTCGTTGACACCCGCTGATCAATGAGGAGGAAGACAGGACAGAGTTATGCCTATGTAAACAATGCAGAGCCCTGTCCTGTCAGTGGGGATGTGGCATTTTTTTGTTTCCCTGTAAAGCAGGGAATAAAAACTGTTACATCCTTTAGTAAAAGCACCATACAATAAACACATAAACACTGGTTAGGCACACATTTAACCCTTTGACCGCCCTAGATGTTAACCCCTTCCCAGCCAGTATCATTAGTACAGAGACGGTGTATATTTTTAGCACTGATCACTGTATTAGTGTCACTGGTTCCCACAAAGTGTCAGTTAGTGTCAGATTGTCCACCACAATATCACAGTCCTGCTATAAGTCGCTAATTGCCGCCATTACTAATATTAAAAAATAAATAAATAAAAATTCTAGTATGTGTACCATAGTTTGTAGGTGCTATAATGTTTGTGTAAACCAATAAATATACACTTATTGGGATTTTTTTTCCATAAATATGTAGCAGAATACATGTTGGCCTAAATTTATGAAGAAATTAGATTTTTCTAATTTTTTTATTGGATGTGTTTAATAGCAGAAAGTAAAAATTATTGTTAGATATTTCATTCATAGCGCAAAAAAATAACAAACCCAGTGGTGCTCAAATACCACCAAAAGAAAGCTAATTTTATAGGGAAAAAATGATATAAATATTGTTTGTGTACAGCGTTGCATGACTGCGCAATTGTCAGTTAAAGTAACGCAGTGCCAAAAAGCAAAAAATGGCCTGGCCATGAAGGGGGGTAAATCTTCCGGAGGGCAAGTGGTTATTAGACATGGATGTCGAAAAAATGTGTTTAGTTAATGATTCGTTCAATTCGTGATTGGGATTCGTATTCAGAAATCCTATTCGGAATTTGTTTTATGTCTTTTTCTCATTTTCTTTGAATTTAAACATTTTTTTCGATTCAAAGCATTCAAATCAATAAATTTTAAATCAGTGGAATTGAAAACTTTCGATTTTTTTTTTTTCAATTTGATAGTGAACAAACAAAAGGAAAGGAGTTTGTGAGGTGGGGCAGGTCAAGATGACAGAGTGGTGTCACATCCTTCATGTTTCCCTCCTCGCTGGGTGCCTAGTAAGGGTGACATGAGAGGCCCACACCAGGGTGGGTACTTCTGGTTACTCTATGCACGTTGTGCAGTGTCACTGTTATGCACATGCGGTACCTTTGTGTTGTGCCATTTTTATCAATGCCCTGGGACAAGACTGATGCTGCCATAGGGAAATACTCGACCTTAAGGTGGGCCTCTACCCAGTGTACAACGTGTACACTTGCACTGCAGTTGTTCTCCAGTTAACTCTCGAGTCCCCATGACAATGCACACCTTCATAGTACAAACAAACGACAAGTATCAACCCTTCCATGTGCTCCGTGCTGTTAAGGTAAGTTATAGGTTAGGCAGTTGCCATATGTTTGGACTGTTGGTTATTTGGTGAGGGGGTGCACTGGACACCTTTGCTGCCATTGTGCTATCTGCTAGGTATTCAGTGCACCCCTGTGCCATTAAGGAGGAGTGAGCTCCCTCCAGGCAAACCTGCCCTTAATCTGTCCATTATATACACTATATTACCAAAAGTATTGGGCCTCCTGCCTTTAAGCGCACATGAACTTTAATGGCATCCCAGTCTTAGTCCATGGGGCTCAATATTGAGTTGGCCCACCCTCTGCAGCTATAACAGCTTCAACTCTTCTGGGAAGGCTGTCCACAAGGTTTAGGAGTGTGTCGATGGGAATGTTTGACCATTCTTCCAGAAGTGCATTTGTGAGATCAGGCACTGATGTGGACAAGAAGGCCTGGCTCGCAGTCTCCGCTCTAATTCATCCCAAAGGTGTTCTTTTGGGTTGAGGTCAGGACCGTGCAGGCCAGTCAAGTTCCTCCAGCCCAAACTCGCTCATCCATGTCTTTATGAACCTTGCTTTGTGCACTGGTCTAAATCATTTGGTGGAGGGGGAGGGGGGACATGGTGTTGGGTTGTTTTCCAGGGGTTGGGCTTGGCTCCTTAGTTCCAGTTAAGGGAACTCTTAAGGCATCAGCATGCCAAGACATTTTGGACAATTTCATGCTCCCAACTTTGTGGGAACAGTTTGGGGATGGTCCCTTCCTGTTTCAACATGACTGCGCTATAGTGCACAAACCAAGGTCCATAAAGACATGGACCTGACATGGGAATCGGACTGCTCTACTAGGGACCCTTCTTTTTCTCCAAAATTCCTTAATATTTTTGAGATATTATTGTGCCTTGCACAGATTCAAGGTGCCTCTGACAGACACAGTGAAGCAGTCTCAAAACATATTAAGCCTGGTCCATGTTTGACATGTAGGTATTTTGTTTATTTCTTTGAAAGCTTCTTTTTTTTCATCTGTGAATATAGAGCTGATGTGTCTTTCGAAAAGCTATCCAAAGCACATTCTTCCAGAGGCATTGTGGCTTGTCAACATGCATTTCAATAAATTCTAGTCCAGCTTTTTTAGGTTTTTCTTTTGACTGTGGAGTCCTCCAGAGTCTTCTTAACTTAAAAAGCGATAGATGGTGTGATCAGACACTGATGTACCTTGACCTTCAAGTTCAGCTTCTATCTCTTTATAACTTTTCCATAGCACTTTGTCTGCTAGTAACATTATCCTTCTTTCAATCTGGGGTTGCTTTTTCTCTTGTGGCCATATCCAAGGAGGTTGGCTATACTCCCATGGACCTTAAACTTCCTAATAATATTATACAGCTGTAGTCACAGGAACATCAAGTTGTTGGAGATGGTCTTAAATGATCTTATAGCCTTTACCTTTGTCATGCAAATCTATATAAATATACAGTATATATCTATGTATATACAGTGGGGACGGAAAGTATTCAGGCCCCCTTACATTTTTCACTCTTTGTTATATTGCAGCCATTTGCCAAAATCATTTAAGTTCATTTTTTTCCTCATTAATGTACACACAGCACCCCATATTGACAGAAAAGCACAGAATTGTTGACATTTTTACAGATTTATTAAAAAAGAAAAACTGAAATATCACATGGTCCTAAGTATTCAGACCCTTTGTTCAGTATTTAGTAGAAGCACCCTTTTGATCTAATACAGCCATGAGTCTTTTTGGGAAAGATGCAACAAGTTTTTCATACCTAGATTTGGGGATTCCATTCCTCCTTGCAGATCCTCTCCAGTTCTGTCAGGTTGGATGGTAAACGTTGGTGGACAGCCATTTTTAGGTCTCTCTAGAGATGCTCAATTGGGTTTAAGTCAGGGCTCTGGCTGGGCCATTCAAGAACAGTCACAGAGTTGTTGTGAAGCCACTCTGTTATTTTAGCTGTGTGCTTAGGGTCATTGTCTTGTTGGAAGGTAAACCTTCGGTCCAGTCTGAGGTCCTGAGCACTCTGGAGAAGGTTTTCGTCCAGGATATCCCTGTACTTGGCCACATTCATCTTTCCCTCGGTTGCAACCAGTCATCCTGTCCCTGCAGCTGAAAAATACCCCCACAGCATGATGCTGCCACCACGATGCTTCACTGTTGGGACTGTATAGGACAGGTGATGAGCAGTGCCTGGTTTTCTCCACACATACCGCTTAGAATTAAGGTTCAATCTTGGTCTCATCAGACCAAAGAATCTTATTTCTCACCATCTTGGAGTCCTTCAGGTGTTTTTTTAGCAAACTCCATGCAGGCTTTCATGTGTCTTGCACTGAGGAGAGGCTTCCGTTGGGCCACTCTGCTATAAAGCCCCGACTGGTGGAGTGCTGCAGTGATGGTTGACCTTTTACAACTTTCTCTCATCTCCCGACTGCAGCTCTGGAGCTCAGCCACAGTGATCTTTGGGTTCTTCTTTACCTCTCTCACCAAGGCTCTTCTCCCCCGATAGCTCAGTTCAGCTCTAGGAAGGGTTCTGGTCATCCCAAACGTCTTCCAATGAAGGATTATGGAGGCCACTGTGGTCTAAGGAACCTTAAGTGCAGCAGAAATTTTTTTGTAACCTTGGACAGATCTGTGCCTTGCCACAATTCTGTCTCTGAGCTCTTCAGGCAGTTCCTTTGACCTCATGATTCTCATTTGCTCTGACATGCACTGTGAGCTGTAAGGTCTTCTATAGACAGGTGTGTGGCTTTCCTAATCAAGTCCAATCAGTATAATCAAACACAACTGGACTCAAATGAAGGTGTAGAACCATCTCAAGAATGATCAGAAGAAATGGACAGCACCTGAGTTAAATATATGAGTGTCACGGCAATGGGTCTGTGATATTTCAGATTTTCTTTTTTATTAATTTAGCAAAAATGTCAAAAATTCTGTGTTTTTCTGCCAATATGGGGTGCTGTGTGTACATTAATGAGGAAAAAAATAAATCTTAAATTATTTTAGCAAATGGCTGCACTATAACAAAGAGTGAAAATTTAAGGAAATAAGCAATCATTTATCTCTTTCCATACTTTCTTTGATTTACTATGTGGCATACCTAAGGCATGCAAGTACAGTTGTGCTCATTAGTTTACATACCCTGGCAGAATTTATGATTTCTTGGCCATTCTTCAGAGAATATGAATGATAACACAAAAACATTTCTTTCACTCATAGTAAGTGTTTGGTTGAAGCCATTTACTATCAATCAACTGTGTTTACTCTTTTTAACTCATAATGACAACAGAAAATACAAAAATGACCCTGGTCAAAAGTTTACATACCCTGGTGATTTTGGCCTAATAATTTGCACACAAGTTGACACAAAGGGGTTTGAATGGCTATTAAAGGTAACCATCCTCGTCTGTGATCTGTTTGCTTGTAATTAGTGTGTGTGTGTGTGTGTGTGTGTGTGTGTGTGTGTGTGTGTGTGTGTAAAAGGTCAATGAGTTTCTGGATTCCTGACAGATCCTTGCATCTTTCATCCAGTGCTGCACTGACGTTTCTGGATTCTGAGTTATGGGGAAAGTAAAAGAATTGTCAAAGGATCTGCGGGAAAAGGAAGTTGAACTGTATAAAACAAGAAAGGAATATAAAAAGATATCCAAGGAATTAAGAATGCCAATCAGCAGTGTTCAAACTTTAATCAAAAAGTGGAAAATGAGGGGTTCTGTTGAAACCAAACCACCGTCAGGTAGACCAACTAAAATTTCAGCCTTAACTGCCAGGAAAATTGTTCTGGATGCAAAGAAAAACCCACACATAACTTCAGGTGGAATGCAGGAGTCTCTGAAAACATGTGGTGTGGCTGTTTCAAGATGCACAAAAAGGAGAAACTTGAAGAAAGATGGGCTGCATGGTCCAGTCGCCAGAAGAAAGCCATTACTACGCAAATGCCACAAAGTATCCCGCTTACAATACGCCAAACAGCACAGAGACAAGCCCCAAATATTCTGGCACAAAGTCATTTGGAGTGGTGAGACCAAAATGTAGCTTTTTGGCCACAACCATAAATGCTACATTTGGAGAGGAGTCAACAAGGCCTATGATGAAAGGTACACCATTCCTACTTTTAACACACGGAGGTGGATCGTTGATGTTTTGGGGATGTGTGACCTACAAAGGCACAGGAAATTTGGTCAAAATTGTTGGCAAGATGAATGCAGTATGTTATCAAAAAATACTGGAGGAACATTTGAATTCATCACCCAGGAAGCTGCATATGGGACGTACTTGGACATTCCAACATGACAATCATCCAAAACACAAGACCAAGTCGACCTGTCATTGGCTACAGCAGAATAAAGTGAAGGTTCTGAAATGACCATCTCAGTCTCCTGACCTCAATATCATTGAGCCACTCTGGGGAGATCTCAAATGTGCAGTTCATGCAAGACAGCCCAAGAATTTACAGGAACTGGAGGCTTTTTGCCAAGAGGAATGGGCAGCTTTACCATCTGAGAAGATAAAGAGCCTCATCCACAAATACCACAAAAGACTTCAAGCTGTCATTGATGTTAAAGGGGGCAATGCACGGTATTAAGAACTGGGGTGTGTAAACTTTTGATCAGGGTCATTTGGGTAGTTTCTGTTGTCATTATGATTTAACCACTTGCCATCCGCACTATGGCCGAATGACGGCCACAGCGCGGACCTGAATTCCCGGGAGACCGTCATATGACGGCCTCCCCTGTGCACGCGCTCTGCGTGCACGCGCCGAGCGCGCTGTGTTTACGAGTCACTGAGACTCGGCTGATTACCGATCCGAGTAAGGGGCCGGTCCCGGCCCCTTACCATGTGATCAGCTGTCAGCCAAAGACAGCTGATCACATGATGTAAACAAAAGATAGGTAATCGTTTTTTTTCTACTCACGCTGATAGCGTGAGTAGAAGAAAAAGCCGATCACTGACTCAGATGAGAGGGACAAAGGTCCCGAAGAGGAAGAGGCACATCTGCCTCATCTTTGCCAGCTAACAGTGCCACCTAACAGTGCCCACAGTGCCACCTAACAGTGCCCAAAGTGCCACCTAACAGTGCCCACAAGTGCCACCGAACAGTGCCCACAAGTGCCACCTAACAGTGCCCACAAGTACCAGCTATCAATGCCCACCAGTAGTGCCAATCGGTGCCACCTATTAGTGCTGCCTATCAGTGTTATGCCCCGTACACACGGTCGGATTTTCCGACAGAAAATGTATGATAGGACCTTGTTGTCGGAAATTCCGACTGTGTGTAGGCTCCATCACACATTTTCCATCGGATTTTCCGACACACAAAGTTTGAGAGCAGGTTATAAAATTTTCCGACAACAAAATCTGTTGTCGGAATTTCCGATCGTGTGTACACAAATCCGACGCACAAAGTGCCACGCATGCTCAGAATAAATAGAGAGATGAAAGCTATTGGCTACTGCCCCGTTTATAGTCTCGACGTACGTGTTTTACGTCACCGCGTTAAGAATGATCGGATTTTCCGACAACTTTGTGTGACCGTGTGTATGCAAGACAAGTTTGAGCCAACATCCGTCGGAAAAAATCCTAGGATTTTGTTGTCAGAATGTCCGATCAATGTCCGACCGTGTGTACAGGGCATAACAGATCAGTGCCCATTATTGCCACCCATCAGTGCCCATCACTGCCACCCATCAGTGCCCATCACTGCCGCCTATCAGTGCCCATCAGTGCCGCCTCATCAGCGTACATCAATGAAGGAGAAAAATGACCTGTTTTAATTTTTTTATAACAAAATATAAAAAAAAATGTATTTTTTTTTTTTATAAATTCAGTCTTTTTACATTTTTTTTACCAAAAAATAAAAACTGCAAAGGTGATCAAATACCAACAAAAGAAAGCTCTATTTGTGGGGAAAAATGATAAAAATTTCATTTGGGTACAGTGTTGTATGACCGCGCAATTGTCATTCAAAGTGCGTCAGCGCTGAAAGCTGAAAATTGGTCTGGATAGGAGGGGGGTTTAAGTGCCCAGTAAGCAAGTGGTTAAAGAGTAAACACAGTTGATTGATAATAAATGGCTTCAGCCAAACACTAACCATGAGTGAAAGAAAAGTTTTTGTGTTATCATCATTCATATTCTCTGAAAAATGTCCAAGAAATCATTAATTCTGTCAGGGTATGTAAACTTAGGGTCGGTTCACACTACAACGACTTGGGATCCGACTTGTAAGCCCTCAAGTCGCCCCAAGTCGCTTTACTTAGAGATTTGCATTATAGTCAATGAGAGTGTCTTAATTTACACTACTGAAGTCGCTCCGACTTCAGAAAAGGTTCCTGTACTACTTTAATCCGACTTCTAGGCGACCTGTACCCATAGAATTCAATGGAAGTCGCCTCCAAGTCGGATCTCCATCTATATTGAAGCGACTTTACAGGAAAAGAAATTAGTTTACCCAGGCAAACCCCTCCCTCCTTCCTAGAGAGCTGATTATTCTGTGATTGGCCACAGCCAAAGTCGCCTATCCTGGAGGCGACTTGAAGTCGCGTTGTAAGTTGCTTAAAGTCGCGCTGAAGTCGCGTTGAAGTCGCCTTGCAAAGTCGCGCTGAAGTCGTTTTGCCCCTGTGTGAATCGAGGCTTATGAGCACAACTGTATATACGAGACAATTGCTTTTAATTTCAGCACTTTTTTTTGTTTAGGTGGCTTTTGTAAGCGTTTTTGTACCTTCAATTATCTTTGCTTTACACATTCAGCTAATTTTGGAGACTAGGCATAAAGCGGAGTTCCACCCAAAAGTGGAACTTCCGCTCATTTGTCTCCTTTCCCCCACTGGTGCCACAACTTTCGGGGGGAGGGTGGACAGGATACCTGTCTTTGGCAGGTATACTGTTCCCACTCCCGGGAGTCCGCTCCACGGCCCATGAAGTCACCGCGGGGCTCCCTCCTCCTCCATCCTCCTCCTCTTGTCTCCGGACCAGTAGAAGAGAGGAGCGGAGCCTTGCGCATGCGCAATAGGGTTCCTGGCATGAAGCCGTAAGGCTACACTGCCGGGTTCCCTTACCTGCAATGGAGACATCATCTATCGATATCGCTGGACTCCAGGACAGGTAAGTGCCCTATTATTAAAAGACAGAAGCTGCAGTATGTGTATCTGCTAGCTTTTAATTATTTTTTTTTGGGCAGACCTCCGCTTTAATTTACAAAGCTAACACACTAGGATAAAGATCCCTATTTAAAAAAATGGCAGTTATTTTCAGTGGAGTCTAGTGAAATTTGAAAATTGCAGTCAATGGCTAAAACAAAGAACCTTATCCTTTTGTGAAAGCTTAGTGATGTTGGGTTTGTGTATATTATAGTGTACATTCACATCAGTCCCTGCCCTCAAGGAGCTTTCAATCTAAGGCCCCCAACCCACATTCATACATACACATACAAGGGCCAATTTAGACAAGAGTCAATTGAACCAGTGTTTCACAAGTCTAGTCCTCAAGGTGCTCCAACAGTTCATGTTTTCAGGATTTCCATTATTTTTCACAGGTGATTTGATCAGTTCCACTGCCTTAGTAATTACCCCAGCCGTTTCATCTGAGCAAAATCCTGAAAACATGACCTGTTGGAGCGCCTTGAGGACTGGAGTTGAGAAACACTGAATTAACCTATTAGCATGTCTTTGGAGTGTGGGAGAGAAACGCTAAACTTTGAGTTTATTTAATGCTTGTACTTAGCTGCATGGGCTGCTATGCTGGTATTTGTGACAAAGTCATCACTCTCCAGCAACCATATTCCCCAATATTTTGCTTATCTACATCATGGAGGACCAATTGTAGCAACATTTGAATCTGTAATGGGTGCATTGGGCAGACTTGGGAATCCTGGGATATCCTGTTTCTGGATCCCTAAGATAATGTAAACACACAGAAGCATGGCCCTAGCAGGGGCATATGCTTAATTACACCCATGTGAACAAGACGTTAGTTGCAGTACTTTGTAGTTGACGTGTAGATTTTATGTGTAGTATGTTGTAGGTGCAGAGTGCATTTTAGCTTTAGTACATTGTAGGTGTGGTGTGCATTTTAGGTGTAGTATGTTGTAGGTGTGGTGTGCATTTTAGGTGCAGTATGTTGTAGGTGTGGTGTGCATTTTAGGTGCAGTATGTTGTAGGTGTGGTGTGCATTTTAGGTGCAGTATGTTGTAGGTGTGGTGTGCATTTTAGGTGCAGTATGTTGTAGGTGTGGTGTGCATTTTAGGTGCAGTATGTTGTAGGTGTGGTGTGCATTTTAGGTGCAGTATGTTGTAGGTGTGGTGTGCATTTTAGATGTAGTTTTTTGTGGGTGTGAAGCACATTTTAGGTGCAATACATTGTAGGTGTGGTGTGTGGTTTAGATGCAATATGTTGTAGGTATAGTGTGTTTTAATGTACAATACATTGTAGGTTTGGTTTGAATTTTAGGTGCCGTACATTGTAGTTCAGTTCACTGCAGAATGTTATGGGTGTGGTTTTAGTTGCAGTATTTGTAGGAGTTGTGTGGTTTTAGTTGCAGTATACTGTGGGTGTGGTGTGCTTTTAGTTGCAGTACGGTGTTGGTGTGGTGTGTGTTTTAGGTGCAGTACACTTTAGGTGTGGAGTGCATTTAGGTGCAGTATTTGTAGGTGTGTTGTGGTTTTAGTTGCAGTATGTTATGGGTGTGGCGTGGTTTTATTTGCAATATTTGTAGGTGTGTGTTTTAAGTGCAGTACATGTAGGTGTGGTGTGGTTTTAGTTGCAGTATGTTGTAGATGGGGCATGGTTTTATTTGCAGTATTTGTAGGTGTGTGTTTTAGGTGCAGTACATAGGTGTGGTGTAGGTGTGGTGTGGTTTTAGTTGCAGTATGTTCTAGATGGGGCGTGGTTTTATTTGCAGTATTTGTAGGCGTGTGTTTTAGGTGCAGTACATTGTAGGTGTGGTGTAGGTGTGGTGTGGTTTTAGTTGCAGTATGTTCTAGATGGGGCGTGGTTTTATTTGCAGTATTTGTAGGCGTGTGTTTTAGGTGCAGTACATTGTAGGTGTGGTGTGGTTTTAGTTGCAGTATGTTGTAGGAGTTGTGTGGTTTTAGTTGCAGTATATTGTGGGTGTGGTGTGCTTTTAGTTGCATTATGGTGTTGGTGTGGTGTGGGTTTTAGGTGCAGTACATTTTAGGTGAGGAGTGCTTTTAGGTGCAGTATTTGTAGGTGTGTTGTGGTTTTAGTTGCAATATGTTGTAGGCGTGTGTATTAGGTGCAGTACATTGTAGGTGTGGTTTTAGTTGCAGTATGTTCTAGATGGGGCGTGGTTTTATTTGCAGTATTTGTAGGCGTGTGTTTTAGGTGCAGTACATTGTAGGTGTGGTGTGGTTTTAGTTGTAGTATGTTGTAGGTGTGGTATGTGTTTTAGGTGCAGTATGTAGTAAGTGTGAAGTGCATTTTGTTGCAGTATGTTGTAGATGTGGTTTGGTTTAGTTGCAGTATTTGCAGATGTGTGTTTTAAGTCCAGTACATTGTAGGTGTGGTGTGGTGTGGTTTTAGTTGCAGTATGTTGTAGGTGTGGTATGGTTTTAGAAGCAGTATTTGTAGGCGTGTGTTTAAGGTGCAGTGTATTGTAGGTGTGGTGTAGTGTGCTGTGGTTTTAGTTGCAGTATGTTGTAGGTATAGCATGGTTTTAGCTGCAGTATTTGTAGGTGTGTTTAGGTGCAGTACATTGTAGGTTTGGTGTGGTTTTAGTTGCAGTATGTTGTAGGTGTGGTACGTGTTTTCGGTGCAGTACGTAGTAGGTGTGGAGTGCATTTTGTTGCCACCTACTCAATGTAGGTGCAGTTCATTGTAGGTGTGGTTTGTGTTCTAGATCTAGAATGTTGTAGTATGGGTTTTAGGTGCAGTACACTATATGTGTGGTGTGTGTTTTTTAGGGGCAGTAAATTGCAGGTGTGGTGTGTATTTTAGGTTCACTATGTTTTAGGTGTAATGTTCATTTTTGGTGCATTTTTCAATCCTACCAATCATCTTTATGGAACAAGCACCTTGCTTTAAACTGCACCTAAGGTGCAGCAAGCTGGATAGGTGTGAATTAACTCTAATTCTTTTTACACCTAAAAAAAACTATAATATTAAAGATGTATTACCGAAACTTTACAGGGCTGGGGCTATACAGGGGTTTAAAACAACAAAATGTTTGTACTCAAACACGTCATAAAATTAGACAGACACCTATACACACACACATAAATAAATATTAATATATTTTAATCAGCAGAATATCGATGAAGGGTACTTGCACATATCGGGCTAATGTATAATCATTCATTTCCTACATTTAAAACGAAAAGCCTGTAAGTGCCATATAAAGTTTAATGCATTATTCGTTCCAATTATTTGAGATGAACTTGCGCTCGCTGTACCAGAAGATGACCCCCAAGCAGCAGCCCTGAGTCATACGAGGTCACACACCCCAATACCGTAAACCGTCCGACCTCCCAAAATATTTCTAAGGGTCCCCCACCTAGACCCCTTTCGTTAGGACCCACCTTTTACAACCCTGCTCTGTCCCATTAAAACCGATGTGTCACCCTAGTCGTTGCCTTGACAGTGATGGGGTATAACGAGGACATTGCATTCTGCACCTAGCAAGTATTATCAGGCTGAAACCTTGCCGTTCCTTCAGCGTTCTTAAAATAACGAGTAGTTGATGAGAACTTGAGCATAAGAAAAAAAAAATCAACCTCTCCAGCATTTTTTTTTTTTTTTAATGTAGGATTGTGCTTCACCCTCCCCTCCAACATTGCACCAGATCAGGGAGAGTGAGATTTGACAGGTCAGCATGGGGAGTGTGTGTGCACCTTTAGATGCAGCACTGGGCCACCACCAGCGCACACACACACACACACAACACACACAGAGCCTTGCAGCAGATTTGCATTAACATTTCTTCATCTCTTGGGACAAAGACACATGTAAGTGATATGTGAGAGGCCTCCCTGCCATTGGCCAGTCCCCTCCAAGTGGGGCATGTGCTATAGCTGCTGCCTGTACTCTCTAGTCTGCAGATCAGAGGCTGGGAGGAGGAGGAGGAGGGGGAGGGGGAAGGGTAGAAAGCACAGAAGGAGGGAGGGAGAGGAGAGGAGAGACACACAGCCAGAGGAGGGAGTTCTGCCAGGGACAGAGGAGGAGCATTTTGACGTGAGCTCCAGGGCAAGGAGCTTGCAAGAGCTTTACTTCACGTCATATTGTTTCATGGCAAGTGCTGGGATCGCAGGCAAGCCTAGCAGCCAGTGGCTTTCTCCTGCTGTCTCCCCTCCTCCTCCTCCTCCTCCATTGTAGAATGCACCGAGCCTGCAGACTGCCATAGGCACCAGAAATTGTGCAGACATATGGATCTGCTGCATGACTAGGGCACAGGAAAGGGGGCACCATCCTGATGCTTTAGACCTCAGGTGACACTGCATGTGGTGAGTGCAACTTCTTTCCTTTTTATTGATACATTGTATCTTTTTAGATTTCCCAACTCTCCTATCATCATGTCAAAGTTCCATCACTTCCAAGTGACAGCTCCGATCATCCCTCCTGCTGTCAGAAAGACTGTCAATTGTGTTTAGCAAACAATTTCTCTGTGTTTAGCAAATAGTTTACTCTATTGGATTGTGTTTACAAAACAAGGATCTCTTCTAGTGTGGGTGATCTGTTACGATCTCTTCTAGTGTGGGTGATCACCTAGACTGCACTACTGTCACTGTTGGTGCTACATTCCTTCTTTCTTTCTTTTTTTTAACACATAGAGTACGCTACAGTCACTGTTGGTGCTACATTTCTTTTTTTATTCGTAGTAGTGATCGCAGAGTGCGTTACTGTCACTGTTGGTGCTACCTTCCTTTTTTTTTTTAAAACATAGGAGTACGCTACAGTCACTGTTGGTGCTACATTCTTTTTTTCTTTTATCACATAGAGTACGCTACAGTCACTGTTGGTGCTACATTCTTTTTTTTCTTTTATCACATAGAGTGCACTACAGTCACGGTTGGTGCTACATTGCTACCTTTTATTTTTAACACATAGAGTGCACTACAGTCAATGTTGGTGCTACATTGCTACATTTTTTATTTTTTATCACATAGAGTGCACTACAGTTACTGTTGGTGCTACAGTGTTTTGTTTTTAACACATAGCATTTACTACAGTCAATGTTGGTGCTACATTGCTACATTCTATTATTTTTATCACATAGAGTGCACTACAGTCACTGTTGGTGCTACAGTGTTTTGTTTTTAACACATAGCATTTACTACAGTCACTGTTGGTGCTACATTGCTACATTCTATTATTTTTATCACATAGATTGCACTACAGTCACTGTTGGTGCTAGATTGCTACCTTCTTTTATTTTTAACACAAAGAGTACACTACAGTCACTGTTGGTGCTACAGTGTTTTGTTTTTAACACATAGCATGTACTACAGCCACTGTTGGTGCTACATTGCTACATTATTTTATTTTTATCACACAGTGTGTACTACAGTCACTGTTGGTGCTACATTCTTTTATTCTTATCACATAGAGTGCACTACAGTCACTGTTGGTGCTACACTTTTTTTCTTTGCCTGACAGACAGGAAGATGTCAGATGACACAACTTATGTTGTTTAGGTCAGGTTGATGCCCCCCCTCTACTTTCCCTGTGCTGCCCCATGTTACTTTCAGCACTTCTCCTGGACTTTGAAGACCCTGACCGGTTGTAGTTGATAGGATCCAGCTACTGTTTGCTGTAGTAACAGGAATGCTGTATTACCACTGGGCAAACTTACTTTCAGTTTGGGACTTGGACATTTAAAACAGAAAAAAAAAAAAAACTTGCTTTGTTGATGGGTGTTTGGGAGAGTTCAGAGAGGGACAGATGGGGCCACTTTTGTTCCTGTGCTGGGAGGTGGAGGGGGTGGGGGGTGTCATTTGGCCTTTCAATGTGTTCAAGTCATTCTGACAGTTAATGCAGCCTTTTTTTTTATGTTGAGATTCTACTTTACAGCTAGGCAGGATCACAGGGGTTAATATCACTTTAACCATCCACCTTCGCAGGCTGATGCTGGATTATTTATACTGTATATATTATTAATATATTTTTTTTATAATTGAATTTTTATTTTTTAGTATTTTGTTTTTCCTTTTTTTTTTTTTCTCTCTTTGCTATCAGATGAGGAAATGCCCCTTTGCAAGGTTTGTAAATACCAGTAAAAGTCCGTCTCCTGCAGCGATTGTGTTTCTGGTTTGGCGTTGGAAGGCTGTGGCGGACGAGCCCCGGGTATCTGCAGCTGTAGACAGATGGCCAGCAATCCACAATGTGTTCCTGGACCTTTGTCTCCAGTAAAGATTCTCTAGACAATTGCAAGCGGCAAGGCTTCCACGGCACGGCTCAGCTGTGCTGCCTGCTCCTTTTTACCTTCTTGTCTTCCCAAATTCTTTCATGTAGTCACTGTAGGTCCATATTGGTGTGTTTTTTGTTTTTTGTTTTTCTCTTTTTTTTTTCAGGCTGCCCAACACCCCTGTGGCTCCCTGTAAGAGGACAGGGACAGGTGGGATTTTTTGAATTGACAGCTTCGCTCTTTGCTTTTTTTTTTTTTTTTCTTAGGCTTGTTCCATTTAATCACAGTTTTTCATAATAATGAAATAACATTTGTGGCCATATACATTTGTATTTACTTCACTCAGCATTTTTACAGGGAAAAATTTGATGTTTTTTTTCCCAACTCAGAGCAAAAGTTTGCCGGCGCATTGCTCCGCTACAGTGCTATAAAGGTTTACCAAAAGATGTTCACAATGCAAGAGAATTTTCCTTTAGATTTGTGAATGTGGGGAAAATTCACTTTGTAAAGAAATACCCAATTGGGTTTAAAGAAAATGGAAAATAAAACAGCATTTTTGCTTGCACATGATTGGATGATGAAAGTCAGCACAGCTTCCCAACATTCACTAAATTAGTAGAAAATGCCCCTGCAAAGTGCGATTTTCCTTTGCAAAGTGAGCAGCCTATTTGCCTTTAATAAACATTCGCTCGCTAAACATTTTTTTGATCTCTTTAAGGCCTGTTCACACTTGACTACCTTTGTGCGGCAAAGTGCATGCATTTACTGCAGGAAAGTGCGATTTGCATGCAAAGTCTGTTTAAGGCCTGATTCACACCTATGCAGGTTGCAATTTGCATATTCCAGGTGCATTTTGCGTTTTTCAATATATGTTTTTGATCCATTGAAGTCTATGGAAGGAAACACCAGAAGAAAAACCCTGGCTCTTTCCATAAAATGCACAGATGTAAACCACATCCATAGGAAACCATGTTAAATGGACAGTAGTGTCATTCTTCAAAACAGAAAATGCACTCGACTCATAAGTGATGTTTCATTTATAGTTGGAGGTTGGGTGTCAGAATCTGGCTTCCTATCTCTTGAATATTCCAGCACCAAGCCCCCTTCCCAACATTGCTGCAGGGTTTCTACTTACCTTGGAGTCGTATGCCTTCTGTTACAACAGGAATATTTATAGTCCTGTTCTCTCTATTTAAACAAATTAAAAGTTCAGCAGGAGGACTGGGACCCTCTTACTCTTGTAAGTGCTGTAATTGTAAGAGCTGGGATTTTTACGTTGGAGGCCCAGAGCCAGTAAGTCTATGTATGGTTTGTGTGTTTGTGTATGTAAACATGTTAAAAATACAGCTTTCAGGTAAATAAATAATATTGCATATGAATTTTCATGTTTACAATCGCAGCCAGCAGATGGCGCTCTCAGCTCCTTTTAAAGGTCTGCAGAGCTCAATAGCTAAAGCTCAAATTTATGCAGAGAACTAGGTGATTTGAGTACTGACTTATCCTGACTCACTCCTGCTTTCTTTAAATAGCCTATGGTGATTCAGTTAGAGAATGACAGCATCAAAGCAAACAGCTTTGCTGTACTTTCGTGTTAGAAAACACATAATTTGTTTGCACCACCAGTGTCATGAGTGCACGTGTCACGTTGGCTGCTGCCAGGCTGTGGACATTTAATTATGTACATGTTTTTAAAGTGTGTGTAAACCTTGACAATGAGCTTATCTTATTTACTTCCTTTTGATCTGTTAAATATAACATTGGAAGCATTTTGTTATAACTATTTGATAAGTGCTAAAAAAAAAAAAGAAAAAAACCTGTTGATCTCATCCGAAATTTAGAGCTGTCCTCTTCACACTTCCTGTGTTGTTATAAAGAGCCCTTCTAGTTCTTATCGTGGACTAAAGAACGATTAGCCTCTATGTGATGGAGATCTGAAAGTAGGAGTGGTTGAATAGTTTAGGAAAATACACTGGGCAGGGCTGACACCAGTCAGTCCTCAAAAATCCTGTACTGCAGCATCCTTTTGCAAGAATTAGGATTGTGATGTCAATGGCAGGAAGTGGGGGAACCCAGGATTAAGGTGAGTATATTTAATGTATTTTATTGCATATTATTATTATTATTTTTTTTAAAGTTCTGTAATGTGGGGCTTTGTCCACAGGGGGTAGGGGCAGCCATATATGTGGACTTTGCATTTTAGCGCAAGGTATGCTTTAAAAAGGAAAGTGCATTTATGGCAGATCAACAGGTATTTTACTCTACTTGCAGGATAAAACACTTTGATATGGGCATACATTGCAGAGATGTAATGCATATGTGTGTTTTTTTATTATTATTATTTAATTTTAGCTTGATATACACTTTACAGAGGTTGTAAAACTCCCTGTGTAAGTTGTGCCTATAGGTAGGCCTAGACTAAAGCTTACCTATAGGTACTGTAAATATCTCCTAAATGTGCATCGTTTAGGAGATATTTACTGTATGCTGCGCCGTTGATGTCATCGGCGCATGCCCTCTGAACGAACGGCCACCCGTGCTCTTTCTCCAGGAGCGTGTGCCGTGACGTCACGTGGCTCCGGCCAGTCACAGAGCCAGAATACGTGGCCCCTTAAGGAAGACGGGCGAAGATGGATGCCGCCTGCAGCGGGGGGGACGCAGTCTTTGTTTGCAGGTAAGTGTCACATAATGTGCTAGTATGCGATGCATACTAGCACAATATGCCTTTACTTTGCAGGTAGGAAGAAAGAAAGAAAAACCCACTAGTGTTTACTTCCTCTTTAACAAGCTGTTCATCACTAAAACAAGTCCCTACTGACCTATGTATTTGTAGGCACTGTGGAGCAATCAATCTTCAGAAGTAAGGAAGTCATTAAATTTGGATCTCCCAGCAGCTCGGCCCACCCTCCTCCCCCTGCCAGAGCTCTTTTTCTGTGTTACTTTAGAGATTACAAGGCTGGAAGACAGCTGAGTCACTGCTGGGAAGGAGAGCTAAACTGCATAGAAATTGACCTAAACAACTTTAGTGCTTCTGGCGTGAACTTTGAGAGTTAATTGCTCCACAGTGCCTGCACATTCAGAGGTCAATGTGGCCTTGTTTTAGGCTGGGTTCACACCAGTGCGAATTGGATGTGGGTTTTTCCCCGCATCCAATTCGCATGACAGGTGATTGTGACCGTCTCTCACTGGAGCTGGTTCACACATCTCCGCGGCGGCCACGGAGCGCATGGCATAGGGGTCCTGTGCATCTTTGGCTTCATTTCAGGTCCGAATTCAGGCAAAAATTCAGGCCTGATTCGTCCGTGAAATGGAGAACAGGGATGCACCGAATTCCTGCTGTGAGCTGCATCCGTATTAGGTATGAACCCAGCCTTAAAGCCCATTTACCACTTATTAAGAATATGTAAATATTTGAATGTTCATAGACTGCTTGACTTCGAAAAGAACCTATTTGAGCAGGCTTAGAGTTTTTGAGTAGATAAGAACTGGCATCTTGTGACGTACATGTGGCAAAAAAGAATAGAATTGGATCAATAAAGGGTCAGTCCACCCGGTTCCGTTTTGAATGGCAATATCCACTTAGGCCCCATTCACACTTGTAAACCCAAAAGAAGATTAACCAAATGTGTCAGAATCTGACAAGGGACTGCATTGCTGAAGTAGATGTGAGTATAGCTCCGGTTTAAGACCCCATTCACACTTGTTAATGGGGCTGTTAGCAATTACATGTGGGAATCCAATCAGCACCACTGAAAACAATGGGAGGCTAACAGCTCCTGCAGTTGATTACAGTCGCTTGCATGTAATAATGACGCAATTACCCGCGAATGATCAGCCCTGGATGCAGACAATCTGCATCCAGGGCTGATCATTCACAGGTAATCGCAGCTTGAGCGATTGCATGTGAGCAGTTGCGATAAGCTGCAGGAGCTGTCAGCATCCCATTACTTTGAAGTTAATCGTTGGGAATCCCTGCTTGGTCTCCCACATGTTAACGCTAATGGCCTCATTCACTAGCATGATCTATACTCCCCTCCACGCAGTTCCTTGCTGGCCACTGACATGTTCAGCCGGTCTAATCTAGGGTTCTGATCTTTGGCCTTTTTGATTGGCCAGACCAGTACAACATCAGTACTGTGCATGCATGGGGGTTCATTCATTTCTGCCGATGCCGATATTGTACACAGAGCTGTGCATACACAGCTCAGTGTACAGTATGAACAACAAGGTAAGAATACTTTCATGCATAAAAATTCAGCCTGTTTGTGAATTTTAATTAAGCGACTAAAGTTCCACTTTAAACACAATGTCAGTCTTTACTAAATATTCTAAACTAATGTTTTCATCTCCATTGGGGAAAAATGGCCTTCATATGTTTTGAAGTTTGTCCATTTCATGCATTGGCATTGAGTCCATTTGTTCACCAGCCATATCCGCAAAATGTTGGCAAATTGGCAACCATAGCCATAAAACCAGCAGTCTTTACTGTGTGGTTGCATGTTTTATCTTTTTCTAACATTTAAGAAGACTGGCTTGCTGAACCTTGTTAGGAAGATTTTTCCATCATGCAAATGAACATTCAGCTATTCCATGTTTGTGTCCTGTGGAAAAAGTTGGACAGCACTTCAAAAACAGCTCCGTATAAAATAATACATTTTATATATTTTTTAATCACTTCACTGGAGAACGTGCAAAGTCAAAACTCTCACAAGCGATGCTTATATTATACATACTGGTGTGAAAAGACAATGCCTTGTACAGCTCCAGCATCCATGGATCTTCTAATTATCCAAAGAATGGAGTATCTCCTTCACTATTGATATGTAGTATAGTTCCACTTCTCTGTAAGTGTACTATTGATATGCTATGTATATTTTATAATATATATGATATGCTATGTAATATTATATGTATTGCAGAGTAGATGGAAGCATTTTTAAAGTGATTCTAAAGGCTCGTTTGCTTTCCTATAAAAATAGTAAACATGTTATACTTACCTGCTCTGTGTAATGGTTTTGCACAGAGCAGCCCAGATCTTCCTCTTCTCGGGATCCTCTTCTGTGCTCCTGGCCCCTCCCTCCTGCTCAGTGTCCCCACAACAAGCAGCTTGCTATGGGGGGCACCTGAGCCGAGTCACAGCTCCCTTTGTCTATTCAGACACCGAGCCCTGACCCAGCCCCGCCCTCTCTCTCCTGATTGGCTAGCTGACTGTGATTGACAGCAGTGGGAGCCAATGGCACCGCTACTGTGTCTCAGCCAATCAGGAGGGAGAATCTCAGGTGACTGAGACACTCATGGACATCGCTTGATAGGGAGGGACCTCAGGTGACTATTAGGGGGGCTGCTGCGCACAGAAGACTTTTTATCTTAATGCATAGAATGCATTATGATAAAAAAAAAACCTTCTGACTTTACAACCCCTTTAAGTAGTCTTGAAAATCTAACCTGCAACAGTGTTTTAGGCTCCATACACACTGGGGCTTTTGTAAATACTTTTCTCCTGGCAGGAAAAAAGCTTGGACGTTTACTTATCCCATTGGCCAGAATATTAATTTATTCTGGCCATTGAAATGAAAAAAACTCCTATCACTTATGCGCGTTTAGATGCATTTACACAACTGGCGTTTGCCATTTTTTTCTGCCAAAATGCTCCTCCCTTCAATGCACCAGTGATGGATTTTTTTTTTGCCACTAAACTCCTGTAAATGCCTATGTGTGCATGGACATGCAGCCTAACATAGAGGGATGTTTAGCATCAGAAAAAAAAAGTCAAACATTTGTTAGGCTCCATGCACACTGGATTAAAAAAAACGCTCCTAGTAGCAGCTTTTGAGCTTTTTTGTTCTGCTTCTAGAAGCAAGCAGTGTTATCCTATGTGTCCATGCACACTATTTTAGTCTAGAAGCATTTTTGAAGCTTCAGCTTCTAGGAGCAGAAAAAAACTCTTCTTTTTGCGTCAGTCATATTGTCACATGACTAGAGAGGTGCATGTATCCATAACTATACTCAAATAGTGGCAGCAGAATGTAATTGTGAGCGATCAGTGCAGGCCCCATGACACCTTGTATCTTGTATTGTTTCATTGGTTGCTGGCATTGTCACTAAAATAGCCATGTAGCTTTAACTTTATGGATGTGCACCAAAACACAGAGTCAGGTATTACTTTTAGCCATAAAGTTTATTATTAAGTATATAGGTAATGTGTAGTTTTTTATTGATGTGGTTTTTGCATACTGTAATACAGTGGTCACCAACCTTTCAGACCTCACTGACCACCAAACTCCCAATTTTCCTCCAAAATTCCTGTGGACCACTAACATGAATTTTAAATGCCTTATAGACACAATGCTCCCAATGCTCCGGCTCTCTGCCCCCTCCCTTTGGATCACACTGCTGCTTTATGCACACAATGCTCCAGCTCCCCCCTCCGCACTCTGCGTAACAGTGTTAACTTACACAGACTGATCATTGGATCTCACCTCTATATACATCCATGTGCTCAAGCTCCGTGCTCCCACCCACACTCTGTGATCAGCACTGCCATTGGAAGTCCCCTCCTTCTTCACCTTTTGCTCTCTGCACTACTCCTGGCGTCTCCCTCTGAGTTTACCGTACCCGGAACCACAGAGGAGGCATCGGGTATTGACTGTCAGCACACATTGAGAACAGCACTGGAAACAACATTGGAAGGTATACATCCACCACAATGTTGATTTGTGGCAGAACCCCTGAGGACCATCAACATTTTCTTGTGGACCAGCTGTAATAGAAGTGTATTTTTTTTTGGTTTGTTTGTTTATTTGTTTTTTTTCTTTTGTTTTCTTTTGAGAACACCCAACCTTTACTGCAGTTCTTTCTATATATTTGCTATAGTTTCAGCTTACAAAGTATTAAATACATTAATGCATTTTTTACCAAAGCATGACAGCATAGGGAAGCCCATTCATTTTAAATGGGTACCCTGCATATGACAAACGCACCAAAGAAGCTCCTGCACCTTTTTCAGGTGCAGAGCTTTTCACTTTTTTTTACAGCACATTATATGTCACATTTGTTGCATGCAAAAAACACAAATTTGCTGGCTGTGTTTGGGAGGCTATTGACAATTAATAGTACTGCAAATGAGATGTGCATTTTTTACGCATTCTAGAAAAGCAAGTGGAATGCATGTTTCTGTGCACATTCCCAGAATGCGCAGAAGTGAATACAGTCTAAAGTGGAAGTCTAGAACCGTGCCAGCGCTTTCTAAGAATTAATTGCCTTATTTTTAGAGTTGGTCCAAAATGATGTAAAAAAGACTGGTTGATCTATAAGAAGAATTGATCATATGACACCAGAAAAGAGAAAGGCTCTGCAGGAATGAAAATCGGCCCCCCGGAGTAGTAATTAAAACAAAAACAGAAGGGGCAAAGTGGAGTTACTCTCTGCGGAAATTTACTTGTACAAATATAACTTTCATTAACAGTCCAGCTTACTTATGAGAAGTTGGGCCATAATTCTTTTCCAGGATTGGTACTTTGAATTTTAAATTGCAATCGACAAGAGAAACAGGCCTTATCTATTATCTACTACTACTATGGCATGTACTGAAATTATACCCTAAGATCACAAATATTGTGTGCCTCATCCACAGCTGATTTCCGGGAGGGCAAAAAACTTGAGTGATCATCTATTACAGGTCTCCAAATGTTGGTCCATGGGCCAGGTGCGGCCCTTTGCTTACTTTTATCCAGCCCTGTTCTCTTCCACAGATGTGGTACGTTATTCTTCTTACTGACACCAATAAAGAGACACCACTCCTTCCACTGGCACCAATTGCGGTGCATTATTCCTTCCACTGATACCAGCAATTAAACAGTATTCCTTCCATTGACACCAACAATGGGACATAATTCTTCCCACTCACAAACAATAGGACAATATTCCTCCCAATGACACCACCAACGGGGCACTGTTCCTCCCACTAATACCAAGTGATGGGGCGCTGTTCCTCTTGCTACTGAAAATAGACTCTTTGTGATCTTTTTACTCCACCTGACCACCAAGCCTAGGACACTGTCCACTTCTACTGATGCTGGAGTAATTTCTACTCCCGCTAGCCACAGAATGGTCCCCTAAAGTCTGGAGGACAGTACACTGAGCCTTGTTTAGCTGTTCTATTTCATTCAGAATTTGTTAGACCAGTACTTGGCGATATCCCTAGAACCATATGTACAGTATATGCCCTTGTGGGTCCTGCCAGATTTATCCCTATATTAAGAGAACAAAATAACCTAATATTTCTGACGGATCACAAAAGTTTGGGAAAAATGCCTTTTATAAATTGCTCATTTGAAAGCAAGATTTACCACCTTTAATATCCATGCAAGATGTTCTATACGGGACAAAAAAAAATGTATCGGAATAATTGAATAACAACTAAAAAATAGGACAGTCCTTGATACACTGTGGTGACTATGGAGATACTTTGCACTAATTTTAAATGAAACAATATTGCTACCATTATTATTGTGTTCCTGGTAACTTTGTGAACTTTACAGGGCTTAATAGCAGTTACTTATGGCAGAAACATGTGTACTATACCTGGCCATATAGTGTGAAGTGGAAAACTGATTCTCAACTGCCTAATATATAAAGGAATCATGGAGTCCCTGTTAGGAATAGACGCATATCCAAGATCTATATATCTCATCATACAGACCTATACAGTATATCTATATCCTTATACTGTGTATCAAATTTAGTGATGGTATATTTCTTGGGTGACTTCAGTGAACATGATATAACGTGGCCCTATTTTACTATTTGCTCTGCACCCCGAGCCCACCCTTTCTGAAGCCAGTTAAAGCCTCTGTCTCTAATCATGTGCTTCTAAAAAAAAAACATTGGAATACATGCGTCCTGTGCCCTGCATGTAGATGAGGGGTCGGACGCACAGATTAGGGGGGGCGGTGCCCCTGTGCCCTGCATGAGTGGCTGCCACTGCATATCAGTGAAAGATATAGTGCCCCAAGGGCCAAATAAAGGCTAGCAAAGGGCCGGAAACCTGCCCCTGGGCCGCAGTTTGGAGACTCCTGTTTGTATTTTTGAAAGAATCTGCAATAGTTTTTTTTTTGGTACCTATACAGCACACAGCTCTTAGTTTATGGTACAAATGTAAAGGTGAACTAACACTGGACACCCTCCCACCCATCAGTGTGCTGGTGCTGACCAATCGGAATCCATCTGGTCTGTCCTTAAGCGCTAATGGAGAAGAGAGAGAAGAGCTGGGATTTCAAATCCCCAGACCTCTGGAGTGGCTGCGACGGTGCTGACAGCTCGGCGACCCCAGTGGTAAATACAGCAGGGACTGGTTAGTTCACCTTTACATTTTTTTTGCAAGCATGAGCTAACACTTTAACCACATTTGGCACCTTCCTAGGTAGCAATTGCTTTCACAAATTAGGAAAGGAGTCTAGGATGACTATGCTTCTGGGACCTCAGTAGATGCAGTACAATAAGTGAACGTTGCGCCCCCCCCCCCCCCCCCCCCCCCAGGGCTAGGAAAAGAAACATGTTATTAGCAGGATCGCCAGGTGAAAATGAAGGGGGGCATGAAAAAACAAAAACAAATGCTACCACCTTGTTTATGGAATAGTAATATATACAATACACTACATTGTATTTTTATTCTTGGGTTTAGAAACATTAATCTATAAAGAGGTTTTTTTCTGCTTATGTAATGCAAAGGTCGGTAGTAATGTGGTCCCTTGCTTGCTCAGCCTTCTCATTTGGCACTCAGAGTCTGATGTCTGTTTTTTATTGACACTAATGTACAGAAAATCTCCAGTAAGGCTTTGTACAAAACCATGTTATCTTGTGTATCCTCTTATTTGTGTTTTACATACAGAGTTTACTATATAGAGATCTAGAAGACCCTAAAATGGTTTATTTTAATTCTGGTTACGGAAATTTTTTGCAGTCACATTCTCAGACAGGACATGTACATAATAATTAACAGTACTTCTGCTGGAATAGTAAAGTGCTCTTTAGTTAAAGGTGAATATGTAGGACCACACTGAACGGCGTTGTTCTTATTCTTACCTTGTTGGAGAAATGAATACACGTCGTATGATCTGCGTCCCGGGGGAAGCTGTAGTAAAACAGGACTGGTGAGAAATAGCATGGTTATGCTGTACTTTGGGTTAAGTGGAATATCTGCTGATTTTCATGTCATCACTGTGTCTTGGACTGTTTAGTCTGTGTGGCGATGCCAAGATTTCATAAATGGAGTGACGTCACAGCATTTATTTATTTTTTTTAAAGAATATTATGTCACCTGAGCCTTCTCTGGACATAGTTCACATGCATACAGCAACCTGCAGAGATGAAATACGTGTAGCAGTTTCTGAGTATTGATGCACATGTTTATCGTTCTTTGAAATAGCATCCTATGTCAAGAGGCATGAAAAATTGTTTTGTATACAAATAATAAAAAGTCAAAAGTTGTGTAAACAAGGCCTTCATGGAGAAGTGTGGGGGTATGAAAAAAAACAAACATCCAAACATACCTCTATGCTGCAGCTGTCCCGCATCGGCTCTAAGACTAAGAACTGAGCGATCACATGACAGCTGATTGATCTGCTTGGAGCAGAGAGTGGTGACTGTCAGTCACTACTCTCCGCTCTGCTCCTTAAGTGCTCATTGGATTGGGAAGGAGGTGGGAGTAGCCAATCAAGCAATAATTCAGGCAGCTTGGTGGATTCCACCAGTACTGTCGGGATCCTTCCAGAGCCTGGAGCCACTTTACCTTGTCAGCTGACAGCGGGTATAGTGCACTATCAGCTGACTCTGGATTACAGGAGAACAAAAGTAGGGCCAGCCATACACAGAGCAAAGTTCTTTCTTGCAACCACGGGTTTAGATTTCCCCCATTGTTGATGTGGGAATCCCTCCTGCCAAGGACCATTGTCTTCTCCCAGCAGGGGAGGGCTGGGAAAGTCATCCCGGCCAGGAGAAGAAAGTGATTATCGCTAGCGGCTATAGCAGCCGCTTGCAATAATCATAAGAGAATCTGGCAGGCTGGTTGTACCCAAAAGGAGCGATTGATCAACTTGGTACATTCAGCTAACTCAGGGAATGGCGTCTACCCTTCTAAATGGCTGTGACTGGTATTATTGTATTTATCATACACAGGAGAATACACCAGCAGTCTCCTTTGCAGACGTAATAGTCTTATTTTATACTAGGGAGATCTCACTGTTGAAATGTTCAAGATGTATAGAAAGCCAGGGACCTGCTTATTCTGGGCTCCACCTAAATATCCCATAAATATTACCAGCCTAAATATCACTTTTGGGTGAACTGACCCTTTTAACAAAATTAGAGCCAAGTAGCACCTACAGCCATGATCAGCGCTAGGCCCAGGGTGGCCACCCGCCTTGATATCACTTCCGTCAGCCAGTGGGCATAATTCATGACTAGTTATTAGACAAAGCCAGAACTGCAGTATTTTAAAACAAAGATCATTGATGTAACGGCTGGATTTTCAGAAGGGCTGTCTTCTGAATTCCTCTTGGCTAAGTATGTATAGGAAATTGCAATTTATTCAAACACAAGCTTGCAAGTCACAAAGACACCTCCAGCTCAGCAACATAAAGCTTGTCTGCTTTTATCATTAATGATATTAATAGTGCTCTGGCTATGTGTGCTGACATTGTATGAGGGATTTAAATAATGGCTGCAGTGATTTCTTTGCAGTCGTCTGTATGTGCTGGACACAAGAGGAGATGGCTCCAGTTGCAACAGCACTTGGCTGTAAAGGAAGAATAGCAGAGAAAACTGTCTGATTACCGAGTCCAAAGATCGCAGGCTGCACTGCTTCTATAGCTAGAAGGAAAGAGCAAGGTCCATTTAAATGTAGACAAGCCGGCTGCAGTTTGTACAGTATGCTGGTAGCGTATTGAGCTTGGCTTCCAGTCCTTGTGTAACTCATTAGCTGCTAGAAGATCTAGCTTCACCTATTAACTGCTGCTGCAAAAGCATAGAGCAAAGAGTAGAATTCAAAGTGTCCATAGCAGCCAATCAGATCTAGGCTTTTTAATTTTAGAATTTGAATGTGATCCGATTTAAATCAAGCTTATACAGTACATGAATACATAGAAAAGAGATGACGTATAAATATTAGATCCCCATAGCAAGCAATCAGATTCCTGTTTCAAAGAATACTTAAATGTTGACTGACTGCTAGGGGGAAACTCTTCTTTGCCTTGTAAAATAAAAACCATACACCTGTATTTAAGCAGGAAAGACCTTTGCATGAAAAAGGGTTCCTCATATTTTGCACCAGTTGCGATTTCATTGTTTCACTGTGCTGTTCGAAACATGTTAGACTAAAAGGAAACTGGTCACAAGAAATATGACGCTTGCTATTGCTGTTCTCTTTTTGTAGATTGCTAGTTGCAAGGCTTTGAAATCTGAACTTTTGGTCCACTTGGGCTTGGATAATTGATGCCATGGCAGCGGCCATATTTCTCTCATGATAGGAAACCACAAAAAGCAGTGTGACTTGGCAACATTCAGTACCTTTTATATATTATGTGTCCTGCCCTTCAGTAGATGGTTCACACCAGATACGTTGGGTTGCGCTGGAAATATGGAAAGCCTTGGCCAACACATAGACATGGCAAAAAGCCTTGTCCCCTATTACGGCAGATCACACCGCCCGCTGCGGCCAACAGACATGAATGAAATGC
The DNA here is from genome assembly GCA_037952925.1 of Lithobates clamitans. Taxonomy (NCBI): domain Eukaryota; kingdom Metazoa; phylum Chordata; class Amphibia; order Anura; family Ranidae; genus Lithobates; species Lithobates clamitans. The sequence goes on along the minus strand of JBBGZY010000004.1, from coordinate 3,152,492 downwards.
CTTTTTTGTAAGATTTTAATAACATTCTAAACAAAAAAGGTTACAGTGCATCCATGTTTCTCTGCTGTACATCAGCGGTAGTGCCTGCTGCGTCCGTGCCTATACATTGTACATCAGGGGTAGTACCCGCTGCATCTGCGCATCTGCATTGTACATCAAGGGGTAGTACCCGCTGCATCTGTGCCTCTGCATTGTACGTCAGGGGTAGTGCCCGCTGCATCTGCATTGTACATCAGGGGTAGTACCTGCTGCATCTGCATTGTACATCAGAGGTAGTGCCCGCTACATCTGCGCATCTGCATTGTACATCAGGGGTAGTACCCGCTGCATCTGCGCCTCTGCATTGTACATCAGGGGTCGTGCCCACTGCATCTGCACCTCTGCATTGTACATTGGGGTAGTGCACGCTGCATCTGCGCCTCTGCATTGTACATCAGGGGTAGTGCCCGCTGCATCTGTGCCTCTGCATTGTACATCAGAGTAGTGCACGCTGCATCTGTGCCTCTGCATTGTACACCAGCTGTAATGCATGCTGCATCTGTGCCTCTGCGTTGTACACCAGGGGTAGTGCACGCTGCATCTGTGCCTCTGCATTGTGCACCAGGGTTAGTGCACGCTGGATATGTGTCTCTGCATTGTACACCAGTGGAGGTAAATGCTTCTGGTGAAAGCAAACCCTTACTGCACAGCTCATGCAGCGTTCGAGTAGCCCAGCTGGAAAGCCTTACCCAAAATATGGACATGGCAAAAAGCCTTATTTCTATCACAGAAGTTCAAACCACTGTGCTGTGGCCAATAGAATTGAGCACATTTTCTGTGATATTTTAATAAAGTTCTAAATAAAAAGGATCCGGTGCATCTGCACCTCTACACCAGTGGTAGTGCACGCTGCACCTGCACCTCTGCATTGTACACCAGCGGATGTTGGGGTAGTGCACCCTGCTGGTGTGAACAAGCCCTTACCAAAAAATCCCATGCAGACCTAGTACAGGAAAACACATCTAGTGATGGCAACAATACCCCTTCTTTGAATACTTGACATGCAGTCCTACATGTTAAAGCATTTCAAATCACCTGATACTGAAAGCGGTAGTAAAGTCTCAAAAAAAAAAAAAAATTCTTCATTGCATACTAGCACATTATGAAAAACTTACCGTACCTTAAAGCGAAGCCCTCTAGCAGCGTGCTGTCACCTCTGACATCTTCACCTGATCTACCTTCCAGGAAAGGATTATTGAGATCAGGAATATTTAACAGATAATTTAGCTTGCAAAGGGGGTTATTTACTAAAGGCAACTCTACAACACTACAAGTGCACTTGGAAGTGCAGTCGCTGTAGATCCGAGGGGGACATGCAAGGAAAATAAAAAACAACATTTTAGCTTGCACATGATTGGATGATACAATCAGCAGACCTTCCCCTCATTTCAGATCTAACCCTCAGATATATAGCGACTGCACTTCCAAATGCACTATCAGTGCACTTGTAGTGCTAAGTGGATTTGCCTTTCGTAAATAACCCCCAGTGCATCCAAATGCTTTTGTACAGCCTACATGCAGGGGCACAACTCATGGGTTTTTTAGGAAGGGACACCCTAAAAAAAATTTTTTTGACAGACCGATGCTTTAGCCAAGTCATAGGTGATTCATTTTAATTGAGAACAAATGAATAATTGACAGTCATCTGTTTTTTTTATGGTAGAGAAGCACCCTTGCATTTCACTGAGATCGAAGGCTGAAAATTGTAGTTTTTTTCTGTTGCTCGGTGTTGAAACCGCAGCCTACAGTGTTCACATTCCATGATTGCACTGGCAAAAGGCAGCAAGCAAGCCAGCTAAGGGAGGAGGGCTGTTTCTTCTCCTCCTGACAGAGTACAGCATGTTCTCTGACTACCGTCTGCTGCTAGACTCAAAGTTTTCAGGGAGATTAGGGACACCCCGAAATAGAACCAGATCACAGATTTCATGTGCATTTGCCTTCTTGCGATCGATAGTGTAATGTCCATTGGTGTGTTCATGTGAATTTATTACACAGTAGGAGGATTGTAGGGACTTCAGAGATCCTTACCAACAGCACAAGGATTTAATTGTAATATTGTATGCTGTAGCGGTCTTTTTAACATAGCTTAAGGCAGACAGGTAGCAGCTGATGACAGCAATGTAAATATGTCTAAAAATGTCATTTTGCAACCCTTCTTTTTCTAAAAGAAATGAAAAAGAGTTCATGTCTATGATCACAGTTTTTTAATGTAATATTCCTATTGCATTGCTTGTATACACTGGCATTTGAGGTTCAAGATGACATTTGAGATGCGTTTTCAATGCATTTACATTGACTTGATGGAGCGTTTGAAAGCAAGCAAAAATTTCACTTGAGAAATTCACTTTACACCATACCAATCCCCTCCTCCCTCAACCTCCATAACATTAAAAACTGCACTTTTTATATACAGTTTCTCACAGAAGTGAGTACACCCCTCACATTTTTGTAAATATTTTATTACATCTTTTCATGTGACAACATTGAAGAAATGACACTTTGCTACAATGTAAAGTAGTGAGTGTACAGCTTGTATAACAGTGTAAATTTGCTATCCCCTCAAAATAACTCAACACACAGCCATTAATGTCTAAACCGCTGTCAACAAAAGTGAGTACACCCCCAATTAGCCATTTTCCCTCCCTAGGGTCATGTGACTCATTAGTATTACAAGGTCTCCCGGTGTGAATGGAGAGCAGGTGAGTTAAATTTGGTGTTATCGCTCTCACTCTCTCATACTGGTCACTGGAAGTTCAACATGGCACCTCATGGCAAAGAACTCTCTGAGGATCTGAAAAAAAGAATTGTTGCTCTACATAGAGATAGCCTAGGCTATAAGAAGATTGCCAAAACCCTGAAACTTAACTGCAGTACAGTGGCTAAGACCATACAGCGGTGTAACAGGACAGGTTCCACTCAGAATAGGCCTCGCCATGGTTGACCAAAGAAGTTGAGTGCACATGCTCAGCGTCATATCCAGAGGTTGTCTTTGGGAAATAGACATATGACTGCCGCCAGCATTGCTGCAAAGGTTGAAGGGGTGGGGGGTCAGCTTGTCAGTGCTCAGACCATACGCTGCACGCTGCATCAAATTGGTCTGCATGGCTGTTGTCCCAGAAGGAAGCCTCTTCTAGAGATTATTCACAAGAAGGCCCGCAGACAAGCAGACTAAGGACATGGATTACTGGAACCATGTCCTGTGGTCTGATGTGACCAAGATAAACTTATTTGGTTCAGATGGTGTCTAGCGTGTGTGGCGGCAACCAGGTGAGGAGTACAAAGACAAGTGTGTCTTGCCTACAGTCAAGCATGGTGGTGGGAGTGTCATGGTCTGGGGCTGCATGAGTGCTGCCGGCACTGGGGAGCTACAGTTCATTGAGGGAACCATGAATGGCAACATGTACTGTGACATACTGAAGCAGAGCATGATCCCCTCCCTTCGGAGACTGGGCCGAAGGGCAGTATTCCAACATGATAACGACACCAAACACACCTCCAAGATGACCACTGCCTTGCTAAAGAAGCTGAGGATAAAGGTGATGGACTGGCCAAGCATGTCCCCAGACCTAAACCCTATTGAGCATCTGTGGGGCATCCGCAAACGGAAGGTGGAGGAGTGCAAGGTCTCTAACACCCACCAGCTTCGTGATGTTGTCATGGAGGAGTGGAAGAGGACTCCAGTGGCAACCTGTGAAGCTCTGGTGAACTCCATGCCTAAGAGGGTTAAGGCAGTGCTGGAAAATAATGGTGGCCACACAAAATATTGACAATTTGGGCCCAATTTGGACCAAATTTAACACATCTGCTCCCCATTCACACCTGAGACCTTGTAACACTAATGAGTCACATGACACCGGGGAGGGAAAATGGCTAATTGGGCCCAATTTGGACATTTTCACTTAGGGGTGTACTCACTTTTGTTGACAGCAGTTTAGACATCAATGGCTGTGTGTTGAGTTGTTTTGAAGGGACCGCAAATTTATACTGTTATACAAGCTGTACACTCACTACTTTACATTGTAGCAAAGTGTCATTTCTTCAGTCTTGTCACATGAAAAGATATAATAAAATATTATAACAAATATTACAATTATAACAATTATATTAAAACAAAAATATGAAGGGTGTACTCACTTTTGTGAGATACTGTAATTTATGGTTAACCTTAAAGCCTCCTACTGAAGCTTTCTGTGATACCATTATCATATATCCAGGGGGGCTTCCCCACAGCACCAAAATCTGGTGCTGCCACATCACGGGGCCAGCTGCAAGATCCTGGAAGATACAACCAACTCCCTTTTGGCAAAATAAACAAAGATGGCAGTGCTGGTTGACACATGCAGTGGAAGAAAGGTTGGGGAGAAAAGGACAATGCAGGATTTGTTGGCCTTGTGAGCATATTTTTCATGAATAGAAAATCATCGAGTGTTAGTGGCAATTCCAAATATTGTGCTGGGCTCAGATGGAGATCAGTGTTTGGTGTAGTCTGTATTATCACAACTTCTGATTCATAGTCATTCAGATTATAATAATGGCTGTTCTAGGGATTTAGCTGGTAGAAAAGACATTGTAAAATATTAACAGCACCTCGAAAAAACAGATTTATACTTCTGTCTTTGCTCAGGAATGGGTTTGTTCACACCCTAGAGCAGGGTTTCTCAACCAGAGTTCCATGGAACCCTAGGGTTCCTCCAGAGGTTGCTGGGGGTTCCTTGAGCAATGGTAAATTCTCACTGACACCATTGATCTTTTTCGCTATCTGTAATCGCTTAATTCTTCCCAGTGACCACAAGTGTAAGGAGCATTCTTCCCACTCCATCTTACCAGTGTATCATGAGTTGTACATATAGTAATCTTTAGCTTGTGTCCCCTGAGACCGAAAAGTTATTTCAAGGGTTATTCTGTGTTGAAAAGGTTGAGAAAGGCTGACTTATGGTCACGTACGTGAGTACCTTTAGCGGTTGCCTCTCAAATCCCCACATGCCGGAGTTTGGGGTGTGTTCACACAAGGTGCAGGGAAAGGCATCTTCCAAGGACAACCTTATAACCACATTGAAATGGCACAATAAACAGAACTTCTGTAAACAAAACTGTAAACAAGCGGTAGCGGTAACACACGAGCGGACTTTCTGGCAGAAAAGGTCCGACGGAACGAAGCAGTCGGACATTCCGATCGTGCGCGGGCTTCATCGGACCTTTTCTGTCAAAAAATCTGACGGACCTTAGAAATAGAACATGTTTCAAATGTTTCCGACGGACTCGATTCCTATAAAAAAAACGTTCTTCTGTATGCTAGTCCGATGGACCAAAAAACGACGCAAGGGCAGCTATTGGCTACTAGCTATTGAACTTCATTTTCTAGTCCTGTCATACGTCATCACGTTCGAAGCGATCGGACTTTGGTGGGATCGTGTGTAGGCAAGTCCGTTTCGTCGGAACTCTGTTGAAAAGTCCTTCGGAGTTCAGTCCAACGAGAAGTCTGCTCGTGTGTACGCGGCATTACAGTTAGGTCCAGTTCATGCACATCGTGTTTCCTGAATGGATGTTCAACATGATTCCCATAAAAATGCAACCTCTTCCACTTTCTTTAGCACACACCATTGCAGCATGTTTGGTGTGAACTAAAACAATAGGACAGCAGGTCCCTCGGATTCCTCCTGTATTGAATTGTATTGTAACTGTACTGTCTGCCCCCATGTTGTAAAGCGCTGCGCAAACTGTTGGCACTATTTAAATCCTGTGTAATAATAATAATAATAGATTGCCTTGTTTATCTGTTGAGACTGCAATGGACAACACTTCCTAAAGGCTTGTTTACACCAGATGTGGTGGAACTGTGTTGGGCGGTTATTCCCAATTTGCATATTCGCAAGGCAAAGGGATTGATTTACTAAAACTAAAGCACTCCAAATCTGGAAGCTGGTGCAGCTGTGCATGGTAACCAATCACCATCTAACTTCAGCTTGTTCAGTGAAGCTTTGACAAAAAACCTGGAAGCTCATTGGTTTCTATGGAGAGCTGCACCAGATTCTGAGTGGCCCAATGTTAGTAAATCTCTCCCTAAATGTCTTCAATGTGCTCAGTTCACACCACTGTGTTGCGGTGGTGTTCGGCCACTGTGTGCTGAAAAGTATTGCAAGCAGTACTTTTGTTCCAGCACCGCACAGTGCATGGCAATCCACTGCCTCGCATCGGGCAGCCAGCAATTGAACTTCATGAGATGTCTACGTGACATTTCAATAAAGTTTGTCCAAAAAAAGGAAACGGTGCGATCTGCCGAGCACAGCGCATGTTCACTGCACTGATCCCAGCCGGATCACACCGCACACCAACCGCTGCGCTGTAAGGCTGCAACTGGTGTGAGCGAGCCCTAAAGCTGGTGCTGGTGTGAATGAGATTCAGAGCGGAGCTCAACTTTCTTTGTTAGGCCCCTTTCGCACGGGCTGACCGATCAGGTCTGCCTGTCAGTTTTTCAGGTGGACCTGATCAGACCTTGCACTCTCCCCTATGGAGCGGCGGATGTCAGCGGCGGATGTCTGCTGACATCCGCCGCTATCCGATCTGATCCTGCCCACAAAATCCAGACGGATGGTGGTCCTATTTTCCACCTGTCTGCCGGATCGGATAGCACTGACCTGTCATCCGCCTGCTCAGCGAAGTGATCCCTCAAACGGAGGCGCCCGTGTGAAAGGGGCCTAAAGGTACTTGCACAAATTACTGATGTATGAACATCAGATTAGTGGCAGAAAATTTCTGCATTAAAATATGAGGATGGGCTGTATAATAAACGCCTGTAAGGTGCCTAAAAAATTCTTCCAGCTTTTTCTTGTTGTGTCGTATGTGCATATTTGTGCAAACGCACGTAAAATACTGTCTAGCAATGCATTTTTTTTCATTAATATATATCGTAAGTTCGTGCACCTCTATGTACAGGTCCATTAAGAACAGTTTCCATTTGAATGTATTAAAGGGAACCCGTATCGAGGAGTTGCTGGTTTGAGGCACCTTATAAAACTTGCAGGCAGTTGTCGGCGAGCTGTGATCAGCTACATGCTTGGTTATTTGACTCCTAATATTTTCCACTGTGTGTGTGAGAAGCCTGGCTGTCTTGCCTAGCTGGCTGCAGCGCTGTAGGAACGCCCATGACTGGAGGTAACCTATGCAGATGACTGGGGGTGGATGCTGCAAGAACTGTGAAGGCTACTTCTTTCTCTATGTCTCTCCCCCTCTCTGTATCTTCTTTTTTTTTTTTTTTTCTCTCTGAAGTGCTACACAAACTTGCCACAGCAGGTCTGACTAGTTTTAATTGCCTTCAGGGAGCTGTGGATAGCACTGCTAGACTAAAGTATATATATATACCTGTTTTATAGTTGTGCGGAAAACTGTTTCAAATGTATGGAATAAATGAATGAAAAGTTTATTAGGACGGTTAAGTGTCCACAAAGGCAGGATGCGAACTCCCATCTGGTGTAGAATAGGTCCCCCCCCTTGGGCTGTGCTCCAACGCTCTGCTGGACAGGAGGATCTCTTCTGGGGATTTGTTAAAAGCAGTTATGGATCGGTGAAGACTGCGGCCTTTGTGCACTTTCAAATAATGCAATATTCTGCAGAGGTACAGAGAAAGCTGCAAGCAGTGCTGATGCTATATAGGCAAATAGCTAAAAACATGGAAAATGTTGTACCTGCCAAAGGATTTGGAATTCTGTACAGCCGGTCCCGAGATTTATACAGCCTGGCCAGAAAGCACCCTGTTGAGCTGACTTTCTTTATTATAATTAAAGTGACCATGCCAAGAAAATCTAAATGTACCAGAAAACTATGCCCTGTAGGGCCAGTTCACACCAGAATGTGGTGTGGGAAATCCACGTTCTGTGTGCGTTTCCCACACTGCGTCCAAAATGGACTGCACTTGCGATCTGTAGAGGGTGTCAGTGCACTGCTAACGACAACCCAAACGCAGGTCACAAATGCAGTGCCTTTGCTTGCACTGGATTGCATGGCACAGAAGTACCAAGCGATCCAGATGCTCTGCATTTAAAATAGTGCATGCACTACTTTTGCTGCGGTCCAGCACGGTTTCAGCCAATTCAAATGAATGGGCTGAGATCGCACTGCACCCAGATCGCATGTGAACATTACAAATTCTGGGTGGACCCTCTGCACACCACTATACACCCTTCCCAGCAATGTATGCAATGAAAAACAGGGATTTTTAGTTCACATATATTGCAATACATTGAAATGATTGTAATGTCTTGTGTTTTTTTTTTTTAAATAACAAACATATTATACTTACCTCCTCTGTGCAGTTGGTTTTGCACAGAGCAGCCTGGATCCTCCCCTTCTTGGGTCAATCTTCGCTGCTCCTGGCCCCTCCCTCCTGTCGAGTGCCCCCACAGCCAGCAGGTTGCTATGGGGACACCCGAGCAGAGTCACATCTCCCTGTGTCCATTCAGACAGGAACCCCTGAACCGGCCCCACCCTCTCTCTCTTCTGATTGGCTATCTGACTTTGATTGACAGCCGTGGAAGCCAATGGCACTGCTGCTGTATCTCAGCCAATCAGGAGGGAGAGTCCCAGACGGCTAAGCCACTTGTAGACATCGCTGGAGAGAGATGGGGTTCAGGTAAGTATTAGGGGGTGCTGCTGCACACAGAAGTTTTTTTAACTTAATGCATTAAGATAAAAAAAACCTTCTGCCTTTACAACTCCTTTAAGCTGGCCAACTGTGTCAACATATTCCCTCTTACAGCCAGTCCTACACTGCTCTGCCACTGCAAATGCTATGGTGGACACCATGCCAACATGTGGCATACAGACAAGGTGGGGGAGAGCTTCTACATTCAGGTCTGGTCACTGACCTGTGTTTGTAATGTTAACGTGTGGTCACACCCCTTTAGCACCTGATAGTTTAAATACATGTACCAGCTATTGGGATTTGAGCACAGGTATATATTGTCTCTTTTGTAACGCAGGTTAGTTACCAGATCTGAACCTTGTAGCTCTCCCCCACCTTGTGTCTGTATGCCCCATGTTGGCATAAGTCCACCTTAGCATTTGCAGTGGCAGAGCATTGTAGCACTGGCCATAAGAGGGATTACTTTGACGCAGTTGGCCAGCTTAAACATGTATTGCAATATATGTGAAAGAAATATCCCTGTTTTTCATGACATAGTTTGCTAGGAAAGGTGTGTAGCACATAGTTGCCAACATTGCAAAAAAAAAATTTGGGACACTTTTTTGGCTGTAGGCGGAGCCGTATAATAATTAGGGGGCGGGGCATGCGGTTGTGGGCGTGGCTTAGCAATAAAAAACACAACTGCGGCGCGCAGGATTTGAACACAGGTATATCTTGTCTTGGATCACATGTTGGATTACATGTTGGATCTTGGATCACATGTGAAACATGTGAAACGCACAGGAACGCACAGCGCGTTCCTGTGCAATTCATGTTGTGAACCTGTCCTAAAAGCACACAGTAAATATGTTTCCCATGCCACCAAAGTCTGCTCCAATTCTCTAGGGAGTGTTAATCCACTTGGTTCCCCATAGATTCCAAAGGTACCTCCTGCTGAGCACTGTATCACTACTGGTGCCTGCACATCCAATCAGTTCTTTTCAGTGTATTATACATAGGACTGTATAGGTAGCTTTGTGTTGTTGAGGCAAGTAAACAGATAAGCAGCATTTTTTTCTTCTCTTTAAGTTATGCTATATGAATAGGAACATGTGACAAATATAATGTCACATATATTATACAATCCTCCACCCTCCTCGCATGTGTGGATGAGGGAATCTGTTCAGTTTTTTTCGATCAACACGCTGGCTTATTGAACACAATTGACCCGTGTATGGCCAGTTTTACTAAGCAGGAAGGGAATGGGCAAAAGGAAGGGCCCTTTCACACTGAGGCGGGGGCGGCGTCGGCGGTAAAGCGACGCTATTGTAAGCGGCACTTTACTGTCGGTATTCGGCCGCTAGCGGGGCGGTTTTACCCCCCGTTAGCGGCTGAGAAAGGGTTAAAAACCACCGCAAAGCGCCTCTGCAGAGGCGCTTTGCCGGCAGTATAGCCGCGCCGTCCCATTGATTTCAATGGGCAGAAGCAGTGAAGGAGCGGTATACACTCTGCTCCTTCACCACTCCAAAGATGCTGCTAGCAAGTCTTTTTTTCCCGTCCTGCTAGCGCATCGCTCCAATGTAAAAGCCCTCGGGGCTTTCACACTGGAATCAAAGCAGCGGCATTTTCGGGTCGATTTGCACGCGCTATTATTAGCGCAATAGCGCCTGCAAACCGCCCCAGTGTGAAAGGGCCCTAAGGTGAATTTTTATGCCAGAGTGGCTTTGGATTTTGGGGTTTTTGGATAGGAAAGGTCACCTGGAAGTGCCCCTTGCTCTAAGGCCTCATGCACACAGGGCGTTTGACCATTTCTAGATAACTTTTAAACTGGCAGCAGCAGAACAAAAAGGCTTGTAAAAAGATGTGAACGGCAAGTGCTCGGGCCATGACAAACAAACAAACCACCCCCCTCCCCCTCAGTCGGTCGATCAGTCAAACCTACCATCCGCGTCCATCGCTCATCCGCCCACCAGCCCCGCACTTGGCCCCTCTAGGTCGCGGGCAGCTTCATTTCCTTTCTGCGTCTCCTCCTCCTCGGCAGCTTCACCCTGTGTCTCCTCCTCCTTGGCAGCCAATAAGGTCACTTCTCCTCTCAGCCAATCGGGAGGAGAACCAGGAAGACAATAGCGAATATAAATTTGCTATTGTCACACAACTGGGTGGGCTCAGGGCGCAGTGCTCTGCTCCTTGAGCCCTCCCTTTTTTGAAGCGAATTAGAGTACCAATCATGTGCTTCAAAAAAAGAAATAAAAACCGATTGAAATCAATGCGTTTGGCGCCCTGCATGTAGATTAGGGGCTGGCGCATGGATTAGGGGGGAGGTGCCCCTGCCGCCACTGACTGCCTACAAATGCCTCTAAATGACTGTGTGCATGGACACAAAGGCAACTAGACTGTGCACTCTGCAAATGCAGTTGCTCCAGAGCTTAGTAAATTAGGTAAAGCTTCACTTTGCAAAAAATACCCAATCATATGCAAGTAAAAAAAAACAGCATTATAGATTGCACATGATTGGATGATAAAAGTCAGCAGAGCTTCTGCTCATTTACTAAGCTCTGGAGCAACTGTCCTTGCAGAGTGCAACTGCATTTTGCAAAGTGCACAGTTTATTTGCCTTTTGTAAATGAACCCCAATAGCCTGATACTTACATTGAATGCAAAGCATCATTTATGCTGGTGGCTGCTCTCTCCTTTTCATTCCACTGCCCCACCATACCCCTGCAAGGGTAATCTTTTTGGTGCTATAGGGGTTAATACGAATAGTTGGGCCTGCACAGACGCCCATCAAAAGTGCTGACTATACCCTCCCTTTTGTTGATTACAATTTTTATAGCTTTAGAGGTGTTTTTTTTTTTTAGAATGTATTATAGTAAGTGGTATGATTTTTTTCCCCTTAGATTTTCTTATTAATGACAATTATATTGAATAAAAATGTGCATTTTGTGTTAAATATTGCACTGTGGAAGCATATACAAATTAAACTGTAATGGCCTTTTTGTATGTTTACCATTAAAAATGTTCCATCCAAATGACTCATCCTTTATTCACTCTCCTAGACACAGGTGAAATGATTAAAATATAGTACATGATGAAGTAAAATCTGGATATTTTCAAATAAAGGTTTAATGAGGTGTCAATCCAGGTTCATTGCCTAATTTGCCCCTATGGGTATTATTATATCTGTAAAATAATACGGAAGCTAAATAGAGGAATACAAACAGAATCATATTACCAGGAGGGTGTAAAAAAAAATGATTTTAATGAATGCCGCACAAGAAGGTCTATTCTGCGCTTTACAGGGTCTGGATGCAGATAGGCATGGTATTGTGGTGGCATTTTGTCCGCTTTCATGCTGCCAGTGCAGTTTTGGAGGCTCTATTGACCCCAGCATTTCATGCAACAATCCGCTCAATGTGATGCGAAAACAAGCCCAAGAAACAGAGAGGACTGAAAAGGAACATATAGTGTTTTTTACCATGTTGTTTATTACAAAGATGACATTTAAAAAAAAATCTTGTTCTTTTTTTTTAAAGTAATTTAAATATTGCATAACACGTATGCGCGGCAGCAAAAGGGTGGGCTTTAACGCCCGTACGACACACAGTGTTGCCAACCGTCAGTATTTTTACTGGCAGCCAGTAAAAAACAGGCAATTTTCTCCTGCCAGTAAATACCAGTAAAAGGAAAAAGTTACCAGTAAAAAATATGGCTGTGATGTTCGGCCTGGTCCAGAGCCGGTGTCTTGCCGAGAATGTTCCCTCGGCGGATAAGTTCCCCCCCTGTACTGCGCAGGCGCAGCGCCTGCGCAGTACATACCACTCTCAGCCGCCGGAGATAGCCGAAGCTCAAATGCTTCAATCAGCTGTACACGGCGCCTGCGCTCTGGGTCCAGGTTCCTTCCCCACCATCCAAGTGGACCTAGAGGGGGAATCTAAAAGTGCCGAGCGCAGCGAGGCCGTGCCCGAATCGTGGCGAGCGAAGCGAGCCCGCGAGGGGCCCTCTTACAGGCGCCGTGTACAGCTGATTTTCAGCTGTTCTGCTTCGGCTATTTCCGCCGATACCTACTGCGCAGGCGCAGTAGAGGGGGGAACTTATACGCCGAGCGGAACTTTCTCGGCAGAACACCGGCCGAGACCATCCGAGTGCCTGCTACAGTGTGTTCAGGCAGCTCTGGTGGAGGCGGTGCCTGAGCTTGTCGTGTGATGTCATGTTGCAAGGGAGCCAAGCAGAGCGGCCAGAGCCTCGTGTGTGGGTCTGCAGGACAGGAGCAGGGCAGGTCGGAAGCAGGACTGTCAGTGCTGTTTAGACTGGAGTGGACTGAAGGGACCAAGAGTCAACTTCATGTGTGTGTGTACACCTTCCTATTCTAATTTCTTGCCATCCCGAGTCCTGTCCCTGAGCTACTTACTTACTATATTGAAAATAAAATAAGAAATATGTTTTTTGCCCTAATATCTACCTTAAATCGCATTGCTAATTGCATATTGTACTTGTTTGTAGCCTAAATACTAGAATTTGCACTTAAAACTGTAATTTTGTAACTTTTAGAAATGCCAGTAAAAACTTGGCTGTGCCAGGAAATTTTGGGTGTCATGTCAGTAAATTTCAATCTGGTAGGTTGGCAAAACTGACGACACATATATGCATCACTGGGTGGAAGATGTTTCTTTGCTGAGAGTGCACTCAGTGTGCGCTCCCAATACAGAGACAAAGATATCAAAGACGGCTCTCTGTCCCATTAATGATCGGTAGTTGGCAGGACCGACTCCCAATTGGCTGTCACAGGGGTCACATGTTTGCCTTTGTGCCCTGCGGGTGTTCAGAACCTTTTAAAGGAACCCTGGAATAGGTGGAAGAGGTAAATATTACTATCATGTTGCCATCCACCAGGTGGAGCTCTGGTTTTCTTTTAACATAATTTGTTTAATTACTTTTCAGCTGTGCAGAAGAAAAAAAAAGCAGCCCAGAAGGAGATTTTTTTGTCAGACAAAGTGAAATGCAAAATAAGCAGTGCTACTGGGCTGCGTGTTTAGCTAACCCAGTGTGCTCTTGGAAAGACTGTCATGAATATAGTACTTATCTGTAAAACATAGATTATTTATAGTTGAATTAAAAAAGCAATGTGAAATCCTAAAAAACTAAAATGGACTCAAGACTATACCAGTTTCTGTTCAAGTACACTTTTTGACACCTACTGTTTGTGGGTACTCTGCAGAATTAACATCTATAAGAACAAGCCCTAAAGCCTCGTACACACAGTACGAAAATCAGAAGGGGATTGTCGATTGACAGGCTGTTGTCCGAAGTTTTTACAGTTAGTACGCTCCTTTCAACAATTCTTTTCCAATTTTCGGCCAACAAATGTTGGATGACAGGCTAGTAAATTTTTGTCAAACGACAGCTCCAAATCTGTCACACAAAAGTCGAAAGTACCAACACGCATGCTCAGAATCAATGCTCACCAAACATGAAATTAGCAGAAGGGGCCCAAAAGGTGGCGCTCAAGAGATGAAATTCCTCGTAGTACGTCACTACGTTTGTGTTTGTGGCACGACAATTTGTGTAACGTTAGTATGCAAGACAAGATCCTGGCACATGCCCTTTTGACAAAAATCAGATGTCCAACAATCGTACCGTGTGCATGAGGCTTAAGTCTAGGTTTACACTTGTCCCATTGTCCCATTGAAGTCTATGGGGCCAAAAATGCAGCAAAACAAGCCCTTGCACCTATTTTTCCACACAATTCGCACAAAAGCATGTTACATGGATGTGAACGGTCCCTATAGACAATAAAGGTATTCCTCTTGTCTTGAATTGTCACACAATTACCAAATGGTGGCAGGTGTAATCGGTGATTGATTATTTGTAAGGTTGTCCTGAGCGCGTAAAGATTTTGACTGTACAACCCTACATCCTCACATAGAAAACCATGAGATAGCATAAATTATCATGCAGAAATACTTCATATTTCAGTTTGATCAAATAAAACCTTTTTAAATGTATCCATCCATTTTTTTTTTCTTTTTTGTGATGCAAGGTGCGTCCATGTTTTATTGATTAGGTCAGTCTGTGTCTCTAACCATATGGGGATTTTTCTGAGTCTGATTGTAGCATGGTTGAGTACAATGAAGAGGATCGTTGAAGCCTAGCACACTGGATCCAGGCCTGCACATTGCTCACATATTAGATCCGTCGATTGCTTTCAGCTCATCTGCCACACAAGTGGAGGGCAGTAAGCAGTGTGACTTGTACCCTGTTTGAGGTATAATAGTAATGAGTTCTGTGATATATTCGCCTGTCGTAGAAGAAAAACCCTTTCTAATTCTTCATTGACTGGTGTTCTTCTCTGGAAGTGTACATTGCTCTCCTTCTAGTAAACTGTCACCCTTCTGCCTCCATTGTTTCCTGCGTACTGTACTTGCATGTGATGTCTGCACAGATTTTTCTAATTGTACAGCAGTGAAATATGTTGGCACTTTATAAATGCTGGATAATAATAGTCCCTCACATGAAACTGGGTGTGTTGCTTCCACATCTATGAGCATTTAAAGGAAAAATGTATTCTACCAACAAATAACCGTTTACTTTCACTTTGTTAATTTTTGTGCATTTCATTCGGCCAGTTCCTTTCTGTATTTTCAGAGATTTTCAGTAACGATCTCTTTTCACTTGTCGTCTGCAGGCATTTTGTAGGTTATGAATCAGTTCACAGCAGGTGTACCGGCTTTCTGTAGTGATGGGGAAAGGGCGGTGTTGGAATGAACTGAATTCAGTGTAATGGCTAGTTTGTTAGCGATTAGGAATAATTGGAATACAATGTGGATATGATTATATCATGACTCAGGCTCCATTCACACTAGCGCGTTTTTTGATGCATTTTGCATTTTGCAGAAATGCACGGGAATTTTTTAACATGGGTTCCTATGGAACATGTTCACATCAATGCCTTTTTGTTTCTCTGCATTTTTGGAAAGGGTCAGGGACTTTTTTTCATGCAAAATGCAGCGTTTTGCATGTAATAGAATTCAATGGACAAGCATCAAAAACGCAAGTGCACCGTTTTTGGTGCGTTTTTGGTGCGTTTTTGCCGTTTTTTTTATTTTCTTTGTTTTTTTTAAATTTTTTTTAAGACTGTAAAAAAAAAATGTAAAAAAAACCAAAAAAAAACGCAAAACGCAAATCGCGGCAAAATCGCGGCAAAAACGCTGCTCAAAAACGTGGCAGGCATGAAAAAAACCTCCAAAAACGCTCAAAAGCAACATGCATAGGTGTGAATCGAGCCTCAAGGCCTGATTCACACTTCTGCAGGTTGCAGTTTGCATATTGCAGGTACATTTTGCGTTTTTCAATACACATCTTTAAAGCATTGAAGTCTATGGAACCAACAACCAGAAAAAAAAACCCTGGCCCTTTCCATAAAATGCACAGATGTGAACTATATCCATAGGAAACCATGTTAAATTGACTGTAGTGTATTTCTGCAAAACTGAAATCGCACTAAAAAATGCATTGGTGTGAACCAGGCCTTAACCATAGATACACTTTTTTCTGTTCAAAAATTTTTTATTGAAAAGAAGACACAGAGATCAACAGGCAATATACAACATATAACAATGAGATTTATACATGTTTTTCCCCTGCGTCAACATTGTTACATCAAATTTCGGGGATATGTCGTAAACCGGAAGTCCGGGGACTTAATTTTCGCAGAGATGACTGCGGACTCATTATAACTTTTCCATTTACAACTAGAAAACAAAACAACAAAAAGAAAGCAAAAGCGAAAGGTTTATACTTTCGCATGAAAAGTAAATCTGCGAACATGTACAGAGTCAAAATCTGTTAGACGTTTTGTTATCTGTAAATGATATTACCATTGATATAACCGTAAGAGGGATAGTAAGTAGAAAAGAAAGAGTAAGAAGAGTGGTAGGCACCGAGGAGCATAGATACACTTTTTAAAGAGGAAGTAAACCCCGATGGGTTTTACTTCCTCTTTTGCTCCCGGCAAGGCCTGCAAGTTAAAAGCATAATGGGCTAGTAAGCATAGCTTACTAGCCCATTATGTGATACTTACCAGCAAACGAAGCCCGCGCTGTCCCCTGTGCAGGCCGCGTTCATCTTTGCCCCTCTTCCTTCCAGTAACCACGGTTTCCGGCTCTGTGACTGGCCGGAGCCGCATGACGTCATTCCCGCGCATGCGCGCCGGAGCCATCAGTCACGGCACACGCTGGGGAAAAAACGGTGCGGTGGTCCATTTCTTCACGGCGCATGCGCCGATGACGACATCGGCGCACTACAAGTGAAGTATCTCCTAAACGCCACACGTTTAGGAGATATTTCCACTACCTATAGGTAAGCCTTATTCTAGGCTTATCTATAGATAAAAGTAAGACAAAAGTCTTTACAACCACTTTAAATGCACTCTATGTACCATGTACATGAATGGCCTTTTCGTATCTACTCTGTTTTGTTGTGGCTCAAGGCAGAAAAGGGGTGATCTCTACTGCCGCACATCCATGGAATTTTTCACCTTAATACATGCTATGTGTTAAGGTGAAAAACCTTCTTTGCTGCAGCTCCCCCCCAGACTCCCTATTTTACTTACCTGAGCCTTGTCTGATTCAGCAATGTGTACGAGTGCAGCGACTCCAGCCGCTGTCTCTCTCCTCATTGAACAGATTGATAGCAGCAGGAGCCATTGACTCTCGCAGCTGTCCAGCAAATCCAGTGACACGGGAGCAGGGTCTGTGTCAATGGACGCAGCAGCGGGAAGTGAGCCCGCAGGGGTTCCCCCATGGGAAGGGACATTTTATGGGGGCACCCAATGAAGAGGAGGGGCCTGGAGTGCCGGCGGCGCCCACCAGAAAAAGAGGATCGGGGCTGCTCTGTGCAAAACGATTGCACAGAGCTGGTAAATATAGGCATGTTTGTTTATTTATTTATTTTTTTTAAAATGAGGGTTACAACCCCTTTAATTACCACCTTAATTAGCCACAGAACCTGTGTAATTAATATGTGTACCTGTTGCCCCTGATGTAAACCATTCTTATAAAGCATTATGGTGCACACTGGCCAAATAAATAGCAGCATCTTAATACAGAGCTGTAGCATAGCCCTGATGATAGTATAGTTCCTTCTTAACGCAAAAACTTTTTTTTTTACTATACCAAATGTCCCAAAATTACAAAGAAAACATCCAAACCTTAGGTTAATATCCCCAGCAGTATATGTAATGTGTCATTTGTAGTGGTCCTAATGCTGTTAGAACCCTGAAGGAGGTGTTTTAGCCTATTTTCCCAGTTGTACTTCAAACATTCCCTTTCGCCGATCGAGCAGTCACTGATTGTGAGTCACTGGCTCTTTGTCCTGGGCTTCAGAGGCCCTGTTGCTGGACGTCACAACTGTATTGCTGCTGAAAAATGTTTATGGAGGATTGTGAGAGCAGAATAAGAAACTGCTGGCAGAAGTCTGATAGTGATTGCATACCATATGTCTAAATACAGCTCTATTAAAGGAAACGTGCCGAGAGGAATATGCAAGCAGTCATTGCTGATCTCTTATTCTGAAAATGCTAGCTGCCTGGCAGTCATGCTGATCTGGGTACTAGTCCAGGAAGAATTATACAGATCTCTGGTTCTGCCTTCACTTGTTGCATGATTGTTCCAGGTCAATGACTAAGAATGTACTGAAGTGAGAGAAAAACGGTCAATCAGTATTATTAGGAGGTGGTCAGTGGTAGCTGCTCATAGTTCTCCCAGTGAGGGGTTCCTATAAATACTCATCTGAGAGCTAGGGTTGGAAGATATAAATTTGTATGGTTGTCTGTTCTGCAAAATACAGTTATGACTGTTTTGACTACCTTTTATCAAGTGTATTTTTATTAAAGTTCAAAATGAGTTTAAAAGCACAGGTATATTCAATGGGATTGCCAGCTCTACACTTGCAGTATTATTGGTCTGCCATACATGTTGGTAGGTAGAGATGAGTTTGGGCATCCTCCAAACTCCCCTCTAACCTGAACTTCAAATTTCCACTTTTTTATACTCCAGTGAGCTGTGGGCCGGGTCATGGGATTGATAACAACAATAATGAAAAAAACCCCAAAAGAAAAGTAAGTTAAAGAAATACATGACAAGGGTAGCTTAGAGCTTACCCTGCTAAATACCACTTACCTATTTATACCATACTGCTCCTTAGACCCCTTTCACACTGGGGCGGTTTGCAGGCGGTATTGCGCTAAAAATACCGCCTGCAAACCGCCCCTAAACAGCCTCCGCTGTTTGTTCAGTGTGAAAGCCCGAGGGCTTTCACACTGAAGCGGTGCGCTGACAGGACGGTGAAAAAAGTCCTGCAAACCGCTTCTTTGGAGCGGTGAAGGAGCGGTGTATTCACCGCTCCTAAACCGCTCCTGCCTATTGAAATCAATGGGACAGCGCGGCTATACCGCGGCAATACCGTACGACTGATTTTAACCCTTTTTCGGCCGCCAGCGGGGGTTAAAACCGCACCGCTAGTGGCCGAATACAGCTGCAAGAACGACGGTACAGCAGCGCTAAAAATAGCGCTGTTGTACCGCCGACGCCCCCACCGCCCCAGTGTGAAAGGGGGCTTAATGCAACTTAAATAACCACACAACACCTGAGGTGGGTTAAATGGCCAACATGGCCTTTATTAATAACCAACTTTTCTTTTACAATACATAATGTAAACACCCACCTAAACTTCACTATGCTCACTGAAAATGTATAACTTTTTTTAAGATCCAAGGCGGTACCAGTGTATCCACAACCCTCTTTGTTTGTGTCCGAGGCCCATCTAACTGAGTTGCCACCCCAGCCGCTATTTATAAAGACTCAGGGCCTAAACCCAGCTGACCTCAGCCACCCCTGGGTCCTTAATCTACACGGTCACTAGCCAGTGAACCGTTCCCACTCGAGGATACCATACCTGATGGTTCCCCACCATTTACCCAGAATGCATCACATTCTACCACCGCCAAGGATCCCAAAATGACCCCTTTTACCATTCAAATGGAAAACCCTATACCACCATACCTGTATGCAGGGCGGGAGGGAGGGAAGCTCTTGACCAGTTCAAAAGACTGTTACAGCCCCACCCACTCCTCCTTATTTTATTAACTACTGGCTCCCCCCCTTTGCACCAAATATTAACCAATAATAACCTTTTAATTAAACCTATATGCCACACCTTAAACCTGACCTTGCTGGCTTGCCTTATCACCCTGTCATGTCCCCCTCTGCTGACTCGTTCCTTCTCAGCTACGGGCTTCTCTAACATATTAGGAAATGTTAGGCCGCAGCCCTTTATTGTGGTTAACAACATATCAATTCAACCAATAAAACTGTATTAAAAATGAATAACCATAAACCAAACCAAAAGCTTTTAAATAAACACGGAACACCGAAAGTTACCGCGCTAAACATAGCTGGTCTGTAACCAGTCCAATACCCCCAACAAAGGGTAGCCATGACTAGGGAAGAGCTAAGCTTAATCGAAGGTTTATCTTCTGATAGGAACCTTCAAACAACATTTTTTAAAGGTGAATCAGATCCACAATTGGTTGCCTGGTTTTCCCTCCAAAATTCCAGGGCCTGACAGATCTGCCAAGTGACCGCTGATTAGAAAGTCCCTGCCTGGAGACAGCTAACAAGGGCGACCTGATTGAGACAAAAGAGAGAGCTTGAAACCGCCCAATACGAAATCCATATCAACCCCCTTAAATTAAGGCACAACTTTTTTTTAGTTTTGGATAGAGGGGAGATGGATTAGAACACTTGACAGATTTTATTGCTGTCTGTGTTTCAATTATGGAGATTCACCCTCTCTTTTTGTCCTGTTTACCATTATCATTGAAAGTGAAAGTAAAAGAAAATCCCACATTTTGGGTTGTCCCCAGAAAAGTAATAGAGAGGAAATCTTGGGAACATTAGTTCTGATGACTTGGGGGTCCCCAAGAGATTCCCTTAATGTGTAAGAATTTCCTTCCACTTCCTGTTTGGCTATGGGACAGGAAGTTAAGGTAAATTTCCCCAATGGGACAAAGATAACAAAAAATAAACCTTACAGGGGTTATAACCCTCCCTTACTCTGTCCAAAATGGAAAAACAAAATGTTGCCTATAGTTCTACTTTAGTTTAAACAAAAAGGGGTGCCAGGGGTTTGCCATCCCATAGGGCCGCTTTTAGATTCTTGTGGCCCCATCATTCCCCACCCAATAGCTCACAGAAGCTGCGGGGTGGCCTGCAGCTCATCGGAGTACAAAAAAGCAGGAGTATGGGTTAGAGATGAGTTTAGAGGACACCCAAGCTCTACTCTACTAGTTGGCCAGGGGATGTTATATGCAAAAATGAGAAGATTCAGCTGTGCAAAGGTGATCCGAGTATTCGGAGAGGAGATTATGTCATCTAGAAAGGAGTATGGCAGTGTGGTGTACTCTCAAGGCATAGCCATAGCACTGCCATAGATACATTCCTGTTATAAATACATTATTTATGTGGCAGTCATTATCTAGGTAAAAAACGAAGCTAAGAACAGTGTGTTGTAGCCATTCATTTTGAACAGCATCCCAGTGCACCTAGCCAGAAAAACCACAATGCACGTGCATTTTAGTACTTCGATAACCATCTTTGTCTTGTAGTGGGTTGGCTTGTATAATTGCTGTTTGTGTCTTTAAAGTGTTACTAAACCCAGGACCCTGCATTCACTATATCTGGTCTCCCACAGTACACAGAACATGGAAATGCAATTATTTTAGTAAATATAAACGGCTAAATACCTTTTCTCATCAGCAGTATATAACAGTCTTGTGCCTTCTATCAGTGTCTGGCTGAGTACTGGTTAAAGCTTGTAAGAGCAGTTTATTCTTCTCTGACTGTCCTATGAGGCTGCAGGACTCCTGACCCTCTGTCTGGACAGTGCTGATTGACCCTGTGCCGATCACATGCACCCTCCCAAAAAAAAACCTCTCTAGGAATACACATCAAACTGAGCATGTGTAGAGTGCCTCCAAGGCTCTGTACTATCAGGAGGTGGATTGGGAAAAGTAAAAGAAGGGGAAGATCAGAGAAGACAGACGCAAACAGCCTTTTTACACAATGTGAAGGATTAACCCCTTAACAGAAACAATAATAAACAAAATAATAAGACAAAGCACAGTCAGTACATTTCAATAGGCATTCTGACAAGATGACAAGGTGCCAAACAAAGGAAAGGTATGCAGTTCTGGTTAGAAGAGGAAAATACAGCCATAATACTCTCTGAACCAAATATAGAAATATAAATAGAAATTAAAAAAGGGGGAGCATATGAAAAAAAGGGGGGGGGGGAACGGGAGAGAAGGGGGGGTACAAGTAACTGATTACCAAATAGACTGTTCACAAAGCTCCCTGAGATGTCAAACCATATGCATCAATCCAATGCGACCAAACCTTTCTAATTTCTGCTATTTTTTAGCCTATATAATGGCAAGACAGCATTTACTGCCGCTATCCAGGTATCTACCGTTGGTGGGGTACGTTGTTTTCACTTGAAGAGGATTTCCCTTCTAGCATAATATAAAGCATAGAAGAGAAACAATTTTAGATGCCTAGTGGCGACAACATCGCTACTTGCCAGCAGCACACAAGCCGGATCTTGCCCAAGGGAACAAGTCACCAAAATTATTCAAAACAGCTATCACCTTCTGCCAGAATGGACGGATGTGGGGATACATCCATACCATATGGTAGAAAGTACCAGGGGGGGGATTGACAACGCGAGCAAAAGGGGCTAAGGATTAACCCACGATGAGTATAACAAGCATGCTTTACTGCATACACAGGCTGATTTTACTGCTGTGGCTTTAGTAACACTTTATAATATGTATTGTGGAGCTTTGGCAGCTCATTTGGGGGGGGGGGGGGGCCAGATTAACGTTACACCCATAATTAGGGTGTGACATAAAAAACATGGTTGCATTCCTCAAAAGCACCCTCACGTTTACCTTAATTTCAGTGTGCTTTTCTCTAGAGGATCCAGTTGATTTTTGAATATAGCGATGGTGTATGTGGCTCCGCCCACACAACTGCGTCATCCATTCACAGGCCTTACTAAATGAAAAAACTACAAGTACCAATTTCTGCCACGGCAGAGGGACTCTGAACTCTCAAAGTCCCTTATAGTCTAAGGATTACTTCCTCCATCCCACAATAGATGTCTGTATCTCTGTATGGCCTTAGGCCCCGGATGTCAACAATGCAGAAGCCTATGCATTGCACCCACAATGCACTGCTCACAGTTGCAATGCTCTGCAGGCTTCAATACAAACTTTGGTAAATGCACATTTTTGCTTTATTAGTGTGGGCCCATTCGGTACATTTTCGCAAAAGCTTGACTATGTCTTTTAATGCAATGCATGTTAGTGTGCAAAATGCCAATGTGCAGTATAGTGCAATGCATCAGGATAGTCTGAATGGACCCTTCACATAAATGTTTAAGGGGGGAAAAAAAAGAATTGTAGCTGCATGGCCGGCACGGTGAGTTTTCAGCTCTTACATTACTGTGATACCAAAGCACCTGAATTTACTGGGTAGTTGGGGGTGCAAGACACAGACTCCCACAATGTATGATCAGTGCCTGATCATTCGTTGTCTAGGCCAAGTGTTGTAAAGTGGGGGCACAGGGGGAGCTTGTTTACCTCTGTGCCAGTTTCATCTTACAGAAATGAGTTTAGGAGGACTTCAATGGCGGATTTGGTAGTGGGGAAGATAAAAGTAGGGGCAAACATCTTATGCTACGTGTTATGCAGTTGTTGTCCTCCTTTTGGCTTTTTTGCCTTTAGCTTACTTATCTATACAATGTAAATGCGTGCGTTTTTTTTAAAAATTGGCACACAGTTTGACCCATTCACAACCATACACA
Source organism: Lithobates clamitans (assembly GCA_037952925.1). Classification (NCBI taxonomy): domain Eukaryota; kingdom Metazoa; phylum Chordata; class Amphibia; order Anura; family Ranidae; genus Lithobates; species Lithobates clamitans. The sequence continues at coordinate 3,128,914 of JBBGZY010000004.1, read as the reverse complement.
GTAATGCCCCGTACACACGGTCGGACTTTGTTCGGACATTCCGACAACAAAATCCTAGGATTTTTTCAGACGAATGTTGGCTCAAACTTGTCTTGCATACACACGGTCACACAAAGTTTTCGGAAAATCCGATCGTTCTGAACGCGGTGACGTAAAACACGTACGCCGGGACTATAAACGGGGCAGTGGCCAATAGCTTTCATCTCTTTATTTATTCTGAGCATGCGTGGCACTTTGTCCGTCGGATTTGTGTACACACGATCGGAATTTCCGACAACGGATTTTGTTGTCTGAAAATTTTATATCCTGCTCTCAAACTTTGTGTGTCGGAAAATCCGATGGAAAATGTGTGATGGAGCCTACACACGGTTGGAATTTCCGACAACAAGGCCCTATCACACATTTTCAGTCTGAAAATCCGACCGTGTGTATGGGGCATAACACCGGTAACATTGTATGAATGTATGGAAATATAATTTAAAGATATAGAATAATACGGTAAGGTAACATTACAAAAAATATACACTTCAATGTTCACTATTTGTGTGGTTATAGATATTTGACTTTCTTCAACGTTGCCAGGCCTTCAAGACCAAATTTAAAGACTTATATGGTGTTGTCGGATCCCCCTTTTTTTTTTTTTCGATTTTCTAATACTTCAGTGACTTTTTGCTAATGAGTCTTTTATCTCTGAGTCATACTGAATCAGAGTTCTGAAAACATCATTAGTCATGTTTTCCATTAAGCAAAATTTTAAAATGCTGAATGCACAGCTAACCAGTGAGCAAAAAAAAAAATAAAAAAGTTGTACCAATCAACCTGAAACAGAAATTTTAGACATCAACCATTTGTCTTCAGTTGGCAGCAGGAGCTTGCTTATTATATCAGCAATAACTGATGCAGTACATGAAGAGAATATATATTTAACACAATTTGAGACTTGTTAGTTAATGTGAAATGTTTTATTCGTTGAGAGTGTGTATTTACGGCATTCATTGTGTGCATGACTGTATATTTAGCAGTGTGCTAAAAATCGCCACTATCCGTATTTGAGGATGTTGGGTAGAGGGTTGAGTTTGCAGTTATTAGATTTAAAGTAGAACTCCAGCCAAAACTTTTTTCCACTTTTTGATAGTGTGGGAAAGCCATGACCCATGTCAGTTTTTTTTTTTTTTTTGCTGTCCCTTTGGGGAAATCCTCAGTATTTTCAATTGCTGATCTCTATCCCTAGGAAAAAATGTGAACCTACAGTGCCTTGAAAATGCCTTCATACCCCTTGAAATTTTCCACATTTTGTCACGTTATAACCAAAAACGTAATTTTTTTTTGGGGGGGGGGATTTTATGTGATAGATCAACACAAAGTGGCACATAATTGTAAAGAGGAAGGAAAATGATAAATGATTTTCATTTTTTTTTTTTTAAATAAATATCTGAAAAGTGTGGCGTGCGTTTGTATTCAGCCCCCTTTACTCTGATACCCCTAACTAAAATCTAGTAGAACCAATTGCCTTCAGAAGTCACCTAATTAGTAAATAGAGGCCACCTGTGTGTAATTTAGTTTCAGTATAAATACAGCTGTTCTGTGAAGCCCTCAGAGGCTCGTTAGAGAACCTTTAGTGAACAAACAGCATCATGAAGGCCAAGGAACACAACAGACAGGTCAGTAATAAAGTTGTGGAGAGGCTTAAAGCAGGATTGGGTTATAAAAAAAATATCCCAAGCTTTGAACATCTCACAGAGCACTGTTCAATAAGCATGTGCACAACAGAAAATGTTTTTTTGTTTAGTTTCTTTACGTTTCCGTTGATTCGTAACGATTCGTAATTTCGTAAGATGCAAATTTTCATATTCGGACTCGTTCGTATTTTCGTAACAATTATATTTTCGTTGATACAAAATGATTCGTAATTCCGTTAGTCTAGCGATTCGTAATTTCGTAAGACGCGAGGTTTCATATTCGGACTCGTTCGTATTTTCGTAACAGTTACATTTTCGTTGATGTGGAATGATTCATAATTCCGTCCAATTTTCTTTAATTTGTAATTTGTAATTTTGTTAGATAATAATTTTCCTTTATTCGGTAAACTACTCGGAATTTAGTATTTGTTACTTTTGTGAGATTGCCTTTTCCATTGATTCGTACTTTCGTAGGAAATAAAGAATAATAATCCTATGCTTGCTTTACTAATAAGTCCTGTACTTACTCCAGTCCACTCCCTCAGTCACGAAACCTGACTCATTCTCCTCCTCCACTGAATCTAAAAAGATTCACGAATGCAGAGTCACTCTGACACAAAAGGGATAAGCTGATTGGCTAAAGATATTAAGTAAGATACATCACTCACTAATACACTGCCCATTCGTAAGAACGATTCGAGAACACGGAATTACGAACATACGAAATTACAAACATACACATTAAGATACACTTACACTGTCCATTCAAAAGAATGATTCGAGAACATTAGGAAACAAAATTACGAACACACGAATGAATATACCAACATACAAAATTATGCACAGACAAGGGATTGAAAATACGAAATGTAAATCATTTGTTATAAATGTCATTTTCTTTCTTTTACTTTTTTGGAGTTTCATATTTTCGTAAGTTTGTCCAATCGTAAGTTCATATTTTCGCGTGTTCGTTATTTTGCTTATTCGTAATTTTGTAATTTTCAGATTTTGGTTCTTTCAGCTATTCAGATGTTCAAATTGATCCAAATGTACAAATACTGAAAAATTTGTACAAAAATCGATTCGTTACGAACCAATTCGCACATGTCTACTGTTCAATCTATCATCCGAAAATGGAAAGAGTATGGCACAACTGCAAACCTACCAAGACATGGCCATCCACCTAAACTGACAGGCCGGGCAAGGAGAGCATAAACCAGAGAAGCAGCCAGGGTAACCCATGGTAACTCTGGAGGAGCTGCAGAGATCCACAGCTCAGGTGGGAGAATCTGTCCACGGGACAACTATTAGTCGTACACTCCACAAATCTGGCCTTTATGGAAGAGTGGCAAGAAGAAAGCCATTGTTGAAAGAAAGCCATTAGAAGTCCTGTTTGCAGTTTGGGAGAAGCCATGTGGGGGACACAGCAAACATGTGGAAGAAGGTTCTCTGGTCAGATGAGACCAAAATGTAACTTTTTGACCTATAAGCAAAACACTATGTGTGGCGGAATACTAACCCTGCACATAACCCTGAACACACCATCCCCACCGTGAAACATGGTGGTGGCAGCATCATGTTGTGAGGATGCTTTTCTTCAGCAGGGTCAGGAAAGCTGGTCAGAGTTGATGGGAAGATGGATGGAGCCAAATACAGGGCAATCCTAGAAGGAAACCTGTTAGTCTGCAAAAGACTTGAGACTGGGGCGGAGATTCACCTTCCAGCAGGACAACGACACTAAAAATACAGCCAGAGCTACAATGGAATGATTTAGATGAAAGCATATTTATGTGTTAGAATGGCCCAGTCCAAATCCAGACCTAAATCCATTTGAGAATCTGTGGCAAGACTTGAAAATTGCTGTTCACAGACGCTCTCCATCCAATCTGACAGAGCTTGAGCTATTTTACAAAGAAGAATGGGCAAAAATTTTACTCTCTAGATGTGCAAAGCTGGTAGAAACATCCCCAAAAAGACTTGCAGCTGTAATTGCGGCGAAAGGTGGTTCTACAAAGTATTGACTCAGGCGGGCTGAACAAAAAACCACGCAACACTTTTCAGATATTTATTTGTAAAAAAACTAAAAAAACATTTATCATTTTCCTTCCATTTCACACTTATGTGCCACTTTGTATTGGTGTATCACATAAAATCCCAATTAAATACATTTCAAGGAGTATGCATACTTTCAAGCCACTGTAAAATTTAAAGTGGTCACCAGAAAAGTGGTGACAGGGGTATCTTCTAAAAGGGACACCTGTACTGGTGACAACTGTCGGATGTAGGGTCTTCCCTTGCTTTGGGGAGGTTTCTAGTGAATTTCTGCTTTTGTTTTGTGGACAAGAAGTGAAGAGAAATCTTCCTATAGGGGATGCAGGTAGCAATAAAAAGTCTACACCTTTCTAACCAAAAAAAAAAGAAAATGTCTGGAGTTCTACTTTAAATGTTTTTAAGTGGTACTTGGTACTGTAGTGCTATTTAATGGCCCTCCTGAGAGCTACAGATTGCTGTCTTGTATTGTAGAACAATGTTTCACACCCTGAAGTGTCGGATGCTGAAGATTCTTCAACACGCTTAGTTCTTTAAGAGTGCGAACACTGGCACCACAGGCGGTGGGACAGGTATTCTTTTCTTTACAGAAACCCCTTTTTTAAAGTCTTTATTCAAAAAAATTTCAATACTTTTTATTTAAACTTTTATCTGCATTCTCCTTTTCCCCTACCAATATAAATGATTGTATCCATTTCCAGTATTTTTTTCTATTGACTTTACTATGTATAAAAAAAGTTTTTTTTTTTTTTTTTTTTTTGCTTTCTTTTTTCTTTTTTTTTACCCTTCAGACAGGATGAACAATGGTTGGTCCAAGTCAAAAATTCTGTTGACTAGTGTTCTGAAACCAAAGTAACAAAAATATGTAGCCATGAAAACAGTAGCAGGCATTCTAATCTTCCAGGTATAAGATTTCATGTAAAATCCTCCTTATGCCGCGTACACACGATCGGAAATGCCACCAGCAAAACTCCGATGAGAGTTTTTTTGTCAGAAAATGCGACCGTGTGTATGCTCCATCGGTCTTTTGCTGGCAGAATTCCAGCCAGCAAAAGATTGAGAGCATGCTCTCTATTTTTCGGTCAGGGAAAGTTCCTATCCGAAAATGCGTTCGTCTGTATGCAATTATAACGCACAAAAAATCACACATGCTCGGAAACAATTTGCCGCATGCTCAGAAGCATTGAACTTATTTTTCTCGGCTCGTCATAGTGTTGTACGTCACTCTTGACGGTTGAAAGTTCAGATAACTTTTGTGTGACCGTGTGTATGCAAGACAAGCTTGAACGTAATTCCGTCAGAAAAACCATCCAAGATTTTTCAGATGGAAATTCCACTCGTGTGTACGGGGCATTAGAATTGCCATTTTGAACAATGTGCAGTACACCCACTGTTGCACACATATAAAATACTCCCCTCCTTCCCTAGTTCGCAAGAATATTGTACTAATCTGCCAAATCCTTCACATGCCAAATAAAAATAGGAAATATCAATAGTTCATTTTAAGGCCCCATTTGGTGTAGCGAGAGTGTAGCGAGAACTCGCATTTCTACTCGTGTTTTTTTTTTTTGGCACGTTTTTCACACATTACTTTGTGTCGCGCCTTCACTTGAATGGGCTGCCCTACGTGTGATAATTGCCCCAAAGTAGCTCCAGAACTTTTTTGGATTTTAAGTGTACTTTTTGGCATGTTTTTAGAGCACTTACATCTGATACCTATGCTTGGGGTGCCATTAACAGTTATAGAGGTTGTAAACCTCTGAAAAAAAAAACTGCAAGACAAAGGTATAATGAGCTAGTATGCATCGGGAAATAATTACTCTACAACAAAGCTGTTGCAGCGGTCTCCGCACACCGCTGTCATCATTGACATCTTTCCCGGAGCTTCTTCTGTGTTCGTGGGCTCCAGGGTTGTGATTGGCTAGAGCCGCGATAACGTCACTCCCGCGCATGCACGCGGGAGCTGCCATTCACGGCACGGGCTCAAAAGGAACGGCAGAATACAAACTCTCCATAGGATTTAATGGAGAGTGCATAGTGCATGTGGTAGCATAAAGATTAAAGGCCGAATGTCGGGCGGCATCGGCTGGTTCAACAGAAACCGACCGACAATCGGTCCAACAGAAACTTGGCCAGCTTTTGTCGAAGGGGCATGACCGAAAAAGGTCTGCCAATCGGCTCCTGATCAGCGCTCTCAGCGTTCTAGCACACTTTTTGTAGAAAGTGGGTCTTTAATATGTCCTTTACTTCTCAGTGGGGTGGATGGACTTACAATGAATTTGTGCCAAAGACCCAGGGGCACAGAGTCGAGAGACAGTGCAGGCATCCACATAGGGAACATACAGCCATCACAGGGTAGGTAGGTAGTACATACACTGTATTGTATATCCCTCTTTGAATTAAGACTGCCATTTTTGCAGTAGGAACATACACCTTGCAAAGTTGTACTGATAGTACCTAATCTGCTGAAACTCAAGGAGTGCTGCAAAAACACACAAAGAGTATTTCTAATATGTAATCATAGAGCACCTCTAAATATGCAGTATATCAATTAGTATTTCACCAATGCCTCTTTTATATTTCATTACCATGCTTTATTCAATGAAATGATTTATAATAAGGTTTTGTAAAGATATCATAATATAGGTTTTTTAAATCTGTGACCTTTTGAAATTTGTAACCTACACAGCATTTATTGTGATTGTACATGTGGTCATGATGCCGCATAGTAACCCTTGTAATTGATGTTGTCAGATGAATAAAATAATGTCATGAATAATGAGCATGTTGTTTTGGTGGAGCTCTTAGTGTGCATCATGCTCGCTGTACAGTCAAGTAGAAGGCATTTAAAGCAACATCACCTGTTCTACAGGAAGTGATTGTTAATATATCAGGATTAAAAATAGCCGGGCAGCAACGTTATAATTATAGCTTTGTTTTCTTGTTCTTGTATTTTCATGAAGCATATATTTGATTCATATTGGCTGGTTTATTCAAAATGTTTGTGTTCATTTGATTATTTGTGTTTATGGGTAATATAGTCAATATATGACTTGTCAATCCTGGAATCTGATAATATGGTTACAGGAGAGCAGGGATCTCCAGTGGGCTAAATCAAGCCCAATGCAAGACTTTAGATGACCCGCTGATGTGATAGGGGACTCTGATGTAAGGGGGGATTCCAGTGCAAGCAGGACTCTGATGGGGACACTCATATACGAGGGTTCTGATGGGGACTCTAGTTACTGAAGTTTTTTCTCTGTTGTTCTAAATCCTATCATACGGGTTACTGAAAAAAAAAAAAATCCAAATAATCTTAGTAATTCATTTAAAGTGGTTCTAAAGGCAAGGCATTTTTTATCTTAAAGGAGAAGTGCAGCCAAAGTTCGTTTGGCTGTACTTCTTCTGTGGATCACTGAAGTGCAGTTCGTTCTGCACTCATGTGACCCGTTTTCATCAGACAGTCAGCTGACGTCACAGAGCCAGTCCAAGCTCAGGCAAGATCACAACAATGAAGTTGGTATCCGCCCACATGCCTGGACCGTCACCCGGCTCAGCCTTTCAGAGAGCCACTGTATCAGGGCTGGGCTCAGCCCTTCCTTCTCAGAGCAGTCCGCTCAGCTGTTGGTTAATTGCCAGCTCTAATCTTTCCTCAGTGACTCACCTGGTGATTATATCCTGCTCGTCAGTCCTGCTGGCTACTTAAACTGCTCAGTTCAGATCCTCTCTGCCTTCGCCTGGTCAACACATCCAGAGACTCTCTCCTGTGTGCCTGTTGAAGGGGCCAAGGTGATCGTCTCGAACAGGCATAGTCAGTCTGTGTCCCGGTTCTGGCGAGCCTTTTGTGCACAGTTGGGAATTCAGCTTCTTTCTCCTCTGCATATCATCCGCAGTTTAATGGGCCGCAGAATGAGCCAACCAATCCTTGGAGTAGTTTCTACGTTGCTATATTTCTGACCATCATAACAACTGGTCAGACCTCTTACCTTGGGCAGAGTTTGCTCACAATAGTGCCATGAATTCTGCTTCCGGATTGTCCCTGTTTATGGCAAACTATGGTTTCCAACCATCCATGTTGCCTGACTCATTTGCTCCTCAGAGCATTCCTGCGTTAGAAGAGCATCTCCGTGGTTTTCGCTCCATTTGGGTACAAGTCCAGGAGTCCTTGCAACATGCCAACGATAGGTACAGACTCCATGCTAACCGCAGACGCCTGCCTGCACCTTCCTACCAGGTTGGAGACAGGGTCTGGCTGTCATCTCGCAACCTCCGACTTCATGTTTCCTCACCGAACTTGGCACCTTTGTTTATTGGGCCTTTCTGTATTCACCGCAGGATTAACCCAGTGGCTTACGCTTTAGACCTTCCTTCGAATATGCGTATCTCAAATGTATTTCATACCTCCTTATTTAAACCTTTGGTCTACAACCGCTTCACCACCCCGGTGCCACGTCCTCACCCAGTACAGGTTGAGAAAGGGTACAGGAGGAACGCTCTTGGGTCTCATCCTACATTACCCTGTCCTCCTCTGTGCTTTCCATAGACATTTTCCCCTCAAACCTGGTGGTCCTTCGATGGGGGAGGGGTCGTTGAGAAGGGGGTACTGTCAGGGCTGGGCTAAGCCCTTCCTTCTCGGAGCAGTCCGCTCAGCTGTCGGTTAATTGCCAGCTCTAATCTTTCCACAGTGACTCACCTGGTGATGATATCCTGCTCGTCAGTCCTGCTGGCTACTTAAACTGCTCAGTTCAGATCCTCTCTGCCTTCGCTTGGTCAACACATCCACACACTCTCTCCTGTGTACCTGTTGAAGACTCACTTGGCTGACTCCCCTTCTGGTTCCTGATCCTGCTTTCTGTTCCACTACGCTGATTCTCCGGTTTCCTGATTTCCTGTCCTGTCCTGAAGTACGCTGGTCTCTGGCTCCCTGACGTCCTGGCTTGTCTGACTATCCGCTCCTGTTACCAAACTCTGGCTATGATTTGACTATGTTGCTCTGTTTACCTTTTACTATTAGTATTATTAAGCTAGTGTGATTTTAACTGCACTTCTGTCTTGGTCTGATTCATGGTTTCTGACACGCTGAGAACCTGAGCTGGCCGCTCCCGCCCCTCCAAGGCCGACACTCCAGAGAGCGAGGGTCACATGGTCCACATTGGTCCAATGCTGCATCCACCTAGGTAAGTATGCTTTTGAAAAACAAAACCATACTTCTCTTTTAATGCATTGAGGTAAAACAGTGTCTCAGTAAGTGTATCGCCCCCCCACCTCCCTATATTACCCGAGTCTTATCTTGATCCATCTCTGTGCACATCTGCAGCCAATGCTGCTGTCTCTTCATCTTCACACAGGCACAAAGGCAGCAGTAGGAGCACCTGCTGCTGTCAATCAAATCCTGTAAGGAGGGGGCAGGGCTGCGCCGAGCTGTATATGTCTCTAGACACACACAGCCCAGCTTGTGAGCAAGCTCACATGTGCGCTTCCAAAGGAAGTGGCTTCCTATGTTGGTACGTATAGAAGAGGAGCCAAGTGTGCCAGAGAGGGATGCCAGAAGAGTGGGATCGGGGCTGCTCTGTGCAATACCATTGCACAGAGCAGATAAGTATAACATGTTTATTATTTTTAAACAAAATGGAAGCCTTTACAACCACTTTAAATTAATTTATTATATAGAAAAGATTTTTTTTCAGCCTGTGAATACTTGTATAATATATGATGTGGCCCTCATACTTAAATGTTTTGGAGACCCCTGCAGTAGAGCAACACTAGGTAAGGCGAAAGGCAAGCACTAGCTGTACTGAGAATATGGAGTCAGACAGGTCAAATTATTTATACCATTTGACAGCAATGATGATGTGTCCATCTAGCTGTTACTCAATCAAACAGGCTGCTGGACCCCATACTGTTTTCTTTCCCTGAATTGAATGTTGCATCAGGTTGCTGTTTGTGTTCAGTTGAGGTGGTCGCTCTGTGTAGGCACTTCAGTGCCGGACTGTCAGGGGGAAATCAATGACCAGAGCAGGGTTTTTTTTTTTACCTGGTCAGTCACTCTTCACCTAGATAAACTTTGGCTGTTAGTCTTTGCAGGTTCCAAATAAATATTTAATTGTAGCTTGATATTGACATTTTTGACTGATGTCAAGTGACTAATGTTCCCTAAAGTTCAATAGAATTTTTAGGCTCGGTTCACATATATGCCAATCGGATGTGTTTTGAGCCCCATCCGATTCGCATAACATGTGAACCGAACCAGCTTGCAATGGAGCCAGTTCACACATGTCTGGGACGGCCACAGTCTGTTTTTGAAAAGAGTCCTGTGCGATTTTTAGTTCAGGTGCAAATTCAAGTAAAAATTTGTACCTAAATTGCACCTGAACCGATGAACAAAGCTGCACCGGACTCCTTTTAAAAACTGACTGCAAACTGCAACCGGCCATGTGTAAACTTAGCCTTAGCCTTCCAAATGCATTAAAACAAAAGCTGTGCAAAGCCTGGCAGTTCTCATTAAAAATCAGCCACAGTTTAAGTAAAAGTCTTTGACTGTATCACCCTGGCAGCATAGCACACCAGGGATAATCAAACATTAGTGTTTCACATTGAACCTTCGGAAGTGGTCATTTAAAGCCACTTAACGTTTAAAACTCAGGTGAGTTTTGGATCAGGTGAGTTGAATGACATCTAAAAAAGGCTGTCAGTGGTTCAGTTGGCAGAGGTGCCCATCGTCACATGTTTAAAAAAAGGATCGGGGTTGTCTGATGTATTGTTTTCATTGTACAATAAACTAGGTGACCCTGATCCTTTTTTAAACACTTTATGCTGGGCTCCTCTGCCAATTGAACCACCAATGGATTTTTTTAAATGTCTTCCAACTTACCTGATCCAAAACGTGCCTGAGAACCCGGCAGAGGCTCCAGGACTGGGACCGCCATGGCATCGAGAGTGATCTATCTTACTCCACGTGGGGACAGAATCATCTCCACCAGGCTGGTTGTGTGTTTGTATCCCATGGGGTCACCGCAACCTCAGCAGATGTACTGTAAGTTACTTCCTTTTTGATTTTATGGTGAAACCATTTTAAGGTAATCGTTATATTTGAGTCATTCACTACATTAAAAGGGTTCTCTTGCCTCCCTCTTTTCTTTTTTGGTGAACTTTTCGAGATGCCTCAAGGGCTTGCAACTAACTATTTTTTGCAGCTGAACCCCTTGGATCTCCTTGGACGACCACACCCCAAATCCTGTGCAGAGAGCCTACCCCCCCCCCCCCCCCGAATTATCCAGTTAGCAGGATGCATGAGCCTTACTGATTGCAGAACTATAGCTCTGCATTAGTTGGGGGGGGGGGGGGGGGGTTGTCAACATTTATACAATGAGACCACTGATTTTTCACAGGGAGCAAGGGTGTTCAATCAAGTTTGGTGGACTGGGTGGTGCTGATAGGGACAACCATAGCTCAAGTTTCAGGCTGATTCAGCATGAATCAGCCAAAATTTCAGCTGCGTATGACAGTCTTTAGTTTTTTTTTAACTTCTTAGGTCTTTCACTTGACAGCCAATCCACATAGTCATGCTGCTCTCTTACAGATTTCATGCATTAGTTAGAGAGCTTGCATCTTCAGGTTTGCTGTATTGCGATTTTGTTTTCTCACTGTAATACTGTTTTGCTTTTGCATTCTTTTGAAGTGTGATTGATTTACTGGGTTAGTTCTAGTGTTAGGCCAGGGTTAGGTATATATAACTGCAATCAAGTGTTCAGCTAATGTCTTCCTTTAGCCTCATTCACAGCAGGCTACAGTTTGCCATCAGTTTTTGAAAAGAAATTCTATGTGCAGCAGATGGGATCCATATTCTTTGAGAGCAGTAAAGAGCACCTTCGGATATATACTCCTCTGCCCTGGGGGAGCACAGCAAAGGTCACTTTTTCAGCAGATGGGAGTGAAAAGAGCCTAAGGATTAGAAATACAAAATCCTTCATAAACCTCTGGTAAACCAAGGAACTGTGGCACTTTAGGAACAAGCAGTTAGGAGTGGATCTTACACCCTGGTGTAGTAGGGTTTGAAATGATTATGGACACACATTGGCTCCAGACTCCGGAAAATGTATTAAACAGCTGTGCACACCTAGCTGGAGTCCTGAGTCAGGCTACTGTTTGCAGAGAATTTCTCCCAGCTCGTCATAGAGCTTCCTTCCTCTTTCGCCCACTTTCCTCTGTCTCCTTCTCCTGTTCAGAACACTCTGCTGTGTGATTGGGTATAACCGCGCAGAGCTGTTCTACAGTTCCGTCTTTCTGTGCTTTTGTGTCATTGTAATCTTTGCTGACAAAAAGATGACTATAGATATCTCTGAATGAAAGGCTGTCTGAGCATGTCTTTGGATATATTTATTTTTAACCATAAAGTGAAATATAGCCCTGTTTAACACTAAATGTGGCTGTCTATACTGTTGTGTAAGAGAGAAAGAAAGAGAATTTGCATAAGTCATACTTTATATTTAAAACATCAGGGTGTGTTCTGTCCAGTAAACTAAATTTGGATTATTTAGAAAAATTCATAGTATTTCATAAATTGGCTACCCTGGGAGGCAGCAGCCCACCTGCTAATAAAACTTGGGAGATGCTCATCAATCACTTACTCCTGGTTCGGTCAAACTAGAAGTCCTAGGACAGAGCCATTCCCTGGAGGCCCATTTAAATGCTCTTATAGGTCCTAGTACAGAGCCATGGCTGGAGGGTCATGTGACTGCTCTTATGGGTCCTAAGACAGAGCCATTCCCTGGAGGGTCATGTGACTGCTGTTATGGGTCCTAATACAGAGCCATGGCTGGAGGGTCATGTGAATGCTGTTATAGGTGCTAGTACAAAGCCATGGCTGGAGGGTCATGTGACTGCTGTTATAGGTCCTAGTACAAAGCCATGGCTGGAGAGTCATGTGCCTGCTGTTACAGGTCCTAGTGCAGAGCCATGGCTGGAGAGTCATGTGCCTGCTGTTACAGGTCCTAGTACAGAGCCATGGCTGGAGGGTCATATGACTGCTGTTACAGGTCCTAGTACAGAGCCATGGCTGGAGGGTCATGTGACTGCTGTTACAGGTCCTAGTACAGAGCCATTTCTGGAAGGTCATGTGACTACTGTTACAGGTCCTAGTACAGAGCCATGGCTGGAGGGTCATGTGACTACTGTTACAGGTCCTAGTACAGAGCCATGGCTGGAGGGTCATGTGATTGCTGTTACATGTCCTAGTACAGAGCGATGGCTGGATGGTGATGTGACTGCTGTTACAGGTCCTAGTACAGAGCCATGGCTGGAAGGTCATGTGACTACTATTACAGGTCCTAGTACAGAGCCATGGCTGGAGGGTCATGTGACTGCTCTTATGGGTCCTAATACAGAACCATGACTGGAGGGTCATATGACTGCTGTTACAGGTTTTAGTACAGAGCTATGGCTGGAGGGCCACCTGATTGGTTTCATCAGGCATGTAGTGTGTTGAGATTGGCTGATCAAACTGAGACAATCAATCAGTGCCTCTTCCTGAACACATAACTTACTAAGCAGATGGTATCATAGACCTTGTGACTTTGCATCACATTGTTATTGCTGGCTCTTTCAAAATCCATGGCCTGTTGTACCTCAACATATTGTTTTCTTCTATATAAAGACCGAATGACAACGAAACTGATAAAAAGAAGGTGCTTTCTTTTTTTTTATTATAAATTCTTTATTTTCTCAGAAACGGCATTACCACAGATCAACAGGTTCCAAACATGACATAACACACAATATGAAGCAAGATATCCACATGGTTATCAAGGCTTGTCTCTGTGTTGCATTAACATTTAGTTATATAATGTTATATTCCATGAACATTGGTGAACAACACCGTTTCTCATTTTTGAAATATAAAAAAAAAAAAATCAGAATTCTGGGACCTAGTTAGATAGAAGCTAGAAATGAATGATGGGAAAAGAGAAGAGGAAAATTTAAAAAAAAAGGAAGAGCTCTGTGGGGCAAGTTAATGGAAAAACTACTGCTGAAAGGCTGGGGGGGGGGCTATTCTTTGTATATGAAATAAAGGGTCCAGACTTTGCAATATTTCTCATATAGCTCTTTCAGCAACATGGTAAGGTTCTCCATTAGTTGGATTTCAGTTATCCTGGCTAACCAATGTGCTCTAGTTGGAGGGGTGGTACTCTTCCACAACATCGGGATATATGCCTTCTCTGCAGTTTGGAGATGTTTTAGGAGTGAATTTTTGTATTTTTTAATGGACAAAGGGGTATCATGTAATAAGAAGGCTGTTGGGTTCTTTCCAAAGGACACACCTGTGATTGTTTTGACAGATTCGGCTACCATTGTCCAAAATTCTTTTAATTTCGGGCATTCCCAAAATATGTAAAAAAGAGTACCCTCAGACTCCAGACAATTCAAGCAGGCATTTGATACTTGTGGGGACATCCGATGCAGTACTGCCGGTGTTCTGTACCATCTAGTAAGGAGTTTATACCCTTCTTCTTGATACCTGCTCACCAGGGATGCCTTATGAACAAAGTAAGATACAGTCCTTCTGGGCTTGAGAAAAAGTGACTTTGAGATCCCTTTCCCATAATAGTAGGAAAAAGAGATCTTGTGGTGCTTCCAGTCTAATCAGTGAAGCATATAAATGTGACAAAGAGTGTCACAGCAGTTCTTCCATTAAGCAGGTTTGTTCGAATATGGATGGTGTTTTACAACGAAAGAAGGTGCTTTCTAAAGAAGAAAAAGAAGCACGCTGACTTGGAATACAACACTATAGATTATTAAACTGACCTAAATGTCATATTAATATTGTAATTTATTATTTTGTATCCTTTAATTTTATTTTTTACAAATTATAATGATCAAGGGCTTCTTTTCTTTTCATTGTTAGTGGTCTCATTTTGACAGCCGGTGGTTGCGCTAATAGTGACTTGGGAGAGGAGTAGCATAGTGTGGCTGGGAGTGTGGGAAGTGCCATTACTACAGTGGGGACATTTCTCTACCCCACTTGCCCGTACTACCTGTAGGTGACTGCCTTCTCTGCCTATGGGTCAGTCTGACCCTGGGCGGATGACTGCTTATTCAGTAGTGGAACATGGCCAAGTTTAAAAAAAATAACAATACTGATAACCTCCTGGTCTTTCATCTATCTCTAGCTGGCATTACAGTGAATTACAAGATATTTTTGTAGTGGTGTATCTATAAAACTTGATATTTAACGCACAACTCTAGTAAACTTGAAAACCCCCACCCCTTGCAGTGGGGCTGCACCCACACTGTAATGCTTAACTGCTCATTTATGTCTATAGGACCTAAACCCAACTCGGGGTACAATTTTTTTTTTTCATGCAGTGGGGCTGCGAGCGCAGGCAGGAGCTGAAGAGGCCAGTCTTGCACTGGGAGGATCGGAAGATTAGATGAGAATATCTCAGCTCTCCAAACCCCTAGACTGAAATGAGCATTTAACCCATGCAGTGCGGGCGCAGAATTGCCTGGAGTTCAGCTTTAAAAGTAGATTTAATTACCCAATCCTCCACTTACATTGATGCTTCAGCCCCACTGGAAAGGAGTGTTTGTAGGTTTCTTGGAGTTCAGCTTTAATACAATTTCAAAAATATTGAACAACAAGCAGTAACAATTCAGAATATGCGCAAAATTCTCTTTAAAGTAAATCTGTATTAAGAAAAGTAAGTTGGCTGCAATAACTACCCTTTCTTTTCCAAAATGCTAGTTGCTGTCAGTCCTTGCTGCATTGAGTCACTAGTATAGTACAAGTATACAGGTAAGGCCTTCTGACTTTCCTGATATGCATACCTGTTCTGACTCAGTGGCTTGAAGTGCTAAACCAAAGGGTTAGCATAACAGCCAGGCAACTTGTATGATCAGAAGAATGTCAGCAGTGGTAGTGTTCATTTTAATAAATAGTTTACTTTAAATATGGTATATAGTTTTCATTATCACTGTGTAATAATAGTACATTGGCAACTTATCCCACTTTTTTCATTTGCATCTATTGTGAGAAAGTATTAAACACAATATCCAGCTTTTGCTCTGTTAGAAAAATAATTAACAAGCCTGTAGTAATGATGTCACAGTGGGATTAGGCATGTGATGACCTCAGATGGCGTTGTATTGCCATTTCAGGCACAAATCATTCAGCCTTAATCATCAGTTTACAAATTTAGCACCTCATTGTTACACAGCGTTGACAAATATTATTTACCCTGCTTATATCAGAATGTTGGTCCTGGTTTACAGCCCATATGCATCTCGCTTATCCCCAAAGGTACCTTGTTTTTCCCAACACATTGTAGAACGGTCTTAAGTAAGATGCAAAAATTCCAAATAAGAAGATAAGCACAAAACTGTGCCAAAACAAACAACCATTCCTGTAGTACATTTCTCCAATTCTGGTTACTAGTTAGCCAGAAAAAAAATTCTCTGGAAACAAATGTAAGCTTATCACTATTATTTATTCTGTATTGAAATAATTATGTTTAAATAGCTATAGTCTTCTAAAACTGAGAAGTTTGATCTTTTAAAGGTTTTTAATTTAATCAAATGATAATATTAAGATACAATATCTCACAAAAGTGAGTACCCCCCCACATTTTTGTAAATATTTTATTATATCTTTTCATGTGACAACACTGAAGAAATGACACTTTGCTAAAATGTAAAGTAGTGAGTTTACAGCTTGTATAACAATAACGGTGTAAATTTGCTGTCCCCTCAAAATAACTCGACACACAGCCATTAATGTCTAAATCGCTGGTAACAAAAGTGAGTACACCCCTAATTGAAAATGTCCAAATTGGCCCAATTAGCCATTTTTCCTCCCCGATGTCCTGTGAATCGCTACTGTTACAAGGTTACAAGGTGTGAATGGGGAGCAAGTGATGTTAAACTTGGTGTTATCGCTCTCACTCTCTCATACTGTTCACTGGAAGTTTAACATGGCATCTCATGGCAAAGAACTCTCTGAGGACCTGAAAAAAAGAATTGCTATTCTACATAAAGGTGGCCTAGGCTATAAGAAGACCCTGAAACTGAGCTGCAGCATGGTGGCCAAGACCATACAGCGGTTTAACAGGACAGGTTCCACTCAGAACAGGCCTCGCCATGGTCGACCAAAGAAGTTGAGTGCTCAGCGTCATATCCAGAGGTTGTCTTTGCGAAATAGACGTATGAGTACTGCCAGCATTACTGCAGAGGTTGAAGGGGTAGGGGTCAGCCTGTCAGTGCTCAGACCATACATTGCACACTGCATCAAATTGGTCTGCATGGCTGTCGTCCCAGAAGGAAGCCTCTTCTAAAGATGATGCACAAGAAAGCCCAAAAACAGTTTGCTGAAGACAAGCAGACTAAGGACATGGATTACTGGAACCATGTCCTGTGGTCTGATGAGACCAAGATAAACTTATTTGGTTCAGATGGTTTCAAGCGTGTGTGGAGTACAAAGACAAGTGTGTCTTGCCTACAGTCAAGCATGGTGGTGGGAGTGTCATGGTCTGGGGCTGCATGAGTGCTGCCAGCACTGGGGAGCTACAGTTCATTGAGGGAACCATAAATGCCAATGTGTACTGTGACATATTGAAGCAGAGCATGATCCCCTCCCTTCGGAGACTGGGCCGCAGGGCAGTATTTGAACATAACGACCCCAAACACATCTCCAAGGCAACCACTGCCTTGCTAAAGAAGCTAAGGGTGAAGGTGATGCACTGGCCAAGCATGTCTCCAGGCCTAAACCCTATTGAGCATTTATGGGGCATCCTCAAACGGAAGGTGGAGGAGCGCAAGGTCTCTAACATCCACCAGCTCCACGATGTCGTCATGGAGGAGTGGAAGAGGACTCCAGTGGCAACCTGTGAAGCTCTGGTGAACTTCATGCCCAAGAGGGTTAACCACTTCCCTACCCGCCCATAGTAATATGACGCCCGGAGATGGGATCTCCCATCCTGGGCGGGCATCATATGATGTCCTGGGCTTCCCGGCCGTCTAGGGGGCGTGCGCGCGCGCCCACTGCGTTGCTCGGGACCCTGTGCGCGTGCCCGGCGGCTGCGATGTCCTCTGGGCACCCGCCATTGCCCATTAACCAAGCAGGGCCGTGGACCGTGTAAACACACAGATCCACATCCTGTCAGAGGAGAGGAGACCGATGGTGTGTTCCCAGTACAGAGAAACACTGATCGGTCTCCTCCCCTTGTGAGTCCCCTCCCCCTACAGTTAGTAGAAAAAAAAAAATGCCATAAATCTATCCCCTATTTTGTAGACGCTATAACATTTGTGCAAACCAATAAATATACGCTTATTGCGATTTTTTTTTTTTTTTTTACCAAAAATATGTAGAAGAATACATATTGACCTAAACTGAGGAAAAAATTTGTTTTTTGTTTTTTTTAAATTGGGATATTTATTATAGCAAAAAGTAAAAAATATTGTGTTATCTTCAAAATTGTCGCTTTTTTTTTGTTTATAGCGCAAAAAATAAAAACCGCACAAATGATCAAATACCCCCAAAAGAAAGCTCTATTTGTGAGAAAAAAGGACATCAATTTTGTTTGGGTACAACATCGCACGACCGCGCAATTGTCATTCAAAGTGCCACAGCGCTGAAAACAAAAGATTGGTCTGGGCAGGAAGGGGGTGAAAATGCCCTGTATTGAAGTGGTTAAGGCAGTGCAGGAAAATAATGGTGGCCACACAAAATATTAACACTTTGGGCCCACTTTGGACATTTTTTAAATAGGGGTGTACTCACTTTTGTTGCCAGCGGTTTAGACATTAATGGCTGTATGTTGAGTTATTTTGAGGGGACAGCAAATTTACACTGTTATACAAGCTGTACACTCACTACTTTACATTGTAGCAAAGTGTCATTTCTTCAGTGTTGTCACATGAAAAGATATAATAAAATATTTACAAAAACGTGAGGGGTGTACTCACTTTTGTGAGATACTGTACATTTAGGGTGCATTCACACCTGAGCAGGTCGTGTTTCTGGTGGGGTTTAGACGAATAACAGGGGTTTTGCAGAACTTTTTGCATCAAGGATTTTTTTGTATCAAGTCTCAGGAGCTTGTTTTCTGGGGAGGGCAAGGGTCGGAAAACAGTTCTATAGGCAAATAGTTGTTCACGTGTAAAAACGCATGTATTGCGCATTTACAGGTGCTCCCACTAAAGGGTATGGACCACAAACATCTGAACATGCTAAAAAAAAACTCCTGTACATTTGTGAGAATAGGGCAACTGAGCATGCAAGTGTGGACAGGGACAATTAGAAAGAATGAGATTCAACATAGTCTGGCCTAGGAAAATGAGCAGAAAAATGTTCAAGTGTAAATGGGGGCTAATGCACATTCTAGTATCTGACAAGCTGTCAGACTTGGTCCCATCCCCTTCTACTCAAGTTTTTAATTAGTGACACATACCTGTGTTGGGTGGTCTGACATAACAGTAGTGCCCTACAGGAGGAGGTGGGACCTAACTCTCAACCACAGAAGTTGTTATTTAAGTGTATTAGGGGTATATGAGGCATATTGGGGGGGATCTGTAATCCTTATATTTTTTTTAGCAATCTTTAAGTAAAGAGACAATTCTTTAAAGTGGAACTGAACCCTCCTATCCTTTACATCCAAAGATGCTGCCATCTTAGCCTCTGTTTGATCTGCCAGTGCTGCACATGTGATCAGTTATGACATCAGCAATTTGATAGCTTGATAGTTCAGTTTTGGGAAACTGGTAAATTGATAGGTTTAGTTCCTTTAGTTTTAGATTAGTGTAGTTTAGTTGAGATCAATATACATTGGCTGGAGATCATTTTTTTGCTTTTCCTTCATTGGAACTGGTGTGCACCTAAAATGACCTTCTATGGTGCTGCCACATGTATGTTCTAGTCCTTACATCATGCTGGTACTGTACTTTTGCATCAAATGTGTACATTTATCATACATTGCCTGAATCAAATATTCTTTATAGACATCATGTAAGAGTGAGGGTAGTATCTGATTGGTTGCTGTTGCACAGTATTCCAACTTTGTTATTCACCTATTATATGAAGTACATAATCCCCTAGCTGTTTATCTGTTGAGGTACAGTCATTTAACGCTATTGCTGATGGCAAACTTTGAATTTGTAGAATCATATGTACAGCCTGATTCAGGTACTAAGTAAAAAACTGAGACCTTTTATCAGCACAGCTGGCCATAGATTGGCAGATGTCTCATCAAGATCGACAGGTGGCATGATAATTGCCTTTCCTCAGATGTTTTGCTTTGCTGCTGGGAATCACTGTGATGTTCTCCGGGGCTTGGCCTGTGGGTGAATATGGTAAATGCTCAATCCCAAAAAAAAAAAAAGGTTTTTTTAACAACCTTACAAAGCTTGTAAGCCCTTGTGTTTCCTATCTATGGCAAATTTGTATGTCCAGGTCCTTGCCCAGTTTTCATAAGCCACTGAGTGCATCACTGCAAAGAAAGGACTGTTTATAACCAACAACTAAGTGATGGCATTATGCAGGGGCGTAACTAGAAATAGCAGGGCCCCGTAGCAAAATGTTGTATGGGGCCCCCCTGCAAACAGCCCCCCCCCCCCCACAGCTGCCCTAGTGTCAATGCAGCGTGACCTGTGCCCCATACAGCCTGGTCTGCCTGTTCCCCATACAGCCCCACCTATACAGAGGAAGAGGCAAGCCACCCGGATCAGCAGAGAGCGGGATTGCCCGCTGTAATAGCTTTCATTTGAATTTCCTGTCTTCCCGGGGCTCATCGTCACATAGCCCCACCTCTTGGCCCAACACCTTTGATGACGTCACATGTCCCGCATTGGATCGGCGTTCTGTCTATCAAAGGCACCGGGCCAAAAGGTGGAGCTATGTGACGTGAGCCCCGGGAACACTGGAAGTTCTAATGAAAGCTCTTACATCGGGCAATTCAGCTCTCTGCTGATGTGGACAGCTCGCCTCTTCCTTTCCTCTCTCTTCCCCTGGCTGGGAGACTGTGCCGGCGGTGCTCTTATCCTCACTGGGCCCCACTCGGCTGCGGGCCCCATAGCGCCCGCATGGGTCGCTATGGTGTTAGTTACGCCCCTGGCATTATGTATTTGGCAATTCTACTGAAGATCTATTGTCATGTTATGCTTCAGTGCTATCTGGGTTAGGGTACTCGCCAACCATTGATGTGCTCAAAGGTAGGAATACATGATGGGTGCCCCACTTTGCACCTTGTATGTATGACCTAAAACTCCTGAGGCAGCTGCCTTCGGTTACAGACTGAGTCTTCCCATACCCATAGTCCCATAGTCCCATAGGGGTTGATTTACTAAAACTGGAGAGTGCACAATCTGGTGCAGCTCTGCATAGAAACCAATCAGCTTCCAGGTTTTTTGTC
Organism: Lithobates clamitans; assembly: GCA_037952925.1. NCBI lineage: Eukaryota > Metazoa > Chordata > Amphibia > Anura > Ranidae > Lithobates > Lithobates clamitans. The sequence continues at coordinate 3,107,790 of JBBGZY010000004.1, read as the reverse complement.
GAAGCCTAATTGAACGAGCTGAAGTTAGAAGCTTATTTGCTACCATGCAGAACTGCACCAGATTTTGCACTTTCCAGTTTTAGTAAATCAACCCTATAATAATTTGTACAAAGTAAAAAAGAGTAGCTGATGCTTGAAATAGACTTCAGGTGCAGGTAGTAAGCCATTCAACAGTAACTGTATTCAAACATTCTTGGGACAAACCTAGATCTATATACTGAGACAAAAAAAAATACAAAAGATATAGAGAAAGATATACAGCAGATATACCATTTGCTAGGTAAATATATTTCTAAAGATGCTATTGATGTGAAATTTTCACCTCATGATGGTAACAACCCATGCAATTCATACATACAACCAAAACAAATAGGTTCAGAAAGTAATATGTGTAATAAACTGGAATGACACAGGGAAAACTTATTGAACACATGAAGAAAGGGAGGTGCAAAAAGGCATGGAAAGCCAAGACACTAGCTGAAATCTATCAGTAATTAGAAGCAATCCTTCCCCTTGCCAGTGCAAATTAATATGAACTGGTTCAGTCTCAACTGATGGCCTATAAAAAGGTGTCTCGTTATCACGGTGTCACACACAAAACATCTCATGATGAGTAAAAGCAAAGAGCTTTCTCAAGACCTTCACAACCTTATTGTTGCAAAACATACTGATGGAGTTGGATACAGAAGGATTTCTAAACTTCTGAATGTTCCAGTGAGCACTGTTGGAGCCATAATCTGGAGGTAAAAAGAACATCATTTCACCATAAACTGGCCACGACCAGGTACTCCTCTCAAGATTTCAGAGTAAAAAGAATTATCAGAGTTGTCCAAGAGCCAAGGACCACTTGTGGAGCGCTTCAGAAAGACCTGGAATTAGCAGGTACAATTGTTTCAGAGAAAACAATACGTAATGTACTCCACAGCCATGGCCTAAATGCACGCTCACCATGCAAGACTCCATTGCTGAAGAAAAAGCATGTTTAAGCTTGTTTAAAGTTTGCTGCACAACATTTAGACAGGCCCGTGAAACACTGGGAGAATATAGTCTGGTCAGATAAGACCAAAGTTGAACTCTTTGGATGCCATAATACACACCATGTTTGGAGGTGAAATGGCACTGCACATCACCCCAAAAACACCCCAATACCAACAGTAAAGTTTGGAGGTGGGAACATCATGATATGGGGCTGTTTTTCAGCATACGGTACTGGCAAACCTAATTTCGTTAAAGGAAGGATGAATGGAAAAATGTACCAAGACATTCTTGATAAAAATCTGCTGCCATCTACCAGGATGAAGAAGTTGAAACGATGGTGGACATTTCAGCAAGACGATTCCAAACACAAAGCTAAAGGAAATTCTCAATTGGTTTCAAATAAAGAAAATAAAGCTACTAGAATGGCCCAGCCAATCACCTGACTTAAATCCAATAGAAAATCTATGGAAATAACTAAAGAGCAGAGTTCATAGAAGAGGCCCATGGAACTTTCAAGATTTGAAGACTGTTTGTATGGAAGAATGGGCCAAAATCACACCTGAGCAATGCATGCGAATAGTTTCTCCATACAGGAGGCAGTTTGAAGCTGTCATTACCAACAAAGGATTTTATATGAAGTATTAAATACATTTCAATTAGCGTGTGCAATACTTTTTCCCTGGGTCATTTCATTTTATTACACATAATTTAATTTCTGAACGTATTTGTTTTGGTTTCTTTTTGTGTGGATTGCATGTGTTGTTACCGACATGTGGTGACAATTTCATGTCAATAGCACCTTTAGAAATATATTTACCTAGAAAAATGGTGACGTGTTCAATACTTATTTTACCCGCTGTATATGGGACAGACTCGACTCGTAGAATAACTTCAACGTTTCTATGCTTGAAAGTCTTCCCATGTGGGGGTTTCCCACATTCTTAGTGATAACTGTAAACCCCTTTAAGTTAACGACTCTGCAATTTTCTTCCACATTAGCTGCGTGAGATTGTTTACAGAATAGCAACAACTTTTCAGTGAAAAAATGTAGTTTATGTGGTTTTAACAGTCATACACACTTTAAAGCGGTAGTAAACCGCTGGGTGATTTTTTATTTATTTTTTTAACCTGGAAGGTAAAGCCATTATGTGATAGAATGCATCGCATACTAGCACATTATGTGAAACTTACCTGAAAACTAAGCATTCCAGCAACCCTTGTCACCGCTGGAGGCAGCTTCCATCTTCACCTGTCTTCCTTCCGGGTCCGGGGACTCCGTCTGTGTGACTATCCAGGGGCCGCAATGACGTCACTCCTGGGCATGCGCAGGAGAGCCGCCGTCTACGGCACAGGACTAGGTGGCCATTCCTTCAGAGTGTATGTGCCGGTGACGTCATCGGCTGCATATACAGTAAATATCTCCTAAACGGCGCCCGTTTAGGAGATATTTACAGTACCTATAGGGAAGCCTTATTATAGGCTTACCTATAGATACCATTCAGAGATTGGAGTTTACTCCCACTTTAAAGAATTGAGGTCTGTATTTGGGCCCAGAGGAGGGGTTGTGACTACATGTAGCTTCCATTTTTTGTTTTTTATTATTATTATTATTATTGATATTATTATACAGGATTTATAAAGCACCAACAGTTTGCGCAGCGCTTTACAACATGAGGGCAGACAGTAAACTTACAATACAAATCAATACAGGAGGACCCTGCTTGTTAGAGCTTACAATCTAGAAGGGAGGGTCAATTGGAACAAAAGGTGAGAACTGTGGGGGATGAGCTGATGGAGAAAATGAAAATACAGTTGTTAGGTGTGGGTAGGGTAGGCTTCTCTGAAGAGAAGGGATCTGTTGATCCTGCAAGAAATCCAGTGATCTGAACTTTTTGTGCACTTTACTGTTCTGAAATCCAAAGGAGTGTTCTCATCTCTGTATATGTCTCCCCTGTGGGCTAGAGAGAGCTTCCCAATATGTTATGGAAATGAGCCGAGTTCTGTAGTCCAGCAGGCGAGAATTGGGAAGGGCTGACAACACTGCTTAGGAGTGACACTGTGTTGTCAGCTCCAACAGGAAGTTAGGAGCTCTCTGGATGGATTGCTGACAGATCAAGAGGTACTTTTCTCTACTAGCAACATTTCTATAGAAACAAACATGGGGGGAAAAGCGTATTGCATAATTTTTGTTTAAATTGAGAGCTGCGTGCAGCCATCTCTCCTCTTCAACACATCACATCTGTCATAAGTGGGGGGTGGGAACAAATTATTCTGGGGTTAGAATAAAGCTCATCTGCATATTAGCAGCCTTGTCAGCTTCAGAAAGAAAATTGTTAATAGGTTTTATTCCAATATCTAAACAGCCCTGTCCTTATTACCTTCTGTATTAACAAAAATAAACATGTTTGTTCAGTTTTTATCTAAGCAAGCTGAGTATAGACGTATTTAAACGGTCATAATTTACAGATTAATAATGCTGTGTATTTGCATCTTTTCTGTGATGCTGTGTGTCAGATTCCAGAACTCTATAATGTATGCATAGCAATAAACGTGTGCCTTAGGATTAGTGTCTTGTATTGCTTTTGGAAACAAAACCCATCAAAATACTGGATTTTTCCAGCTGCAAAAAGATGTTTTCAGCTTATTGAAAGAATTCTACATATATTGCTTCTCTGGTACATTATACAAAGGGCAACTTGTTCCCAGCCTGGTACATTAATACTGTAGGATATTCTGGACCTGGACAGACATTCTCGCGGCTGTCCTGAAGATGAGGTTACTTGGTTAAAGATCATACTAGGCTTCCTAAGAATATAACTGTAGTCATTGTCTTTAAGTCGGGCTTTTATCAGTGCATTACTAAAAGTAAAATTATTGGCAAAACTTTTTTTTTTTCATTTTGGATGGAGTAAGGGAGGGTTATAACACTTGCCAGTTTTTCTTGCAATCTGTGTCCCATTGGGGAGGTTTTCCTTTACTTCCTGTCCCATACCCAAAACAGGAAGTGAAAGACAATCCCTCCAAAGTGAGGCAGAAGTGGTGTCCCCTTTGGTAGATTTTCCCTATATTCTTGTTCTGGTGACAACCCAAAATGTAGGATTTCCTTTCACAGTAAACGGGATAAATAGAGAAGGTAAATTCCCCTAAGGCTGGGTTCGCACTGCCGTATAGAGTGGCTGACACCAGGGGTCTGGTGCGTACCTATTTACTGTTTCAGGTCCGATTTTGGTACAAATTTTTTGCTGATTTTGGACCTGAAACGGACCAGAAAATGCACAGGACTCCTGTGCAATTCGCACTGGAGATGCCTCAGAGATGTGTGAACCGGTGGGGGAAACCTGCATCTTATTCGCAATAGTGTGAACCCAGGCCAATAGGGGGAGAGAGCAATCAAAACGTGGCAGGTGTTCTAATCGCTCTCCTTTTCCAAACTAAAAGAAAAGTTTTGCCTTTATTTATACTTGAACCATATTTTTTTTTTTGGGGGGGGGGGGGGTTACAGAGAAGAGATCTCATCATTGTAGTTCCCGGTTCTCTTGCACTCTTTGTAATATAAAATATAAATCAAATTGTGTAATCCCCTTGCCATTTCCACAGAAGGTTTGCCAGACTGAAATGTCAAACATGAGGATCTCATCACTGGTGTAGCAGAAACACAGAAGAAGATGAAGGAATCCGCATACCAGGATTCACCAGGAACATTTGTTTTGGGCAAAGTTGCCAGTTAGAGGAAAAATGAAAAATGATATTCAGTTTTTTTACATTTTTTTTTTTTACATTTTTTTTTTTTTTAAATAGAACTTTTAATCAACTTCTGTAAAGCGGGGATAGCCAAACACTGATCGAAACTCAGCTGAACTGGCTAAATTTTGTGTGTGCCAAGCTTAAAGTAGAACTATAGGCAAAACTTTTTTTTTCAGTTTCGATACAAGGAAGGGTTCGATTTTTTTTCGCCATAGGTGTCCCATTTTGGAGATTTTCCTTCACTTCCTGTTCCATAGCCAAACAGGAAGTGAGAGGAAATCCTTACAAAGTAAGTGAATTCCTTGGGGCCCACAGGTTATCAGAACTGGTGTAACCGTTGGAAGATTTCCCCTCTATTACTTTTCTAGGGACAGCCCAAAATTGGGGATTTTTTTTTACTTTTATTTTCAATGATAATAGTAAACAGGACAAATAAAGAAGATAAAACTCCATAACAGGGGCACAGACAGCAAAAAAACTGACACGCATTCTAATACCCCAGCATGATATCCAGAACAAAAAAAAAGTTTTGCCTTTAGTTATACTTTAAGACTTATGCACTACAGCAAGGACCCTGGAGAATCTGTCCCCAGGCTTAAAGTGTATCTAAAGTCTATTTTTTTCTAAACTCAATGCCGTTTGTGTAAATGCTAGAAAGATTCACCTATTCTGTATGTCGTGGTGACCGTCTCTCCAGGACTGACAGTGAGGGAATTAAGGGAGACAGGAGATAAGGGAAAATCTTCTAAGCATGCGATATTACATTATGTTCATATTCACTCATCCATTAGAGCATTTGTTTTCTGTAGTCTGCAAAAATCCTGGTTGATCCCTGCTGTTCATTGTCCCTCCCTCCTTATCTGTGACCCCGCTGCATCTTGAGATTGTATAGACCAACTGTTGAACTCTACTAAGTATACTCCAGTTTCAGTTCCCTTCTAAGCTGTTCATTGCTCTTTTTTCTTATCTGAGCAGCCCATGTGACTATAGAGTCACACAGGTGGGCGTATACACAGTGGTAAATGACACTCCACCTCTGTCCCTCCTCCTCTACCATGTCCTCATATTGCTAAACACTATTGGGGCGGGATATACGATGGTGATTTGTGGAGGCTTTACCCCCCTGTTAGTCCCAGCATATACACACCATAGACACAGCCTGTGATTGGCCAAACCTCCTCCAAAATCTTTATAGTGTGAACAATGTGAAAGGTACTGTCAGTCAACTATAACTTCATCTACACCATATTATTGTTAAAAAAAAATTGCTTTAAAATATAGATTTGTATGAAGCTTTAAAACACTTTGTTGTTATTATTGTTTGATTCAGTTCACGATCCTGAAAGCTTTCTTTTAATGTCATGTGACTGGCACAGCACCAATCAATGCTGCGCAGACACAGATTCATACATCAGAAGAGTACTAGAAACTCCTCCCTCAGAACTTTCCCTGGGGACAGGAAACACCTAGGAAACATCATGTGATCTCTGAATAGCAATGATTAAATAAGGTACTCAGGCAATTTTTTTCTATTAAATTAAATAGAGTGGCATGATCTTCAGACATAAATAGAAGTGATAATGGCAATAAAAAATTGCAAGTTTAGTACCACTTTAAGACAGGAAATGGAGACAAATCTCCCTAATGGAGACAGACAGCATAAAAAAAAACTTGACAGTGATCCTAACCTTTCCTTACTCTATACAAAAAAAAAAAAAAATAGTAGGGGTTTAGATACCCTTTAAAGTGACCCTTTCAGGTAACAAAGTACCCTGTGAAGAAAGCGGTATTAAGCCTAGTACACACGGGCCGAATGTCGGGCAGCATAGGCCGGTTCAATAGAAACCATCCGACATTTGGTCCGTGTGTACTGCGGCCAGTCCAACAGAAGTTTGGCCGGGGCATGACCGAAAAAGATCTTCTGGTGGGCTCTCGATCAGCACTCTCGGTCAATGGCTGAGGTCACCGAACTAAGTGTTCTGGTGGGGGGCAGTCCCCCCTGTCAGAACACAATAGCTCAGTGGGGAATATCGTAGTACTACCATCGCATAGTTAGTACAGTTTTTTTTTTTTCATTCAGCCCTGCTACTACTAAAACTAGTAGTGTGTACCAGGCTTTGGGCTACATTCACACCTGTGACTTAGCCCAGTGCTAATTGCAGTGGCAAAGTACCTCCGGTAAACACTGCCAGTGCAGAGAGTTGCGAATAGCTGTGGCTGCCAGTGACCTTCCATTATAGTGTACGGGGTTGGTGGCCTCACCTAGCCGCTCAGTGTCAGAAGATTCCTGCTGCTACAGTTGGCACCACCCTAAATCGTCTATGTGAATGTAGCCTTATGCCCTGTACACACGATAGGATTTTCCGATGGAAAATGTGTGATAAAACCTTGTTGTCAGAAATTGCAACCATGTGTAGGCTCCATCACACATTTTCCATAGGAATTTCCAACACACAAAGTTTGAGAGCTTGCTATAAAATTTTCCGACAACAAAATCCGTTGTCGGAAATTCCGATCGTGTGTACACAAATCCGACGCACAAAGTGCCACGCATGCTCAGAATAAATTAGGAGATGAAAGCTATTGACTATCTTTATAGTCCCGATGTACGTGTTTTACGTCACCGCGTTCAGAACGATCAGATTTTCCGACAACTTTGTGTGACCGTGTGTATGCAAGACAAGTTTGAGCCAACATCCGTTGGAAAAAATCCATGGATTTTGTTGTCGGAATGTTCGATCAATGTCCGATCGTGTGTACGGGGCATTATACTTCTATATCTCTCGACCTGTTTGCTGGATCTTCACTCTGTAGCAGGGCTTGCAGCATCAATCCTATTTAACTGCTTAGGCTGGTCAAATAGCAGATCCCACCACTGGCCGCTGTTGTTCTGACCCTTAGTCACTGCAGGACATTATAGTGGTGTAGGGGTAAGTGGAAGAAACCACAGCATCCAGCAGGGATATGCTATTCTAGCCTTTCTCAACATTTTTACCCCAGAGGAACCCTTGAAATAATTTTCAGGGCTCAGGGAACCTCTGGTAATATTAACCTATCAGGAGATCATTGGGAAAATGCCCTTTACATCGGTGGTGGTAAGTGGAAAGAATGCCCCCCTTACAGGGGTGGCCAGAATGACATTCTTGCAGTCATACTGCTGGCTCGCCTCTGTCATAGGCCTTGGACCTGGAACTATGCAGGCACCATCAGAGAGCATGTCAGATAGCCACTGCTCAATGAACCCTGGTTGAGAATTACTATTTTATTCCATCTATTCCATACACCCAGAAGTGTGGAATAGGATCGGTACTAGGTGCTCTGCTGCAGAGGAATGTTTCCATAAACCAGCTTCCAGACAGGTAAATATAATTTTGTTGTTTCTTTACAAGGTAAGGGCTGTCAGCCAGGGGCATTCCTAGCCCTTTGCACAGACAGAAATTCAGAGTCATTATTTGCATACGAGAGTAAGGCAGGCTTTGCTGTTGGGTTAGAAGAGGCAAATAGTGATGAATATACAGGTTTACAGTATAGAAGCATTTCACTAAACACTGTGGGCCAAGTCACACCATAGAAACGCAGCCTGGATGCTTTTCTGCATTTTTGATGCGTTCCAATGCTTTTTTCCCCCTCTTTTTTCCTAACCTTAACCACTTCAATACCGGGCACTTTTACAGCTTCCTGCCCAGACCAATTTTCAGCTGTCGCATTTTGAATGATAATTGCGTGGTCATGCTACACTGTACCCAAACTAAATTTTTATTATTTTGTTCCCACAAATAGAGCTTTCTTTTGGTGGTATTTGATCACCTCTGATCTTAGATGTAGTGGCTATGTTAAGTTTCTATTTTTGCACAATTTTTCCTTTATTTTTATCTGGTGATCCAGCAAGTAACACACTTCTTGTCTTAGGCTGCATTCACACTACAGCGTTTTTGAATTGTGGGCAGATTTGCTGCGGATCTGCCCATGGTTTGACAGCGCCAAGGTGTGAATGACAAAATGCGGGACTTGCATTCGAGATGCCATTCGTTTGAATGACACCTCAAATCGCGGCGCTGGTCTGCCACGACTATCACGTTGCAGGACGCACTTCACCCCAAAATAGTTCAGGAGCTATTTTTGGGCAGCATGCGTCCCATGATGCGGGATGTGGCAGCATGTTTTTTCGCACGACAATCGTGGCAGACCCGCACCGCGAACTCAGGCGTCATTCAAATGAATGGCATCTTGAAAGCAAGTCCCGCGTTTTGTCATTCACACCTCGGCGCTGTCAAATCGCGCGTAGATCCACGGTAAATCTGCCCGCAATGCAAAACGCTGTCATGCGAATGCAGCCTTAGGGTGGCTACACTCACTCCTTCACCATATCTGTAGAGGAACAACGTACCCACACTTGGACAACAGTCAACCTGTGGAGAGGGTAGTTTTAGACGGACTGGTAGATTTTAGATTTAGACTAACAATTTAAACAAAACTCCAGCTAACACTTTTTAAGTGGTCACAGAAACTGTTTTATTTATACATAAAGGTTTTAATTACGTGGATTAAAGCTGACCATTGTAAAGACCCCCTGTTGAAGCAGAAGTAATGCCGCGTACACACGGTTGGACTTTTCGACCGCACTTGTCTGACGGACGCCGACGGACCAAATCCGGCGAACAATCTGATCGTGTGTGAGCTTCACCGGACCTTCAGCTGACTTTTCCAGTCGCAAACCTGACGGACTTTAGATTTGGAACATGCTTCAAATCTTTACGTCGTAACTCCGCCGGACCCAGAAATCCGCTCGTCTGTATGCTAGTCCGACGGACAAAAACCGACGCTAGGGCAGCTATTGGCTACTGGCTATCAACGTCATCACGTACAAATCCGTCGGACTTTGGTGTGATCGTGTGTAGGCAAGTCCGGTCCTTAGAAAGTCCGTTAAAAGTCCGTCGAAAGTCTGTCGAAAGTCTGTCGGATGGGCTGTCGGACTTTTGTAGCTGAAAAGTCCGACCGTGTGTACGCGGAATAAGGCTAAAATTAAAAACTTACGAGCAGGCAGGCAGACAAAGCCTCTTCTGCAAAAAATAAACTTACCTCCTTAATTACCTTCTTCTCAGGACCCCATTCACACCTGTGTGATTTTCTGCTTGAAGCTTGTAGCTCTAATACGCTCAACATTTATTTCAATGGCTGTTCCTGTTCAGATCTGAGCGTTTTGTCGCTTAAAAATGTACATGAGCTTCTTTAGGCAAATTGACACCATAGACTTCAATGGGAACGTCTGAAAAACGCTCAACATGAGCATTTTACAAGCTTTTTACGAGTGCTTTGTTGCATATTTTCTGGAAAACTAGCAGCTCTCCACCCCTAATCTCCACCCCTAGGGGCTAGGCTAAATTAAAAACAGCTAAAGCTTGAATACACACGTAGAATGCATAAATAAATCGCCTGAAAATCACTTTGCTCAGGTGTGAACAAGGCCTTTATATTGTACATTAAGCTGCACATGCAAAGCTCAGTTTACATTCTCAGCAAGGTGCCTATGTGGCGGAATGAATGAACACTTGCATGTGTACGGGAGTAAGCTCATCCTGCTCTGGCTGGTGCCCAGAAGTAGCCGGAAAGAAGATGCCGGCAAGGGACATCTTCAGACATCAGACTTTTGAAGGGGTAGTTCGTATTGTGGACTGTCGCTCCACCTTAAAAGTTTGAACCCTTTACTGCCACTTTTGATCTGTAAAAGGAAGTTAAAAAAAAAATACTGGCCGGATCAACAGTCAAAAAAACCTTCCAGGCCTAAAAAGTCCTTCACAGACACCTTCTCCCGGTGTTGATCTTCGGCTATCTTGATTGGTCGGTGCAGGATGACGTAGGAGTGCAATCATCCCAGCACACAGGCAGCGTGCCGGAATACCAACCTAGCTGCACATGGGAAGCTCATAGTACATTCCACAGAAGACTGTGAGCAGGCAGGTTGGTTTATTTTATTTCAGAAGAGACATTGCATACCTCGTTTGCAATAAAGAGCCTGCCTGCCTGCTCACAGTTTTCTTATTGGGGACTTGAGTTCCACTTTAAGCACTGTTGCTCCTGTCTTACTACAGGAAATGTTACTGTTTTTTGTCCTATTTAGAGGACATTGAGGCCACTGGGGGCAAGTTAATAAGCAGCCCCATTTTTACTGTTCAGTTTATTCAGTAGCACAGCTGCCAAACTTGGTATTTCTATCAATTTTTTAGCTTTTCCATTTAAAAGAAAAAAATTAAATTGTGCAGCTCTTTGAGGACAAAAAAATGTGTCTAGGAACCTGAGAGCGACTCATATTATTTGTTGTCCTTCCAGCTACGCCTTACGTTCTCGTAAACTGTAGGAAGGCCTGTGCTTATCAGTATTTTTCTTCAAAACAGTGTGAGCGAGTCCTCCTCCTTCCACTAGAGCTTTCCGAGTGCAAAGAGAACGTCTATGTTACAGGTCCCCAGCTTTACTGCTTAGTGATCATTTACTGTACGGACTTCAAGCTTCTCTTAGTGTGAAATACTCCATACCAAGCTATGGGAGATCATCTCACGTTGGTTGAGACCACTGCAAATTCATGAGAGCTGAAATGTAGGCAGATCTGCAGCTGTGGTTCTTCGCAGTGCACTAATAGGACCCAGATATATTAATGGGAAACATGTTTCTTGGATGCTGTGCTAGGACAACCAGCAATAAAACACCAGCTCCCCATAGTTCCATGAAGAAAAATATTGGAGTTTTTGGGACTTTAAATGAGGTGCATGGGGAATGCACCTCCATCCCTAATTCAGAGAAAAAAAGAAGGGAGTTTGGGACTTTAAATGAGGCCCACGGACATCAGGAGGTAAAAAAAGGGTGTTGTTTATTGATCATGAAGTATGTGTCAAAAACATATCACAATTATAGACTGCATGTAAAAGAAGAACATTGTAATAAATGTCATTCAGTATACCTACGCACATTAGTATGAGCGCATGCAAAAAGCATCAAGAATACATCAATATGTCAAACTAGAGGCCACATGATAGTCACAAGTGATCAATGGATACATACAATGATAAAAGATATATATACACATAAAAGCAGCATAGGACGATAGTCATGAAAATAAACCCATAATTGATTGAAGAAGGATGTTCTGAGTTGATAGTGTGATGTGAGCATGTATCTGCGTAACAAATGCCCGACGCGTTTCGTGTAAACCACTCATCAGGGGCACGGTGCTCAAACATATCTATGGGGTATAGTAGAGTAAGCAATTAATTTATATGCAACCAATAGTAGCCGGGGGAAACAAACGTGCACCCCAGAGTACTTACATAGAATCATTGCAGGGGAGATGTGGTGATAATGAAGCCAGGGCCATATTAGTAGTCCGCACCGGGAGCTGAGGCGACCGAAACATGCACCGGCGGGGCGCATGCACAAAGCCCCCCCAAACCATACACAGAACCCGGAGCACTGGATCTTGAGATGAGACAGTGATCTGCCAGTAATGACTGCCAAGCGGGGTCTGAGAAAGAGGGAAGGTACATAATCAGTAAGCCATATTATACTGATAAGGTAATTAGGAAAGATCTATGTATCAGATGCGTAGGAACTGAGTTAGGGAAGTCAAAGCAACAAAGGGAAACCCAGCTGGGGATAAGAGAAAATAAGGAAAAATGAGAAACGAAAAGAAAATTATATGAAAAAGATGAGGATTAGAAATAAAAATAAAAAATATTGAATAATAAATGGTGATGAATAAGTGGAAAATAATAAGTGGAATGAGTGATGAATTGGACTAAAATGAATAAAAAGTGAAGGGGTGACTAACATCCCTAAATGGGATATGGTATAAGTAAAGAGGTAACAAACGTAGACCTGATTGGTAAATGAAACCAAAAAAGGCAGGGGGGAAAAGAAGGAGGGGGGGTAAAGCAAGGATGGTAGAAAAAGAAATGGTGACTGGTGGTGAAAAAATAATAGTATATGGATGGAGTGGCTGGGTAGGAGCTTACATGTTTCCCAGGATGTATACATGTGCTATGGTGAGATCTGTCATCATCTCTGTGCGGCGCCCAGACTGTGTCGGGAGGGGCCATATATGTACACCCGCCCTAAACCACGTGCACGCTATCGGACACCAGCGTCACGCAGGCACGGTGTGTGCAGGGAGGGGCCTCAGCGTGGGCGAAAAGCGCCGCCCACAGGGGATGCCCACATGACCCCGCTGTCCGTCCAAGATGACAAGCCTGATGACCGCACGCCGTGACGTCGATTGACATCACCCGTGCGGCAGGATGCGTGGCGCCGATGCGCTGTGAGAGCCCGCCCGCCCCCCGCATATATCCACTCCCCACGATCCTGATAGGACAGGAGGGAGTGACGGGGGGGGGGAAGGGGGACACACAGAGCGCATCGCAGCTCCCGGAAATCGGACAACAAGACAGCCCTGGTGATTCAAAAACCACATCATTCCCCAAAGAAAAAGGTAATAAGCTGTGCTGCCTAATCCCATGGACACACATGGTTGTGTCCATTGAGAATGTGTATGGGCCTGGACAAGGTGAAAAAACCTTCCAGGGAAAAGAAAGAACCTAGCCTGTGAGTAGCAGGGGAACACTGCTGGCTCTGTCCGTGGAGCTCCATCCCTAATAGCGGAAAAATATTGGAGTTTTTGGGACTTTAAATGAGGTGCATGGGGAATGCACCTCCATCCCTAATTCAGAGAAAAAAAGAAGGGAGTTTGGGACTTTAAATGAGGCCCACGGACATCAGGAGGTAAAAAAAGGGTGTTGTTTATTGATCATGAAGTATGTGTCAAAAACATATCACAATTATAGACTGCATGTAAAAGAAGAACATTGTAATAAATGTCATTCAGTATACCTACGCACATTAGTATGAGCGCATGCAAAAAGCATCAAGAATACATCAATATGTCAAACTAGAGGCCACATGATAGTCACAAGTGATCAATGGATACATACAATGATAAAAGATATATATACACATAAAAGCAGCATAGGACGATAGTCATGAAAATAAACCCATAATTGATTGAAGAAGGATGTTCTGAGTTGATAGTGTGATGTGAGCATGTATCTGCGTAACAAATGCCCGACGCGTTTCGTGTAAACCACTCATCAGGGGCACGGTGCTCAAACATATCTATGGGGTATAGTAGAGTAAGCAATTAATTTATATGCAACCAATAGTAGCCGGGGGAAACAAACGTGCACCCCAGAGTACTTACATAGAATCATTGCAGGGGAGATGTGGTGATAATGAAGCCAGGGCCATATTAGTAGTCCGCACCGGGAGCTGAGGCGACCGAAACATGCACCGGCGGGGCGCATGCACAAAGCCCCCCCAAACCATACACAGAACCCGGAGCACTGGATCTTGAGATGAGACAGTGATCTGCCAGTAATGACTGCCAAGCGGGGTCTGAGAAAGAGGGAAGGTACATAATCAGTAAGCCATATTATACTGATAAGGTAATTAGGAAAGATCTATGTATCAGATGCGTAGGAACTGAGTTAGGGAAGTCAAAGCAACAAAGGGAAACCCAGCTGGGGATAAGAGAAAATAAGGAAAAATGAGAAACGAAAAGAAAATTATATGAAAAAGATGAGGATTAGAAATAAAAATAAAAAATATTGAATAATAAATGGTGATGAATAAGTGGAAAATAATAATAAGCAGGCCTGCCTGCCTGCTCACAGTTTTCTTATTGGGGACTTGAGTTCCACTTTAAGCACTGTTGCTCCTGTCTTACTACAGGAAATGTTACTGTTTTTTGTCCTATTTAGAGGACATTGAGGCCACTGGGGGCAAGTTAATAAGCAGCCCCATTTTTACTGTTCAGTTTATTCAGTAGCACAGCTGCCAAACTTGGTATTTCTATCAATTTTTTAGCTTTTCCATTTAAAAGAAAAAAATTAAATTGTGCAGCTCTTTGAGGACAAAAAAATGTGTCTAGGAACCTGAGAGCGACTCATATTATTTGTTGTCCTTCCAGCTACGCCTTACGTTCTCGTAAACTGTAGGAAGGCCTGTGCTTATCAGTATTTTTCTTCAAAACAGTGTGAGCGAGTCCTCCTCCTTCCACTAGAGCTTTCCGAGTGCAAAGAGAACGTCTATGTTACAGGTCCCCAGCTTTACTGCTTAGTGATCATTTACTGTACGGACTTCAAGCTTCTCTTAGTGTGAAATACTCCATACCAAGCTATGGGAGATCATCTCACGTTGGTTGAGACCACTGCAAATTCATGAGAGCTGAAATGTAGGCAGATCTGCAGCTGTGGTTCTTCGCAGTGCACTAATAGGACCCAGATATATTAATGGGAAACATGTTTCTTGGATGCTGTGCTAGGACAACCAGCAATAAAACACCAGCTCCCCATAGTTCCATGAAGAGTACATTCAAGGGCGTCTTCTATTGTACTTATCATCAGATCATATGGGGAACTTGCAGGACCTCTGATAACAAGCTTTAATACTGGGCTAGGGGTTATGGCCATGCCAGGGTTGGGGGCAATCCCATGGTTAAGCAAGGGGGTAAGCCCTTCTCACTCCACCCAAAACTGAGAAGTCAGTGTTCTTTGAGGATTTGTTATGTGTCATAGGTGCAAATTTTTGAGAAAGCTTACTTCCAGTTACCAGCTCTCACAAGGGTTTTTACTTCCACTTCAACTTAAAATGAAAAAATTGCTAGAATGTAGTTTTTTTTTTCTTTTTTGTTGTTTTGTTTTTGTTTTGTTTATTCTTTTTTTTGCAGAGTCTCCCTGCCTCTAGAATTTTTATTATTGTTTGTGTACATTTTGCAGCACATGTGCCATGCAGTGTACATTTTGGCTCCTTCCGGCTATCTGTAAGATGCCAGGAATGGAGTCAGTTGCCATGTAACTCCTGTGTGCATGTTTTCACTTTTTGTATATCGTTTTTTTTTTTTTTTTTTTGCATCTCAGCACTGCTGACCTCCTGCAGCTTTTTTCAGCCTTTTTTGTTTTCTGCACATCATTACGTAGTATCGGCTTCCTCATGGTGACAATGGTGGGCCAAATCTGTTCAATGCGTTTCAGCCAGCCGCTTGCTTGTAGTCTCCACAACAGGAACGTGCGACAGGTGACATCATTGAGAGAAGCTGTTGCACTATAACAGGAAGTGCCTGAACAAGGAACCCAATGGTAGGACCGCCGGGTTGTATTGTAATAGAAGCTATAAATAGAAATGAATTGAAAACAAATTTTAAAATGACAAGAACATGTTAAAGCTTAAAACATATCATATTTTGGTGATTTGGGTTTAGATGTACATTAACCACCTCAATACTGGGCCCTTTCACCCCCTTCTTGCCCAGGCCATTTTTCAGCTTTCAGCGCTGTTGCACTTTGAATGACAATAGTGCGGTTCTACGACACTGTACGCAAATTTGTTTTTTTTTATCTTTTTCTTCACACAAATAGAGCTTTCTTTTGGTGGTTTTTAATCACTGCTGGGATTTTTATTTTTTATTAAAAAAAGATTTTGAAAAAAAAAATTTTTTTTAGTTTCTGTCAGTTAATTTAGTAAATAAGTAATTTTTCTCCTTCACTGATGTTTGCTGATGAGGCTGCACTGATGGGCACTGATGAGGTGGCACTTATGGGCACTGATAGGTGGCACTGATATGCGACACTGACGAGCACTGATAGGCAGCACTGGTTGGCACTGATAAGCGGCACTGGTGGGCACTGATAGGTGGTAGTGGTGGGCACTGATGGGCAGCACTGGTGGGCACTGATAGGCTGCATGAATAGGCAGCACTGATGGGCGGTACTGATGGGAGGCACTGATGGGCATTGATGGGCAGCATTGATGAGCAGGCACTGAAACGCTGCACTGACTGACATCACTTATAGGCACTGATTGGTGGCACTGATGATCCTGATTACATGCCCGGGTCTTCCCTGTGAGGATATGCCGCTGAGTGGCACTCCTCTCCACACACTCTTGTCAGTTTGAGGCGAGCAGAGCCGATTCACGCCAATTCCATATTTACATGTGACCGGCTGTGATTGGACTCAGCCGATCACATGGTTAAAGAGCCGCGGGCGTGGCTCTTTACAGAGATTGTGGTCACGCTATTGCCACACTGCGCGCCCCCGCAGGCACACGACAGCGGCCGTTGGGGTGCCGTCATAGGACGTCCACCCAGAACAAGAGCCTCACTATCCCTCCGTCTTTTGACGGTGGGCGGGCGGCAAGAGGTTAAAGTGATATTGGATCTTGGATCTTTCAATTGTAAGCTATTCCTTCTGTATTGAACTGTATTGTAATTGTACTGTCCCCCTTATTTTGTAAAGTGCTGTGTAAACAGTTTGCACTATTTAAATCCTAAATAATAATAATAATAATAATAATAATATTAAAGGTGTATATATATATATTTTTAAATTAACAAACATGTTATACTTGCCAGCATCTGTGCAATGGTTTTGCAAAGAGCAGCCCCAATTTTCTTCTTTGTGAGTCCCCCCCCCCCCCGCCGGCGAGAACACAGTGATTATTGCTAGCGGCTATAACAACCGCTATTAGTAGTCTGGTTGTACACAGTTTGATCGATCAACTTGAGCAAATTCATCCTGCTCATACATGGTTCGAATCTCATCCGGGTCCTGCTGAACCGACTGACATTTGAACCGTCTATGGCCGGCTTTAGTGTGCTGTCAGTAATGTGGGACTAAACTTGCCTCGCCTCGCTCCATCTGGCCTTCTTCTAGTTTCAGGCATTTTGATAGGATGAGCCAAAACACCGTAACTCCCGCATATACCTGCGTTCATACCGGCACGGTTGTGCCGAGAATGTAGACTGAACTGTGTATGCGCAGCTCAGTGTAACATTGTAAGAAAGATTGCAAACAGGTTTGTTTTGTTGCAGAAGAGACCATCTTTAGTTTTTTAGCTTCAGTTCCCCTTTAATGGCAGCTTTACATTATTTTTTAAAGGAGCCCGTAGGTCTCTTTAAAAGCTGGTGTCTCGATGGAGCTCGTATTACTGCGTATTAAGCTGCCTGTTGAGTATATCTCTCATCCTTGCTACAAAAGTCACCCATGTAGGCAGAGTGGAGTTGTGAGAAAGTCCGTGTGAATAGACTGGCGTGGGTGGCGTGCGGCATACATGGCAGACAAACCCAGTATCTGAACATTAATAAACAGCTAGAGCTGGCTTTGCCCTCTGGGCTCCAAATAGTAAAGCATGCAACAAGGGAGAGGAGCAGAGCCCAGCACGAGGATGGAAACAGTAGTATCGGATTACAGTTTCAAAATATCGCTGGAACACATTAGCTGGCTCTACGCTATTAACTCGCTTTATAATTACATTGCTTATTTGTTAAAGAAGGGCTTGTCTTGCTTTCCAATTAACATGGATGTTACTGCTGGGACTAAGCTACCGAGAAACATGTGGCACAGTGTTAAACTGAGATAATTAGAGTTAAAAAGTTGTTTATAGACTTGTAGGAGATAATATTTTTTATGTCACCTATATTACTCAATTGCTTTCTTGTATGAGAAAGTGGGAATAAAGCCTCATACACAGGATCGGATTTTCCAAAGGGAAATGTGTGATGACAGGCTGTTGGCGGAAAATCCGATCGTTGGACAATTGTTGTTGGATTTTCCGCGGATCAAATGTTGGATGGCAGGTTTTAAAATTTTCCGCGGACAAATGTCTGTTGTCGGATTTTCCGAGCGTGTGTACACAAGTCCGTCGGACAAGAGTCCAAAGTACAAACACGTATATAATGGTGTTCCGCGCTTAGGACGGGCTTATGACCGAACTGCAGCCCCCCTAAAAGAGAAAGCACCGAGGTGCGATCCAATAATTGTGTAGTCTGAAGAAATAGGGGATTGGCGCTGTTCACTGATAGAGTATGAATCAATAAACTATACAAACTCCTAACACAAGGAAAACATAACACCTCAATGCTGAGTGGGTAAAACGTGTAACACAATATAAATAATTGTTAGGAAATGAATATATGTGCTAAAATGGTCAAAGGCTGTGCAGAATACCTAAGGTAGTTTTCACAAAATAAAATTGATAAATAAAACACAAAACATTACCAAAAGTGAATGATCAATCAAGTTATATAAAAAATACAAAGAGTGTGCAATAAAAGGTATGAGTGGGTATACCTAAAAAGGGGCAAAACACCGTGTTGCCCACTGAAAATTATTATGTGTACTAGTGAAGCTGCGTGATGTTGAAAAAATGTGAGAATAAATATGAAAAGTGAGAATATTCAGCGTATAGTGTGCAAACAATATGAGTGCACAAACACAAAAAAGTTAAAGAACCAAAAAGAATATAAAATCAAATGAAATAAAAATCCAAGCGACCCAATCAATTGTTTCAAAAAATATATATATATAAAAATTATGTCCGTGATAAAAAAAATTTTTGTGATTAAAAAACAGTTCTTGTGCAGCCAGCTGATATATCTTTAAAGGTTGCGGATAGGTCTGTCCCAATGGGTATATGCTGTCCCGTGTGGAGTCCCCTCTAGTGCCCCCACTCACCAGAGTGCCCAACCCCTGCAGGGGTAATGAGCCTGTAGATGATCCGATGATCCAAGCGATTGGTGTCCCCCTCACCACCTAATTTCCATCTGTGTCACCCGATCACTTTCAAAAGGCATCCATCCGGAACAATTTACCATCAAGAGGCCACGCCTTACGCGTTTCGTCATCAAGACGTCATCTGAGGCGGTATCAGGATTGTCTGTGAGTCCTTCTCCATTGCCTAAGCAGGACCAGTAATGTGACTAGACCATACCTGCTTAAAGAGAAGCTCCAGGCTCAACCCCCCCCCCCCCCCCCCCCAAAAAAAAGTTAAAAGTCAGCAGCTACAGAGGTTGTAGCTGCTGACTTTTAATTCAAGTTCACTTACCTGTCCGGGGATCCAGTCTTCACCTGAACTGAACCTTTCATCGGCTTTTGGGTGCTATCACCGCCATCTTGACTAAGGGAAGCTATCAGTGAAGCCTTAGGGCTTCACAGCCGGATCCCTACTGCACATGCGCAAAGGACCGCAGTCTTCTGGGACCTGTGAAGTGTCCCAGAAAAGTGCGAGAGGAAGGAAAAGGGGCTGAAGGGGCTGAACTTCCTGCTCAGTTCGCCGCAGCAAACTGGCCCAGAAGTGGGAACAGGTACCTGTCAAAACCAGGTACCTGCATCCCCCCAAAAGGTGCCAAATGTGGCAGCAGAGGGAGGCAGGAGACAGACAAGCAGAGCTTCTCCTTTTGGGTGGAGCTCCACTTAAAGGATGAAGCTGAGCCACAGAACATCTCGAAGGCTATCAAATCATGAATGCTCATCCAACCTACACTATATTACCAAAAGTATTGGGACGCCTGCCTTTACATACTCATGAACTTTAATGACATCCCAGTCTTCGTCCGTAGGGTTTAATATTGAGTTGGCCCACCCTTTGCAGCTATAACAGCTTCAACACTTCTGGGAAGGCTATCCACAAGGTTTAGGAGTGTGTATGTTTGACCATTCTTTCAGAAGCGTATTTGTGAGGTCAGGCACTGATGTTGGACAAGAATGCCTGGCTCGCAGCCTCCACTCTAATTTATCCCAAAGGTGTTCTGTCGGGTTGAGGTCAGGACTCTGTGCAGGCTAGTCAAGTTCCTCCACCTCAAACTCGCTCATCCATGTCTTTATGAACCTGCTTTGTGCACTGGTCCAAATCATTTGGTGGAGGGGGTATTATGGTGTGGGGTTATTTTTCTGGTGTCGGGCTTGGCCCCTTAGTTCCAGTGAAGGGAACTCTTAAGGCGTCAGCATACCAAGACATTTTGGTCAATTTCAGGCTCCCAACTTTGTTGGAACAGTTTGGGGATGTCCCTTCCTGTTCCAACATGACTGCGCACTAGTGCACAAAGCCATGGATGAGCGAGTTTGGGGTGCTTCTCTGCAGTCTCTGATAATTTTCTGCTTTATTACATTTACTAATTATTGTGTGCGACCCTTTGGTGATGTTAGAGGCTGCTCTGAAAACAAAATTTACCAACACTGTCATATAGTGCCACCATCTTTCATTGCACTTTGCAAAAAGATAGAAGTAATAGTAATGTAACTACGGTAATACAACTACATAAATAATTTCCACTAACAATGACATAAAGAAATACATACAATACAAATACAATATACAATATACAAATACAGTATCAAGAAGCAGTAGGAAAGTGATGGGAAATTTACATACACATACATATATACCTAGTGTGCTTACCTGTAGTTGGAGAGCATCTTCACAGTCAGTACCAGTGTTAAGGTTATTCCCTCTCCCCCGAACAAGGTCATACTGCTAGGTTCACATCTATGCAAGTTGCAGTTGATGCATTTTTCCAGTGCGTTTTGTGTTTTTGAACATGTGTTTTTGATGAATTTTCAACGCGTTTTGCAGCAAATGATGACAATTCTGTTCATGTTCTTTGATGCTACTTTGACGCTACTTGCGTGCCAGAGAGTGTAAAGTCGCATCAAAGTCACACTCCATGAACAGAATTGTCATACTTTCTGATTGGCCAAAAAAAAAAATGCTTAAAAAAAACACAACACTTACATTTTTGGTGCGGGTCCATTGAAGTCTATTACACTCAAAACGCAGTCTGCTGTGGGAAAAAAAAAAAATCACTGACCCTTTCCAAAAAACGCACTGGCTCAAAATGCACAGGTGTGAACTAGATCTGTAGGAAACCATGTTAGGTTGGATTCACACCTATGCATTTTTAGTGCTTTTTGCATTTTGCATATTTGCACTACAGTCCATTTAACATGGTCTCCTATGGAACACGATCTGTAGTGCAAATCTGCAAAATGCAAAAAGCACTAAAAATGCATAGGTGTAAATCCAGCCTTAAATGGACTGTAATGCATTTCTCCAAGATGCACTAAAAAAAAACAAAAAACGGCAGAGGTGTGAACCGAGGGTTAAGTTGTTACTAAAAGGATTACCGGATGATGTGTCTATTCTGCTGGATCATCCTTGTAGTAGAGCGTGGCGCCATCATTTGGCTTTGTGGCGGTCAAGGCTGTTGGGTAAGAACTGGGGGGTTTCCCCATTGAAGTTGGAAGCTGCCGCTTCACATTCATTATCCTTTTCAGGTTGGCATTAAAATGACACAAATAGGCTTTATTTATATAGCAGAAGTAGCACATTAGACAATGATTTACTGAGTGCAGGTCTCATCGGTCCAGTCCCTGCCCATGGAGTATAATGTCAGATACAATTCTCCTAGCAGACACCGGTAAAGCACACAGCTTAATGCATTTGACGTCCCTGCTGGGGGGTAAGACCAGGACACTAGTGCTGCAAGGACACAGTGTTAATCAATGAGTCAGCTTGGAGAGGAATTTGTTCTGCTTCTCTTCCTTTAAAGACTAGATTGTGGTGATCTGTAGTTTGGGGTTACAGCTGTACAGATGAAATTGCTCTGCTTCCTGTTCAGCTGAATACATGATTGTATGTCCTGCTATAGAACAGCTTGTGCACATTTTATGACACATTCTCTGTGAGCGCTTCTCTTATTCTTTCAGTCAGGTGGAAGCATGCTGCCACTAGAGGAAAAACTGCTTATTGAGGCTGGGTTCACACTGGTGCGACACGACAGCCGTCCTACTTTGGATCCGACTTTGCCCTGCGACATGAAGCCGGCATGTGTCCGACTTTCAATGAACGGGGATCCGACTTGGATCCCCGCCAATGCCCGACACTGTGTTTGGTATGAATCTTTAGGGGGAACTCCACGCCAAATTTTAAATAAAAATCCGGCATGGGTTCCCCCTCCAAGAGCATACCAGGCCCTTGGGTCTGGTATGGACCTTGAGGGGAACCCCCTACGCCGAAAAACGGCGTGGGGGTCCCCCCCAATCCATACCAGACCCTTATCCGAGCACGCAGCCCGGCCGGACAGGAATGGGGGTGGGGACGAGCTGGCGGCCCCCCCCCTCCTGGACCGTACCAGGCCGCATGCCCTCAACATGGGGGGTTGTTGCCTTGGGGGAGGGGGGCGCGCTGCGGCCCCCCCACCCCAAAGCACCTTGTCCCCATGTTGATGAGGACAAGGGCCTCTTCCCGACAACCCTGGCCGTTGGTTGTCGGGGTCTGCGGGCGGGGGGCTTATCGGAATCCGGGAGCCCCCTTTAATAAGGGGGCCCCCAGATCCCGGCCCCCCACCCTATGTGAATTGAGTATGGGGTACATGGTACCCCTACTCATTCACCTAGGGAAAAAGTGTCAATTTAAAAAAAAAACACTACACAGATTTTTAAAGTATTTTATTAGACAGCTCCGGGGGTCTTCTTCCGACTTCGGGGGTCTCTCCGGTTCTTCTCCGCGCTCTCCGGGTCTTCTGCCGGGCTCCTCCTCTCTCTTCTGCTCTTTTGCCGCTCTTTTGCTAAAGAGGAGGAGCCCGGTCTGCTGCCTTCTTCTCTTCGGGGGTCTCTCCGGTTCTTCTCCACGCTCTCCGGATCTTCTGCCGGGCTCCTCCGCTCTCTTCTGCTCTTTTGCCGCTCTTTTGCTAAAGCGGAGGAGCCTGGTCTTCAATCTTCAATCTTCTGCCTTCTGCCCTCTTCTCCTGATGTTGACACGACGCTCTCTGGGGCTAGAATGCTCTCTGTGCGCTCTGCTCTGATTTATATAGGCGGTGACCCCGCCCCCTTAAGCCGTCACAGTCCCTGGGCATGCTGGGACTATGACGGCATAAGGGGGCGTGGTCATCGGGTGATGACCACGCCCCCTAAAACGTCACAGTCCCAGCATGCCCAGGGACTGTGACGGCTTAAGGGGGCGGGGTCACCGCCTATATAAATCAGAGCAGAGCGCACAGAGAGCATTCTAGCCCCAGAGAGCGTCGTGTCAACATCAGGAGAAGAGGGCAGAAGGCAGAAGATTGAAGATTGAAGACCAGGCTCCTCCGCTTTAGCAAAAGAGCGGCAAAAGAGCAGAAGAGAGCGGAGGAGCCCGGCAGAAGACCCGGAGAGCGCGGAGAAGAACCGGAGAGACCCCCGAAGTCGGAAGAAGACCCCCGGAGCTGTCTAATAAAATGCTTTAAAAATCTGTGTAGTGTTTTTTTTTTAAATTGACACTTTTTTCCTAGGTGAATGGGTAGGGGTACGCTGTACCCCATACTCATTCACATAGGGTGGGGGGCCGGGATCTGGGGGCCCCCTTATTAAAGGGGGCTCCCGGATTCCGATAAGTCCCCGCCCGCAGACCCCGACAACCAACGGCCAGGGTTGTTGGGAAGAGGCCCTTGTCCTCATCAACATGGGGACAAGGTGCTTTGGGGTGGGGGGCCACACTGCGCCCCCCATGCCCCAAAGCACCCCCCCATGTTGAGGGCATGCGGCCTGGTACGGTCCAGGAGGGGGGGGGCCGCCAGCTCGTCCCCACCCCCATTCCTGACCGGCTGGGCTGCGTGCTCGGATAAGGGTCTGGTATGGATTTTAGGGGGGACCCCACGCCGATTTTTTGGCGTAGGGGTTCCCCTTAGATCCATACCAGACCTAAGGGCCTGGTATGCTCTTGGAGGGGGAACCCATGCCGGATTTTTATTTAAAATTTGGCGCGGAGTTCCCCCTCAAGATCATCTGAGCACAAGTCGCGTGCCGAAGTCGGATCACGCAAGACGGCAATCCGACTTTGATCCGACTTCAATGATAGTCAATAGGCTGAAGTAGGATCAAAGTCGGACCAAAGTAGTACAGGGAGCATTTCTAAAGTCGGAACGACTTGTGTCGGACCAGTTAGGACGGCTCCCATAGGGAAACATTACATTTCACACGTCATGCGACATGAGCTCCCAATGTCGGAGCGTTTGTCGGACCAGTGTGAACCCAGCCTGAATGTTCCTTCTCTAAGGACTCAATCATTCATTGCAGCTTTGTGCCGCTCAGATGGCAGATATAGCTGAAATCAAGGAATGTGATGCTAAAATATAGCAGGTGGATTGCTTGCGCCAATGTGAAGATCGCATACTCGAAATGTTCTTGTTTTTAAATAATGTGTACAGTAGTTGAGAATGTTTAGCAATTTGATTATTTCACATTTTTTGTTGTTGATTTTTTCAAATACATATACATACCTCCCAACGGTCCCTGATTTCGAGGGACTGTCCCTGATTTGGAGCAATGTCCCTCTGTCCCTCATTCCTCCTCATTTGTCCCTCATTTTGGTCTGATCTATATAGTTGTATATAAAATGCACTTTTTATCTATTAAAAAGTGTTTTCCAGCGCTAAACCTTTCATCTGATTTCTAAATTGCTACATATGTACATTCCAAAAGCCAATATAAAGGAATAGTAGTGGTAAAAAAAAAGCACTTTTGGGTTCAACCAATCTTGTTTTTTTAAACAATTCTCCTTTAAGGGGGCGTGGCAAGGGGTGTGTCCTATGCCTGCATACTTTTGCTGATAGGTGTCCCTCATTCCCATCTCAAAAAGTTGGGAGGTATGTAATATATGTATATTTTATTGTTTTTATTGCTTCTTTATTTCAATTTTATTATTATTATTATATGTTAATAATAATAAAAAATACGAATAATTCTAATACAGGCAGCCCCCGGGTTACAAACAAGGTTCTGTAGGTTTGTTCTTAAGTTAAATTTATATGCAAGTTGGAAGAGGTACATTTTTTTTTTAAGTGCAACTCCAGCCCAAAAATTTACGTTTTGGATAGCATAGGGAAGGGTTAACTCCCCCTATAATGTTTGTTTTTGCTGTCTGTGGCCCTGGTCAGAAGATTCACTCCTTACTTTCTGTCCATGTTACAATTATGCCGCGTACACACGAGCGGAATGTCCGTCAGAAAAAGTCAGATGGGACCTTTTCATCGTATATTCCGATTGTGTGTATGCCCCATCAGACTTTTTCTTTCTAAAATTCGGGCAGACTTAGATAGAGAACATGTTCTATATTTTTCCGACGGAACCAATTCCTATCGGGAAAACCGCTCATCTATATGCTGTTCCGACGTACCAAAAATGATGCATGCTCTGAAGCAAGTACAAGACGTCGTATGTGTTGTCCCGTTGTACGTGTTGTACGTCACCGCGTTCTTGACGGTCGGAATTTGGTGTGACCGTGTGTATGTAAGACAGCTTGAGCGGAATTCTGTCGGAATTCCGTCTGAGAAACCTTCAGAGTTTATTCCGACGGCAAAACGGCTCGTGTGTACGCGGCATTAGGTTTCGAAAAATTTGGATTGTTGTGTGAACAAAGATTAATGATAAAGAATCCGTGGAGACATCTTTTTCTCATGACTGTCTGCACACCTAATGCCGATGCGGCTCCCAGCAGGGTTCCGGTGCATCCTGGTTCACCGTTTCAGGCCGGATTTCAGCCTAAATTTTGAAATGGACCTGTGCAAATTGGCACTGGAGCCGCATCAGAGATATGTGAACCAGCTTCATAGTGAGCCGGTCACAGTCTCCTGTTGTTTTGCGAATTGGATGCGGGTAGCCGCATCCAATTCGCAATAGTGTGAACCCAGCCTAAGGGATAGATTTCCTCTCATTTTCTGTTGTCTCCCCCCATTTGTAAGTATGAGTAGAATGTAAGTCGGATGTATGTAACTTGGGGACTGCCTGTAAGAATAACAACAATTATAATTAATATTATTATTATTATTATTATTATTAAAAATAAAAGCAATAATAATTCTAATAACAATACCAAAAATTATTATTAATAGTAAATAAATATTATTATTAATATTATATAATAGTAGTAGTAGTAGTACTGTATAAAAATATTATTATTATTAATATTATTGATAATAACGTGTTCTGTGCTGCAAGAAATATGTAGGCTGCCATTGCTAACCTGTCTTTCTGAAAAGGCTTGTTGCCTGTTTATTATTCTGATGATCTGACTTTTAAGTCTCAGACCTGGCGCAAGCATATCAACCAGGAAGAGTGATGTCAGAGTGATGTCAGATAAAGACCAAATGGTCCATTAAGTCTGCCCCTTTAAAATATATATATATATATATATATATATATATATATATATATATATATATATATATATATATATATATATATATATAATATAATATAATTTTTATTTTTAATTTTTTTTATATTTTTACGTTTTTTTTTTTTTTTTTGTAGAGATCCATGTTTATATAAAGCATATTTAATGCACCTGCTTTTGATTGACCCGCAACCCCTGCTGGAAGTCTCTTCCACATATTTAGTAAAATATGACTTTCTAATGCCCTGTACACACGGTCGGACATTGATCGGACATTCCGACAACAAAATCCATCAGATTTTTTCCGACGGATTTTGTGCCAAACTTGTCTTGCATACACACGGTCGCACAAAGTTGTCGGAAAATCTGATCGTTCTGAATGCGGTGGCGTAAGTATATCCAGCTCTCAAACTTTGTGTGTCGAAAATTCCGACGGAAAAAGTCAGATGGAGCCCACACACGATCGGAATTTCGGACAACACAATCCGATCGCACTTTTTCCATAGGAAAATCCGACCGCGTGTACAGGGCATTAGGCTAGTTTTGTCTTTGCTCCTGCTAGTAAGGGTCATGTCCCATTTACTCTGACTTTGCTTTGCTAAAATTTTGTGCTTCGAGCACATGCATTTTGCAACAGTTCTTTTATCCATAAAGGGTTGGTGTTTTGTATTAGTTTGTAGTCCACTTCAACCTACATAGCCAATGTCATGGCTTCAGAATGTATTTTTCTGTGACCTCCCCGGACTGGAGTGATGCAGCCGGTGGTGTCGGTTGGAGAAATCTTCCAGAGTACTTTATGTTTTCTGTACAATCCTTTCTAGAAATGTTGTGCTTGAAATGATTACTGTTTGAATCAAGATGAGAGCTTTCTGCGCCGCCATTTGTCATAGGAATGGGTAGTTTGTGGATCTTCTAGCAGAACTAAAAAAAGATCAATCTTCGTACGGCGGGCATTAAACCCTAAAATTGCACGGTATGTTTTCAGCAGCTCTGCACAGCAATGGACATCGGAATGATTCTGGACTATCAGAGTATGTTTTTGTGCTTTTACACAAATTGCACTCTGCTTCGAGAAACCCCTTCTTGAAAAATGACGGCAATTTCACGTTTTTTTTCTTTCTTTTTGCAAAATTGACCTCTTGCCCATATGTCCTTATGAATGGGCTCTTGTGCTCCCATTTAAAGAGACAGCGCAGCTTATTAAACTGCTCAGGAACACTTCATGCAGGAAGCACAGTAAGTTCATTTAGATGCCTGAAGAAAAAAAAACACATATTTAAAAATGGATATTAACAAAAGTAAAGTTCATTTTGCTTTGGTAGACTAAAGTATTATCTGTAAAAATGACCTGTTTGTTTTTAAGTGTCTGGGTGTTCCGATCCAATCACCTTTCAGTTTTTCAGGGGGATCTGAACGGAAACTCAATGTTACTGTATGGACAGGCAGATATAAGTGGAGGTGCATCCATTTACATTTGAGTCCATCTAGGTAAAAAAAATTAAAAACAATACCCCTCCCAGTGCTCATGCGCAAATTTGAACACGGATGTAGGTCCCACACACATATGTATACCGTGATCACACCACACATGTAAGGTATCGCCGCGAATGTCAGAGTGAGAGCAATAATTCTACCACCAGACCTTCTGTTTAACTCTAAACTAATAGCCTATGAAGACTTTTAAAGTATCACCTTTGGATAATTTAATGTACTGTAGTTTGTTGCCAATCCACAGGTGAATTCTAAAGCATTAGGTGTTTATTTACTCAGCATAAAATCATTTTTATATCTTACCAAATATTGTGTATTATATGCTGTTTGTGTGCACTAAAATTCATTAAAGTGTATTATTTTTCTGAAAATTTGCATTTGATAAACCACTGTGCAAATATCGTGTGTATGCGTGCAAATCTGATGTGGTGCCGCTGACGTTGCTGGCTCTGCTGCTTTGAAATCCCAAGCAGTATTGTCAGCCCTGCTGGAGAGTTCCCCTGCTGCACTACAGAACACCTCCCTCATATGGAATGAAGATCAAGAAAGGGAAGGGTGTTGTACAGTCCCACAGGGAGAACTCCGGCAAGGCTACCAATACTATCTGGAACTTTAGTGCAACAGAGGCAGCGTTGCCAGATCGCTATAGAACAGGGGGCTTCAAACTTTTTAAACAGAGGGCCAGTTTACTGTCCTTTAGACTTAAGGGGAGGCCTGATTGTGGCCGGTGGGGGTAGAAAATGTCCAGTGCCCAGCATCAGTGAGAATAAACATGGCCTCAGGCTTGGTAGTCAGTAGGAGGAGGAGTAGTGCCCTATCATGGGGATCAGTGGAAGAAACAGTGCCCCATTGTTGGTGTCCATGGGAAGCATAGTGCTCTATCATTGGTATTGGGGGGGGGAATAGTACCCCATCATTGGTGTCAGTAGGAGGAATAGTGTCCCATTGTTGGTCTCAGTGGGAGGAATAGTGTCCTATCATTGGTGTCAGTGGGAGAAATAGTGCCTCATTGTTGGTGTCAGTGGGAGGAATAGTGTCCCATCGTTGGTCTCAGTGGGAGGAATAGTGCCCCAAACTTGATATTAGTGGAAGGAAAAATGCTTCATCATTCATGTCAGTGGCTGGAATTATGCCGCACTGTTGATGTCAGTGGAAGAAACTGTGCCCCATTGTTTGATGTCAGTGGGGGGGGGGGAATAGTGCCCCACAATAGTGTCAATGGAAGGAATTATCCTCCACTGTTGGTGTCAGTGGGAGGAATGGTGCCTCATATTATTGGGAGGAAGAGTGCCCCAAGGGCCAGGTAAAGACTAGCAAATGGCCACATCCGGCCCTCGGGCCGTAGTTTGGTGACCACTGCTTTAGAAAGTTAAGAACTCACTGAATTTCTGGTCAGATCATCAGGTGTTTCTGTGTACTGGCAGCATTATTAAAGTAATAAAACAGAGCAAAATACATGCATGTATTTCAGAGGTGTACTGGAGCCTTAGACTGGTTACAGCAGGGGTGTCCAAACTATGGCCCTCCAGTTGTTAAGGAACTACAATTCCCATCATGCCTAGTAATGTCTGTGAATTTCAGAGTTTTACAATGCTTCATGGGAAGTGTAGTTCTGCAACAGCTGGAGGGCCGTAGTTTGGACACCCCTGGGTTACAGGGAGTATAATCTACCTTCAGTTTTTTATCCAGTTATTGCTTTATTGGACCCTTCCCCACCCAACACCATTGTTTTGTGTTGGTGATCTAGGAGCCCTTTTGCTTTACCTGTTTGTAATTCTGGATAGTGATGGTGTTCCCATACATGGCTACTGTAGGCGGTTTGCTCTTTCTTTTGTACAGAAAGCCTTATGTAGCGTGTAAAGACTTTTTTTTTAACAATCATCAATCAGATGCAAGTTTTCCTTGCTGAGATAGGTACTATCTTGTGTTATTAGGCTAGCATTGGCAGTTCAGGGATCAGTTTCCACTTGTTGCCTGAAATAGCTCCTTAGACAAACGCAGAGAAAATTCTGACCACTAGAGGGGGTATGCACAAAAGCTGAACACTGATAGTACACACTGCGCACATACTGCATGTCTCTTCCTGTGCTTGTACATGTGTGGTTTTTTTTCTCAATTATAATATTTTCCAGTTACCAAGTTATGAAGTGTGGGGTATTAGATTTTCTGCAGGTTTTGGTCTTCAGATTTACCAAAACCATATAATATGGGGTCAAACCTTAACAGTTTCAATTTGTATGCAATCAGGCAGGCCCTTGCACTATATGATTTGGTAAATCTGAAGACAAAAATCTGCAGAAAATCTGATCGTGGGTATGGGGCCTCAAGCCTCGTACACAGTTTTGGTAAATCTGATATGGTTTTAGTAAATCTGAAGACAAAAATCTGCAGAAAATCTAATAACGTGTATGGGGTCTTAAGCCTTGTACACACGATCAGATTATTGGCTGAATTTTCGTCAGTTTTTTGTTGGATGCTAGTCTCAAATCGAAATTGAAGAGGGTACTCACCATCAGAACATTTTCGGACGACAGAATTCAACGTCAGAAATGATGTAAGGTGTTGAATTGTTTTGTATGTGTTCTTTCATTTCTGAGAATAATTAGTCTTTCTCTTCAGATTTTTTTTTTGGCAGAAAACCGTACTAATACAAAGACAGACGTTGTGATCACATCAGACAAAAATTTTGGAGCCTGTACATCCAGTTTTTGTCTGCTGAAAATTCATAATCGGCTGTCAAAAGCAGCATACTAACGATCAGAAAAATCGGCAGATCGTTCATCGGACGAAATTTAACCTTAGATTTTCTGACCATGTGTACGGGTCTTTAGGCCTATATCACACCTATGCAGGTTTCAGTTTGCATATTGCAGGTGCATTTTGTGTTTTTCAATACACGTTTTTGATCCATTGAAGTCTATGGAACCAAAAAACAGAAAAAAATCCCCAGCCCTTTCCATAAAATGCACAGATGTGAACTACATCCATAGGAAACCATGTTAAATGGACTGTAGTGTGTTTCTGCAAAACTGATAATGCGCTAAAAAATGCATAGGTGTGAAGCAGGCCTTAAATGCTGCAAGCTTGTGTGCATGCTTGGAAGTGAATTCACATTTTACCCACTTCCAGACCGCCCACCGTCGTTATACGTTGGTACTTTGAAGCGAGCTATCGTTGTTATGGCAGCAGCTAGCTGCCATAACCCCGGTATCCTCTTCTTCAGCGGGCGGTCCGCTTCAAGATGGTCCCTGCGGCGGATTCGCCGCCAAGATCACTTTTATCAGCGGCGGGAGAGGGCCCCCCCCCCCCTCTCGCCACACTCCGGTGCCCTCCGCCGCTTACCGGAGCCGTCACTTCCTCCCATACCTCTTAAAGGGCCATTTTTTTTTTTTGTATTTTAAATGACAACATTTTTTTTTTTATTGCATTGTAAGGTAAATATGAGATCTGAGGTCTTTTTGACTCCAGATCTCATATTTAAGAAGTCCTGTCATGCTTTTTTTTCTATTACAAGGCACACATGTGAGTTATCGCCGCGATCGGTAGAGCAAGAGCAATAATTCTAGCCCTAGACCTCCTCTGTAACAGGTATGCAACCTGTAGAATTTTTTAAACGTCGCCTATGGGGATTTTTAAGGGTAAAAGTTTGTCGTCATTCCACGAGTGGGCGCAATTTTAAAGCGTGACATGTTGGGTATCAATTTATTTGATATTTTATGTTATTTTATTATTTTTTAACATTATCTTTCACAATATAAAAAAAAATGGGCTAACTTTACTGTTGTCTTATTTTTTAATTTAAAAAAGTGTATTTATTTCCAAAAAAAGTGCGCTTGTAAGACCGCTGTGCAAATACGGTGTGACAGAAAGTATTGCAATGACTGCCATTTTATTCTCTAGGGTGTTAGAAAAAAAATGTATAATTTTTGGGGGTTCTAAGTAATTTTCTAGCAAAAAAAACCTGTTTTTAACTTGTAAACAACAAATCTCAGAAAGAGGCTTGGTCCTTAGGGGATTTCCATTTTAACTGGAAACCCCCTAATTTTTTTACAGCAATGTATAGTATACTATACAGAGGGATTTCCACTTCTTGCCGCCATCCTCTAAAACAATAGTGGAACAGAAAATGAGAACTGGCTATAGAGATGCAATGTTTGTAACAAAGTTGCACCACCATATCAGACATTAAATACAACTGGAATTGCAACTTTGAGAAAATGCAATGACTAGAATAGTAAATCCTGCACTTCAGTACATTTAATATTTTGCTAATGTCACATCACCAGCAGAAGAGTCACACGGGAGAGCCTTCTATGTACCTCTGTGGAATCAATCCTTCGCTGGCACTTAACCCTGCCAAAGCTCTTTCGCTAGTAAGGGCCAACATGGCTTTGGATTGTGTTGGGAAAACCCCATAGACATACCTCCCAACTTTTTGAGATGGGAATGAGGGACAACTATCAGCAAAAGTATGCAGGTATAGGACACACCCCTTGCCACGCCCCCTTAAAGGAGAATTGTACAAAAAAACAAGATTGGTTAAACCCACAAGTGCTTTTTTTTACCACTATAATTTCTTTATATTGTCTTTTGGAATTTACAAATACCGACCATGTGTAGGCTCAATCGGACATTTTCCTTTGGAACTTCTGACAAACAAAATTTGAGATCTGGATCTCAAATTTTCTGATAACAAAATCTGTTGTCGTAAATTTGTAAAATCGTGTGTACACAATTCCAACGCACAGAGTTCCACGCATGCTCGGAATCAAGCAGAAGAGCCGCACTGGCTGTTGAACTTCATTTTTCTCGGCTCGTCGTACGTGTTGTACGTCACCGCGCTCTTGACGTTCGGAATTTCCAATAACGTTTGTGTGACCGTGTGTATGCAAGACAAGTTTAAGCCAACATCCGTCGGGAAAAAAACATGTATTTTGTTGTCGGAATGTGCGATCGTGTGTAGGCGGCATAAGTGTAATTTTTGTCTGCTGCTTCATTCCTCTGCTATCAGCTTGAATCACTTCTGCCAAGTTTTCCTGACACCAAGAGAAAAAAGGTGACAGAGGAGAGCTCCAGCTGATTGACAGCCTCAGCTCTGTTCCTGTGTGCTGTGTGAAGGGGAGTGTCCCTTCCCTCTATTTAGCTCCTAAGCTCTGCAGAGTGTAGCTTCAGCTCTCCGCTCCCTTTTTCTGAACTATCAGACAAGCTTTATAATTCAGCATTTTGAACAGCTGTAGAGAAAAGATGACTGCAGAGAATTTGTTTAATCTCTGTGTAGCACCTGAGGCCAGTCACTTCACTGGGTATACAGAAGGGTTTACAACCACTTTAACTATGAACTAAAGCAGCCCATAGATTCCACAGGTGGAAGGATAGAAAATCAATACAATCAGTGTTGATAAGGAATGCCTCCTGCTGCGCATGTTCTGTCGGTGGCGGGCACCGGGAGCCTTTTTGGCCGGCACAACACAGTGAATACTGCTAGCAGGCAGCTATAGCGGCTGGCAGTAATCTCATATAAAAACTCAGACAGGGTGGTTGTACCCAAGTCAATCCAGCCTGCCCATAGATGGATTGAATCTCATCCTGGCCCTGCTGAACTGGACGAGATTCGATCCATCAATGGCCAGCTTCAGTGAATCTTTATTTTTCGAGAATTGATTTCTGTAGATTCCCCTTTTCACATTACGGCACCCACAGCTGTCAGCACACCCAAACAGTGATATACAGGGCTGTCACCTAGTTACAAACATCCGACTTACAAACGGAGGGAGACAACAGGAAGTCAGAGGAAATCTACCCCTAGGAAGGGAAATTCACTCCTGTAACAGTTCTTATGGGAAAAAGGTGTCTCCACTGATTCTTTATCACCAAGGCTGGTTTCCACAACAACCCCAAATTTTCAAAATCCAATTGTCATTGGGACAGAAAGTGAGGTGAAATCTTCTGACCAGGTGCACAGACATCAAAACAAACCTTACAGGGGTGATAACCCTTCCCTATGCTATCCAAAAAGCTTAAAAATAGCTTTAAAAAAATAGCTCAAAATTTTTTTTGGCTGGAGCTACACTTAAAAAAATTTACCTGTTCCGACAGATTCAACTTAAGAACAAACCTACAGACCCTATCTTGTTTGTAACCCGGGGACGCCTTCTGATTGGCTGAAGTCACCGGTTGATGGACTTTTTTTCGCCCCCGTTTTTTTTCGATTTCTCAATTGAAGCTTGTAGAGTTGGGTGGTGTCAGCAGGGCCACCCTAGGCTCCAAATTTGTCCGATTCAGAGATTCAGAGCCATTAGCTGATAAGAATAAAGGGAAATTCTAGGCATTTATTTAGTGGGCCAGTTGCAGAAGCTAAAAAGAACTAATAAACAAGCAGATGAGATTGTCCCCTGTATCAGTTCAGATGTGTACCTTTTAACCTGGCCATACATTATACAATTTTCTTATTCAACTTCCTTTAGATTCACCTTCAACTATGTAGTGCAAGGACCTGCCTGACTGCAAACAAATGGAAAGTGTTTAGGTTTGACCTCTTATTATATGGTTTTGGTAAATCTAAAGAAAAGAAAAGCAATAAAATGATATAATGTATGGCCAGCCTTTTTAATGGGCCTGTTGTGTATGTAATGGTGTACTAATCCTGGTTATCTCCTATTATGCTGTGGCTGGCCATCGCTAGCAGTGAATGGGGTAAAATGCCGTCTTGTGTACAGAATGTCATACAGGAAGTTGTACATTTCCTGCTCTAATCACTCCTCTCCAGCATTCGACCTCCATACTTCTGACCCTACGAGATGTAGAAGAAATGGCACAGAAGATCCATAGGAGCCCTTCTATAGTTTGCTAGTAAATTATTCCACATATTGTTGCAGCGCAGATGTTTATTGAAATACATTTCAGAAGGGTGCTGGATCTTTTTTATTGTATGATTACATACATTGGAATGTCTCTGTGCTATATAGCCCTGCATTCCTAAGCAGCCTGTGACTCTGCAGCTGCTGATCATTCACTCAGAACGTGTACACATCCACTTTGCTTTTCTGCATTTTATATGCGTGTTGTTTTCTTTGACTATGAGCACAGTAGTGTCTGCTTATGATTATTATATCCCTCTAATTATTAGGTGGTTTTCTTCATTAGAATTCCCTTTTGTTTCTTACTGTTTGGGAATTTAAAGCTGTGTTGTAAATAAAAATTACCCTTAGAAATTTCCCCTTCCACCCTAAAGTGTATGTTAAAGTCCACATCCGGGGAAACTAAAAAAATTATCCCTTGCAATGGGGCTGTTCCCGCACTGCAAGAGTTAATTGTTCGTTTTTGGTCTAGGGCACATATGTCAAACACAAGGCCCACCAGGCCTTTTCATGCGGCCCTTGTACTCAGTTTTGCAACCTCCGGTTTTCACACTGTGCAAAGCGCACCCCTAAGCCTTGCACACCCCTGAACTCTGCACTCTGTACATAGAGCACCTCTAAGCTCTGCACTCTCTACATAGCACACCCCAGAATTCTGCACACTCCTGAACCCTGCACTCTGTACATAGAGCACCACTAAACTCTGCACTCTGTACATAACATACCCCTGAACCCTGTACTCTGTACATAACGCACTTCTGAACCCTGCACTCTGTACATAATGCACTCCTCAACCCTGCACTCTGTACGTAACGCACTCCTCAACCCTGTACTCTGTACATAACTCACTCCTAAACCATGCACTCTGTACATAACGCACTCCTGATCCCTGCACTCTGTACAAAACGCACTTCTGAATCCTGCACTTTGTACATAATGTACTTCTAAACCCTGCACTCTGTACGTAGTGTAATCCTGAACTTTTCACTCTGTATATAACACAATCCTGAAACCTACACTCTGTACATAAAGCACTTCTGAACCCTGCACTCTGTACATAACATACTCCTGAACCCTACACTCTGTACATAGTGTAATCCTGAACGCTGCACTCTGTACATGACGTACTCCTAAACCCTGCACGTAGTGTAATCCTGAACTCTGCACTCTGTACATAACACACTCCTGAACCCTGCACTCTGTATATAATGTACTCCTAAACCCTGCACTCTGTACGTAGTGTAATCCTGAACTTTGCACTCTGTACATAACACACTCCTGAAACCTACACTCTGTACATAACCTGAACCCTGTACTCTGTACATAACGTACTCCTAAACCCTGCACTCTGTACGTAGTGTAATCCTGAACTCTGCACTCTGTACATGACACACTCCTAAACCCTGCACTCTGTATGTAGTGTAATCCTGAACTCTGCACTCTGTATTTAGTGCATCCCAGATACAACCGGCCCTTTGAGGGCAACCATACTGCTGATGCAGCCCATGATGAAATTGAGTTTGACACTCCTGGTCTAGGGGAACAGAAATTATTTACTTACTCAATCCTTGGTTCTTCCCCACAGTTAGACCAGTCCCCGCAGTGTTGTCCCACGTTCCAGCAGTGTAGGGTCCTGACTTCATCAAGATCAAAGCAGGGGGGCAAGGGACTGTCCACCATCGGAGCATGGGGAAGTGCCATCTGCCATAGGAGCAGAGGGTCAGGTAATTAGACAAAATGAGCTATTAACCCTTGCAGTGTAGGGGCGCGGCCCCACTGCAAAGGATAACTTTAAATTGATGGGCTTTAAAGTGGTATTAAACCCTTAGCAATTTTTTAGCTTACATTTAGTACAATAAAATAAACATTTCCCAGTAAACTACTTGTTAAAATTCTTACCCCAGCATTTAGATTACAACTTTTAATGCTTTTGGCTCCTCCTTTCTCTGTGCTGTGTCCCTGAAATTTCCGGACCTCACTGTAAAAAGTTAACAGTGGACATTGTAGTCTCCAGTCAGTATGTTAGCTGAATTAACCCTGTAATCGCCCAACTATCGCTCCACAATGACGTGCATTGCACATGGTTGCGGCAAGACCTCATAAAACTGCATTCGCGAAATGCTGTTTAAGTTTGGCTGTGATGTGTGTACAGCCGTCCACAACTGTATGTTAATGTTCAGGCGGGTAGTTGGGAAGTGGTGAAACCACAGCTCAACAGCCTGGTTTTACTGACCCCCTGACACAAGTGTGAACAAAGCCAAAATGTGCGTTTTGTCCCTTTTTATACTTTTTCAGAAGTGTTGCCATTTTGTTACGTCTAGCCGTTTTATACACAAACTTTTTGAGATGGGAATGAGGGACACCTATCTGCAAAAGTATGCAGGCATAGGACACACCCCTTGCCACACCCCCTTAACGGAGCATTGTACAAAAAAACAAGATTGGTTAAACCCACAAGTGCTTTTTACCACTACTATTCCTTTATACTAGATTTTGTTATTTACAAATGCAGCAATTTAGAATACAGATGAAAGGTTTAGCACTGGGAAAAAACTTTTTGATAGATAAAAAGTGCAACTTATATACATCTATATAGATCAGACCAAAATAAAGGACAAATGGGGAGAAATGAGGGACAGAGGGATATTGCTCCAAATCAGGGACAGTCCCTCGAAATCAGGGACAGTTGGGAGCTATGCAAATGGTACTTAGCAAAATTTCTCTAAGGTCGGGGGTTAAGGTTTTAGAGAACCGCAAATGCCTATATATATGTTTAAGGAGTTACTTCCACTGCACTGGCTTAAGGCCTACTTTTTATGGCAGAACAGCATATTGCTACAACAATTACGCCTGGTAAAACTTAATGAGACACTTAAGCATTTATAGTAAAATTAACTACCATCCACGTTTTCCATTAGCTAGAACTCAGATTCACCCAAACAACAGAAGGGAATTCAATTGTAAGCTTTATCCATCATGTATGCTTCAAATCTGAATTTAAAAAAACGATTTTTACCAGGGCAAGGAGCAGACTCCAGGGCAAGGAGCAGACTCCAGGGCAAGGGGCAGACTCCAGGGCAAGGGGCAGACTCCAGGACAAGGGGCAGACTCCAGGACAAGGGGCAGACTCCAGGGCAAGAAGCAGACTCCAGGGCAAAGGGCAGACTCCAGGGCAAAGGGCAGACTCCAGGGCAAGGAGCAGACTCCAGGGCAAGGAGCAGACTCCAGGGCAAGGAGCAGACTCCAGGGCAAGGGGCAGACTCCAGGGCAAGAAGCAGACTCCAGGGCAAAGGGCAGACTCCAGGGCAAGGAGCAGACTCCAGGTCAAAGGGCAGACTCCAGGGCAAGGAGCAGACTCCAGGGCAAGGAGCAGACTCCAGGGCAAGGGGCAGACTCCAGGGCCACATTACCATGTTCCAAGCAGCAAAGGTGAACCCATTTAGCTTCCTTCTTAGATGCTACTGCCCTGTAATCTAAGTTTTCCTAGAGTCTGCTTACATCTGAGAATTCTCACAAATGTATTTTGCTTAGATTTGAGATCTTGTAGAGAAAGGTCACCTTTGTTTTCTTAAATAATTTCATGTCGTTAACAACAGTATTTTAATAAAAAGAGCTAGTTATTAGCCGGCCGCTTCCCACAGTCCCGGCTTCTGCCACCACGCCATTCCGCTATGGGACACTGACATGTCATCTATGGGGAACCTTCCAACCAAGCCATGGAATTTACCGACATTCTTGTATTCATCCACAAAACGTGAATGGCCAACTTGTTGTGCTTTTAATAAATTCAGGTATTTTTAATCTGCTGCACTTAGTCTGGCGCCCCTTCTGTTTTTTCTTGGCTAACTATTAGAGTGACTCTGTTAAAGCAGAACTCTCTGCAGGAGAGTAAACCAGGTCAGCAACAAACTGGCAGGTGTGTATTATAGCTCTTTAGTTTGCAGTCCACTGTTAATAAAACTCAGCACCAACAACCACATCAAAGGCTGGAGCTTAAAATAGAAGTGCAGGAATGAAAAATAAATAAATAAATAAACACACATACTCACCTAGATGGCTGTAGCATCGATTGGGTGCTGCAGCTGTCACCCGCTGACTCTACAATGAGATCTGAGCAATCAGAGGCTGCTGATTGCTCAGTTCTCGGGCAGTCACGGCTCTATTCTCTGCCTCTCCAACACTTCCTGGAGCACTGGACTGTGGAGGGAGTGGGAGTGACTAGCTCAGGTGGTGCTCTTCAGAGGCTGAGCCATCTGCTGGTGAGGTATCTTAGTGGATCCCAACATTATTGTCTGGATCCCTGCAGAGCCTGGACTGGCTCTGTGATTTCAGCCACTGTCCGCTGAATCTGAAACACAGGTGTGCAGAACTAAATACATTCCTGTGATTCACAAGAGAAGTATGGCGTACAGAGCATTGACCAGTCCGCTATCTTATCAGAGGATGCACTCGGCATCATTGCTGGAAACTCTAGAAGTCCTGGAAGATGCTGCAGGGATGCTGCAAGAAATCCTGGAAGACCTGGCAGAAATCATGAAAGTACATCATGAAATCCTGAAAGTACTGTAACATCCTCCTTCCCAAAGCAAGTTCTGTATACAGATGCAGACGCATATCAGCTCATTTATAATGACATCACTTTTCACATAAACTTTTAAAATACTTTTCTTGGGTTTACAACTATACAGTGAAACTATGCAGCGCTTTCCCCCAACTTCGAGTCAGGGAGCTCGCGCCTCTCCCTCATGCCCATTGGCAGGACTACAGATCCTGACATCCCTCATGTGCAGGGTCATTGTCCATGTATGAGGCATCAGAGACTTCCTGCTGGTCTCTCCACCACATATAATGAGGACCAGCAATTCAATGTAAATAAAAGAACACTTTTTAAATATAAAGTTAGAACACAAACATTTTTATAAATAAAATGTATTGTCCATATTTTGACATTGTTGGTTTGTTCTGCATATTAAAAGCAGAACTTCAGTCATTTTTCATCTTTCCATCTATTAAATATTCTGCTCTTGTTGTTTTAACTTTGGATAGTAAAACATATTTTTTCTGCCAGTAAATACCTTATACAGCCCACTTCCTGCTTCTTGTCTGATCATTAGCCTAGGCTTATGACATCATGCACAGCTCTCTCTCTCACTCTTGTGAGAGTTTGCCCGGAAGGGAGGGGGGATGAGTCATAAGAGGGCCAATGAGTGCTGCAGAGCTGGAGGTGTACCTCTGTGTGTCTGTGTAAATCCAGGAAGTGAACAGGCAACAGCTTCAGCTGCCCACAGAAATGATTGCAGCCAGACTTAGTGGAGGGAGATATTTGGCAATTACAGAATCACAGTATATATAAAAAAATATGCAAAGTGTTTGGAGGGAAGTTTTAGAATGGCACCTCAAAGATGTTTTTATTACAAATTATGTGAGCAGACTGCAGTTCCTCTTGAACAACGTGCTATATTTTCAATCACAGCGAGTGG
This sequence comes from Lithobates clamitans, assembly GCA_037952925.1. NCBI lineage: Eukaryota > Metazoa > Chordata > Amphibia > Anura > Ranidae > Lithobates > Lithobates clamitans. Next base: position 3,067,214 of record JBBGZY010000004.1, on the reverse strand, counting down.
GCGGATCACAGGTTCCATTCACATTCTGTATGTGTCGGCTGGCAGAGCAGATGGATGTAGCAGTGTAGTCCTGGTGGGGAGCGCGTATGCAGCGGTGGCTCCATAGATAACGCTAGCAATAGGAGCCGCTGCAAAAACAAATGTAGAGTTAGCGATAAAAATAAAGCGAATATGAGCTGAATAAAACAAAGAGTGCAACTAGCAAACAAGTTTACTGGTAGGTGTGGGTTTACCTACTGGCTGCCCACCCACAGTACATTTACTATGGGTGAGCGGCACAAGCAGACTGGACAACATACCTGTACGTCGCTGGCTTGCTTCCAGACTTGGGGCGTGCATGCGCGTGATCACCGCCTGATCACCCGTGGCCAATAACACATAGAGTTTTGTGTTTACAGAACTTCATGTACTGTGAACGGCGATCTGGCTGATTCTTTTTCCTGCAAAGCAGGGAGAAAAAACAGCCAGATAGTCAAGTGAAAGCAGCATTACACAATGTTAGGCAGCAAGTTAAACCCTCGATTGCCCATACCTCCCAACATTTTGAGATGGGAATGAGGGACACCTACTAACACATGTATGTAGGCATGGGACACACCCTCTGCCACACCCCCTTAAAGGAGAATTAACCAAAAAAAGGTTAATTAAATTCACAAGGATTTTTTTTTTACCACTACTATTCCTTTATATTGGCTTTTAAAATGTACAATAGCAGCAATTTAGAAATTGGATGAAAGGTTTAACACTGGGAAACACTTTTTGAAAGATTAAAAAGTGCATTTTATATACAACTTTATAGATCAGACCAAAATGAGGGACAAATGAGGTGGAATGAGGGACAGAGGGTCATTGCTCCCAATCAGGGACAGCCCCTCCAAATCAGGGACAGTTGGGAGCTATGAAATTTGCCCCTAGATGTTAACCCCTTCCGACCCAGTGTGATTAGTACAGTGTCAGTGTATAGTATTATCACTGATCACTGTATTATTGTCACTAGCGTTATCAGTGTCAATTTGTGATCCTCCCAGATAGTGTCTGTTAGCACCAGATTGCCTGCCACCCTATCACAGTCCCACTAGAAGTCGCTCTGATCACCGCCATTACAGTATAGCATCTATAGCTGCATAAACTCCAGTAGATATACCAAAGACATGTAGCAGAATACATTTTGACCTAAATTTTATGAAGAAATTATATTTATTGTTTTTTTTTTATTATTATTAGATATGTTTTATAGCAGAAACTAGAAAATATTAGTGAAAAAAAAAAAAATCCCGAAATTTTAATATTTTTTTCGTTTTATATCACAAATAAAAAGAAAACCCAATGGAGATCAAATGTAATTAACGTACAGTGTTGCATGACTGCGCAGTTACCAGTTAAAGTCGCGCAGTGCTGAATAGCAAAAAATATTCTGGCCATAAAGGGAGTAAAGCCTCCTGGAGGTCAGGTGATTAATAACACTTTATTCTGTGTAAACTCCTGCAAAATAAGAGCACACAGCTATACAGGTATAATGGGAGGGCAGTGTAACGTTACTTTGTTTCATGAGCCACCAATCACATTCAGAATTTGATCCAAGTTTAAATCTCATTGGTGGCTCTGAGAAATGTGATCTGATTTCCTTTCCTTTTTTTAATAGATATCAAAAGCAGGCACGTAGTTAACTTCTGATACAGTAGACAAGGAACAGAATTCAGACACACATTTTCCTTTCCAGTTTCCCTATCAGTTGTTGCAAAGACTTCAGTAATTTCCCAAAGGCAAATTGCTCTCTGGTCATTTCCTGTACAACACTGACAAGAACTAAAACTCCTCTTACTGATTGACTGCCAGGATCCTTATTGCTTATTAGTAGTATTGCACCTCACACTGCTGAAGACGTGTCCTGCAATGTCCAGTGTGAGGCCACTATTTGCCTTAATAACTTTACCATAACGGTTATATATTGCAGCTTACCATTCCTGGTGACTGCATTCGTTTTCAATTTTCAGGTTAACCTCCCTGGCGGTATGATTATTTCAGATTTTTGATGCTGAAAACGATACAATTATTTTGCATGAAAATTTGGCGTTTTTATATTGTAGGCCTGTAATTCTTAGGAATAACTCACTTAAATCTGTCCAAACAAGAGTCTAGTAGACATCCCGGGTATGATAAAGTTTGAAAAATGAAATCATAAATTATAATATAATAAATAACTATAAATAATTATAACAAATAATAATATTATAATAATAATAAAAATTATTCAATAATGTAATCAAATCCAAAACACTGAAATTTGCTCAGTTGCAGAATTGTCGCTGTCATTACTTTTAGTGTTTGATGACGGATTTCCCCACGAATCACTATCGCTCAATTCTGCAAGTGTTCTAATTTATTAAAACCACTTTTGATGTAAATGGACGGTTTTGGTTGCTATGGACAATCTCCAGTTTTCCAGGCAGAAAGAACAGTATTTATATTATAAAACTGCATGCAGGGCACTGGAAAGACCACTAGGGACAAAAGGGATGTGAAATAAATTGATACAATAATGTAATCTGTAAGATTACAGTGTACTGTATATGTATTGTGTTTTTACTTTTTGAATTTGGCGCCGTTCTCTGTCCCCGTGCGTCGCAACGTTTGCAGGGAACAGAGCTTGGCGCTGTGATAAATCGAGCGGAGGACGGCTCACTCACAGAACGGGGAGATATCGCAGGATCCTGGGGACAAGGTAAGTTTGCTGTAGCTGGATCCTGCAATGCGATCCCAATTGTGGCTCGTGGTTACCGCTTTTGGTGCTGAAAATCCACCCCGAGCCAGACTCAGGAATACCGTCAGGGAGGTTAAGAATATTATCAGCGACCTGGTGAGATTCTTACCGGGTTGTATTTTTCTCTTTTTTTTAATTTTTCTCTTTTTTGTGTTGTGTTATTATTGTGTTTACCTTGTTTTGTATGGGAAAATTTAATAAAACATTTTTTCCCCAAAAAAAAAAAAGAATATTATCAGCAAGTACAGTAGATACCTGTTGATCCTGCCAGACATGTAATGGCCTTGTCACTTCCTGTGAGCTAAACAGACATCAGAACAGTCCTCTTTTTTTTTTTTTTTTAAACTACCAATCCCATCATCCTCCATGTAATTTAGATGCACAAAGGTGTTTAACCATTTTGCTGCTTAAGCCATTCTTTATTTGTTTAATTCGTTTTGCACACATGTTAAAATGTACATTTTAGGCCTGAAGATTATGTAAAACCCCAAAACATTATATCTTTTTTAAAACAGCCTGTAGAATAAAATGGAGGCAGTTACAATTTTCTTTGTCACTTGACATGATAACTATTTATTGAACCTATATATTCACTAAAAATGCACTTAGATTCATTTTGGTGCTTGCCAATATTTTCTTTTGTAAAATATAAAAGATGAGGTTTGCTCAATTAAATGGATACAAAATATATCAATCCTTAAAATTGCATTTGCCCATGAAAGGCCAAAAAACTATGGTATCCAACACTACACAAAACACACAACCTTTATGTGCTGTACCTTCTCTTGTTTAATACATTTTAATTGAATTATAAAAAAATAAAAATAAAAAAAAATAAACAACTAAAGAGTACACAATTTCTTGATAAATTTTGTAGCAGTTAGTTGTTAGACAGTCATAGTTGTACATAGCAGGTCTGATACTGTGCAGGTAAATCCAGCTGTTTCAATGTAAGCTTATTAGGCATGCTGATTTTGTGATATACTATACTACAGTGGAAATATGTGTTGTAGCTTTTAATCATCCGTTATGAGACATTTTGCAAAAGTCACACATAGTAAATGACCAGCTTCTGAAAGCATTTTCAGCAAATAAACAATAAAAGAGAGAACAACTGTACGTGTAAAAGAGGGAAATAAAATATCAGTGGTTATTCACATTGGCAGCTGGCTTTATAGGGAACACCACAACATATTAATATATGCAGAGATTTGCTTTTATAATTAAGTCTTACAAAACAGTTGACCTTTTAAATTTGATAATTATGATTTCGGCTTTACCCTCTGTCTGTTTTATAGGGTGATAATGTACACTTGAGTTACTTTTTCTATTCCTTTCATTAGCTAAGACTAAAAGACCAAGTTTAATTTATTTTTACTGTTACTTTATACTGTTCACATATTTTATTGCTGATTTAGGCCCGGTGTGGACAGCTGCAATCCTGGAAGCTCAGATTCCTCATATACAAAGTACAAAAAATGCCCAGCACACTTACTAGCTAGCCAGAGAAATAAACTAAATTTGCATTGTTTAAGAATTTGCGTTACAAACAGAGATTTTAGTTGCACACATTTTCAAATAAAGCCCCTCTGTGAAGTGTAGCCCATAATTCTAATCTATAAGGGCCTATATCTTGCTGGATTTGGCACAGAGACATACTTCTATTTAAAAAAAAAAAAATTAGCATAGCAATTATGCCCCGTACACACGGTCGGACTTTGTTCGGACATTCCGACAACAAAATCCTAGGATTTTTTCCGACGGATGTTGGCTCAAACTTGTCTTACACACACACGGTCACACAAAGTTGTTGGAAAATCCGATCATTCTGAACGTGGTGATGTAAAACACGTATGTCGGGACTATAAACGGGGCAGTGGCCAATAGCTTTCATCTCTTTATTTATTCTGAGCATGCGTGGCACTTTGTCTGTCGGATTTGTGTACACACGATCGGAATTTCCGACAACAGATTTTGTTGTCGGAAAATTTTATAGCCTGCTCTCAAACTTTGTGTGTCGGAAAATCCGATGGAAAATGTGTGATGGAGCCTACACACGGTCGGAATTTCCGACAACATGGTCCTATCACACATTTTCCGTCAGAAAATCCGACCGTGTGTACGAGGCATTAGTCTAACGAATCTGCCTGTACATTTGTTCTGTGCAAATTGGGCAAACAAATGTTCTTTAGGATATTTTTTCTTCTGAACGAATGTTCTTATTATATAGGCAGTAGTTAAAAAACGGCATTATGTCCACCAGATCGAGTTGGTTACATATTTGCTACCTCCTTCTAGAGTTCTCTAGAATTGTCATATCTCCTGTTACAAACACGTATGTATTTACCATGCTCAACTCTATCTAAAAGCCGTAATGCATTTTTTTTTTACTACTGCCCACAATTTGAAGAATATTTGTTCTGAAGAGAAAATGACCCAAAACTTGTCTGTGTTCCGAGGGGTAAACAGTCCCTATTTAAAAGGGTATGGACCCCCTGGCTCTCTTATCTACAGGTCCTGGACATCTGAGGTCCACACCGGATTAGTGGTCGGATGGGTTTCTGGACGGGCGTGTTCTCACTTTCTCCCGTTTTTTTCTTTTTGTCTTCTTTCTTTTCTCCTTTACTTGATCTCTTTATTACTCTACTCTTTCCTCCCCCCCTTTTATTTTTTTTCTGATGCATTGTTGGTCTTATAGTTGGACCTTTATCCTCGTTTTAAGGTTACTGGCAAGGTTTTGCATCTGAAAATTTTCCTCAAGAGATAGGATGTTGATATCTTTGTTTTTGTTTGGGCTTTTTTTTTTTTTTTTTTTACTCTTTCTATGATATCTGGATAGAGCAATAACTCCACTGTTCGGTACCATTGGGATTTCACTTGGTCAACCACTTTGAGGTAGTTTCTCACACCTACTTATAGACTGTCCATGGGTTCATAGCAAAATCTTTATCTTCTTCCATCTATTATTGTCACCAATATTCTTTATTGTATGCTGCCTAGGTTGACAGTTCTATTCTGTACTAATTTGTGCTACTCAACAATGTCTTGTTCAAAATCTTAATAAAAAAAGATTGATACAGAGAAAATGACCCAAAGAACACTTGTTTTGCCCCAATGGCACAGGATGCACATGCACATGCAAGTCTGTATTTTCATAAATAGAGCCCCTAGGGGTCCCCAGCCGCCATCACGCTGCACTAGGCTTCTAGTGTGTCCCTGCACCTTTAGAGAAAATAGAAATGGGCTCTCTTTAGGCATACCTGCCCTCAATGTACACCTGCATAATTATAATGTTAAATGTTAAGCTCTCAAATGAAATCTCAATGGGAAGAGGCACAATGGTGGGTGCCATTGCAGGGCATTGTGGAACTTTAAGGATCGGTTTACTCAAACAGTAATTGTGTTTAACATACAGTTGTCTATAAAATAACTTATATTCGGTTCAGACAGTTTGCTGCAAATAAAATTTAAAATTTTGCACGATTCTAAAGTGGTTCAGGCTTTAGTAATGGGATTGGAGCAGAGGGGGTCCTATAGTGGTTCTGCTGACGCATAGGGGTAGATTAATTAAAACTGGAGGGTGCAAAATTTGGTGCAGCTGTGCATGGTAGCCAATCAGCTTCTAACTTCAGCTTGTTCAAATAAGCTTTGACAAAAAAAAAAAAACTGGAAGCTGATTGGTTTCTATGCAGAGCTGCACAAGATTTTGCACTCTTCAGTTTTGAATAAATCACCTCCATAGTGTCTGTTTGCACAGAACCCAGTCAGTTAAGCATGGTGTGGCTCCAGCGTTGTGATGCTTAGTAACCTGATTGTAGTCAGGGGTTAAGAAAATGTGGTAATCGTCTGCAATTAATAAAGAAACGTACAGCCAACTGTGACTGAGGACTGGTTGTGACCTTGATCCAAGACTGTTGTGTCTAATGCAGATATCAGACATTTTTTTCTTCCTGCTTATAGTTTATGCCACAGACACAATATTTGGTGAATAACATCTTCTTCTATGTCTTAATTTTTATACAGGAATTAAATTATAATACATAGGCTTATTACTGTGTGTAGAAATGGACAAAGCTCGAACACCACCAATTATATATCTGCTTTTACCAAGTCACAGCAAAAAAGACTCATCTTATTGCTATCTGTGAATTACAGTATTGGTTACCCTTCAGGTGTGTGAGCCGTGAAGAAGGCAGCCCAGCCAACAGCATCACCTTTAAGTCATCCTCCTACACACCCCAACTTTCTTTGGTGCTAGAGGTTGTGGCTTAGGATAGGTTATAGCCACCTGCTGGTAAAATATGGTATTGTTGGCCACTTAGTCCACATGATTATGGGCAGAAAAATGTTATGCCCTGTACACAGGGTCGGATTTTCAGATGGAAAAAGTGAGATCGAATTGTGTTGTTGGAAATTCCGATCGTGTGTGGGCTCCATCAGACTTTTTCCGTCGGAATTTCCGACACACAAAGTTTGAGAGCAGGCTATAAAATTTTCCAACAACAAAATCCGATCGGTTAAATTCCGATCGTGTGTACACAAATCCGACTCACAAAGTGCCACATTCAGAATAAATTAAGAGACGAAAGCTTTTGGTTACTGCCCCGTTTATAGTCCCGACGTACGGGTTTTACGTCAACGCGTTCAGAACGATTGGATTTTCCGACAACTTTGTGCGACCGTGTGTATGCATGACAAGTTTGAGCCAACATCCGTCGGAAAAAATCCATGGATTTTGTTGTCTGAATGTCCGATCAATGTCCGATCGTGTGTACAGGGCATTAAAGGCGTTTGTCTTTTTTTTGTATTTTTTTTTTTTTACACCTCCTGAAAGCAGCTCTAGGTTATCTAATGTTCATATGCACACTGGGGGTTATTTACGAAAGACAAATCCACTTTGCACTGCAAGTGCACTTGGAAGTGCAGTGGCTCTAAATCTAAGGGGTCGCTCTGAAATTAGTAGAAGCTCTGCTGATTTTATTATCCAATCATGTGCAAGCTAAAATGCTGTTTTTTAGTTTCCTTGCATGTCCCCCTCGGATTTACAGCGACTTTACTTTCAAGTGCACTGGCGGTGCAAGGTGGATTTTCCTTTTATTAAATAACCCCATTGTGTTGTTTACAAGTGTATTTTAGAACAGCGTTCAGGGGTTTTAAAAAAAATTCCCCCAAACCTGCATTGAGAGAGGAGTTTTACAACGTAATTTATGCCCATAGGCACGTAAACACATCTAAACGTGTGCATATGCATGTCATGCAATCAACCCCCCTTTAAAATAATCACATTATTACGTTGGTGTTAAATCTTCCACTTAGATGTTATAATTTGTTATAAAAGTAAATACAGCTGGATAAAACAAAAAAAATTTAATTTTAACGTGGTATATTTTCGATATCCACTGTAAATTTATTCTAGTGACTAGAAGAAAATGTATATTCTAGGCAATAAAGTGAGTCTACGCTAATATGCATCTAAACGCAATACAGAGGCGTTTTTTTCTGACAACTTCTTGCAGCATATTTGGACTATTTATTCATACACCTGTGTGTGTATGGGGCCTTAGTCAGACACGTTGGGGCTATTTGAGTATAGAATGCGAGGTTTTGCAGATATTGCATATTGAGGGTTTTATTGTTGTATTGGAAGTAAAGATGTGAGGAAGATCCTTTTATGTGAAAGAACAGTGAGGATCAGGTATATGTACATTTTTGCGGAGTTGTGAAAGTGTTGACAATGCAGAAAGAAAAATATGAATGATTATTCACCGCATAATTTTTCCAAAGCGGATCGGGTTATCCGGGGGCCACCCAGCTGGTGGGGGACTACAAGTCCCAGAGGCTGTGAAGGGAGCACAGGTTTTGCGTTTTTCTGAACCGAGGGACACTAGCTGCCCGAACCTTTCCTCAAGCATCTGCGATACGTCTGCTGTTTCGTTTGTGCTAACACTGGTATCATCTCCTATCTAGAGCTAATCCTAATAATTATCAGGGGACTGACGTGACGTGCTGCCACTTTAGGACTTGCACGCTGTAACAGCAATTCCCATAACAGTATGATTTAATGACTGTGCTATTAACCCGTTATCTGCTAAAGCTGAGTACGCCATGTATATACAATCCCTATTTATCAATTTGACAGTTTGTGATCCAGTTCTGGTTTTGATCCATAAAATATAATTTAACTCTTTGTGTTACACTGGAACTAAAAATGCTGTCAACTTAAAATATTTTTAAAAAAATTAAAACATTTGCAAGTAAAACCACAGGAAATCTAATTTTTTAAATCCTTATTTGCAGCATGTTGCCTTTTTATAAGCAAACTCTTTTACTTGCACTTACAATGTGCTTCTGGACTTCCTAGAAAATCTTGCACATCATAGCCCTCAGCTCTTCAGAGTGCATCTAATCAATTACTCTCTGGCCTAGCTCTTCCACTCCTCCGCTAACCTCCCTATATAAACTTTTATGTAGCAGCCATGGAAGGAGTGAAGAGCAATACTATATTGTCAGATGAGTGACAGCTCTGTGTCTGCAGGGGCTGCTGACACCTCATCCAAGATGGCGGTAACTAGTAGCAGTCTCAGGGCTTTTACAGGTAAAGAACATGCCTAAAATACATTAAATGCACATGTAACCTTATGGGGAGATTAAAAGAAAGATGGGCACTGCTCTAGGTTGGTCTTCTGTTCCACCTCCACTTTCACACTAATAGGTACTAGGCTAGTCTGTCACAGGCTTCATAACGTAGTAAAAACTCTGGTTGGCCGCACATCCGATAAAATCACTTTTATTATAGCATATCTTCATAAAAGTATTCCACGATACAAAAATAAGGGAAACCACATAAACAGCTAACCCACTTCTGAGAAGCTTGTTAAAATAAATGGTCTGATGACAAGGTTTCCTTTAACTATCAAAATATTCTGTCCTGGAATATATAATTATCCAAACATAACAACAATCACATTTTCTAAGGGTCACTGAAATTATCACTGGGCTCACCGACTCTGGGTCAGCAGCACTCCGCAAAATGGGAACTTAACTCAGGAGCAGGAAAAGGACCTAGAGTAGAGAATCCACATACTCAGAGTCCAATGAGAGTGCCAAACAAAAGTCCAAGGTAATTTGATGATGAAATTGATTCATAGCAGAATAAAACCCAATGCGTTTTGGGGGCCAAATACACTTCCCCTTCATCAGGGCTATAAAACGGGTACAAATACAATGGTCATAAATCTACCGGTAAAAGGTCATGAATATATGGAATGTAATATGTCAGTGAATGGAAAAAGCTTATTTGGTGTTTTTGGTGGATCCATGTATGTAATGTGCTTTGCAAATAATCAGAGAACCAATATAATTGCTTATAAGCAGAAACAATAGGGCAATCCTAACATTAGTAACCAGCAGGTAGAATTTAAAAAAATGACCTGATTCCTCCATCCTCACATTCAAAGTGGATGGGAGAATCACTCCCACTGAGCTGTTGTGACAGCCAGGATGCATTCTGTCCCCTCGTAACAGACGCTGTCAGCCCATCTGGAATCTACTTTTTCATGCTCCTGGTTTGTTGTGGACTGTTGCTGCATCAGTTCAATACAGGTTTTCTGTTGCACCCGACCGTGTGAATTATTGTCGTCACCCACACTGCGCCCCACCAACAGGTAGATCGACTTCTGTACAACGAGCCTGTCCATACATGGATCAAAATTTGGCCGCTTCACCAGGGACTGCCCAAATTTTGATCCATGTGTGGCTGGGTCTAGAGACCACTAAACAAGGCTTAATATTAAAACCACACCTGGGACTCAGGTGGTTATCAATTTATATAAAAAACAGACCTCAACAGGTAACCTCAGAATTTTGGCTAAAAAGCTCCAGTTAGGGGTCTTCTCCTAGGGAGTTGTAAAGAACCAGTAGGGTCTAAATACATTTACAGTTGCAGTTCTTCCATAAATACCTACCCCTTTTAGTTTTATACCTACCCCCTACTAGTTTAGTAGTTGTTTGCACAAACCTTTAAAAAAATTTGTTCTGGGGTTTGTTGTCTAACAGAAGTGTTTCTAGAAGCTATCAATCTACCCCTTGAGGTATATATCTATGGCTTGATCCTGCCTACGGATTAGCTTATTTTCAACCTCTTTTAGCAGGGTGACAATGCTGTTGGTTCTGCAGTGAAATCACTGCAGTGTTATCACTGCTAATACATTTTTAGCATTGATTTTCTTTTTTTTTCTTGTTCAATCCATCAGAAAAAAATGTGGACATTGTAAGCACCCATGCCAGTTTTATAGTTTTCCCAGAACCTGTAACAGACACTTTTGCTGGGCAGCTTAGTTTATGGGTATATATGAAGAATAATATAAAAGGCATGTGAAAACATTGAATTTATATACTGAATAATACTATCATTGTAAGTATTAACCACACATGATTGCCAGAATAGCATTTTTTTTTACAATAATGGGTCTTTAAGAAACCAATTAAATTGAGTGAGTTTCTAAGTCTTAATAAACTAGCTACGTAAGTAAAATGCAGGCACATAGGGCTCTACATAGTACTCTATAAATGCTTCACATGCAAAGACTGGCTTTTACTGGTAAAGTTGAGTGCTGGTCTTTCATGCCTCATTATTGGCCTATCCCTATGACAGTTGAGGGAGGCACAGAAGCCACAGCTCTGCTAGACCAGGAGATGTTTCCATATTCGAGACCTCTGGGTTTTGGAGCTTGTGGGATACTCATGAAGATATATGAATGAATCTCTAGGCATTTTAATGTAGTCACACAAATAAAAACTACAGTTTTTATTTGGATGCAGCCTCTTTTTACAAATAACTTTGATAATTCTTGTCAGAATCTGTTTAAATTGTATTTGTTATTCTGTGATATACTGTTTATTCATATACAGTATATGCCTGATCCTCTGTAATCAACTTTTGTTTCTTCTTTAGATATATGTTGGGTAAAGCGGGAAAGCGAAAGTTTGACGAGCATGAAGATGGGCTGGAAAGCAAAGTGGTGTCACCTACCGATGGGCCTTCGAAGGTATCCTACACCTTACAGCGCCAGACTATCTTCAACATTTCCCTTATGAAACTCTACAATCACAGGCCCTTGACAGAGCCAAGCTTGCAGAAAACAGTTTTAATTAATAACATGTTGAGGCGGATACAGGAGGAGCTGAAACAAGAAGGCAGCCTAAGGCCTGTGTTTATTAGCACTTCACAGACATCAGACCCTCTTTGTGACACGTATCAGGAGGCACAGCCTGCTTTCAGCCATCTTGCCTCCCAACCTACCCTACAACCCACTGACCTAATAAACACTACACCACTAGAGTCTTGCCTCACCCCGGCCTCTCTGCTTGAGGAGGACACATTTTGCACTTCCCAAACAGTCCAGCAGAATAGTCCTAGCAGCAAGCTCCCACCACCTTCACCGCTGCCTCCTGTCCAGCCAGTAAAAGACAGCTTCTCCTCAGCCTTGGATGAAATTGAGGAGCTTTGTCCAACATCTACCTCCACAGAGGCAATGGTGGAAGCAGACCTAAAAGATGGAACTGTCACAGCAGGATCTCTTAAGTCTGAGGGAATACAAGAGAACAGAACAAGTGAGCCAAAACTAATGGATTCCCTTCCTGGGAATTTTGAATTAACAACCTCCACCGGCTTTCTTACAGACCTGACCTTAGATGACATCCTTTTTTCTGACATCGATACGTCCATGTACGATTTTGACCCTTGCACATCAAATGCTGGAGCAGCCTCTAAGATGGCACCAGATGAACTCCTTAAAACATTGTCTCCTTATAGCAGCCAACCAGTAACCCCAAATCAGCCTTTTAAGATGGACCTTACAGAACTAGACCATATTATGGAGGTTTTGGTTGGATCCTAAGAGAACATGTCATTGACTCTTTATAATCCTCATCCCTCCCCCACAGATTCACAGCACTGTGCATGAATACTCTTGCCTTTTTTGAAAAACAAAAAAGGATCTTGTTTAAATATTGCATTACGCTGTATCGGAGTGCCTTCTGTATGACTGCTTTGGAGATACTTTATAAGTCGTTCTCCATGGCCAATCGTACTACAGTCCACTGAAGATTTCATACAAACTACCGAGTGTCAACTTAGACGCCAGTTTGAGTTGTACATGTATAAGCACAAGAATTGTGTTGGGGAACGCTGTAAATTGCATGTGCATAACTGTCTATTTTTTCAATAAGTTTTATTGCAAGAGGTAAATTTTATTACTTAAGTAATCAGAGCCCCATTTTTTTTTTTTTTTTTTGGCATTTTAGCCCATTTTAGAGTTGGGAGAAAAAAAATCGGAGGCATTAATTACTGCTTTTCCAGTAAGAATTGCATATAAATGGCTGCTTAGGTCCCCTTGCCCAAATGTTTTTATATTTTTGTACAGATTCTCTCGTTTATTATATTGATTTTCTATAAAAAGAAAAAAAGAACAAAAAATTGCTGGAACAAGTGTTTCGAGCGACAAATTAATATTTGTTAGAATTTGCATATAAAGTTCCTTGCTAATTAAGATGTACAATATTAGCCCAAACTTTCCAGTCCATGTCGGTATTTGGCCACTAAGCTGTATTTTGAGGCAAGGAGGTATGGGTTAGTTCCTCTCTTTAGTTGCAAGAAATTTTTGTCATGGAAAAGGGAAACAAATTATTTAATGCCCAAAATTTGTTTTGCTGTCTGCAAAAAAAAGTGTTATTTATTTAGTCACCTGGGTATTTATTCTCAACTGTCTGAGCTATCATCCACAATTTTACAGGTATATGGGTATTAACTGTATTTGTTTTATGATACCATTAAAGTGTACTGGTCATCAAGTCACAGCACACATACCCTTTGATAGCGAAAACTAACAATTTTCATAACACAATCCATCAGTAGGTAGCTGACCCTCTTGTAGCTGAGGTGCATTAATGCTGTCTGTGGTTTTTACCTAGACTGTGTTTTAATGAATGGTTTACTATATTTATGCAATCAGCACAGTTGGGGGACAGGCTCGCCCATAACTATTATTTCAGACATTGGGTGAAAATTAGAAGAGTTGCTTTCTTTGAAAGATTTCTGTAGCAAAACCTCTCCGCTGGTTACTGTCCAATCTACATTTTTTCTTATCTTAACCTAGGGAATGGAGTATAGGTGCCCTTAACTATACTAGACCATATGGCTATCCAGTGTAGACACCTGATAATAAACGACTAATTAGTATGAACATTTAGATGCAAACAAAATAGTTCCTATAACCAATAAGACTTCTACTACCTGTTAATGGGATGTTAGTACAAACAGTTTAAAAGTGTAGACCCCAGATGTATGGGGTCTATACTATACTTGACAGAGCATCGATTTTGGCTGTATTGAGGAAGTGCTCTGTTTTCCAAGAATACTGGCATCCCAGTTGTCTGTCAAAAGAGCAACCAGGAGGGTTGGTGCACCCTTTAAGGGCTGAACCATTTGGGTCTAGGCCTCTTATTTATATTTAGTAAAAGTAGTTTATTTATAACAGTGTGTTTTCCCTGCTTACTTTTAATTTGAATATGAACACCTCCCAGCTACCTCGTGAATACCAATGATTGTTCACATTGTACACCCTCACCATCCATTATCTTCATACTCTATTTCCTTTGAAAACCTTACACAATAAGTCTTAATGCCTACAAACAGCAGGCATTATATAATACTTACCTGACCTCCTTCACTTAGACAACATACTAAGCCAAGCAGTGGCCACTACCTTTTTCTATCCCCTTAACTGGGTACATATGCAATTTTTGTACCACGCATTTGTTTTAAGATGAGAAATTTGTCTTCTATTCTCACACTAGAAAAGCCTTTATAAAATTAAAAATAGAACAAAATGGGTATACGCGATCAATTCCTTTTTATTTATTTATTTTTTATTTTTTTAAATCACTGATCTGACACTTCTCCCCTTATTCTTTTATAAAGGAAAATGCAGAACTTTCATGAAAACTGGAGCACAGAAAAGACGAAATGCATGCTTTGTGTTAGATGCTTGCTTTCATGTTCTAAACGGCACTAGAAATGCCAGTTATGATCTGATTGGTTACCTGGCTAAATAGGCATTTTTGCTGTGTACCAGCTTTTATCAAGGTCAGCTAGTGTCTCTGAAAGGTTATCTCCAACCAAAACCCAAAACCGATATTCCACTTTTTGGGTTGTCAGCTAAATCAGCCACTAAGTCTTGAAGACTTTGGCTGTGAGATTTCCAACCCATAGATTGAGCCTCCGCCATTCTCTCAAGTTGTCACATTAGTTTTACAGTCTGAAAATGCAAGTGTGATACCTTTGCCTAACCTCTTGTTGAGGCAGAGCAGAGGTGGGGACTTTGGCAAGACCATCTTGCAATCAAGAGTCCCCAAAAGAGATAGGAGATGAGAAGGTGGCACGTGATTCGGGGTCTGCCTAAAATTAAAATATCAACTTTGAGTGGAAAATGGCTTTTAAGATGTATTGGCCTCCCATGCATAATGAAAGCAGCCAGTGTGAACCAATATTTGGTCTATCATTTCACTAGGAACTACAGTACATACAACTCCTGTGGGGCCTGATCAGAATGAGAGCAACCAACACTGCCTCATTGTTAAAGCCATCTATTAAATGTATTGGGCTTGCTTATCCACTGCCCCCTTAACACAAGGATGTCACTAGTTCCTCAAGGGATGAGACTGCATTATCTGAAGTACTGCTTAAAATGGCTGTCGCTATAAATGCGTGTGAGACCAGTAAATGTTAAAGTAACACACTTTAAATCCATGTCCATATTTTGGGTGTTTGTGCCTCTTGTGTTTTTGTATTATCTACAGTATATTTTGTATTGTATAAGGAAAGCCTCATTTTCTGGCAGCAAGGTGAAAGCTGTAACAAAGAAATTAGTTTTTTATTTTGTTTTTTGTTTTTTATCCATGACTGGTTTTCCCAGTATGACATCATCATTTGGCATGTTTGCATCATTATTAGTTTTCTATTTCTATCATGTACATTAAGAGACATTCACTCTTACCAATGCTATGTATTATGTGAAAGAAAAATATTCTTATTTATGCGCTTCTGTAATTAAGCCCGTTTTGTAGCCATTCCTTCTATGTATGTGTAAGAGAACTTGTCCGATCCATCAATATGTCAAGCTAATAAAACACCCTCCCTATGTTGTCTGCAAGTAACTATAGTAATCCTCTTATTGATCTCTCCATGTCTTTGACCCTGGGTCATGGTGCATGCTATACACAGGTCCAATTTGGTGACTAATTCCTGGTTTGGAGCTAAGCTATGTCTAATGCTTAACAACCCAGTGTGAGATCCTCTACTGGCCACTGAGTCAGGAGCAATGGACTGGTGGATAGCAGGAGTGAGTTTAGCCCTTGGAAGAAAAAAGTGAAGCTCCACGTCAGGAAGATATTGTCTTGTGTATATCATGTATTTGTTATTCAAAATCCATTAGAGGCTTTCCAGATGTACTTGCAGGTACCAAATGGGGTTTGTGTTTTGGCAGCAGTATTAGATTGGACATACTTGGGGTACCTGAGATGTTCGCTTTTTATGACCAGTGGACTAATTTATAAAGAAGTTATTCATGTATAAAAACTGGAAGAAAGGGAAGTCAAAGTAGTTCTCTCTGCAGTCAATAAGATTTGAGCTTCCCTTCCAGGGAAGAAAATAACCTATTGGTTGTTAATGGTAGGAACTCTGTTTTGGCTACAGTTTGAATATATCAAACCACAAATTTCTAAGAAGTGGTGAAAACTTCATATATAGCCATGCAGCCAAATGAAATCACCAAACGTTAGAAAACACAAAAGGCCTCATTTATCAATATGTCTTGGCAGATATATCTCAGACAGTGAGCGTTGCCCGTGGCAACACTTGCAATTCATTTACCTATACTGAAAAAAACCCTGGCATTCGGTTGCAATTCTTTTCTCAGGCACATTGGTAGTGGAGGCGAAATCATATTTTGCTCTTTAACTTTGTGAGTAATGTTCCTAGATATACGCTTACCATAGGTTAAAATAGACCTCATGTATCAAACCAAAGAATAATAAAAAGTGCTGTTCCATAGAGCCCCAGTCTGGTTTTGCGTTTTGTAACTGGCACTAGAAAAGCAACAGCTGGAATCTGACCAGTTGTTTGGACAGTGCCATCACTTCTCATTTCCTGTGGTTTGTTTACATGAAGTTCCATTTTCTCTAAGTAAATTTCAGCCCTACAGTCAATCACCTATTCAAAAGGAAAAAAAATGAAGAAATGTTGGGTATATTCATATTCAGTGTCTCATTGGATGTGGCTGTCCCTGGATTCAGTAGTTTCTAATTTATTATAAAGATGGTATCTTATAAAAGCACCAAAATCTATGGATGTGCAAGTGCAGCAACCCAGAGCAATCAATCAAATTTTATATTACTAGCACCAATTTAGTTATTTTATTCCTATTGCTTGTTATAGATTGCTACACTTTCCACATCATTGTTCTTTGCAGTTCTTTACAGAACAAACCGATTTCATAAGAATTCTACAAAAGTAAATCATAAGGGTCACGGAATCTTGGTCCGTAGTAGACAACCTGTTGCTGTTGTCAAACCTAGTTGATGCAAATTGGAAATTTTGACTGACTGCTGTGGGTAATACATTACCTATTCCATTCTTACAGTTTGATAGAGAACTCCCATAAAAGACCATTTCTCTGATCTGTGGCTTACCTCAGCGCTGAAAACACTTGTCTTCATTTTAGAACTTTATGGCACAGCTTTGGTTTAAGAGTGAATGTCTCGGATAAGAAGAAGAAAATCCAGTCCTTTCTCCAGCCTCTGTGCAGTATTTCTTTGCTTTCTGTATGGTACTTTTAGCTGTTAACTACAGGTTGCAATCTACTTTTTTTTAATTGTCTTGCTTCTTTAGAAATTACTTTTATATTAATTTATTTAAGAAATGTTAAATTATGTTTATGTTCTTGGGCAATATAAAGTGGTATCTGCTCACTTCTTGCCGTTGATCAGGTTGGATTTATCTGTAAATGGCACTTTAGAGATGCACCACATGGATTCTCTTTCCAGCAAGGTCCATGTGATGGCTGTAGGCACCTTGCTTGTGAAGAGCTTCCTGTGTTACAGTTTGATAATATATATGCACACGGGAAATGTGAATTTATTCAGCTCCATATTACTTTACTAAACACATATATAGATTTTTTAATTTATTTTATAGCATGTATGTATTCATTTTCTAAGGAACATATTTTATGGTGAGAGGTGTTAACTGACAGGCAACACCATGAAAGTGATGATATATGTAAATATTTAATGAATATATAATTTATGTTCAAATTGTTAGAGGTTTTTTTTTTTATATCATTTTTATAGCTGGTATTGGAGACGGTAGCCATTTTGTATTTGTAATATGAATTGTTGCTCTTTTGGGTCTGGGTTTTTAAAATTAACAAATTTAGGAATAATCTACTAATTTAATACTTTTCTCTGATATTTATCGAGTACATTTATTTTATTATGGTTCACTGCTGAGTAACTGTAAATCTTTAGTTTTAAGAAATCCAATTAACTTATGCAACCTAATAACATTTTAAAATAGATGTAAATTTTGAGGGCCTAGCAAATCATTTTTAATCCAGCACAATGCCATTTACCATCCGTATCCATTTACTGAATTGCTCTTCTCTATGTGTTAAAATTTTTTCCTGCTAAACAAAAAGCTAAAACCATCAACCACTTAAAGCTGAACTTTAGGCAAACCATTAAATACATAGATGAAATACATGTAAGGAAGCCATTTTTTTTGTCCAACAAGTTTTGAAGTTAATACAACACCGCAACCCAACTAACACTTAAAGGATTTGTTCCCCCCAGCCTGTGAAGGGAGAACAACAAAGGAACCACCTTAAGTAGGACTGTACTGGGCATACAATTGGATGAACGTAGTGTTTATAAAAGTAACAAAACTTTATTTCTACAAAATTAGACAAATTACCTAATTTTGTAAAAATAAAGTTTTTCATTACTTTTATAAACACTGTTTTCATCCCATTGTATGACCAGTACAGTCCCAATTAAGGGGGTTCCATTGTTGTTTCTATATCATTTAGGGATGTGGGCGCAATTTACATATTCCACTTTAGCAATTGTATTATATAGGACATGGAAAGTAGAAGCAGCAGACTGATGAGCTCATCTCTTTTTTAGGTCTATTTATCAATATTTGCACCAAAAAGTCTTACATTTTCACTTAAGATTCAATCAGAAAAGTGTGTAAATCTTGGTTGAACGTTGTGTGAAATATGGGTGAAAACGTTGATAAATGAGCCCTTTTATCACTTTCACCAGTCTCTTTCCTGTTAGTACATGAGCACTGCTGTAATAACTCAGTAATATATTAATATTAGAGTACATGATTAACTGCAACAATGTATGTCTTTTAAATCTGTCAGTAGTTCAGCTTTAAAGTGATACTAAAGTCTTTTTTTTTTTTTTATAACAAACATGCTAGAGCAGCCCCGATCCTCCTCTTCTCAGGTTCCCCATCGGCGCTCTTGACCCCTCCCTCCTGCCTAGTGCCCCCAGAGCAAGCAGCTTTCACTGGGGGCACCCAAGCAGACCAGCTCCCAAGCCATGGCTCTGCGTGTACATTCACACACAGAACTGAGGTTCCGCCCTGCCCCCTCCTTCCCCTGATTGGCTCAATAGGTGTGATTGACAGCAGCGGGAGCCATTGAGCTCAGCCAGTGAGGAGGTTCTTGTGCACATCACTGGATCAAGATGTGGCTCAGGTAGGTATTGGGGGGCTACTGCACACAGAAGGTTTTTTTACCTTCACGCATGGAATGCATGAAGGTAAAAAACCTTCGAGCCTTTACAATCACTTTAATGATGGAATGAGAGTAGGTTTAACAAGTGTATCCTTGTTTTCAAGAGTTAACTTGCTGAAAATAAACACCAGTGTGAGATAAAACCTGTGCTTTTATATTTATTTTTTAGTGTTTTAGGGCAATTTTCAATATTTTCGCCAATCATTTTTCCTATGGGTGTGCCTTTTGCAGTTGCACACATTATGATACATTTAACAACAAATCTATAGGGAAAAAATGCCATAAACTCATGTAAAGTAGAATTTCAGCAAAACCTTTTTTGTTATTAAAGTGGAGGAGGGATAGTCCTATTTCTTTTATTTCTCTCTTGGGGAGCTAACTCTTACTTTCTGTCCTGAAGACAGGCAGTGGTTGAGACAGGAAGTAAATGAGATGCATAAATGGGGATGCAGATTTCAATAAAATACTTATATTTTGTAGAATAGGTAATTAATTAGAAGCTCTGTCCTGGTGGCCATTGGTGATATCCTTATGCACTTTCTGTAATGTGACACATGGGCGATAAGGAAAGGAAATGGGGGGAACCTCAACAATGAAACCCAGAGAGCAGTAAAAGCCTGAGAGAGATTTTAACCCTTTAAATTGGCTTAAAGGCTTTAAAACTACATAAAAAAGACACATTTTTTTTCTGAGCGGCAAACTAAAGAGAGTTAAAAGATCATAATCCATTTAAGCCTGTGTTCACACATATCCACTTATTCTAAACAATTAAGCCACTGTTGGCCCATTCACACATATGCAAGTGTTCCTGTGTGTTTCATTTTTGTTGTAAAACCAAAAAAATGCTCTGCTTCATTTTTTTCCAATGCACCCCAAGGCAGCACATGTATTGTGATGCATGCTAAGGGCCAGATGCGTTTGTTTACTCTGTGTATGTGCCTTGGGATGTCATTGAAAATGAATGGTATTGCGCATACACTGCGGATTATGGTGCTCAAGAGCGCACACAAATGTGAATGGGCCTTTAATGTACATGTAATATTACATTTTATTATTGCTCTGTCCTTGCAGATATTTTTTGCACAGAATACTAAGTGTATTGCTGTGATTTTTTTTTTTTACTATAAAAGCTAGAAAATGTTACATTGCTTTATACTTTACAGAGAAAGGGGAATTACAAAATGGCTCCTCCCCAATTCCAAGCATAGTATCATTATAATGCTATTATTATTTTTATTTTTTTTACTTTGTTTACCTTGTCTACCATTTTCAATTTGTGTGCCACCTATGTAAAGATGGTCATTCATGAGCATTTTAATTCATCAAATAGGTGAAGAATGAAATATTGCTGAAAGTTAATTTTGTTTTCCACATTTATGTGCAATGACATGACAAGAAATGAGCAGAACCAATCCGCTTTGATTTTGAAGTGATTTTTTTCTCTTAAGTTATTTATACTTTTTTTTTTTTTCCTTTTTTTTTTTTTTCTTTTGTAAATATATTTATTTTATTGTGAAGCTAACATCTGGATTGTAACATGTACAGAATGTATGGTAGGAATGTACTGTGTTTAGGAATGTACGTCCATTTCGGAAGTGGGTGGGAGGCAAAGAAAATGTCCGCCATACCATTTTCATAGATGCACAGTTCACACTATTGTTTGGTGTTCCATTACTCAGAAATGCTCAGGTTAGGATTCTTGTATTTCTTGGATAATGAAATTGTATAAGGTACCAGTATAAATCTAGATATTTTGGTTATTTGGAATTGACAGTTATTTGAATTGCAAGTCCAGCCACCCTTTTTTTTTTTTTGCTTAGTTTTTGATAGGGGTTGAGGTTTAGAAACTCTATTTGGTTTTTTTATGCTCTTCAGGACTCCATTCCAGAAATTTGTCCTCACTTCCTGTCCCGCTGACAGTGTTTTACCAGATAGGAATTCTTCAGCAGCAACATAGGCTGAAATAAAAATAGTAGTAAAGTAGTAGTAGTAGTAGTAAAAACTCATGTAAAGTCTAATTTCAGCAAAACCTTTTTTGTTATTAAAGTGGAGGGATAGTCATATTTCTTTTATTTCTCTCTTGGGGAGCTAACTCTCACTTTCTGTCATGAAGACAGGCAGTGGTTGAGACAGGAAGTAAATGAGATGCATAAATTGGGATTCAGATTTCAATAAAATACTGATATTTTGTAGAATAGGTAATTAATTAGAAGCTCTGTCCTGGTGGCCATTGGTGATATCCTTATCCTCTGTAGGTTTTATTTATGCCTGTGTCCCCATTTCATATTTTCCCTCAATTCCTGTCTGGTGAAACTGTTAATAGCAGAACAAGAAGTGAGGATAAACCTTTTCTAACGAAGCCCTGGAAAACCATAAAAAACTCTTTCTTCTAATTCTTCTTCGCTCTATCTAATACTAACCAAAAGTTGTTTGCTTGACACTTTAAGAAACCACTTTTAAACTTAAAACGTTTAGCGACCGATAGAAATATAATTTAGGTTTCTAAATTATGTTTTTCAGCTACTGAGAAATATTTTTTTTTAAACAGAAATACTGAGAAATATTTTAAATGCCATTAGCACTGTATCCCTAAAACACAATGGCCCTTATTCATCAATGCGTCAGCCAGTAATATTCCCCTTTTTATTCTCCCAGTGCAGTGTGGGGGATTGAAAGCAACATTCTGTCGACACAGAAAAGTTTTTCTTCTACAACTGTAATTTTTCCCAAAGCATGTTCTAGAAAAGCAGGCTAATTTGATGGACTGGTATTTACTTTTGCACTTTCATATATCCCACAGTATTTACCAAAATTACTTTAAATGTAAAACAAAATAACTACAGCTACTTTTCTACTTTTTCTTCCCTCACTTAACCTGCAGTCGTATGGGCCATCTTTTTTGCTCACAGAGAAATGAGCCTTTCTGTGGGCTGAACAAATTCATCATCACTTTTCAAGGGAAAAAGTGATTTCACCAAGGCACGCGCCACAAAACTGTGGTCTCCACGGTCTGTTTTGGCAAGTGGTAAATAGGGACCTTTGTTTGGGTCCTTAACCTAAGGCTAATGACTGTGTTCCTCACATTGCAAATGAGCCTCACGAAAGTATTACATTTTACATATTACATTACATATTATAGTGTTCAGTGTTTTGTCTGGAAAAGGAGTCTAACATGTCTGGCAAAATATTACCTGTTGAGTGTTTTGCCTTGTAACATGCCATGTCAATCACAGCTGCCCCTTCAATGCTCTTAGCGGACCCTCATAGGTTCACAGCTACTTGTATAGAAAATGCTGAACTATTTCTCTTTTTACCTTTATATGTTTAATGTTTGGTGATTGTATGCCACAGAGATCAAATGGTACTGTACCATTATCTAAAGGATGAATACAGTCCATCACTTGTGTACTCTACATGTACAGTATAGATAATGAATTAGAAAAGTAATTCTCAACCTAGGTTCTATGGAACCCTAGAGTTCCTCCAGGGGTTGCTAGGGGTTCTTTGATCTATTTGAGATTACAAATTCCATTAACTGTTGTGTACATAATTCCAGGTCCAATACCACTTGGCAAAGACAGTAACAATGATTATCTTACTAGCTGTCAGTAAGGTTGACATTTTGACTACCACTGTAAGAATTGTATTATTTTTATTAAATGTAAGGGGCATTTTCACCATTGACCCCAATGAATTGGTTTTAGTAAGGTTCCCCAAGACCCTATAAATTCATTTTATGGTTCCTCAGGGGTAAAAAGGTTGAGAAAGGCTTAATTAGAATGTAGACCCATCCCTTACATGGCTAGCCCCTAGGTATGGATGTGTCTGAAAACAAGCAATCTGGTTCTTCATTTTATTCTCTTGCAGCTAAGATCCGATGTTGCTCCGAGCAATGTGGACATTTTTCTACATGAGGCCATTATACCAGGGATGTGTGGTATACACCTGTCAGGGACTTCTCAGTCCCATGGGGCTTGCTGGAATTTGTAGTCATCGCTTGGCTCCATATGCCGTTACCACACACTGCATTTTAGTTTGCTTGACCTAAACTAGCTTGGCCAAAAGCATTTTCTGAGTAATGGAACACCCAAACTGTCTCAATTTTATGCAAATTTTCATTATTGTTTATGGGTTTTGACAGAAAACATACAGTTGCTGTGAATTGGGCAATGCATGAAAGTATCATTGTCGAGGCAAAGGCCGCCTTTTCCTCCCACAGACCTTAGTGCTGTGCCTTTTCTATGCAATACGACAGACACGTCTGATATCACATTACTGTATTCACACGTAGGTATGGACTGTAAAGCAAAACAATTGGGCAAATGTACATGGAAATGAGCGGTCTTTTTTGTAGTTTTATATTATACAATAAACATTTAAAAGAAACTTTAGTATCAATGTGTATGTTTCTTTGTTATCACAGTACATTTCTGAAGTTTTCTTGTTTGTATATGTGAAAGGGGGAAGCCATATTTCTTTATGTCGTGTTCATGATGTGCTTCCTGTGTGGGAGTACAGCATAGTGATGGTGCCAATAGAGATTCAAGATGGTTGCCGGCTGTACCTGGCCATTGAGTGCTAGTTCTTATGAATGATTATTGTACAATTTATTATTAATATTATTATACAGGATTTATATAGCGCCAACAGTTTGCACAGAGCTTTACAACATGAGGGCAGACAGTACAATTAAAATACAATTCAATACAGGAGAAATCAGCGGGCCCTGCTCGTTAGAGCTTACAATCCAGTTTATGTATTTATGCAATGGGGGAGATTTACTAAAACGGATGCACACAGAATCTGGTGCAGATGTGCATGGTAACCAATCAGCTTTTAGGTTTTATTGTCAGAGCTTAATTGAACAAGCTGAAGTTCACCAGTTTTAGTAAATCTCCTCCAGCTTGTACAATACATGCACATTCACATGCTTGTGCCTACCAAGGTATTAGCCTCACCCGGGGGGGAAAAAATGGAATCACCTGGGGAGCCCATAGGTGCTAATTTAGGCTCTATTCACACTTGTACGACTACAAGCTCCAAAGACTTTGTGTCTTTGGAGTGCAACTTTGATGCAACTTTGGATGGGTCCGACTTGGATGTGACATGTTGTCTCTGCAAAATCGAACCCACTATTACACCCAGTGGTGGCCGCTCTATTAGGGGCGACGCCCCCCTAATCCATGTGCCCAGCCCCTAATCTACATGCCGGGCGCATGGATTTCAATGGGTTTTTTTTTTAAGCGCATGATTAGAGCCTGAGGCTATAATTGGCTTCTAAAAAGGGTGGGCTCGGGGCGCAGAGCACTGCACCCCGAGCCCACCCATTTGTGTGACAATAGGGAATTCATCTACGCTATTGTCTTCCTGATTCCCCTCCCGGGCCAATCAGGAAGCGGGTCCTGAGACCCGATTGGTTGAAAGGGTAAAGCGACCGTATTGGCCGCTGACATAGGGGGAAGCTGCCAAAGAGGAGACGCCGTGGAGGAGATGCCATGAGGAGGAGACACTGAGGAGGAGACACAGAGGAGGAGACGCAGGCCCGCGACCTAGATGGGGTAAGTGCCAATCGACCGAGCGATGGGAGGGGATTTTGACTGACCGACCGAACATGGGGGGGTTGACTGACAGACCGATGACCCAGGGGGGGTGCTGGGTGGTTTGTTTGTCACTCTCCCCCCCTCCAAAAAACATGGAGCACCTGCCGACACTGATTACACCACTGTTACATGTAAAACATTCAGGTAGACTTTTCATGCAACTTTTGAGGGTTTACAATGAAATCTATGGCCGTTAATTTGCATTAACGTCGGACCAAAGTAGTGCATGAACTACTTTGAAGTTGCTGCGACTTTAAATCACACATACAGTATATGAATGGCTATCATTGGAAAACATGGGGTATGACTTGTCATGCGACTTTGATGTCCAAAGTTGCATGACAAGTTGCACAAGTGTGAATGGGGTGTGACCCCCCTATCGGGCTCAGCTAGAGTCGGTAATAAAGTGACACTGTTCTTCTAGAGCTGCTTGCCCACTAGTATTTAAAGAAAAAAATGGGGTGCTGTTACAATGAGTGATAACATGAACGCCTGTAATCTGCAGGGTATAATAACTTTTAACAATCAAGAGGTTATTACACAAATTAATAAATATTATTATATTTTAAATATATACCAATAAATTAGAGAACCCCTGAGTCTGTTTTGGCTATTTTATAACTTTCCTAGTGAATACGAAATGTTCATTATTAAATCCAATGCACAGCGCTCAGTCATTTTGGGGGTTTATATTTTCTGTTTTACCATGTTTTGCATAGTAGCTGTGCTCCCATGCTCTGGCTAGCATTACAGCATTCACAGCCAGCTATATAGCAAGGCACTGAATTTAGAAAGCTTGCAGCTCTGTGTCATAGGAGCAGCTGCTGGTAACATTGGAACCGTTGCTCAGCACAGGGAACAAATGGCTGGAGATTTGTAGGACATGGATTATGGGAAGAACAATGTGACAGCAGCCCTGGAACAGATCACCTGCTCATTCACAAGACCCAGCATCACACGTTCTTTGACATTTCTTAAGTGAGTGCTTGTAGGCGGGAGTTCCTGCATTGTACAACTATAAACTGAAAACAAATGGAAGATTTATATTATCTGAAAAAGTTGTAGATGAATTCATGTGTATTCAGTATGGATAATTTGGCAATCTGTTGTTCCATATGAGAGATACACTATATTTCCAAAAGTATTGGGACACCTGCCTTTACATGCACATGAACTTTAGGCTGGGTTCACACTAGTGTGAATTGGATGTGGGTTTTCCTGTATTCCAATTCACATGACAGGAGATTATGGAGCCGGTTCACATATCTCCGTTGTGGCTTGCACAAGGGTCCTGTGTGTCTTTGGCTCCATTTCACGGCCGAATTCAGGCAAAAATTCGGGTCTGATCCCTCCCTGAAACTAAGAACAGGGATGCACCGGACCCCCTTCTGTGAGCCAAATCCATCAGAGGTGTGAACCCAGCCTTAATGGCATCTCAGTCTTAGTCCATTGAGTTCAATTTTGAGTTGGCCCACCCTTTGTAGCTATAACAGCTTCAATTCTTCTGGGACGGGTGTCCACATGGTTTAGGAGTGTGTCTATGGAAATGTTTGACCATTCTTCAAGAAGCACATTTGTGAGTTCAGACACTGATGTGGATGAGAAGGCCTGGCTCACAGTCTCTGCCTAAATTTAACCCAAAGGTGTTCTATCGGGTTGAGGTCAGGACTCTGTGCAGGCCAATCAAGTTCCTCCATCCCAAACACGCTCATCCATGTCTTTTTGGACCTTCCTTTGTGCACTGGTCCAAATCATTTGGTGGAAAGGGGAATTATGGTTTGAGATTGTTTTTGAGGGGTTGGACTTGGCCCCTTAGTTCCAGTGAAGAGAACTCTTATGCCCCGTACACACGGTCGGATTTTCCGACGGAAAATGTGTGATAGGACCTTGTTGTCGGAAATTCCGACCGTGTGTAGGCTCCATCACACATTTTCCATCAGATTTTCCGACACACAAAGTTTGAGAGCAGGATATAAAATTTTCCGACAACAAAATCCGTTGTCGGAAATTCCGATCGTGTGTACACAAATCCGAAGGACAAAATGCCACGCATGCTCAGAATAAATAAAGAGATGAAAGCTATTGGCTACTGCCCCGTTTATAGTCCCGGCGTACGTGTTTTACGTCACCGCGTTCAGAATGATCGGATTTTCTGACAACTTTGTGTGACCGTGCGTATGCAGGACAAGTTTGGGCCAACATCGGAAAATATCCTAAGATTTTGTTGTCAGAATGTCCGAACAAAGTCCGACCGTGTGTACGGGGCATTAAGGTGTCAGCATACCAAGACATTTTGGACAATTTCATGCTCCCAACTTTGTGGGAACAGTTTGTGGATGGCCCCTTAATGTTCCAACATGAAAATGTATGACTAAAATTGAGTTTATTGGATTTTTTTTATAACAAAATGTAGAAAATATATATTTTTTTTTCAAAATTTTCGGTCTTTTTCCGTTTATAGCGTAAAAAATAAAAACCGCAGAGGTGATCAAATATCATCAAAAGAAAGCTCTATTTGTGGGAACAAAAGGGCACAAATTTCGTTTTGGTACAGCATTGCATGACCGCGCAATTAGCAGTTAAAGCGACACAGTGCCAAATTGTAAAAAGTGCTCTGGTCAGGAAGGGGGTAAATCCTTTCAGGGCTGAAGTGGTTTAAGGCATAATTTTTTCGATGTCATTTTTTTAAAATTACTTTTTTTTTTTTTTATTGCATTTTAGTGTAAATATGAGATCTGAGGTCTTTTTGACCTCAGATCTCATATTTAAGAGGACCTGTCATGTTTCTTTCTATTACAAGGGATGCTTACATTGCTTGTAATAGGAATAAAAGAATAGGAATAAAAGTGACACATTTTTTTTTAAACAGTGTAAAAATAAATAAATCCATATAAAATAAATAAGAATTATTTTTTTTTTTAAGCGCCCCATCCCGACGAGCTCACGCGCAGAAGCGAACGCATACGCGAGTAGCACCCGCATATGAAAATGGTGGTCAAACCACACATGTGAGGTATTGCCGCGATCGTTAGAGCGAGAGCAATAATTCTAGCCCTAGACCTCCTCTGTAACGCAAAACATGCAACCTGTATAATTTTTTAAATGTCGCCTATGAAGATTTTTGAGGGTAAAAGTTTGACGCCATTCCACGAGCGGGCGCAATTTTGAAGTGTGACATGTTGGGTATCAATTTATTCGGCGTAACATTATCTTTCACAATATAAAAAAAAATTGGGCTAACTTTACTGTTGTCTTATTTTTTTATTCAAAAAAGTGAATTTTTACCAATAAAGCGCGCTTGTAAGACCGCTGCGCAAATACGATGTGAAAAAAGTATTGCAATGACCGCCATTTTATTCTCTAGGGTGTTAGAAAAAAAAACAATATATAATGTTTGGGGGTTCTAAGTAATTTTCTAGCAAAACAAACTCTTTTAAACATGTAAACACCTAAATTCCAAAACGAGGCTGGTCCTTATGTGTTTTTAACAAAAACAAATGAAAAAAACAATGCAAGAAAAGGTTTCCTTAAAAATATATTGTAAAGATAGACAAACAATAGCAACAGTAGAATACATGGGAATAGCCAATCCACTGCAATACAAGTCTAATCTGGTGTATCAGAGACACTGGCCCTTAGGGTGACTCTTGGGGAAGATTTACTCAACCTTTTGATAGGGCTGGGCTCAGCTCTTCCTTCTCAAAGCTGGCCGCTCAGCTGTTGGCTAATTGCCAGCTCTTATCTCTTCACAGTGACTCACCTGTTGATGATATCCTGCTTGTCAGGCCTGCCTACTTAAGCAGATGATCTCTGCCTTCTCCTTGGTCACATCTCTTGAGACGCTCTCCTGTGTTCCTGTTAAAGACTTGCTTGGCTGATATTCCTTCTGGCTCCAGATCCTGCTTGCTGTTCTACTATGCTCATCTCTGGCTCCCTGATGTTTTGGCTTGTCTGACTATCCGTTCCGGATCCTGAACTCTGGCTATGTTTTCACTACGTTTCTGTTTACTATTTTTTATTATTATTAAACAAGTGTGATTTACCTGTACTTCTGTCTTAGTCCGATTCATGGTTTCTGACAGTAGGCGAAGGCGATGAATTCAGAAGATACAGTCAATCCACTTGTTGGTAATATTTTTTCCAGATTGGATGAGCAGGATCACCGCATGAGTTTGCCATATTGTTACAAAGGCTCCTAAGTCGCACGGCTCACCTGGAATCTTCCATTGTGGCTGCTCCGGTACAACCTGAGTTGCAGGCCATCCCTGCTGCTGCGCCAGTCTCTGTGCAGGCACCCGCCTCAAGTATTATCTCTATAAGGGGTATGTCTGGTTCCGCTCCGCTCACCAGCAATTTGGCGGTGATCCAGTTCAATGCAGAGGGTTTCTCAACCAGGTTGTGATATACTTTGAGATGCTGCCCCAGGCGTTTCCCACGGACAGAAGCAAAGTATGTTTCGTGATATCGTTGCTTTCTGAGAGAGCCTTGGCCTGGGCAAGCCCTCTATGGGAGACGCAAAAACCTGTTGTCTTCAGTTACCCTGAGTTTGTGGCCTCCTATAAAAGGGTATAAGACGTTCCCGAACGCTCCGTTTCTGCTGCCTCATGTCCATCAAACAGAGTACTGTTGCTGACTACGCCATTGAATTCCGTACTCTGGCAGCAGAGGTTGCTTGGAATAATGAGGCCTTCATAATTGCTTTTTCTCATGGTCTCTCGGATTCCATCAAGGATGAGATAGCAGCCTGAGATATACCCACTGAGCTGGAGAAGTTGATCACGTTTGCCATCCTCATTGACTCCAGACTCAGAGAAAGACTCCCTTTTATGGAGCGCTTGCGGAAGCCTCCTGTACATTTGTCTCCGAACTTTGCAGTCCCACCCTTGCCTTCCTCACCTCTCATGCCGCCTGGTACTGAGTCGTTCTGTGATGATGAATCCATGCACTTGGGCTTCACGTGTCTCTCTGCTGATGAGAGAACCCTTAGGAGGAGGGAGAGATTGTGCCTTTATTGTGGCCAGGCAGGTCACTTTTTGAAGTCTTGGCCTACCCGTCCAGGGAATGCCCGAACCTTGAGGTCCTGTCATGGACAGACCTTAGGTTATCCAGAAGGATGAGCCCCTGGTTTTGGTTACCCTTTCTTGGGCTGAGTCGTCCGTCAAGATACAGGCTCTAATCGACTCTGGGGCTACAGGCCTGTTCATTGATGCTGCCTTTGTATCGAAGCACTCGATTCCGCTGCAGCTGCCTGACACTCCACTTGCCATTGAGGCTCTTGATGGAAGACCTCTACAGCCTGCCCATCTGAGTCATGGGACTGTTCCGTTGTCCATGGCCGTAGGGGCCCTTTACCATGCTCTTCACCATGCGAAATCAAGTTTCTGCTGGTTAATGGTTATTCTTGGTTACAGAAGCACAACCCCTCTTTTGATTGGCTCCGTGCTGAGGTTCTTTCCTTGTCGCCACCATGCAGTAAAACATGCTTCCGGAAGGTAGCCAAGGTCCTGTGCACCTCTTCACTCTCCTCCCTGCCGGAGGAGTACCATGATTTTAGCAATGTCTTTGACAAATGTCAAGCTGGTAGTTTGCCTCCACACTGGTCGTATGATTGTGCAATTGACCTTCAACTTGGTGCCATACCCCCTCTTGGCCGGGTTTACCCTTTGTCAGTCTTGGAGGGAAAGGCCATGAAGGAGTATGTTGCAGGCGCACTTTCTCGAGGTTTCATCCGCTAAACCTCTTCTCCTGCTGGTGCTGGTTTCTTCTTTGTGAAGAAGAAGAGTGGTGAACTGAGACCTTGTATTGATTATAGGGGTCCCGATCGTTTTGTGATTAGGAAAGCCTATCCGATTCCTTTGATTAAGGAGTTGTTTGATCGCCTCAAGGGAGCAACGGTTTTCACGAAGCTTGATTTGAGAGGGGCATATAATCTCGTAAGGATTAAGGAGGGCGACAAGTGGAAAACTGAGTTTAATACCAGAACAGGCCATTATGAGTACCTTGTAATGCCTGTTGACCTTTGTAATGCCCTGGCAGTTTTACAGGAATTTGTTACCAATGTCCTCCGAGATTTGTTGCAGTTATGTGTGGTGGTTTATCTCAATGATATCCTCATATTTTCCAAGTCCCTGGAGAGCCACCACACAGATGTCTGTCATGTGCTTCAGAAACTAAACTAAACTAAAGGCAAGCGTCCCAATACTTTTGGAAATATACCGTATCAGAGGCAACACATATATAGCAATGGACCTCTGTTTTTTCTTTTATGTCTTTTTTTTCAAAAAGGCTAACCATACACCTCAATGCAAAATAGAGTGTTCAAACAGAAACACCAGAGTTACACAAAAATAAAAACAAAAAAACAGAAACAAGAACCAACCACCCCGATCCCAGTGATGTGTTGAACTGCCCCCACAACCCAATGGAATATTATCTCTCCTCATCCATCCCCATAGTCCTTCGAATATCCACTTTTCCCAACAGGACAAACCCTTCCTAATTTTTTTGGGAGCTCCCTGGGCCTCATATGTCATTCGATATAACTGAATATCCGTATTGACTAATTTCAACCACATTCCCAAAGTTAGGTTTTCAGAATGTATCCACCTCTTCACAATAAGTTTGTAGACATAAAAGAAAAGAAGTTTAAACAGATATTTAATCCCAACGGCGGCTGGTGCTCAATAATCTCCGCCCCGGTGGGAGACGAGTCGTCCACCACCCCTCCCCGGGGAAATGAATGTGGGGAATGCGCCCCCCCGTGCGAGACGGACAGCCTCCTTACCTCCTCACTCCGATCTCCCCTCCCTCCCCTGTCTGAGCCAGGGAGCACCGCTACAGGTGAGCCATTAGTAGCGGCTGGTTGGTCGGCGGGTCTTCTCCTCCGGCCATGTTCTCTGCTCTCCTCCCTGCTCCTCTTCCTTCCTCCTAGGCATCCAATAGGATCAGCTGGTGTTTTGGCCAATCGGGAAACGGGTCTCATAACCTGCTTCCTGACTGGTTGGGAGGAGGATTAGTGTGAGAATAGTGAACACTCTGTTGCTGTTGTTACACAACTGTGTGGGCTCTGAGCTCACCCTTTTTTGAAGAATATTAGAGCCTCTGGCTCTAATCAGGTGCTTAAAAAAAAACATTGGACTCCATGGTCTGGCTTCCCTGTATGTAGATCAGGGGCCCGGACGCATGAATGGGGGGGCGGCACCCGTGCGCCCTCTATGGACAGGCCACCACTGTTTAATCTGTTTTCTTACCTAGAGTTTCTACCACGAACCTCACTTGTTATGCTACTGCCTCACAATTATCAGCAGTGTTGTCAGCCTGTCATGTGTGCTCCTTCAGTAGGCTGTTGGACTTCCTATCAGGCCAAATGACTGAGCGCACACAATAGGCTGACAATGCTGCTGTTAACTGCAAAGCAGCAGGTTAGCATTATCAGTCTGCAACAGGAAGTGCTTTTAGTGGCAGGATCTCTGGGTAAGAAACTTTACAACAGGCTCTGGCTTTAAATATACTTTAAACCCCTTTGCAGCACCGTTAAAATTGTATATCTTTTGCCAAAGCTGCTTGTACAAAGTGGCTTGTGGATCAACAAACACCAGCTGCTTGCACTTGACTGTGAATGGCTGCAATAAACTGATACAAACACACCTATTCTTCAGTTTCATGGAAACAAAAAAAAAAAACAATTTCTCCCAGGCTTAGATAATGGGAATATATCTTATAGGAAACCTTTACTACACCGTAAAATTTTCATTCTAAAAATGCTTTTAAGCAGGTGCAATAGGTCCTCCATCCAGTAGGTGGCGCTGTGACGCTGTACTGATGGAGCAAAACCTCTGAAGGAAACTTGTTCCTTGAGAGACTCCGTAGCTGGCGCTGCACGCTGCAACTCCTGGTGATCCCTGGCAGTCATTTTGGTGGTGGGACTCTATATATTATGCCATTTGGGTGTGTCGGCACTGATTGGTTAGGTGAAGGACAGGAATCCCGGCTTGTTAGGGAAGGTAAAATTGCAGGGAGTCAGGTAGGGACACATCTGGTATTCCGGAGGCAATCTGGTATCCAGGTCTGTATTTTGGAGTGTAGTCAGCAGAGGGGAGTGCCGACACCTTATGTCACCCCTCTCTTCTGGTAACTCAGGCCAGGCCTGGAATACTGCCTTACTGTATTAATGTGCAATTGCAAAGGAGATACCACTGCTTATCTGAGCCTTTATAAGTAATCTGCTTCTGCAGTACTGTGCTTTGCTGAGTCTATTACCTCATTAACCTACAACACTGTGTCATTGGTGACTGTACTCTCGCAGCTGTATGAACATCTACTGTGTGTTATTCTCATACTGGTACCTGAAACAAAACTAATTGCATTTAAGCCGGCCATTGACGGATCGAAATTCAACCTAGCAAGCAGGAGCTGGACTAATTTTGATCTGCAACATGCCAAACTTTGTGACATAAAGAGCAATGCGTGTCACAGGAAAAACAAGCCAAAAACTGTGCACTTCCACTATGCTAGGTGTGAATGGGGCCTTAAAGTGAAATTTGTGTATTTACACAAGAACAATGAGGCTCCATTCATATATGTGCATTTCAGAATGCACAGAAAACAAACACACTGCAAATGCATATCGCACTTGGATTGATCTTTAATGTTAATGGCACCCCAAGAGCAGGTTGCAGGCATGTGCCGTGTAACGAATTCAAATGCACCAAAAAGCACGGTAAAAAACACACCATGCTTCACTCCAAAAAAAGTTCTGGAGCTTCTTTGGGGTGATTGTCATGCATGGGGCAGCCCATTCAAGTGAATGGCTGCCTTATGCATGACGAGAGAAAAAGCTCCAAAAAATTAATAAAAAGAATAAAACAATAAATAAAAGAAACGCGAGAAGGAACGCACGGTTCCACTATATGAGAACTGAGTGTCTCCATCCACTTCCTCCTACTGTATGTACTTGTAAAGATTGCCATATACAGTACAACCTCTGCACAATTTCCTTTAGATTTGCCAGAACTATGGAATAGGGGGACCCACCTGAACAATCCATTTAATTTGTATCAAATCAGGCAGGCCTGTGCTCTACATACTGTAGCTGATCTAGATCTAAAGGAGATTGTACGATCAGATTGTACAGAAAGTGCCTTGAAGGTGGTATAGTATACCTCCCAACTTTCTGAGATGGGAACGAGGGACACCTATTAGCAAAAGTATGTAGGCATTGGACACACCCCCTGACACACCCCTCTTAAAGGAGAATTATACAAAAAATGATTGGTTAAACTCACAAGTGCTTTTTTACCACTACTATTCCTTTATATTGGCTTTTGGAATTTACAAATTCAGCAATTTAGAATTTGGATGAAAGGTTTAGCACTGTAAAACATTTTTTTAAAAATAAGTAGTGCATTTAACCACTTAAAGCGGAGCTCCACCTTAAAAAAAAAATATTAATAGCCAGCAGCTACAAATACTGCAGCTGCTGACTTTTAATAAATGGACACTTACCTGTCCTAGGGTCCAGTGATGTCGGCAGCCGAAGCCGATCGATCGCTTGTTCCTCAGCTGCCCTGCCGCCATCCTCAGTCAGGGAATCGTTGAGGCTTCACTGCCCGGTTCCCTACTGCGCATGCGCGAGTCGCGCTACGCGTCTTCACTGGTCCCCGTTGTATTCTGGGAACTGTGTGTGTTCCAGAACACAACGGGTGGGGTGGGGGGTGGGCGGGTATCTGCGGCTATTCTACGGCTATCTATGCCCAGAAGTGGGTGCAGATACCTGTATTAGACAGGTATCTGCACCCCCTCCCCCCTGAAACATGGTAATTGTGGCACTGGAGGGGAGGAGGAATCTGATGAGCAGACATTCCACTTTAGGGTGGAGCTCTACTTTAAGGACTCTGTGTTTACAAATTAAAATATATATTTATTTTTTTTGCTAGAAAATTACTTAGAACTCCCCAACATTATATATTTTTTTCTAACACCCTAGAGAATAAAATGGAGGTTGTTACTTTATGTCACGCCGTATTTGCGCAGCGGTCTTACAACACACTTTTTTTGGAAAAAATACACTTGTTTTACTTAAAATATAAGACAACAGTAAAGTTAGCCTAAATTTTTTCTATATTGTGAAAGATGATGTTACGCTTAAAAATTGCGCCCGCTTGTGGAATGGCGAAAAACTTTTACCCTTAAAAACCTCCATAGGTCGATGTTTTAATAATTTGTACAGGTTATATGTTTAGAATTACAGAAGAGGTCTATGGCTAGAATTTTTTCTCTCGCTCGAATGATCGCGGTGATACCTCACATGTGTGGTTTGAACACCGTTTTCATATGCGGGCGCTACTCATGTATGCGTTCATTTCTGTGTGCGAGCTCGGCGGGACGGGGTGCTTTTAAATTTCTTCTTTTTTTTCCTTATTTATTTAACTTTTTATTTTTTACACTGTCCTTTTAAAAAAGAAGCATCATCTACAGGAAGTGATGGAAACAAAAAGCACTTTTCAAACATTGAAAAAAACAAATGAAGTTTCCTGGTGCCTATCCATGGCAGCATACAGGTGATAGAGCTCTGCCTCGACTCCTCCTTTAGGACTAGTGAATAGCATAAATTAAAGTCATAGCCCCTCCCCCAACATTCTCCATTGTTTTCCTCATACCTCTGGAACTGGTGAAGAGTAGCAGTATGTCCATACCTCTGCCTTTGGCAGCGTCCGCCGGGTTCAGCCTCTCCCGTTCGCAGTCCCTGTTCTTGGGCCGCTATTAGCGCTGATAAGACTGGGAACCCCTTCTGTGGATCTTTTGGGGTCTCACAGAGTTTCCTCACAGGAACACAGTCTGCTGATTTTTTAAGAGTAAAACGAATGCTGGTGGATACGGCAGGAGGATCAGCTTTCCTTTCTTCTTCAGTCAGGTCAGGTTTTTTGTCTTCTTTATGTTCTTATATAAACAAAGTTTTGGTGTAAAGCTTTAGGAATTAGGAAAGAGCAGAGAGCTAAAAATTTGTCCCCTTTAAGACATCTGTTCTCCGTTCATTTCCTCTATTCCCGGCCAGAATCGCAGCATAGGCCATTCGCATTGATTTATTCGTCCCCTCCGGACTTACAGTCCTACCGTGGCCATCGGGTTCCGGTTCCTACTCCCCGCTCGCTGCCAGTGCTACTGGCGACGGGGAGAGGAGGTGGGAGTATTGGGCATCGGAGGGGGGGTAGCATCCTCCATTGTGACGCGTCATGGTCCGAGGCTCAGTGCGCACGTGCGGCCCGGAATAGCACTGAAGGCAATATCTCTCAGACTTCTCCGGCCGCTAGTGCGCATGTGTGTGCGCATGCGGATTGGGAGGTGAGGCCTCTGCCACCATCTTGTTTCAGGGAAAACTACTCAAAATCAATTACTGTTGCCAGTAAGGGGTAGGTCTTACTAATTAAGCTTCCCCCACCCCTTTCCCCTTTAAATTCTGGCTCCAATTGGTGCTCAGGGCTGCTCTGCATAAAAAGTGTGTGCCCTGCAGTCCAAAACACTTCAGCAAAACAGGTATGTGATATTCTTTGCTTCCACTCCTGATTCAGTAGTTCTGTTTGGTTTTTTTCTGCAATGGGTTCTATTTTTTCTCTTGCTTCATCTTCCTGCAGCTGATTCTCCTGCCCATTTTTTGCCATGAGCCATTCGTCACAAAGTCAAGATCCTCTCATATCGAATAGGTATGCAACCATCTGTACGTGAGTATACAAAAAAAGAAAGAGTGCGCCACTTACAAACAAACCCTGTTTGTTTCAGCCCTGTTCCTGCAAAGCGGTCCAGAAAGTCTTCAAGATGCTATGACAACGATGACACTCCTGAGCGAGGGTCACGCTCTTCACACCATAAGTCTTTTAGGAGATCTGGGTCTTGAAGACGTCATCGCTCTCCTTCACCCCCATCTCGAGGGTCAAGCAAGAAGTGCTGGGCATGTGGCGCTGTACCACTCCCTGATAAGTTGGTCTGTAACGACTGTCTCAGGGACTACGCAGCCAACCGAGAACTAGAGAGTCGTCAGGCAGTCGATTTGCTCAAACAGACCATGAAAGATTCTTTCTCAGAACTGGCGGCCATAATTCCCGTCCATCCGGCTTCTCAGGCTGTTCAGGCACAAGACCTAGACCTTAACACTCTGGGTACTTCGACGGGCAGTAACCCGCTAGCTACATCAGGAAGCACAGCCAGACACTCTTCCCCTGAGGATCCTTCTGAAGAGTCTTCAGAGGAAACTGAGCAATCTGCTTTCAGTTTTTCCTTGGTCCAGCCGTTTTTTGAGGCGGTGAAAAATGCTATTGGTTGGGAGGACAAGTTTTTTTCCCGTTTGTGGGAGAAATCAAGGAGATTATAGAGGACGAATGGAACAAACAAGACAAAACGTTTTCCTTAGCCCATTTGTCCAAGTTGTATCCTTTAGCGGATACGGATACACAGTCTTTAAGTTCAATGCCTGTGGTTGATGCGGCAGTTGTACGGCTAGCAAAAAACGTGACCTTACCAATGGAGCATTCAACATCATTCAAGGATCCCCTGAACAGACGTAGGAGCGGCTTGCAGGCCTGCCATCACGCTTATGTCTGTTTCCAACGCTATTAGGTCATGGACAGAAAACAAAAAAGCAGCCCTCCGCCAAGATGTCCCCAAGGACGATATAATCAAAGCTCTGGAGGAGCTTAAGTTGGTGTCGGATTTTGTGGGTGAAGCAGTCATTGACAAGGTCCGCTGTTCGGCTAACTCAATGCTACATTCGGTCATGGCAAAACGGGCCCTATGGGTGAAACTATGGACTGCTGATCTTGCATCAAAAAAAAATTGGTGCAAGATTCCTTTTGATGGCAAATCCCTCTTCGGTGAGAAGCTTGATAAAGCAATTTCCCGAGTAACAGGGGAAATCCGGCTTACTTCCTCAGGACAGGAAGGTCCGGAGAACAAGAAATTATTTATCTCGCTTCCGACAAACAAAATCCAGAGATTTTAGGCAGTCTTGCCCCCTTAAAGATAATAAAAGACTGTGGTGAGGCACTCAGTCGTCCTTTCTGGGCACCCAGATGCCCCCAGTAGGAGCCTAAAATATTTCTTCCTAGTCTGGGCTGCCAGATGCCAGGACCCATGGGTCCTATCAACAATTTGGTATGGACATTTCTGGACCATTTCTCATCAGCCTCCTCACACATGCTTCAAAGAAACCCAGATACTGACCTCCCCAGAGAAAGCTCTGGCCTTAAATCAGTTTATAAAGTCGCTACAGCATCAAGGGGCAGCAGTACCTGTCCCCCCATCAGAACGATTTACAGGTTTCTATTTCACCCTCTTCCTGGTACAGAAGAAAACAGGGGACTGGAGGCCTGTAATAGATTTGATGAGACTCAACAGATACATCCATTTAGAGAGTTTTAAGATGGAGTCGCTGCAAACAATCATTCAAGTCATGCAGTGCCTCGTAAAAGTATTCACCCCCCTTGGCTTTTTACCTATTTTGTTACATTACAGCCTTTAGTTCAATGATTTTTTTAATGTGAATTATATGTGATGGATCAGAACACAATAGTCTAAGATGGTGAAGTAAAATTAGAAAAACATATACATAAAACTATTTTTCAGAAATATAAAACTGATAATTGGCATGTGCATAATGTATTTACCCCCTTTGTTATGAAGCCCATAAAAAGCTCTGGTGCAACCAATTACCTTCAGAACTCAGATAATTAGTGAAATGATGTCCACTTGTGTGCAATCTAATGCCGCATACACACGAGCGGACTTTACGGCAGACTTTGCCCGGCGGACTTTTCGCCGGACTATGTTGGCTCCTTGCGCCGGACTTAAAAACGAACGGACTTGGCCACACACGCTCACTGCAAAAGTCTGCTGGTTTGGAACGCGGTGACGTATAGCACGTACTACGGGACTATAAAAAGGAAGTTCAAGCCCCACTACGGCACACTTTAGGCTCCTTCTGCTAATCTCGTGTTTATCTCGTGTTAGTAGAAGTTTGGTTAGAGACGATTCGCGCTTTTCACACTTCAGCTTATTTTGATCGTTTTCTGCGGTTCAGTTTGTGCTTGTGAGGTTTGTATCTGCTTTTCAGTGCGTGTTAGTCAGTTCGTACCCTGCCTTGCAGGCCGTTCTGGTCCGCTCGTTCCTGATTTTCAGGTCGTTCTTCATAGGCCTTGCTGTTCTTCAGTGCGTTTGTTATAAGTTTGTTTGTTTGACCAGACAACCGTTTTGAAGCCATGTCGCGTGAACGTTCTCGTTCTCGAGTTCGTGCTGCGTGGGGACTTGGTGTTGGGGTTAATACTTTGACCCGAGTCCAGTCCATGAACAGGGTGGGGAGGAGTTCATGGATGAAGAATTGGTTGCGCCAGCGTGACCAATTCTCGCACATGCCTTTGCTCCGTGAGATCTGTGAGAATAATCCTGAGGATTTCAGGAATTATCTCCGGAAGACGGACCCCGTCTTTGAGCGTCTGCTGGCTATGCTGACCCCCTATATCAGCAGGCAGGATACCTGCATGAGGCAAGCCATCAGTGCGGAGCAGAGGCTAGTTGCCACGTTACGTTACTTGGCGACAGGGAGAAGTCTTCAGGACTTGAAGTTCTCGTCAGGCATCTCCCCCTAGGCTCCAGGGATCATAATCCCAGAGACCTGTTCTGCTATTATTCATGTCCTGCAGAAGGACTATATGAAGGTAAGTTTTATCCTTTAACATTACATGATATGTCTTAAATGTTTTTTGAGGTATTGTATAACTGTCCTCCTTACCTAATTGCCATGCTTTCAATATGCTGTGAATGTCCCCTTTATCTTCATGCATGCCTGTTTTTGGATATTAATCATTTATTGACCTACATGCATATTTTCCTTCATTAACCTCCCCACCATGCAATCCTGGGTCCTTTTATATCTCTAGCCTATAGTCCCTTGAACAATGTATATTTTCTGCTCCATTGTCTTGTTTGACCCTCCCCCACCCCACAAATGTTTGAACCAGTCAGGTGTGTTTGTTAACCTAATTAGAACCCCTCCCCCACCCCACAAATGTTTGAACCAGTCAGGTGTGTTTGTTAACCTAATTAGAACCCCTCCCCCACCCCACAAATGTTTGAACCAGTCAGGTGTGTTTGTTAACCTAATTAGGACCCCTCCCCCCACATTCAAATGTATCAATGGGCCATCAGAGGGGGTGATTAATCTTATAAGTGTGCCTTATGTTTTTGAACATTTCAATTACAAACACACATCTTAATATTGTTTGACAGCTGTTGTTCACTAATGTTTTGGTGTAATCTGATATCCAATTTTGTTTTTAAAGTCCTTATCTTATTTTTTTTTCTTTTTTGCACTCCACAGTTTCCTTCAAGTACACAGGAATGGCAGACTGTGGCCTCCCAGTTCGCTGACCGTTGGGACTTTCCCAACTGTGTCGGTGCGATTGACGGGAAGCATGTCCGGATTGTGCCCCTACCGCATTCGGGGTCTTATTTCTATAACTACAAGGGGTTCCATAGTGTAGTTTTGATGGCGGTGGTCTCAGCACATTTGGACTTTCTGTTTGTGGATGTGGAGAAGAACGGCCAGATGTCTGATGGAGGAGTCTTTGCACAGACCGAGCTGTGCCATCGTCTCCAGACCGGTGTCCTGGAATTGCCACCTGATGACGAGAATGTGGATGGACTCCCCTCTGTTTTTATTGCTGATGAAGCGTTTGCTCTCGGTGAGCACTTGATGAGGCCGTTCCCCCAAAGGACACTCACCCCTGAGAGGAGGGTATTTAATTACCGGCTGGCCAGAGCAAGAAGAGTTGTGGAGAATGCTTTTGGGATTCTGGCCAGCTGGTTCCATTTATTCCTTTCTTCAATTCATTTGGCGGACTATAAACTAAACTACGTCATCCTTGCTTGCTGCATCTTGCATAACTTTTTAAGGAGACATTCAGCAACATATATATCCTCTGTTGGGCCTGAGGCTGGACTGGAACAGGACACCACTTTGACAGGCCTAGAAATTGGCCTTATTGGCTTGGCCCCCGAACCGCACGTCAAGTGCGTGACCGTTATGTCAATTATTTTAATGGTCGGGGGGCCATTGCTATTCAGCAACAGCTGTCATTTTCTTACAAAAATTTAAAAAATAATATTTTTAAAAAATATCTTGTTTTTATTCTTGTTTGCATTTAGTTATGTCTGTCTCCTAGTGCACTTGTAGTAGTGTCAAGTGCATTTAGCTTTAGTTAATCAGGCCCACAAACACAAACAAAAAAATTTGACTTCAATAATCAGCCACACACATTGTATTCTGAACAAAATTTTACATTGTGCACATTGAAAGGTGCATTTTTTAAATTTTTTTTATGTTTTTTTGTTTAAAATCTTTTACGTTTTGTAAAAAATTGTTTGTTTACAAAATTATTAAAGGCATATTTTAGCAAATATATAGACCTTTCTAAAAAGATTGACATACACAACAGTGTTTTTATAAACAAAAAAAAAAGATTAAAGAACTTACAAAGTTCAACATTTAGAGAACGGTGCATGTGATGTCACCCTTGGAAATCGTTTATTTAGAATATGCTCAAAATTGAGCTTTACAAAAGGGTCAAGTCAACATGTGCTATCTCCTATCATGGGTGAGCAATGTACGTGTTTTGTGTGTGCAATCCCTTTTTTGGTTCCTATCACCACCAAAGAATTTTCAGGATGAAGGGGTTGCAAACACAAAACAAGTACATTGATAACCCATGATGGAAGATAGCACATGATGACACACCGTGTGCATCACAATGTAAATTTGGGGATACCCCAAAAATTCAAAAAACATTTTGGGAAAAAAACAAACTTCCCAAGGAAATGAAGAACATGATTGATGTTTTTAGGCCAAACGTGATTATATTCGGCCCAAAACATCAATCATGTTCTTCATTTCCTGTTGCATGGAGTCCAGGCGAAGTTGCATGCTGTGAATTTGGTCACGCATTTTATCGATTTGGCCATTCCACAGCATTATCTGGCCAATCAGTCTTTGCGCACTGTCTGTGGTGAAGGGCTCTGCCGCTTGGCCTTCCACAACCAGAAACTCACCTAAAATGAGTGCATAAAAACAAGGTTTACAATATGCACGCCAAAATACATTAACTCAAGCTGGGGTGTCAGTCACTCACTTGGTGGGCTTGAAACCTCGCACACTTCCTCCACCTCTCCTTCCTCCAGGTCATAGGGTGGGCGTGGTCTTGGACTGGGGCTTAGGGTATCTTCTGCCTCAGGCTGGTGACTTGGGGGGGTCCTGGGATCCTTGGACTGTTGTCTGAGTCTTTTCTCCCCTATGAGAATTGAACAAAAGGTATAGTTAAAACACAGTGAGATTTTAGATTTTAATAAATAAACTTAAACGTTGGTTATGAGTTGTAGCCAATTGCCTTTTTTCATCATAATAAATTTTGAAGACAGGATGAACATTCCCTCTGAACAACGATTATAAACAATGCACATTTTCTGGCAAGTTTCACAGATGCAGACACCTCAATGCTCTCCTATGTGTATTACCCCTGTAAAATGTCTTTATGGTCACATAGTACACTATAGTGCTCGTGAGTCCAGATGTGGAAACAGCTGCTGTGTCCTGTCCCTACATTACACTGAATCATTTTTGAAGAAGCATTATATTTCCAAAAACATCTACACCACATCAACAAATTGTGGGAATTTGACAAATTATCAAGACATAAATGTATGTCCAACCCTGTCCCATCGTATTTGGCGAAAAAATAACGTCATTTTCTAAAGTATCATATATATTTTACAAAGAACGGTCTTTACGAACGATGCTGTATAAAGTCCAGAAATAAGGATCAGCATGCAAGTTAAGTATCTCAATAGTAAAACACAACAAGTACTTACTTTTTTTAAGCAGCTTCTTTATTCGCCAATATTGTTCTGGCTCCCGACTTTTGATGTCAGACCACCGCTTCCTCAATTGTTCTTTCGACCGTTTTGTGCCATATTTTTCTTCTAGAGCGGTGACAACTGAGGACATTATTTTGTCCTTCCGCATATTCGGTCGTGTGTACGGTCCTTTTTTGCCATCGTAGTCCTCCCTTCTCAATATGGACACCATCTCCACCATCTCTTCAAAAGCCATGTTGGTGGCCTTATATCTCCTCCGGGATGTGGATGTTTCTCCGGGCTTTCCTCCGCGCTACTTCCACTGATTCTCTCCGCCATCTTTTGCTATCTACTCCCACTGCGCA
Source organism: Lithobates clamitans (assembly GCA_037952925.1). Taxonomy (NCBI): domain Eukaryota; kingdom Metazoa; phylum Chordata; class Amphibia; order Anura; family Ranidae; genus Lithobates; species Lithobates clamitans. The sequence continues at coordinate 3,023,731 of JBBGZY010000004.1, read as the reverse complement.
ACGAAGAGTGAAGTGGCGGGGCCAAATCGTACTTACGAACGTCAGGGGGGGCGACGCAGGCGGAGCATGACACATACGCAGTGTATATAAAGCTATTACGATGGCCTACGTATGTCCGTGCGGAAGTAGCGAGCGTCAGAAACGAAGGTAAGATTAAAGTGTGTGTGTGTATGTATGTATGTATGTATGTGTCCCCTAGATTACAACCAAAACTAATTCTGTGATTTGTGACTGACATTAGTTTGGATCTTCTGTCTTGTCTTGCAGAAAAAATGAATCCCTTTAAAGAGGAAGAATTTTTGTGCCAATTTATTGAGCTCTATCAGGACAAGAAAAACCTGTGGGAGGTCAAACACCCCCTATATTATAATAGGGATGTTAGGAAGGCAACACTGGGCACACTTTTAGAGTTTGTGAAGACTCGACCCCCCCAGGCAGACCTCAAGTTTGTGGACAAGAAAATTGGTATCTTGCGAAACATGTATAAGTGGGAACACAATAAAATCCAGGAGTCGCTCAGATCCGGTGCAGCAGCTGACCAAGTATATGTACCCAAGTTGTGGTACTACAACAAACTGCGATTCCTGGATGACCAGACAGAAGCCAGGCAATCACTTTCCACCCTTCCCTCCAGACTTCCTTCCACTCTTCCCTCCAGCATCCATCCACCTCCACCCCAGCTGAGGAGTCCCAGGATTAACTGGGCCTTTTCAGCATTGATTAAGTTGATGCGCCCAGCTTCAGCCAGGTATCCTTTTTTTGAAAATTTGTGATTGTGTAAATGGTATTAATAATGTTAACGTGTTAATTTTGAAAGTGCTTCATAAAAAATGACTTCTGCACAAAGATTAATATGTAGACATATCACTAGACAGTAGTGGCCAAAAATATACTTTAACTTCAGACCTTGTTGATCAGCTGAAATAATGGTGGTGTCAAATAGATAGCCTTTACTATTTTGTGTAATTATATTTGAAAGTCATGAGCTGAAAATTGTGTGTGATTGCATAACACAAAATTACAACTATGTCCTTTTTTTTTACACAGGATGACCTCAGCCAGGAGGAGGTCTTGCCCAGTGGGAGAGAGGAGGAGGCCTTGCCCAGTGGGAGAGAGGAGGAGGCTGTGGCTGGGCCAAGTCGAAGCCGCACAGAGTGTCAGGTGCCTCCCCTCCGCATTCTCCACAAAAGGCCCAGGAGAATGACATCAACTGAGCAGGAATCCCTAGCCCTCATACGGGAAGCAAGCCTCATCCTCAGCAAACCACCCAATGCCGAGGAGGCGTATGGCACCTATATAGCCAGCAGATTGCTGAAGTTGGAAAAGGGCCAACGCCTCCTCTGTGAGGGTCTGATTTTTGAGGCTTACCAGAAGGGCTTGAGAGGGGAGCTTACTGCTACCACATATCTGGCAGATGAAGCCACTCCTCCTCCTCCTCCTGCCCCAAGTACACCACCAGAGGCACAACCTCCAAGGAAGGCTGCAGAGAAGCGTGGAGGGAAGGCTGCAGAGAAGCGTGGAGGGAAGGCTCCACGGAAGAGTCGAAAGTGATTGCGTGGCTTCTGTCTGGTCTGACTGTGCTCCCTATAGTCGCAAGATACCAATTTTCTTGTCCTCAAACTTGATGTTCCTTGGTCTTCATGGCAGTGTGTCCTGGGGGACGAAAGGCTTCCCAGATTCTAAAAGTGTCTCCAGTGTTGCCTTCCTAATTTTTGGTAGAAAAAAAAAAAAAAATTTTGGTTACCTTACATTATTGCCTATGTGTTTTGATTAAAAAACGCCATTTTCTTTGGGAGTAGGCAGGTACAGGTCAAAAAGACTATGGGGTTGACCCAAAACACCCAAAAAATGTGGTTATCATTTAACACACATTGTAAAATAGATAAGTGTTGAAATAAAAAAAAAAAATGAGTCCAAAATCGAATTTAATTTTTAGAATTAATGGAGATCTGGCTTTTTCAAAATATTATATTAGTCATGGCAGGAGGATAAATCATGAAGAAAGTAGTTTGTGAGAACTCTGTGTGAATATAAAGCAGAAAAACAACTTCATTCCTCTCGCATTATCAATCCTAAAAAAAGGATGTATTAAAAGACCACAGAAGAGGAATGTGCTAGCTTCAAGACGAAGGCTAGTTTTACCAGACCGAGCGCTTCCGTCTTGTAATTGCTTCAGAGCATGCGTCAGTTTGAGTTCGTCGGACTAGCACACAGACGATCGGTTTGTCCGCTAGAAAGAAGAATCCGTCGGATAAATTTAAAACATGTTTCAAATCTAAGTCCGTCCAACTTTTGAGCAAACAAAGTCCGCTGGAGCCCACACACGATCGAATTGTCCGACGAAATCCAGTACGCCGGACCAAGTCTGCCGTAAAGTCCGCTCGTGTGTACGCGGCATAAGTGTCACATGATCTGTCATTACATATACACACCTTTTTGAAAGCCCCCAGAGGCTGCAACACCAAAGCAAGAGCTTCACCACTAACCAAACACTGCCATGAAGACCAAGGAACTCTCCAAACAAGTAAGGGACAATGTTGTTGAGAATTACAAGTCAGGGTTAGGTTATAAAAAAATATCCAAATCTTTGATAATCCCTAGGAGCACCATCAAATCTATCATAACCAAATGGAAAGAACATGGCACAACAGCAAACCTGCCAAGAGACGGCCACACACCAAAACTCACGGACCAGGCAAGGAGGGCCTTAATCAGAGAGGCAGCAGGGAGACCTAAGGTAACCCTGGAGAAGCTGCAGAGTTCCACAGCAGAGACTGGAGTATCTGTACATATGACGACAATAAGCCGCAAGCTCCATAGAGTTGGGCTTTATGGCAGAGTGGCCAGAAGAAAGCCATTACTTTCAGCAAAAAACAAAATGGCACGTGTTAAGTTTGCGAAAAGGCATGTGGGGGACTCCCAAAATGTATGGAGGAAGATGCTCTGGTCTGATGAGACTAAAATTGAACTTTTTGGCCATCAAAGAAAACGATATGTCCAGCGCAAACCCAACACATCACATCACCCAAAGAACACCATCCCCACAGTGAAACATGGTGGTGGCAGCATCATGCTGTGAGGGGATGTTTTTCAGCAGTGGGGACTGGGAAACTGGTCAGCGTTGAGGGAAAGATGGATGGTGCTAAATACAGGGATATTCTTGAGCAAAACCTGTACCACTCTGTGTGTGATTTGAGGCTAGGACGGAGGTTCACCTTCCAGCAGGACAATGACCCCAAACACACTACTAAAGCAACGATGACTGGTTTAAGGGGAAACATGTAAATGTGTTGGAATGGCCAAGTCAAAGCCCAGACCATAATCCAATATAAAATCTGTGGTCAGACTTAAAGATTGCTGTTCACAAGAGCAAACCATCCAATTTGAAGGAGCTGGAGCAGTTTTGCAAGGAGGAATGGGCAAAAATCCCATGGTAAGATGTGGCAAGCTCATAGAGACTTATCCAAAGCGACTTAGAGCTGTGATAGCCACAAAAGGTGGCTCTACAAAGGACTTTAGGGGGGTGAATAGTTATGCACATTGACTTTTTCTGTTATTTTGTCCTATTTGTTGTTTGCTTCATAATAATAAAAAAAAAACATCTTCAAAGTTGTGGACATGTTCTGTAAATTAAATTATGCAAATCCTCAAACAATTCATGTTAATTCCAGGTTGTAAGGCAACAAAACAGGAAAAATTTTCAAGGGGGTGATTACTTTTGCAAGGCACTGTACAACCAAGAGATTGGTTGATATCAATAGACCTGCAGGACGCCTACCTCCATGTCCCTATTCTACCATCTTTTCAAAGGTATATTATGCCGCGTACACACAATCGCACATTCCGACAACAAAATCCATGTTTTTTTCCGCCGGATGTTGGCTCAAACTTGTCTTGCATACACACGGTCACACAAATCTTGTCGGAAATTCCGATCGCCAACACACGTATGACGAGCCGAGAAAAATGAAGTTCAATAGCCAGTGCGGCTCTTCTGCTTGATTCCGAGCATGCATGGAACTTTGTGCGTCGGAATTGTGTACAATTTTGTTGTCGGAAAATTTGAGATCCAGATCTCAAATTTTGTTTCCGATGGAAAATGTCCGATGGAGCCTACACACAGTCGGAATTTCCGACAACAAGCTCCCATCGAACATTTCCCGGCGGAAAATCTGACCACGCGTACGCGGCATAAGGTTCGCAGTGGGTCATGTTCACCTGCAATTCCAGGCTCTACCCTTCGGGCTGTGCACCTCCCCTCGGGTGTATACGAAGGTGTTAATATCTGTCCTGGCCCCTCTAAGAAAGAGGGGATTAAGAATTTATCACAATCTGGACGATATCCTCTTGTTATCAAACAACCCAGATCAACTTATAGCCCACAGAATAATACTTCTGCAGTCATTATCAGAGCTGGGATGGTTAGTGAATCACCTAAAGAGCCAGCTGATTCCAACACAACAACTGATTTACCTAGGTGCAGTTTTTGATACAGATCTGGCCACAGTCTCTTTACCCCAACCGAAGATGGAGGGCATCATTCAAAAAATGTTGAAGAGCATACGATTTACCAGCTTCACAATGTGTGAGCCTTATAGACATGATGTCTTCATGTATTCCTCTGTTCCTGTGGTCTCACTGGCATCTGAGACACTTCCAGACAGGATTCCTATCACAATGGAAAAAGCAACATCTATCTCAGACAATTCTGTTGTCGACTCTAATGACCAGGAGCCTGCACTGGTGGACCATGCCAGAGAATCTCTCCTGGTCTCATCATTTGGGTTCCTACTCATGGACCATAATTACATCCGACGCGAGCGGTCAGGGGTGGGGTGCCCACTGCATAGAGGTCAGTATCCAGGGGAGATGGTCCTTTCCCACCAAAGAGATAGTGTCCAATATATTGGAAATCAGAGCAGCTTTTCTAGCCTTAACCTCGTTTGCACCTCAAATCAAGGGACAGAGGGCGCTTCTGCGCCTGGACAACAAAGCAAGGGGGAACCCACAGCAAAACACTTCTGAGGGAAGTGGAACCTATAATGGTCTGGCCCGAGAGGAACCTGGTGGACCTCAGAGCAATATATCTCCCCGGCAAAATGAACATAGAGGCAAGTGGTCACTCCATCACCAGTTGTTCAACCAAATTTCACATCTATAGCAGACCCCACAGATGGACCTCTTTGCTACCCAGGAGAATACCAAGCTCAGGAGGTTCTTCTCTCGCCTTCCACACCCACAAGTGGAGGGAGTAGATGCGTTATCATGTCCTTGGAACTTCAAGACGGCTTATGCCTCTCCTCCTCGTCCACTCATCTTGAAATTTCTCCTCAGACTCCTAAGGGAACCAGTCCAAATATTAGCAGTATTACCTGATTGGCCAAAGAGACCTTGGTTCCCCCTAGCCATGGAACTCAGTGTGAATGAATGAATGAATGATTTGTAAAGCACTGCAAATGCGAACTGAATCGCCTCAAGGCGCTGATGCATTGTGTTGTCAAGCTTCACTAGAAGAGGTAGGTCTTGAGTTTTTTCCTGAAAGCCAGATGGTTTTCTTCCACGCGGATGTGAGTCGGAAGAGAGTTCCATAGCCGAGGTCCCTGGACAGCAAATCTTCGTTCTCCCCTTGCTTTGTAGCAGTATTTGGGAACGAGGAGGAGGTTTTGGCTAGATGATCGCAGATTCCGATTCGGTGTATAATGTTTTATTTTCTTTCGGAGGTATTGAGGGGCGTTTCGATGTATGCATTTGTGGGTGAGGCAGAGGGTCTTGAAAGTGATACAATTCTTTACTGTTAGCCAGTGTAGGCTCCTCAGGGATGGGGAGATGGACTCCCAGGGTTTTTTCCTGTTATTAGTCTTGCCGCCGCGTTCCCTAATTACCATGATTGTAATATGCTGTGAATGTCCTCTTTATCCTCATGCATGCTGAAAGTTTTTAATGTTCCATTTTTGTCCTTCATGCATATTTGCCTTCACTAACTTCCCCAGCATGCTATCCTGGGCCCATATACACCTAGCCTACTCACTTAACAATGTATTTTGTCAGCTCCATTGTAGTGCTTTACCCTAAACACCCCCTAAAATGTTATTGTTGTCCTTCAACTCATTTATAACCCTGCCCCCCCTAAAATTTTTCCAATGGGCCATCAGAGGGGGTGAGGAAACTGATAAGTGGACCTTATATTTTTGTCTTTAAATACTCATTAAAATAAATGTTATACTAATGTTGGCCAAGAATGTTTATGTCTAATCTGCTTGCAATGTTATGTGCAAAAGTACTAATTTTTTTTAATGTTTTGACTCCACAGTTTCCTTCAATGCCACAGGAATGGCAGACTGTGGCATCCCACTTTGCCGACCGGTGGGACTTTCCTAACTGTGGAGGGGGAGTTGATGGGAAGCACATCCACATTGTCCCACCACCCCATTCAGGGTCATACTATTTTAATTATAAGGGTTTCAATAGTATCATGTTGATGGCAGTGGTGTCAGCGACATATGAGTTTTTCCATGTGGATGTGAGGAAGAATGGTTGGATGTCGGATGGTGGAGTCTTTGCCAAGACGAAGTTTGACACACGTCTCCAGAGTGGTGGCTTGGGATTGCCACCTGCGGAAGAGAAAGTGGAAGGACTCCCGTTTGTTTTTATTGCTAAAGAAGCATTTGGTCTGGGTGATCACATGATGAGGCCATTCCCCCAGAGGACCCTCACCCCGGAGAAGAGGGTTTTTAATTTCCGGCTGGCCAGAGCCCAAAGAGTCGTGGAGAACACCTTTGAGATAATGGCCAGCCAGTTCTGCCTATTTCTAACGGCTATAAATATGGCAGAGTACAAACTTAACCACATCCTGTTAGCATGCTGCATTTTGCACAACTTTACTAATTATGTAGCCTCAGTTGGGCCTGAGGCCGGACTTCATGAACCAACAATGACAGGCCTGAAAGCTGGCTATCCTGGCTTGCCCCCCCTAAGCGCCCATGAAGTGCGTCAGAAATATGTGGATTATTTTACGGGTAGGGGGGAATTGCTATGCCAGAAAATTTTTAAATATTTGCAAAATAAAAAAAAAATGATATGATAAAATCTTGAATTTGAGTTTCTTTTATCTGTCTCCTAGGTTCTCCTAGTGCACTTGTAGTGCTAAGTGGTTTTTCCATTAATAAATAACACCCATTGTCACTGTAAACACCGACTACGAAAACTGGTATTGAGCATTGAAAGAAGAAGCCACACATTGTTGAGTATAAAATCTTTTACTCCGTGCACATTCACATGTGCATTGTAAAACCTTTTTTGTTAAAAAAATAACATCTCTGTTTTATAAATTTTTACCTTGAAAATATTATTTTGGTACATAAACAGGCATGTTTCAAAACATAACATACACAACTCAGGAACTTACAAAGTTCAACATTGAAAAAATGAAGGCAATATGATACATTATAGTGTCGAAAATGTCTTGATTATGCCCTTATCAGATGGGGTTATGTCCCCCAGTAAAAGACAAATTTAAAAGATGCACACAAATTGGGAGTAAAAATGGGGATTTCCCTCCTGATCCCATGCCTAATGTCAGCATGTGCTATCTCCCATCATGGGGGATCAATGGACGTGTTTTGGGGATGCAACCCCTTTCTTTCACCTACTAGAGTTGGGAGAAAGGGTTTGCACCTACAAAACGCGTACATTGAAATCCCCTGATGGCAGATAGCACATGTTGACACACCGTGTGCATCTTCCAAATATGGCTTTTAAAATGTAAAAAAGGTTATTTAAATGTTCTTAGAAAAAAATAAAAAAGGTGTAATATTTTTTTTTATTTCGATTCTCCTTAGTACATCAATCATGTTCTTCATTCTTTGTTCAATCTCCTTGTTTTTTTCCTTGATGAGGTCTAAATCCAGACTACACCACATTATCTCCTGAATTATCCTTTGTGCACTGTCAGTCGTGAAATGAGTAGATTGTTCTTCTACAACATGCACATCACCTAAAAGAAAAAATACACACCATGTATTATAAATATGCAAGCATACATCTATTACCTGAATCTGTGGTGTCGGACACTCACCTGTTGTGGTGACAATCTCCACCACCTCTCCCTTCTCCACATCCTGAGGTTGTGATGTCCTCTGTTCCCCTTCTTTAGGAGATGGGGGGGTTCCTGTTGTCCTCCGACTCCCTGAGTCTTTTCTCCCCTATGAGAATGAAACAAAAGGCATACTTAGCACACAGATTTTTGTGGCCAGAAATATGAATGTGAAACATTGTTTGGAAGTGGGGTACAATTGTCTGTTTGGGCAGAGTTCCAAGTTGAAGACATTAATTATTCCCTTAACAAAGCTGGAATACTTACCTTTTTTGTACAAGTTTCACACATGTAGACACCCCAAGTATTCACTGGAGCACCTGTGTGGGACACCCTAAAAAGTTTGTTCTTGTGTCCCACACTAGTGCTCCTGAGTCTAGATGTGTAAACAGCTGCTGAGTGTCCTCTCCTTACATTACACTGAATCAAGTTTGCTATTCATTCTAGTTACAAACACATATAAACAACAATGTACTAAACTTCTTTTAACCACTTCAGCCCCGGAAGGATTTACCCCCTTCCTGACCAGAGCGTTTTTTGCGATTCGGCACTGCGTCGCTTTAACTGACAATTGCGCGGTCATGCGACGTGGCTCCCAAACAAAATTGACGTCCTTTTTTTCCCACTAATAGAGCTTTCTTTTGGTGGTATTTGATCGCCTCTGCGATTTTTATTTTTTGCGCTATAAACAAAATAAGAGCGACAATTTTGAAAAAAACGCATTATTTTTTACATTTTGCTATAATAAATATCCCCTAAAAATATATAAAAAAAACATTTTTTTTTCTTCAGTTTAGGCCGATCGTATTCTTCTACATATTTTTGGTAAAAAAAATCGCAATAAGCGTTTATTAATTGGTTTGCGCAAACGTTATAGCGTTTACTAAATAGGGGATAGTTTTATGGCATTTTTATTAATAATTTTTTTTTTACTAGTAATGGCGGCGATCAGCGATTTTTATTGTGACTGCGACGTTATGGCGGACATGTCGGACATTTTTGACACATTTTTGGGACCATTGTCATTTATACAGCGATCAGTGCGATTAAAAATGCACTGATTACTGTGTAAATGACACTGGCAGTGAAGGGGTTAACCACTAGGGGGCGGGGAGGGGTTAAGTGTATCCTAGGGAGTGATTACTAACTGTAGGGGGATGGGCTGTGTGGCTGACGTCACTGATCTCTGCTCCGATGACAGGGAGCAGAGATCGAGTGACACTTGTCACTAGGCAGAACGGGGAGATGCTGTTTACAACGGCATCTCCCCGTTCATCCGCTCCGTGAGGCGATCGCGGGTCTCCCCGCGGCGATCGAGTCCGCGGGATCCGCGATCCGACTCACGGAGCTCCCGGCCGGCGCGCGTGCGCGCACGGCCACGGCGGGAAATTCAAATGGACGTACAGGTACGCCCATTTGCCCAGCCGTGCCGCTCTGCCGACGTACATTGGCGTGCGCCGGTCGGCAAGCGGTTAATACAAATTAGCATGACCAAATGTAGTTAACCCTGTATCTGCCTAAAACATCGTATTTAGTTGGTGAACGTACAATGTTTACTACAAATGATTACTGTGCCCACGAGCCTGAAAGTTGCCATTTTAAACTGTACAACAGTAAAGAAAAGCAGATGGAGCAGCATGCAAGTAATAATACTAATCGGAACACACGACAACTACTTAATTTTTAGAAGCACTTTCTTGATCCTTTTGTACTGACCCTGCTCCCTCAATTTCAGGTCTGACCAGCGTTTCCTCAATTGCTCCTTGGATCTCCGTACCCCAAAATAACTGTGCAGACTCTTCACAACTTTAGTCATGATCTTGGCCTTACTCACATTTGGGTTTAGGTACGGCCCATACTTCCCATCATAGTCGGCCTTTTTCAATATGTCCACCATCTCCACCATCTCTACAAAGGCTATATTTGAGGCCTTAAATCTTCTCCTCCGGGATCGGGACGTTTCAGGCTCTGGGCTTTCCTCCTCCTCGTTACTGCTATTACGCACCTGCTGTGTCCCGCCATGTTCATCTCCCACTGTGCCGAAGGAGACGGGGAATATTCTAGAAAGAACGTCAAGGGCGGGAGGGCGATGCAGGCGGAGTTTCACGCATGTGCAGTGTATATAAAGCTAATACGCGTGTGTCGTACCTATGTTCTGTGTGCGTAGGAAGTAGGACCTGAAGCGCCGAACGTTCTAACAAAAACATTTTAACTTGGGACATCAGTGGCCTATACTGATTCGAGATTGAGGCCTATATTGGGATAAGATTAGGAGAGTTTAGCCTGATATTAGTGTTTTAGTCCTGTATTTTGTCTTGCAGCAAATATGAAACAATTCAAAGACCCTGATTTCATGGGCCATTTCATTGACAAATACAGGGATATGCGTAATTTGTGGGAGGTTAAAAACCCGTTATATCGGAATAAACCAGCTAGGAAGGCATCACTGGAGAAACTGCTGCAATTTGTGAAGACGCAGGTCCCCAACGCAGACATTGAGTTTGTGGAGAGGAAAATTGGTAGCTTAAGAAGTATGTATAGGAAGGAGCTTAATAAGGTCCAGGCTTCCATGAGATCAGGAGCAGCAGCAGAAAACGTGTATGCACCCAGTCTTTGGTACTACAACAGGATGCAGTTTCTGGAAGACAAGATGGAAGTCAGGGAATCACTTTCTACACTTCCATCCAGCCTTCCCTCAACCCTTCCCTCAACCCTTCACTCAACCCCAGCTGAGGCTTCCAAGGACCAACCTGGGCCTTCCATCCTGGAAGAAGTAGAGGAGCCCAGCTGGAGCCAGGTATAGTATTTTTAAAAATATTTATTGTCCGAAAATGATTGTTGTTAACTAGATGTTATTATTGATAACAAATAAATGATTTAACAAAAAGTGTTTTACATATAAATAGACAGTAGGGGCCAAAAATGATTGGGACAAGAATGAAAAATGCTGGGCTCAGAATGATAGTCTTTTCTATTTATTAACATTCAATTTGCAACAGTTATGAGCTGAAAATCGTGTGTGATTGATGAACCAAAAACTAAAGCTATGTCCCTTTTACATACACAGGAAGACCTCAGCCAGGACAAGGCTCTGGAATGTGGCACACAGGAGGAGGCGGGGGTAAGTGGCAGCCAGGAGGTGGCCGGGCCCAGTAGGAGCCTCACCCAATCCCAGGTGCCCCCCTCTGCCTTCCAACAAAAAGGACCAGGAAGGGGAGTAACGTGGAGGAGGCAGCACTGGGCCTCATTAAGGAGGCTATTGCAGCCCTGAAAAGCCCCCCTGATGCCGAAGAGGCCTATGGCTGCTATGTAGCTGCAAAATTGCAGCAAATGGAGGAGGGACAATGTGAGAAAATTATTTTTGAGGCCATTCATAAGGGGTTGAGTGGCCAAATTAGTAATAACATGCACTTAGTTGCGCTCGCCCATCCTCCCCTTCCTCCTCCTCCTGCCACAAGTCCACCTCCAGAGCCACAGCCTCCAAGGAAGGCTGCAGGGAAGGATGCAGGGAAGGCTGCAGGGAAGCGTGGAGGGAAGGCTGCAAGGAAGACAAGAAAGTGATGGTCTGGGTTCAGTCTGGTCTGACAGAAGACGCAGCCTGTTGTAGTACCACAGCCTGGGGACAGATATGTCATCTGCTGCTGTTTGTGATCTCTGGGAGTCCAGGACCAGATTGTGCCCCCTATTATATGGACTTCTCAGGCTACCAATTTTCATTTACAAAGAGTTGATGTCTGCCCTGGGGCCAAAGGCTTTGCAAATTCAAGCAGCTTCTCCAGTGTTGCCTTCCTCTTTATTTTGTTATTATGAGCCAGAATAAATGTTTTTTTTTTTAATATGAAAATACTTGCCTATGTGTTTTTCTTCAAATAGGACAGTTTGTTTGTGAGTAGGCAGGTACATTTCCAAAATACAATGTCTAATTAACAAGGGACACCAACCAACCTCCTTGAGCTTTATAAAAATACAAGATAAAAATGTTGTTGTGGAAACTTGACACACCAAAAAAAAATTATGAAGATCACTAAAAATAATTTAAAAATAATCCAAAAAACAGGAGATCTTGATTAAAAATAAAAAAAGATGACTATAAAAAATAATTCTAAATATTATTATGGAGATCTGGCTTTAAAAACAAAAAATATTATTCAAGAAATCACGAGAACTAATAAAGAAATAAGTTTGTGAAAACTCTGTGTGAATATCAGCAGCAAAACAACTTCATTCTTTTAGCATTATAAAGAACAAAAGAATGCGCTGCATTAAAAAATCCAAAAATTTACAGAATGTGCTAGTTCCCTTACATACGCTAGTTTTACCAGAACGAGCGCTTCCATTTCGTACTTGATTCTGAGCATGCGTGATTTTTGAGGTGTGGGAATTGCATACAGACAATCACATTTTCGGCTAGGAACTTTTTCCGACCGAAAAATTGAGAACCTACTTCTCAATCTTTTGCTGGCTGGAATTCCGCCAGTAAAAGTCCGATGGAGCATACACACGGTAGCATTTTCTGACCAAAAGCTCTCATCTGAGTTTTTCTGGCGGCATTTACGATCATGTGTATGGGGCATTAGCCTTTAAAATGTGTTTTTCGTGGCCATATGCACAAGCCCGTCTTGAAGCTCATTTTAATCTGCCTTGATGCACATTCCATTCATTTGTAAAAGTCCCTACATGCATATCAACATGGTAAACAATGCACCTAATCCTTCAACACACCACAATACATCCATGTGGGTACATCGTTGTGTGCTGTGTTGACAATAGAGAAGGTCAGATACAATGCCTTAAAAAAGTATTCATACCGCTTGAAATTTTCCACATTTTATCATGATACAACCAAAAACGTAAATGTATTTTATTGCGATATTATGTGATAGATCAACACAAGTGGCATATAAATTGTGAAGTGGAAGGAAAATGATAAATGGTTTCCAACATTTTTTACAAATAAACATGTAAAAAGTGTGGCGTGCATTTCTATTCAGCCCCCCTGAGTCAATACTTTGTAGGACCACCTTTCCCTGCAATTACAGCTGCAAGTCTTTTTGGGGATGTCTGTACCAGCTTTTCACATCTAGAAAGTGACATTTTTGACCATTCTTATTTGCAAAATAGCTCAAGCTCTGTCAGATTGGATGAAGAGGGTCTGTGAACAGCAATTTTCAAGTCTTGCCACAGATTTGCAATTGGATTTAGGTCTGGACTTTGTCTGGGCCATTCTAACACATGAATATGCTTTGATCTAAACCATTCCATTGTAGCTCTGGCTGTTTAGGGTCGTTGTCCTGCTGGAAGGTGATCCTCTGCCCCAGTCTCAAGTTTTCTGCAGACTTCAACTGGTTTTCTTCTAAGATTGCCCTGTATTTGGCTCCATCCATCTTCCCATCAAGTCTTATGAGCTTCCCTGTCCCTGCTGAAGAAAAGCATCCCAACAACATGATGCTGCCACCACCATGTTTCACGGTGATGTACAGTGTTAGTTTTCCGCCACACATAGCATTTTGCTTGTAGGCCAAAAAGTTAAATTTAGGTCTCATGTGACCAGAGCACCTTCTTCCACATGTTTGCTGTGTCCCCCACATGGCTTCTCACAAACTGCAAATGGGGCTTTATTTCAACAATGGCTTTCTTCTTGCCACCTCTCCATAAAGGCCAGATTTGTCGACTAATAGTTGGCCTGTGGACAGATTCTCCCACCTGAGCTGTGGATCTCTGCAGCTCCTCCAGAGTTACCATGGGTCTCTTGGCTGCTTCTCTGATTAATGCTGTCCTTGCCCAGCCTGTCAGTTTAGGTGGACAGCCATGTCCTGGTAGGGTTGTAGTTGTGTCATGCTCTTTCCATTTTCAGATGATGGATTGAACAGTGCTCCATGAGAGATGTTCAAAGCTTGGAATATTTCTTTTATAACCCAACCCTGCTTTAAACTTCTCCACAACTCTATTCCTGACCTGTCTAGTGGGTTCCTTGACCTTCATGATGCTGTTTGTTCACTATGGTTCTCTTACAAACCTCTGAGGGCTTCACAGGACAGCTGTATTTATACTGAGATTAAATTACACAGAGGTGCACTCTATTTACTAATTAGGTGACTTCTGAAGGCAATTGGTTCCACTAGATTTTCGTTAGGGGTATCAGAGTAAAGGGTGCTGAATACAAATGCATGCCACACTTTTCAGAAATTTATATGTAAAAAACTTTGAAAACCATTTATCATTTTCCTTTCACTTTACAATTATGTGCGACTTTCTGTTGGTCTATCACAGGGGTCTCCAAACATTCTGAACAAAGGGCCAGTTTATTGTCCTTCAGACTCTAGGAGGGCCAGACTGTGGCCAGCGGAAGTGGAAATTTTCCTGGCATCAGTGGGAGTAAACAATTTGTATTAGGGGGAGGAATAGTGCCCCATTAGTGGTGTCAGTGGGAGAAATGGTGCTCCATTGTCAGTATCAGATGGCAGAATAGTGTCTCATATCAGTGGAAAGAATAATGCCCCAAGGGCTGGATAAAGGCAAGCAAAGGGCCACATCCGGCCTTTGGGCCACAGTTTTGGAGACCACTGGTCTGTCACATAAAATCCCAATAAAATACATTTACGTTTTTGGTTGTAACATGACAAAATGTGGAAAATTTCAAGGGGTGTGAATACTTTTTCAAAGCACTGTATATATTGTGCAGGGAATGGTATGAATGGGCCCTATGTGATTAGAGAACACAACAAATGTTCCCTCCTGGCCTCTTATAGAACATAGTTATGGCTGCACAAGTAAAATTTATATTTCATGACCTTTAAGTAGAGTAAAAATAAAATCTATTTTTAGATACATTTCATCAAAAACAGGAAACAGAGCAGAGAAAATAGACAAGACAAACTTTCATTTTCAATAATGTACAATATTCTGACCTGTTCAGCATTGCTTGTTATATAATGCATCAATATGTAGCTGTATTCACCTCTGCTGTACACTGCTGAAACAGATCAGAGAAAGCTTGCATTGTTTAGAGGAAGGTCATTGCTTAACAGGGCTGATTTAAGCATCTACTTTAAAGTGAAAGTATAACCAAACATTAAAGTTTTGAATGGAATGGGGATGGGTCAGAATCTCTGAATTTAAAGCGTTTGTTAACCGGAAAAAAAAAAAAAAGAGTACATTCTGGACCCTTAAAGCAGATTACACAGCAGTTGTGCTGTGTAATCTGCCCCCCTCTAAACTGTAAAAGAAAAAACCTTAAACCTACCACTTCCTGTATGCCTCTCTAAACAGACCACGATAACCAGCAGGGGCGTAACTAGAAATAGCAGGGCCCCATAGCAAAATGTTGTATGGGGCCCCCCTGCAAACAGCCCCCCCCCCCCCACAGCTGCCGTAGTGTCAATGCAGCGTGACCTGTGCTACATACAGTGTGACCTGTGCCCAATGCAGCGTGACCTGTGCCCAATGGAGCGTGACCTGTGCCCAATACAGCGTGACCTGTGCCCCATACAGCGTGACCTGTGCCCCATACAGCATGACCTGTGCCCAATACCACCTGGCCTGCCCTGCCTGTGCCCCATACAGCCCCACTTATGCAGAGGAAGAGGCAAGCCACCCGGATCAGCAGAGAGCGGGATTGCCCGCTGTAATAGCTTTCATTTGAATTTCCTGTCTTCCCAGGGGCTCAACGTCACATAGCCCCACCTCTTGGCCCGACGCCTTTGATGACGTCACATGTCCCGCATTGGATCGGCGTTCTGTCTATCAAAGGCACCGGGCCAGAAGGTGGAGCTATGTGGCGTGAGCCCTGGGAACACTGGAAGTTCTAATGAAAGCTATTACATCGGGCAATTCAGCTCTCTGCTGATACAGACAGCTCGCCTCTTCCTTTTCCTCTCTCTTCCCCTGGCTGGGAGACTGTGCCGGCTGTGCTCTTATCCTCACTGGGCCCCACTCGGCTGTGGGCCCCGTAGCGCCCGCATGGGTCGCTATGGTGGTAGTTACGCCCCTGATAACCAGGGCAGCTCCGCCCCGTTCACCGTGGTCAAAGTGTGTTCTTTGTCATACGCTGCCTGCTCTCTGCTCTCCTCTCTCCCCCCTCCTTCCTCCCTGTCAGCGCCCTCTCTGTCTGTTTCCGGCCCGGCCCCACCTGCCACTATTATTGTAATAATAAAATACTACATTTCTCACTGCCAGCCCCTCTATTAGAGGCTGGTTTAGCACACTGTGTAAGTTGTATTTAAAAACGAGCAGTGTATATAGTGAATTTCAGCTGTCTTCAGGCAGCCGGTTTCCAGCTCCGATGGGTGGCTTCAAGGGAGGGGACAAGCGGTCACGTGATCTCCCTCTGACGTCAGAGGGAGATCACGGCCTCTCCCACAGAAGACATTTATCAGAGCTGAAAAGGGGCCACGAGTGATGTGACCAGCCTGACGACAGCTGATATTCCCTATTTTCACTGCTCGTTTTTAAATACAACTTACACAGTGTGCTATGCCAGCCTCGAATAGAGGGGCTAGCATAGTCTTTTAATATTGCCTTAACCACTTTAACTGTATTGTGTCCCCATTCTGGCTAATCTCATTTTGTGTCCCAGTGACAGTGGTTAGCAAGACAGGATCCCCAGGAAAATCTCCCCACTGGGGCCAGTTAGCTATAAAAACCCAACAAAGATTCTAGTTCAGTGGTTTTTAACCCCCTGGCCATGGCCTTCCTACTCCCTGGCCTCCAGCCAGCTGCAGATCCCTTAACCACTCATACTGCTTTCCAGCTCCTACAGTGGCCCAACCTCCCATAGTGGCCCACAGTACTCCCAGGTCCCCTGAGAGGCCCCATACCTCCCACAGTGTCGCCAAGCATCCCATGGTGCTCCAAAGTCTATTGTTGAGCCTTCAGACCTCCACAGTCACAGTGTCCCCAACCCCCTCCAGAAACCTCATCCACTACAGGGCCACCAAGTTTGCTGCAGAGTCCCCTAACCCATTCTACAACCCCCATCCCCCCACAAAAAACCTCCAGCATCATCCAGAGCATTTCAATACATGTTTTGCATTCCCATACTTTTATTGTGTAAAAAATAAACTTTTCTTCCCTGGTCTCTTCCCTGAACCACTGTTCTAGCCCTTATGTGCAGGATTTGAACATATAATTCCATTGCAGCAAAGCTTACCATATGTGCATTAAATGCTGTCTTATATGGCAGTGATGGCAAACCTTGGCACCCCAGATGTTTTCGAACTACATTTCCCATGAAGCTCATGCACTCTGCAGTGTAGTTGAGCATCATGGGAAATGTAGTTCCAAAACAACTGGGGTGCCAAGGTTCACCATAACTGGTATATGCCATATGTAATATAAAGGTAAATTACACCATGCCAATTACCGGGAAGCCCTGGGCACCTTTGCAGGTCATAAATAACTTGTCATAGCTACATCTAATACATGGTGCCTGTAATGGAACGTCCCACACTCCCCTTGAGTGCTTCTGTCATATACCGCTTCCTCCAGTCTGAATATTTATATTAGATATTACAGCCGCAACCAAGAACTAGGCAGGACTCGTTTGGCTGCAAAGCTGGAACTGAGCTGTTTATTTGAACAAAGGCACACAGAGATATACACTTAGTCGACAATCCCCCCTCCTTTGCATAATGAAACGCTGCGGGTAGATTTTACCCCCACCAGTAGTATGACACAGGTGTATTCAAACTTTTCATCAGTAGACTGTCTTTGGAAAGGGCTGCTGGAGAAATCCCCCCTCCCCTATAACAGCTAATCCACAGAGACATATACATCCCATAATAGGTTGCTCCCAAGGCAGACACAAACAATAGAAAATTGGGATACAGCCATACCTCAAACGATTTAGTTTGTGCTTCTGTCATATACTGCTTCCTCCAGTCTGAATATATATATTAGATATTACAGCCGCAACCAAGAACTAGGTAGGACTCGCTTGGCTGCAAAGCTGGAACTGAACTGTTTATTTGAACAAAGGCACACGGAGATATACACTCAGGGGACAATCCCCCCTCCTTTGTATAATGAAACGCTGCGGGTAGAATTTACCCCCACCAGTAGTATGACACAGGTGTATTCAAACTTCTCATCAGTAGACTGTCTTTGGAAAGGGCTGCTGGAGAAATCCCCCCTCCCCTCTAACAGCTAATCCACAGAGACATATACATCCCATAATAGGTTGCTCCCAAGGCAGACACAAACAATAGAACATTGGGATACAGCCACACCTCAAACGTTTTAGTAAAGAGTCTACAACAGTATATGAGACAATATACAATATATATATATATATATATATATATATATATATATATATATATATACACAATATTCCCGTGTGGTTGTACAGTGAGTCTGACTAGTGCAGATCAGACTGGGATTTTCGGTCACCCTTTGCCCCTAATAGACACAGGGTAACTTACACAGGAGATTTCAGTGCTCTCCAAGGTAAGCTGTGTTCCACAAGCCGCCCCCCCCCCCGTCCAAAATGACTCCCGTCACACATCTCCCCTTTCGGCAGAAAACGAACACAGAAGCAGACCCCAAACAGGTTGACTTCGAAGTTAGTCAGTAGTTCCAGTCCCCCAATCCTAACACCCACACAGTACCCCAAACACATTGTCCCAAACAGAGCGTCACTCACCCAGCCAACCTCTGCCTCTCTCATAGGATATGCCTGCTGCTGGGGAGAAGACAGGGTGGCTGGGCTCACTCCATCATGCTCTTGGGGATCTGGGCCAACTGCCCAGCATCCCTGGGGTATACAGGTAGATACTAAAGTCCCATCCACTGTTACCAAATGAAAATCCCCCAGTGCTTGCAAAGCATTGCTGACATCCTCCTGTCTCAGTGCTGGACCATTTTCTGAGGGTGTGTCAGTGGAGACTGAAGTCTCATCCACTTTCATCTTCTGTTAGTTGAGGGCAAGACCAGCAGCACTCTGCCCTGTTGCCAGCCCTTCTGCTGGGTTGCTGTCAGTGGAGACTGCAGTCCCATTCACCGATATCAGCTCAGGCTGCAGTTGTGAGGTGCTGATTGCATTCTCACTGGAGCTCCTACGGAGTAGATTGTTGTGTGCAAAGGCCAGCAGCACTCTGCCACATTAGCGCTTCAGCTGAGGACCCCCCATCATCCACTTCAGCTAACTGTTAGGGAATGACCGTCACCTTCTCACCATAGGCCCCTGGAACTGCTGCAGATGTGGGGCAGAGGTCTTGGACCCTCTGTCCGGTTGTCAGCGCTTCAGCTGGAAAAGTTTCTTGTAACTCCACAGATGCTGCTGGCAGGAAATCCCATGTCCCTGTCAGAGTTGTGGGAGAAAGGCTGGCTGCCTCTTCTCTCAAGAAAGCTGAAGTCGCTGTTGGTGCTGGGCAGAGCTCAGTGATGTTTGGCCCTGATGCCAGCTCTTCTGCTGAAGGCTCACCAGGTTGTTCTTCCTCAGCAGAAAAGTCTATTAAATCCCCAGCCTCTGGAACTGGTGTATGGGGATAGAGGTTCACCATCTCCTGTCCGTAGAATGAAGAAGATGTTACTGGTGCTGGGCAGCAGCTAACAGAGCTCTGCCCTGTTGTTAGCACTTCAGTTTGAATTTCAGTAAATTTTACATCCTTCAATGAAACGTTGATTAAATCCATACTTTCTGTGATCTGTGGCTGGGGAATGAGGATGGCTTCTTCTTCTCCTCAGCCCTTGAACTGCAAATGGGAAGATGAGCCAGCTGCTCCATCTCCCGTACCCTTATCTGGCTGCTGGACAGATTTATTCCTCCATTCAAGATCAGCCCATGCAGAAACAGGATGGTCAAGGTCAGTCATCACTTGCTGCATCCTCCAAAAGACCTCCGAATCCACAGCTGCGGGTGCAGGTGGGCAAAGCGCACTGTTACTATGCCACATTGACAACTCTTCAGCCAGAATTTCAGAGCTGTCAGCTGGTATTTTCTACTAGTCCCAGGCAAAGGGAGCCCAGCTTGTCTGTAGGCTATCTATAGCTCGCATTCCTGATTGGCTAGAAACTCCAAATCTTCCAGTGCCCAGGGAACATCTGAGACATTCAGCATCCATTCTCTGTATTCCAAGATTTCTTCCCAACGCCACTCCAATTCGCTCCCACAGTCAGGGTCCTCGGACAGCCTCTGTAATAACAGCCCCAGGCCACCATAGCCAAAGCCTTCTGTTGGGGTTTCGTCCGCTGTCCATTGGCACACTTGGGCTACATACCAGTGGAGGGCTCTGTAGCTCTCGTCCAACTGCATTTCCATCTGGGCCATCCTGGTTAACTCAGCTTTCCGGGGCGTGGCATGAACAGACACGCTGACTGAGCGTGTTGCTCAATGAATATAGGTTGTGGTGTTCAGCAGGCTCCAGATCGGCTAAAGCATGTCCACACGCCGCCGTACAGCTGCACCTCTGTCTGGTGGTGGTGAAAAGAGCCAAGCTAACGGACTTAGAGCTTACCTCTTGGTGCACAGTGCAAATCCTGGGAGCGCAATTAAAAGAACCCCGGACCAGGAGGGAAGGAAGTTCAGCCCTCCTGATATGAGGGGGGGACCGGGGAGGGTTGGATGCGATCCCTCCGTACAGGGCCGAGGAGTGACAGGCTTTGGAAGGGGTGTTGTAGCACATGGCAATGGCCAAATATCTCTGAGCCCAAAGCAGAGCTGTACAACCCTGGAAAGGGATCTCCCAGGAGAAGGGAGAGACACCTCGGTTTATGCTGGTGGAACGGAGCGTCTGGAGGGGGAGTGTATTAGAGGGGACCTGAGTCTTCAGGAGGTGGAGCAATGAGAGAATGGCAGGTA
Organism: Lithobates clamitans; assembly: GCA_037952925.1. Lineage (NCBI taxonomy): Eukaryota > Metazoa > Chordata > Amphibia > Anura > Ranidae > Lithobates > Lithobates clamitans. The sequence continues at coordinate 3,002,840 of JBBGZY010000004.1, read as the reverse complement.
GAATGAAGATTGTATCATATAATGTGAGAGGGCTTTGTTCGATTGGTAAGAGGGGTCGCCTCTGGCATGAACTGCGTCATCTAAGGGCAGAGATAGTATTTTTGCAAGAGACGCACTTCGTGGCAGGGTCGACCCCTCATATGCCTCTTTTCCATATAATCAATGGTTTCATGCACCTTCACCCATTCCTAGGGCTAGAGGTTGTGGTGTTCAGCAGGCTCCAGACCGGCTAAAGCATGTCCACATGCTGCCGTACAGCTGCACCTCTGCCTGGTGGTGGTGGAAAGAGACAAGCTAACGGGCTTAGAGCTTACCTCTTAGTGCAGAGTGCAGATCCTGGGAGCGCAATTAAAAGAACCCCAGTCCAGGAGGGAAGGAAGTTCAGATATGAGGGGGGGACCGGGGAGGGTCGGATGCGATCCCTCCGTACAGGGCCGAGGAGTGACAGGCTTTGGAAGGGGTGTTGTAGCACATGGCAATGGCCAAATATCTCTGAGCCCACAGCAGAGCTGTACAACTCTGGAAAGGGATCTCCCAGGAAAAGGGAGAGACACCTCGGTTTATGCTGGTGGAAAGGAACGTCCGGAGGGGGAGTGTATTAGAGGGGACCTGAGTCTTCAGAACGTGGAAAGAATCCCAGGAGGGATGGTTGAATCCCTGGAAGCTGAAAGTCGTACTACTACAAAACCCAGCAGTGAATCAGCAAAAATCAGCAAAGGACTTATGATAAATCCAGAAACAGCCTCTTCAGGGCAGGAGCAGTATGTTAACCCTTTGTATGGTGATCTTAATAATGAACTAAGTACATCTCAAGCAGAGCTGATAGTGGATTGGGATTTAAGAGAACATTTGAGATCATTTCCTACAAAGAAAGACGTTCAATTACTTATAACTGATGTTGAATCATCCTGCAAACAGGCTGTGGAGGGGTTAAGGGAGGAAATAGGGGCAATGGGGCACAGAGTAGAGGAAATGGAGATGGGCTAGGATCATATTAGACAAGGAGTGGCTGATATATGATATATGACAGAGGAAGTGTTGAATTCTCTGTTAGATCAAATGTATAATCAAGAGAATAGAGATTGTAAGGAAAACATATGTATAAGGGGCCTGCCTGAAATAAAACAACATTTTGAATTGCTTCTGTAGCAGGCACTTGCTTTTAAGTATGTGACCTTTTTGCTAGGTTATAGTTTCAGGTAAATTTAGGCAGGCTTGTACCATTACAGCAGGCCTGTTTGTTCATTTGGGATTTGAGTGGCAGGTAGTTTGTATGCGAGTCTCGGACAATCATTAATTTGTTGGGCAATGTCCCGGGACTCTCATATAAAAGCCTGGTCACATGGTCAGTGAGTTTGTTTCCTGTTTGAGCTTGGAGAAGCCAGACTGCTTCCTGGAGGGGAGAGGTTCCCCCTCCGGGGAGCCAACGGAGCCTCCAACCCCTGCTAGGAGGGTGGTGAAAAGGCACCCGTGGAGGAGTAGATGACACAGTACAGCATGTAGCTGCTGGTGTCATTTGCCGCCCCTGCGGGGAAGGGAGCGTGCCAGAAAAGCGAAAAGGGAACAAAGAATCATTGCGGAAGAAGTAGCAACTAAGCGGAAGGAAACTGGGCGATCGAACGTTTATGAGTGGCACATGGACTATTGATCACGTGAGTGAAAGCCCAAGGGAAGGGTACTGCCAGAGGCTGAGGGATGTTGGTACGCAAGTCAGTGAGACAGGCGGTGATGGCCTGTGACTTTGGGTTCAGCAATGCCCCAGGATTCAAATCAGTCAAGTGGGAGGAGTTATTCAGAGTGACTTTTCTTTAGCTCAACTTGGAAGTACCATGCAGATGGGAAGTAGTGGTAAAAAGGTAGCGGTAAAGCTGCAAGCACATATATAGAGATACAGACTGTTCTTGAAAAGTTCTGCAGATGAAGAAGTTATTCAGAGTGACTCTTTATCGATTATTCTCTATCAAATCTACTTCCATCTTCCCTGATTGAAGAAATTGCACAAAGTGATTTCCTATTATCTGCAATGATTCTAGGTCTTTGCATGAAAGGCAAAGAAAAGATTACAAAGCAACAAAAGAGCATCTAAAAAGAAACCCTTCTCTTATCCCAGTTCATGTTACTTAATAAAACAAGAGAAAAATGCAATATGTACTGTGTTTCTGGATTTATGGGCGGCGATGGGTTAGGTGGTAAATGTGAATTACGGATATAACAATTAATCAGCCGCTCCTTCGGGGGTAAGCGCTACACGTGGGGGCGTCATTCGGGATATCTGTTTCACGTTTGTCCACTAGCCATCTCCCATAGCAACGAAGTCTGCATATCAGTAACTGTTGCCAAGATAGCCTGCAGTATAACAATACCTATCACCAGGGGTCGCTGAGGAGGACTTTGAAAATGTGCAGCTACAGTTCCTCGTGCGCTGAACCAACAAGTGAGGGGTGGAGCCACACCCCAGAGGAAAATTCTTCAGCATTCATTGTGCCACGCGCCAGACCAAAACAGGCGGAGGAAGATGGCGGAAGGTGTTGGTGTACACTTGCCATGCAGCGCTTATCTGACTTGCAGGACCGGGTTCTGATCTACACTGGTGTTCGGATAGAGCTCACCTGAGGACTGGCACTGGGAGTGATTGACGGAGTGGAGAGGCTTTGTATGTTGTGTCCCGGATGTCGGAGGCCTACGGTTGGAGTCAACGCCTGGGCTCAGTGTGGACATTGCGGTATCCAGTTGACACGCTTGGGACCCGTCCAACAAGTGGTCAAATATTATTCTGCCAATATTGCAACGGGACTTTGTCTGCCGCAAGAACAGGTGATTCCGAAGGCCGGAGAGGGTCGTGTATCACCTGCTGCAGCAGTAGAGGAGCTTGCATCTGATTCGGCTGAATCAGAACCAGCAGAAGATCAGGTAGGATCTAATGGAAAAGCCTGTAGCCTGGCCAGGGACCCAGGGACTGTTGAAGTTATTGCCCAGTCTTTTGAAGAAACCCCTGAGGAGCCAGTTAACAGTAAGCCCTTTGATTTGCCCATCCGGAAGGAACCTAAGTTACAGGAGGGGGATCCCTCGGGTGAGCCAGACAGGGTAGACGGAGGTCGGGCTGTAGATTGGGGATCACCGCAGATTTTGCAAAAATATGGATCAATGGTCAATTTGTTTGAGTGGTCATCCCCAGAAGAGTTTGAGTCAAGTGATGAGGAAGAATGTTTCCTGGAAAGTTCTACTTCAGTGGAGGCTTCCACAGGAGTGTCAGGAAAGTTATCTGGTACAGCTAAAACTCCAGTACCTCCATTTAATGTTTCAAGTACTACCCTTCCTACTAGGGCAGCCACGTTTCAACAGTGGGTCAGCAGAGCTACTGACGCATGTGTTTTGCCTGGCAGAGGAAAGGCTAAAGACTTGCCTAAACTCTCAAGATTTCAGAGAGAGGTTCAAAGAAAAGTGGCTCAGGAGTGGGGCCTGGATTACCCCTATGTTCCGGAACACATTATGAAAGTTATTGAAAGTTCCCGGGAAGCATGGGAGGATGAACTTGTTTGGGACTATCTTCATGTTCCTAAGCCAAAAAGGACACCTGACAGTGAGGTCCAGTTTAAAGATATCCACTGTGAATGAAGACTTGGAAGAGCGATTCACAAAGATAGAGTGTTGGTGGTAAAGGCCGGACAAAACACCCATAGCTACTCTATCTCGGTGAGAGGGACAGGGGACAGTCGGAAAAGGTTGCCTGACCCGAGGTACTATTTGTGAGCTGGATTGTTGGAAGTGCATTCACAAGTGTATTTCACTACCCAGATTGACTGCAGGATGGCAGATGGGTTAGGGTGGGTTTTCCCCAAATACTTTGCCCAGCAGGAGACTCACATTCATGGTGCCTAACAAGGACAAAGTTATGGACACTAGGGTGTGCTGTCTCTGCTAAGTCCCTTTGCTGCACAAGTACATCTACAAGGACTCTTGTTTAAGAGCCAAACAGAAAGTTTATTTGCCAACAGGCAGACGAATTGAACTGCTGAGCATGGCTGTTTTGGGGTGCGCTCTGCAGGAGGACTGCTGGACTCCTTTTGAGGGAGCGATGATCCTAACAGAAACGTACATGCCATAGAGATTGTATATATCTAATTGATTACCCAATAGAGGATGATAACCCCATCTGTTTGGTAATGTGTGTGTAGTAGTTAGTGTTAGTTATAAATGTTTTGTGTCTTCTTTTAGATATATTGAAGATGTGACGGCTGTCTATCTCACAGGTGAAGACTTGTGGTAAGCAGAGTATTCCTCCTGCGGGAGCAATGCTTTGGTTCCGCTTGTAAGGAATGTTAGCTTTAGGGATCTACAGTCAGGCCATGTAAATTCTATAAGGAAATATGTTATGTTGCCATTGTGTACAGTGATATTGACGTTATTGTGTTTCAAGTTCATTTTCCTTTCCCCCATTCCATTTGATGTAATGAGATGCTCTTTCCTCCTTAAAACTAAGGAGGTACTCTAAATGAATTCCCCACAACTGGGGACAGTTGTGATTCAAGTGGGGGGTGTATGTAGCGGGCACTTACTTTTAAGTATGTGACCTTTTTGCTAGGTTATAGTTTCAGGTAAATTTAGGCAGGCTTGTACCATTACAGCAGGCCTGTTTGTTCATTTGGGATTTGAGTGGCAGGTAGTTTGTATGCGAGTCTCAGCCAATCATTAATTTGTTGGGCAATGTCCCGGGACTCTCATATAAAAGCCTGGTCACATGGTCAGTGAGTTTGTTTCCTGTTCGAGCTTGGAGAAGCCAGACTGGTTCCCGGAGGGGAAAGGTTCACCCTCCGGGGAGCCAACGGAGCCCCCCCCCTGCGAGGAGGGTGGGGAACCGGCACCCGTGGAGGAGTAGATGACACCGTACAGCATGTAGTCTCTGGTGTCATTGGCCGCCCCTGCGGGGAAGAGAGTGTGCCAGAAAAGCGAAAAGGGAACAAAGAATCATTGCGGAAGAAGTAGCAACTAAGCGGAAGGAAACTGGGCGATCGATCGTTTATGAGTGGCACATGGACTATTAATCACGTGAGTGAAAGCCCAAGGGAAGTGTACTGCCAGAGGCTGAGGGATGTTGGTACGCAAGTATAGTGGGACAGGCGGTGATGGCCTGTGACTTTGGGTTCAGCAATGCCCAGGATTCCAATCAGTCAAGCGGGAGAAGTTATTCAGAGTGACTTTTCTTTAGCTCAACTTGGAAGTACCATGCAGATGGGAAGTAGTGGTAAAAAGGTAGCGGTAAAGCTGCAAGCACATATATAGAGATACAGACTGTTCTTGAAAAGTTCTGCAGATAAAGAAGTTCCCATCTTCCCTGATTGAAGAAATCGCACAAAATAATTTCTTAGCATGAGAGGCAAAGAAAAGATTACAAACAACAAAAGAGCATCTCAAAAGAAACCCTTCTCCTATCCCAGTTCATGTTACTTAATAAAGCAAGAGAAAAATGCAATATGGACTGTAGAAATATAGAAAGATCTTGCGAGCCACAGATGGGTTAATGCCCCTAAAATAAATCATAAAAATAAAATAAAAAGGATACCATACCGCACCTCATACATATACATACCACCTCATAAACACTAACAATTTAATCGAGCATATTATACTTATTGTGTTAACCACATATAAAAGAACAAAGCAACTATAATCTAAAAATAAAAATAAAATCAGAAAAAAATAAGAAAAAAATATATATATATAAAGAGATATATATATATGTAAACATATATATCTCACAATTCCATTAAATTGTTAGTGTTTATGAGGTAGTATGTATATGTATGAGGTGCGGTATGGTATCCTTGGAAACACACAGCTCCGCTCTGGGTTACATTATATAAGACATGTTCAATTATATGTTTGAAATATACTTTCATATTTAGCTATGATAGCTAGGCGTTTTTGATCCCTCAGTCGACTGGTACGAGGCTCACCGCTGATTGTAAGTGTCAATGTATTAGAATGGGAGAAAACAGCTGTAGCCTGTTACTAGTCTGTCTGCGGTCTAAGGCAAAATGGCCGCCGTTAGTATATCTTGACCATAGAGCGCCCGTCCAATTAGATCCCCCTGATGAAGGCACGTGATCCCTGTGCCGAACACGCGAGAGGGGCCAGGACGGAGCTGTCAGCACGGAGGAAGAGACGAGACGAGTACACCATACAGCACGCCACACCAGCGATTTGTTTCTCTTATGTAAAGCCCTGAATAGGATGGTGCACTCATGCACCCACACAATGTGAGTACCCCTAGGAGGGGAGTGTTTGTCTTTAGAATAAATTCCTGTACAATGTTACACTATAGAGTTTCTTCTCTTTTATTTATGAATCGGAACGCTATTAAGTGAGTAAGTTGGAGGTCAACATCTGCATACCTTTTAGAGCCCCGGAGTGGCTCCCAAGCGTGATTTGACATAGTTTGGGTACTGTGTCACAAGCTCTGAGGTGAGCGCATATGCTTTTGGGGGTCACCGGAAAGCACTGAAGCATGTTAAAATTTTTTTACACTTCTTGGATGAGCATGATGGATATCACTGTTGATGGACACTGTATTTGTGCACTTTGCATTTATCATTTATGAACTTTATTTATCACTTTATTGAAAGAGTGAACACTCTTTTAAACCTGAGTTTGCACTTGGATTTCTAATATTCTATGCACGTTGCACTTTGTTTATTTCATCACTAAACAATTTATCACAGATTGAAAGTTACAAATTGTTTTAGATATATTTGGTTATATTCTTTGATGTTTATATCTTTTTACCGGTATTTTTTCTATACACTGATTTTTATTTTTATCATTATAAATTCTCTAGCGCAAATGCATTTATTTTATTTTATTTTATTGCAATATGGACTGTGTTTCTGGATTTATGGGCGGCGATGGGTTAGGTGGTAAACGTGAATTACGGATATAACAATTAATCAGCCGCTCCTTCGGGGGTAAGCGCTACACTTCCAAAGGTGATTAGTCTGTTCCAGTTAATTCTGGGGCCATCTGCACCGGATAAGATTGAATCAGACAGAGTCCATCGTGCCCTTGCCCCTACCACCCAAAATGCAAAAAAACCAAGAGATGTAATTTGTAAACTACATAGATATCCAGTGAAAGAAGCCATCATGAAAGCAGCCCGCAATAAATCCATGGTTGATTTTGAAGGTGCACAAATAGCCTTAATTCAAGATTTATCATATAGAACTCTTATGCAACGCAGAATGATTAAACCCTTGTTGGAAGTTCTACAAGCAACTGATCTTAAATAACGCTGGGGATATCCCTTTAGGGTTGTAGCAACCGGGAATGGAAAAACAGCAACACTTAAAACGAAAGATGACTTGCCACACTTCATAGAGGTGCTGGAGCTCCCCCGGGTGGACTTTCCGGATTGGAGATTGAATAAATACAAACCATCACTACAATGATCAGAATGATGGCAACAAGTGTCAGTTAAAGGTCAACGTACAATTAATCCGATCAAAGAAAGATATGCCTGAGTAGTGGACCCTGTTCATGTTTTTATTTATCTTTTCCTCAAAAGGTCGGTCCCAAAACAAGGGACTTTGTTTTCTGCCAAAAGGCGGGGGGGGACGCCAGGCACAGGTGGTGCACCTCTGCCCGGATTCACCCTCCCTTTAGGGGGATGTGCCACAGACAGTGACATAGTAGGTCATGGTTTTTAGATTGTTTTGTGTGTTTTTTTTCTCCTCCTTCTCATCAGATGCATCCAGGGCGAGAAAGCTCAGAAGGCTGGGCACAGACACTGATCAGGCACAGCATTATAATAAGAGACTCATGAGAGTAATAAGCGTATGGCAGGTAGAATGAAGATTGTATCATATAATGTGAGAGAGCTTTGTTCAATAGGTAAGAGAGGTGTCTCTGGCATGAACTGCGTCATATGGAGGCAGAGAGAGTTTTTTTGCAAGAGACGCACTTTGTGGCAGGGTCGACCCCTCGTATGCCTCTTTTTCCATATAATCAATGGTTTCATGCACCTTCACCCATTCCTAGGGCTAGAGGAGTTACAATAGCTATACACAAACAATGTCCCTTAGTACCTACAGAAATACGAGTAGATCTGCTTTCTTTTTGTTAAAGGAAAGATACAGGGCCAGTGTTATATCCCTGCTACTATATATGCCCCCAATAGCCATACAGTTAAATTTTTATCTAAAACTTTGGATATTTTGGGGAAGTTTCGAGAAGGTTTACTGGTTATGGGAGGAGATTTTAACATTACCTTGGACCCTAGTCTAGACACCTCTTCGGGGAAAACCTTTGTGTCTCGTAAGGCATTAAGCGCCTACACTCTCTGCATTTGGTGGACAGTTAGAGGGTACTGCATGAGCGGGAAAGGGATTTCAGTTATTACTCCAAAATACACAATATATATTCAAGGATCGATATGTTGTTAATCGATCAATATTATTTGAATTATGTAAATTCATCAACTATTGATTCAATCACCATGTCAGACCATGCTCCAATAAGTTTAACGATATGTGCGGCATTGATTGGGCACCTGGAAAGAACCTGGCGATTGAATGAATCTATTTTGGATAATAAACAGAATGTGGAATCCTTGTCCCGCACACTAGCATTATATTTTGAGATCAATACATCAGAGGAGGTGTCCAACCAAGTGGTATGGGAAGCCCACAAGGCGGTCATCAGAGGGGAGTTAATTTCAATGGGCAATGATGATGAAGATATTTGCCAGCACACCATGGAATGGCGTGGATAGCGTCCAAACGTGTAATTTATTGCATGATCACAACACAAGGTGAGTGCAACGTTTCGGAGTCACGCAGGACCCCTTCGTCAGGCATGTGATGATTATGAGTATTAATTTCTATACGTTCGCGTATTAAAAAAGAGAGACAGAAGGAAATGGTCGGGCTCTTAGAGGAAATGCATAAACTTGAAATTAAACATAAGGAGCATTTAAAACCTGGGGACATGCAGAGACTGGAGAAACTGTGGGCAGACTTAAAACAGCTTCTCGATCGAAAAGTTCAAAATAAACATAGATACTTTGCCCACCGATTTTATGAACAGGGGAATAAGGGTGGGAGACTATTTGCTAGACAACTAAAGAAACAACAGGATTCACGCCATGTTCACACTACAAAGACAGGCGATAAGCAGATAGTGGACTCCCAAACAATAGCAGCTGAGTTTCATCGCTTTTATGCGTCTCTATATAACATAGATTCAGTTCCTGTGGGGGTGGAGGAGGGCGGATGCTTGGATAGAATTCGGGAATATCTTGAGGCCTCAAGGCTACAGGCCATTACATCTGCGGCCTTGGAGGCAATGGAAAAGCCAATCTCCGTTGAAGAACTGGACGAAGTGATTGCGGCTTTGCCATTTGTTAAAAGCCCGGGACCTGATGGTTTCATAAATATGTATTATAATAAGTTGGGTGACTGCACTGTATGCAGATCCTAGAGCAAGGATTAAAGTTAATGGTAGACTATCAGATTATTTTGAGATACGGAATGGGACTAGGCAGGGATGCCCACTGTCCCCATTGTTATTTGCTATGGTGCTGGAGCTCTTTCTGCGTATGATTAGGGCAAATAGGAAGATAAAGGGGATTTGTATTGGATCAATGGAAAATAAGATCTCAGCTTACGCAGATGATCAGCTGTTGTACCTCTCCTCTCCTCAAGAGTCTTTGAAGGAACTGATGTTGGAAATAGACAGGTTTGGCCTTATACCTACAGTCAGGTCCATAAATATTGGGGCATTGACACAATTCTAATCTTTTTGGCTCTATACACCACCACAATGGATTTGAAATGAAACAAACAAGATGTGCTTTAACTGCAGACTTCCAGCTTTAATTTGAGGGTATTTACATCCAAATCAGCTGAACGGTGTAGGAATTACAACAGTTTGTATATGTGCCTCCCACTTTTTAAGGGACCAAAAGTAATGGGACAGATTAACAATCATCCATTAAACGTTCACTTTTTAATACTTGGATGCAAATCCTGGAAGTCTGGAACGCATAGACATCACCAGACGCTGGGTTTTATCCCTGGTTTTGCTCTGGCAGGCCTCTACTTCAACTGTCTTCAGTTCCTGCTTGTTCTTTGGGCATTTTCCCTTCAGTTTTGTCCTTAGCAAGTGAAATGCATGCTCAATCAGATTTAGGTCAGGTGATCTGACTTGGCCATTGCATAACATTCCACTTCTTTCCCTTAAAAAACTCCTTGGTTGCTTTCGCAGTATGCTTCGGGTCATTGTCCATCTGCACTGTGAAGCGCCGTCCAATGATTTCTGAAGCATTTTGCTGAATATGAGCAGATAATATTGCCCGAAACACTTCAGAATTCATCCTGCTGCTTTTGTTAGCAGTCACATCATCAATAAATACAAGAGAACCAGTTCCATTGGCAGCCATATATGCCCACGCCATGACACTACCACCACCATGCTTCACTGATGAGGTGGTATGCTTTGGATCATGAGCAGTTCCTTTCCTTCTCCATACTCTTCTCTTCCCATCACTCTGGTACAAGTTGATCTTGGTCTCATCTGTCCATAGGATGTTGTTCCAGAACTGTGAAGGCTTTTTTAGATGTTGTTTGTCAAACTCGTATCTGTCCTTCCTGTTTTTGAGGCTCACCAATGGTTTACATCTTGTGGTGAACCCTCTGTATTCACTCTGGTGAAGTCTTCTCTTGATTGTTGACTTTGACACACATACACCTACCTCCTGGAGAGTGTTTTTGATCTGGCCAACTTTTGTGAAGGGTGTTTTCTTCACCAGGGAAAGAATTCTTCGGTCATCCACCACAGTTGTTTTCCGTGGTCTTCCGGGTCTTTTGGTGTTGCTGAGGTCACCGGTGCATTCTTTCTTTTTAAGGATGTTCCAAACAGTTGATTTGGACACACCTAATGTTTTTGCTATCTCTCTGATGGGTTTGTTTTGTTTTTTCAGCCTAATGATGGCTTGCTTCGCTGATAGTGACAGCTCTTTGGATCTCATATTGAGAGTTGACAGCAACAGATTCCAAATGCAAATAGCACACTTGAAATGAACTCTGGACCTTTTATCTGCTTCTTGTAAATGGGATAATGAGGGAATAACACACACCTGGCCATGGAACAGCTAAACAGCCAATTGTCCCATAACTTTTGGTCCTTTAAAAAGTGGGAGGCACATATTCAAACTGTTGTAATTCCTACACCGTTCACCTGATTTGGATGTAAATACCCTCAAATTAAAGCTGAAAGTCTGCAGTTAAAGTTCATCTTGTTTGTTTCATTTCAAATCCATTGTGGTGGTGTATAGAGCCAAAAAAGTTTAGAATTGTGTCGATGTCCCAATATTTATGAATATTTATTAAAATAAATATTGAGAAATCAGTGTTGATGCCGAGCCATGTGCCTTTGAGGATGAAGACCACCTTGCAACAATCTTTTCCTTTGGTTTGGCACCTTGATTTCTATTTAGGGATCTATATCTCTTCAGATATACAGTGCCTATATGATTTAAATTATGGACCCTTGATGGTATCCATAATAAAATACTTGCAAAAGTGGAGAAGTCATACTCTGACATGGTTTGGCAGGGTAAACGCACTTAAAATGAGTGTAATTCCCAGGCTTATTTACGTTTTACATACCGTACCCATAACACTCCCACAGACATTCTTTAACCACTTCAGCCCCGGAAGGTTTTACCCCCTTCCTGACCAGAGCACTTTTTACAATTTGGCACTGCGTCGCTTTAACTGCTAATTGCGCAGTCATGCAATGTTGTACCCAAACGAAATTTGCATCCTTTTTTCCCCACAAATAGAGCTTTCTTTTGATGGTATTTGATCACGTCTGCAGTTTTTATTTTTTGCGCTATAAATGGAAAAAGACCGACAATTTTGAAAAAAAAATGATATTTTCTACTTTTTGTTATAAAAAAATCCAATAAACTCAATTTTATTCATACATTTAGGCCAAAATGTATTCAGCCACATGTCTTTGGTAAAAAGAAAGTTAATAAGCGTATATTTATTGGTTTGCGCAAAAGTTATAGCGTCTACAAACTAGGGTACTTTTTCTGGAATTTACACAGCTTTTAGTTTATGACTGTCTATTTCAATTCTTAAGGTGCTAAAATGGCAGGGCAGTACAACACCCCCCCACCATGACTCCGTTTTGGAAAGTAGACACCCCAAGGAAATTGCTGAGAGGCATGTTGAGCCCATTGAATTTTTTATTTTTTTGTTCTAAGTGATTGAATAATGACAAAAGTAACAAAGTAACATTATAGTATAACAGTAATGCCGCGTACACACGGTCAGACTTTCTAGAAAGCTAGGTCCGACGTACTTGCCGCCAGACTTCCGGCGGATTACCGCCGGACTTTCTGAACGGCCGGACTTGCCTACACACGGCCGGACTTTCCGGAATCCGGTCTTCCCGACGGACTTCCGCCGGACTTTCAGAATGAACGGACTTTCCCACACACGGACAAGTCCGTTCATTTTGAACGTGACTTGGGTACGACGGGACTAGAAAAGGAATTCAATCTCGCCGCTTTTTTTGGCGAGATTGAAACCTTGCGAGCCCCGTCGCAGGCCCTTAGGTCTGGTATGGAACTTTAAGGGGAACCCCCTACGCCGAAAAACCGGCGTGGGGGTCCCCCCAAAATCCATACCAGACCCCGATCCGAGCACGCAGCCCGGCCGGTCAGGAAAGGGGGTGGGGACGAACGAGCGCCCCCCCCCCCTCCTGAACCGTACCAGGCCGCATGCCCTCAACATGGGGGGGTGCTTTGGGGGAGGGGGCGCCTTGCGGTGCCCCCCCCACCACAAAGCACCTTGTCCCCATGTTGATGAGGACAAGGGCCTCTTCCCGACAACCCTGGGCGTTGGTTGTCGGGGTCTGCGGGCGGGGGGCTTATCGGAATCCGGGAGCCCCCTATAATAAGAGGGCCCCCAGATCCCGGCCCCCCCACCCTATGTGAATGAGTATGGGGTACATGGTACCCCTACCCATTCACCTAGGTAAAAAGTGTCAATAATAAAACACAACACAGGTTTTTAAAATAATTTATTAAACAGCTCCGGGGGGGGGGGTCTTCTTCCGTCTTCGGGGGTCCCTCTGGTTCATCTTCTCCCGGCGTCCGGTTGGTTCTTCTCCGCTCTCCGGCCTCTTCTCCCGGTGTCCCAGGTCTTCGGCCGGCCCCTCCGCTGTCTTCAGGTAGCTCTATTGCCAGCGGAGGTCCGGACTCCTGGGCTTCTTGGCTTCTTGGCTTCTTGTGTTCTCTTCTCTTCTCTTCCCCCAGATGTTGACACGACGCTCTCTCCGGCTGGACTGGTCTCTGAGGGCTGCGTTGTGACTTATGTAGGCGGAGACCCCGCCCCCATATGATGTCACAGTCCCTGGGCATGCTGGGACTGTGACGTTTTAGGGGGCGGGGTCTCCGCCTATATAAGTCACAACGCAGCCCTCAGAGACCAGTCCAGCCGGAGAGAGCGTCGTGTCAACATCTGGGGGAAGAGAAGAGAAGAGAACACAAGAAGCCAAGAAGCCAAGAAGCCCAGAAGTCCGGACCTCCGCTGGCAATAGAACTACCTGAAGACAGCGGAGGGGCCGGCCGAAGACCTGGGACACCGGGAGAAGAGGCCGGAGAGCGGAGAAGAACCAACCGGACGCCGGGAGAAGATGAACCAGAGGGACCCCCGAAGACGGAAGAAGACCCCCCCCCCGGAGCTGTTTAATAAATTATTTTAAAAACCTGTGTTGTGTTTTATTATTGACACTTTTTACCTAGGTGAATGGGTAGGGGTACCATGTACCCCATACTCATTCACATAGGGTGGGGGGGCCGGGATCTGGGGGCCCTCTTATTATAGGGGGCTCCCGGATTCTGATAAGCCCCCCGCCCGCAGACCCCGACAACCAACGGCCAGGGTTGTCGGGAAGAGGCCCTTGTCCTCATCAACATGGGGACAAGGTGCTTTGTGGTGGGGGGGGCACCGCAAGGCGCCCCCTCCCCCAAAGCACCCCCCCATGTTGAGGGCATGCGGCCTGGTACGGTTCAGGAGGGGGGGGGCGCTCGTTCGTCCCCACCCCCTTTCCTGACCGGCCGGGCTGCGTGCTCGGATCGGGGTCTGGTATGGATTTTGGGGGGACCCCCACGCCGGTTTTTCGGCGTAGGGGGTTCCCCTTAAAGTTCCATACCAGACCTAAGGGCCTGGGATGCCCCCCACGCTCGCCGCAATGGGAAAATTAGTTTTTCCTATTGCAGCGAGCGCGAGATGCAGTAACCTGCTCCTCCGTCGTATCTGGTCCTTCGGACTAGCATACAGACGAACGGGCTTTCCGTCAGGAACTGAGTCCGGCGGAGGTACGACGTAAAGATTTGAAGCAGGCTTCAAATCTAAAATACGTCGGATTTCCGCAAAAATCCGACCGAAACGGTCCGTCGGAAGTCCGATGGAGACCACACACGGTCGGACTGTCCGCCGGACTTGGTCCAGCGGCGTCCGTCGGACTTTTGCAGGTGAAAAGTCCAACCGTGTGTACGCGGCATAAGACTTACCATAACTGCAATGCAAATACAAAAAAAACATAGTAAAAAATAAAACTTTTTTTAATGCAACCTGTGCCTAAAATATATATATGCCGAAGCATGGGGGCATCCACCCACAAAAGGTAGGAGCAAATCACTCCTCCGCCCCTGCTGCCCCCCATGCTTCGGCATATACATATTCGGCATAAATAAATCCGCGCTGCAGCTGAATGGCGTACCTGAAAGCAAAAAAATGGTTAACAATAAAACACAGTAAACAGTAAAGTATAAAAAAATTACATACCTGAAAAGCAAACATGTTAAAACATAATAACAATAAAACATTGCAGAATAGAATACAGTAAAAAGTCTAGTGCAATGCTGTACCCTACGCTACAACTCAACTAGTTTATGATAGCGCTCAAAATATTCACCAATGCAAAGACCAGGATTGTCAGGACAGGAGGCACAACAATAGCGGGTGTCACGCCTACAGACAAAACATTTTCTTTTGGGGGGCTTGTTGGGTAGGGGTACTCGGGAGGACATAAGGAAAATGCCTTTTTATGCAGCCGGCTTACTGTTGGGGACGGTGAGGTGGAGCACCGTCTGGAAACAGAAGGGCTCTGACGATCTCTTCCTGGAATTTAAGGAAGGATCCAGTCTGTCCTGAAGCTCTGTATAGCACATGAGCGTTCAGCAAAGCCAATTGAAATAAGTATACAGACACTTTTTATACCAGCATCTGGCCTTACAGGCAACTAGGTACGGCGCCAACAACTGGTCTTTGAGGTCCACCCCTCCCATATTTTGGTTATATTTGTGGACACAGAGGGGTTTCTCCACAACACCAGTCGCCATAGTAATTTGGACAGTCGTGTCTGCATGAAGGGAGGTAAGAACAAAAACATTCTTATTATCCCTCCACTTCATAGCGAGCAAGTTATTACACTTCAAGCAGGCTCTCTCCCCCAGCCTAAGACGGGAATCTACAAGCCGCTGGGGAAAGCCCCGGCGATTAGATTGCACGGTGCCACATGCTCCAATCTGATGATCAAACAAGTGACTAAAAAGTGGCACGCTCGTGTAATAATTGTCCACATACAAATGGTACTCCTTTCCGAATAAGGGTGACACCAAGTCCCACACAATCTTGCCAGAGATTCCTATGTAGTCAGGGCATTTTGTCGGCTCTACGTGACTATCTCTTCCCTCGTAAACCATAAAACTACATGTATAGCCTGTGGCCCTGTCACAGAGCTTATACATCTTGACCCCGTATCTGGCACGCTTGCTGGGAAGGTACTGTTTGAATGACAAGCGGTCAGAAAAATTAATCAGGGACTCATCAACGCAGACAACTTGATGGGGAGTAAAGAATGTTGTTGAAGTGGTTTACAAGGGGCCGAATTTTGTAGAGCTGATTGTATCCAGGGTCTCCACGAGGACAACAGAGTTCATTGTTGTTGAAGTGCATGAACCGCAAAGTCTGCTCGTATCGTGCCCTGGCCATGGAAGCAGAGAACACGGGCTGACCATATGGTGAATTGGGTCATAGGACCAATATGACCGCAACTCACTCTTTTTGGTTATGCCCATAAGGAGGGAAGGGCCCAGAAAGATCTTAAATTCGGAACCCATAATTGGTTTTTAATCTCTGGCAATGGAAGACTGGGGAATAGTGGTGATGTGTTGACCAGCATACAAATTGTTTTGGTCCACAATAGATCTATAGAGATCTTCGGTGAAAAACAGCGAATAAAAATCAAGTGACATAAAATCAAGTGTTTCCACATGAATGCCGGGTTGGCCAGTGAATGGGGGAAGTACGGGTGCTGCAGAAGTGGTGGGTTCCCAATTAAGATTGGTGAATGCAGCAGGAAGGGCACTATGGGCACGAAGGGCCTGTATTCGTCTTCTTGGTGGCAGTGGGACACTACTTGTGCTTGCCACCTCGCCAGCTTGAACTGCACTTATGGGACTCGCCACGTCACCAAGTGTTACTGCAGTGCTGGATGTACAACCAGGGTGTACTAGGCCGCTGGTGCTTGCCAGTTCACCAGAAGGAATAGCGGTGCTAGTACTTCTCTGCTCCATACGAGAGCCCTGTGGTTCTTGCACCTCAACAGCAGAAGGAGAAGATTGGAGTCAGGTACGCCTGACCTTGGCAGGGACCACAACTCCGTCGTCAGAGCTATCTGTCATGGAGCCGCTGCTGTCTACAGGTTCGTATTCTGAGCCTGAATCTGACAGATGAGTGACTTCCTCTTCATTATCTGTCATGCTCAGAAACTTGTAGGCCTCTTCACTAGTGTACCTTGGATTTGCCATTTTGGGCTCTAAATTTAGTGGTACAGTAGTGAGACTCACAGGCAAAAAAGCTCCTGACTGTTAGCGACTGATTCAAAACACTACCAAAAAACAGCTAGCGATCGCAGGGATCAAGCCTGACTGTGCGAACACTGCAGTTATGATGTTTGGTGTTTTCTAAGTGACAGTGATCGATTGATACTGCACTTGGGTGGGCTGGGCTGGGCTGGGAGGAGGGGCAAAACGCAGGTGCTAGCAGGTATCTGGGCTGATCCCGCTAACACTGCGTTTTTGGGAACCCTACACTGCTGGGGACACTAGTATAGATCTGATCGGATCAGATATTGATCCGTTCAGATACTATACCACTAAGGGAGGTGTATGCTGAGTGCGTGGGTGTTAGCGGTACTGGCATTAACCTGACCCTGCCTGGGGCGAGGCAGACCCTATCTGACCCTAAAACCTAACTTATATCACACGCCGGGCGATTCGGGGGTTAAACCTTTATTAGGTAATAAACAGCGGGTGCCCTGACACTATAAACTAACCAGCATCATCCGTAACAGTTATACGGTGATCACTTGTGAAAGGGTTAACTAGGGGGCAATCAGGGGGTTAAAAGCTTTACTAGGTAGTATATGGGGGTCCCTGACACTATAAAACGCTGATGGTGAACCTAAATACTTACCTCCCTAACTAGCGTCACCTGTGACACTAATACAGCGATCAGAAAAATGATTGCTTAGTGACACTGGCGACGGGGGGTGATCAAGGGGTTAAAACTTTATTAGGGGGGTTAGGGGGGGTACCCTAGACCTAAAGAGGCCTAACACTAACTGCCCTACCACTTATAACTGTCACGAAATGACACCAATGCAATAATCAGAAAAAAAAAAAACTGCTATTGGTGTCACTGTGACAGGGGGTACAGGGGGTGATTGGGGGGTGAAAAGTGCTCCTAGAGTGTTCTACTGTAAGTGTTGTGTTGGTGCAAACTTACTTGATGTCTTCTCTCCTCGGAAGCCGTAACGAAAAGGCTTCACGAGGAGCGATGACATCACTTCCTCTGCCGTTGTTTATATTACAGCAGCAGAGGAAGCATTCCATTCGCCAGGAGCGATTGTAAGGGGGTGGCCTCCCCCTCACCTCGGAACGCTCCTGATGGTAATCCGACCGTCGCAGGCACTGGGGGGTCCGATTGGACCCCCCGCCTGCAGGCAGTCATGGACGTACAGGTAAGCCCTTATGCCTGCCCGTGCCATTGTGCCGATGTTCATTGGCGTGCGGTGGTTGGCAACTGGTTAAACAAATACGAAGGGCTTTTATGACCTTTTTGTTGGGAGATAAACATCCCAGGTAGGCACACAAGATTTTGAGGAGACCAAAACGGGAGGGTGGGGTGGGACTCCCGGATATAGCATTTTATTACAGAGCCATGGCTCTGGTTTGTATAATGAACTGGTGCCATTACTCTGCTAATAAAATTTGGGTGCCCTTGGAGAACACATTAGCAGGTAGGTACTTGGCTGGAGTCGCTTTGATTCGGGTTTCTTATAGGGGGTTGTCAGAATATGCATCACCACTGACGAAGACAACACTATCCATTTGGGATAGAATGAACAGTACGGGAAAGTTTGCCCCCCCCAATATCCCCTTTAACACCATTGGAAGGATTTCCCTGGTTTTCCCCAGGGGAAGAGAAAGGGAGTTTAGATTGCTGGGGAATGGACGGGAAGGGTAATTGCTCCGTGGCCCCACAGGGTAAATTGCTTCCATTGGTGGATTTGGTTTGAATACTGGGAGAAGTACCAATGGCTGTATGGAAATACCATCAACTGACAGACTTGTTCAATAAGTGGGAGCACCAGATTAGGCCAGCGAAACCGCTTACTACTTTTGAGGAATGGTGTGTTAACTTATTGGAGCCAGGTCATATGTTGTCTCGAATGTATAGGCTGGTTCTGAGCGCCCCAAAATATGACAACTCCCTATTTCATTTGAGAATGGGAAAGAGAACTGGGCTATAATTTTACATCAGAGCAGATTAAAAGGCTGATGGGAGCAGCACACCATATTTCAATAAGTTCCCATATACAGGAGATGTCTTATAAGTTCCTGCGAAGATAGTATCGTACATCGGTTAGATTGGCTTAGATATATCCATCAGCAGATGTTAACTGCTGGAGGGGATGTAACCAAAGGGGTTCATTTCTGCATTTATGGTGGCATTGCCCAAAGATTAAAGTTTTCTGAAAATGACACTAATGCCACGTACACACGATCGCACATTCCGACAACAAAATCCATGTTTTTTTTCAGACGGATGTTGGCTCAAACTTGTCTTGCATACACACGGTCACACAAATCTTGTCGGAAATTCCGAACGTCAAGAACGCGGTGACGTACAACATGTACGACGAGCCAATAAAATTGAAGTTCAATAGCCAGTGCGGCTCTTTTGCTTGCCAAGCATGCATGTAATTTTTTTGCGTCGGAATTGTGTACACACGATTGGAATTTCCGACAACGGATTATGTTGTTGGAAAATTTGAGATCCAGATCTCAAATTTTGTTTGTTGGAAATTCCGACGGAAAATGTCCAATGAAGCCTACACACGGTCGGAATTTCCGACAACAAGCTCCCATCGAACATTTGTTGTCGGAAAATCCGACTGTGTGTACGCGGCATTAGACCTATAGAATTCTCTCCATTACATTTTCTTTTTCATGGGATGCCATCATCTGTTTTTTAAAAGAAGCGTTACTCTTACTCTACTAAATGCAGCCAAAATATTTATACCTAGATTTTGGAAACAGTCTGGATGTCCCACTATAATGGATTGGAAAATGGAGGTAGAAAAAATAATGGAAGCAGAGAGATGGACACATATGATTAAAGACAAACAGAATAAATTTAAAGATACGTGGGCAGAATGGCTGTATTACTCCTCAGAAATAGGGGTGGATTGAACCCCTTTGGGGGCAATGCTGCGTTATGGATCGGATAGTCTGTGAGATGCATCTGGTGGGGGGAAATTGGGAGGAGGTGGGGGTTTTTTTTCATTTTTTTTGTGTTGTTTTTTGTGTTTTTTCTTTTTCCCTCCTCTGAGAAACACAGTGGAGAGATGATTGATGTCAGTAAAGGAAGAGGATAAGTTATAATAATTAGACACGGGATGGGCAACACGTAATGGAATCACATACAAAAGGGTAGACTGAAATGAGAAGAGGTATAAAAATGAAATGGTGGACTGAGATTATATTGAATTTAAACACTAAACATAATTTGACACGAAAATAGTAATCTGAAATTATACACTTTTTTCTTCTATTTTTGTATTGTTGGTTGTTTGACACACGTAATAGGGTGCTGTAAAGCCCCCTTCTTAATTATACTTTGAATAATGTTTTGCACAAATTGAGTTTTGGTTATGGGTAGGCAAGTGGGTGGGCTTTTTCCTTTTTTTCTGTTTTGAAAATGACATGATCAAGGATCCAGTGTGTTTTCTCGGGGTGGGGGGTTAGTGTGGTGTATGTTAATGAAAAGATTTATATAGATATATTGTGCAATGTGTTTTTCTATGTTGTATGTTGGAATTCGTCTTAATAAAGAAAAAGTGATTATTAAAAAAAACTCAGCTTTCCATTCCTTGTGCAGTTGTCTCCCCAAAAACACCATTCGCACTTCGTACTGCGACCAGTACCTTTCCTGGAAATGGGATAGAATTTTTCCTTGGTGCTCACGGGCTAGCGCTTCCTTCCAGAGTTCCCAGCAGACAGAATCATACCATCCCAGCAGGACCTGCTCTGACACTGGTCCCCTGTGCTGTATCCGCATCTCTTGCAACCTCCTTCCAAATTCCTCTTCCATGGCGGCTGGTATCTGTATCTCCTCTCTTGCTATCCGGACCTTGGACCCAGGTGGAGATTTGGATGTCCCAGGCTATAGGAAGCATCCCACCGCTGCCACCAATGTAACGGAACGTCCCACACTCCGCTTGAGTGCTTCCGTCATATACCGCTTCCTCCAATCTGAATATAGGTATTAGATATTACAGCCACATATTACAACCAAGAACTAGGTAGAACTCGTTTGGCTGCAAAGCTGGAACTGAACTGTTTATTTGAGCAAGAATACAGGCTTTTATACACTTGAGAAAGACATTCCTCTCTCTTTGCATAATGACACAGGGCTGGGTAAACTTTACCTCCACCAGTAGCATGACACAGGTGTATTCAAACTTCTCATCAGTAGACTGTCTTTGGGAGGGGCTGCTGAAGAAATCCCCCCCATCCCTTCTCACAGCTAATCCACAGAGACATAAAAATCCCATAATAGGTTGTTCCCAAGGCAGACACAAACAATAGAACAATGGGATACAGCCACACCTCACAACGATCTAGTAAAGAGTCTACAACAATATATGAGGCAATATACAATGCATATATATATATAGATATATATATATATATATCTATATATATAGATATATATATATATATAGCTCCCAACTGTCCCTGATTTGGGGGGACTGTTCCTGATTTGGAGCAATGTCCCTCTGTCCCTCATTCCTCCTCATTTGTCCCTCATTTTTGTCTGATCTATTTAGATGTATATAAAATGCACTTTTTATCTATCAAAAAGTGTTTCCCAGTGCTAAACCATTGATTTCTAAATTGCTGCATTTGTAAATGCCAAAAACCAATGTAAAGGGATAGTAGTGGTAAACAAAAACACTTGTAGGTTTAACCAAGCTTGGTTTTTTTTGTACACTTCTCCTTTAAGGGGGCGTAGCAAGGGGTGTGTCTTATACCTGCATACTTTTGCTGATAGGTGTCCCTCATTCCCATCTCAAAAAGTTGGGAGGTATGTGTGTGTATATATATATATATATATATATATATATATATAATATTCCAGTGTGGTTGTACAGTGAGTCTGACTAGTACAGATCAGACTGGGGTTCTTGGTCACCCTGTGTTCCTAATAGACAAAGGCTGACTTACACATAGGAGGGGCCAGGGGAGCTGGACAAGGAGATTCAAAGCCTCTATAGAAGTCTATAGCAAAGCTTGCTTGAAGCACCTGCATCTTTTGAGAGGCTTTACTTCAGCTTTAGCTTTGCTTTGTTTTGGAGCCATCTGCCATGCTTCAACAGAGCTTCAAAAGA
The DNA here is from genome assembly GCA_037952925.1 of Lithobates clamitans. NCBI lineage: Eukaryota > Metazoa > Chordata > Amphibia > Anura > Ranidae > Lithobates > Lithobates clamitans. Next base: position 2,980,808 of record JBBGZY010000004.1, on the reverse strand, counting down.
GCAACAGAGAAGCATCACTAAAGCTTCACCAAAGCTTCATCGAACCACCAAAGCTTCATCGAAACCCCACCAAAGCATCAACAACACATCTTAAAAGCATGTTGAAGTGGTAGGCGCTTTAATGTGTGTTGAAGCCGAAGCAAGTGTAAATGAGCCCTACAACTGCTATGGGGCGGACCTGAAGCAGTTAATAACTATAAACCAAAGTTTTAAGATAAATAACCAATCACTAAAAGCTCAGTCACCAAGATTTGAGCTAAACATAACCAGTCTGTTAATGTATTTAACCACAGCGTCCACCCACAAATGTAAGCAACAATGCCCCCCAGCAAAGAATAGCTGCAAGGAAGGGAGCCAGGGGGGAGAGCTCAGCTTGATTGAAGATCAATCTGCTGACAGGAGCTTCAGAAAAAAAATACTTAAAGGTAGGTCTAGTTTATGATTGGTTGCCAGGTTCCCTGCTTTAAGGTCAAGGAGACTGAGAGCTCTACCTGTTGATGGCTAGCAAGGATGCATTGAAACAAAAAAAAGGGTGAGCAAGAGTTTTTTTTGGGGAGTGGGTTACACTGTCAGTCTGTTCTGACACCTGCCTTTTGTTTGCAGCGCACTGCTGCATTGAAAAAAAGTGCAAAAATAGCATTCACCAAAATCACCTTTGATTGCCCATATTCACTCCTCCTCCTCCATATAGCAAATATTAAAGTTTGGGATAAACCTGAAATTAAACCCGAAATGGCAGACAAGACCTCAAGGCAGAGGCAGCGTTACTGGGTGCAAAGGTAGTAAGGAATGATCAACTTCACAAGCAGGTTGTGCATTACAAAGCCACACAGATTAGAGGTAAAGCACATCATGATTTTCTTGTCTAGAGTAGCGACCAATCAGTTTTTCAAAATCATTTTACACCTTTTAAAATTATGCAATGCTCTGCTGTAAAATCTAAAAGGAGCTCACATTCTGTGCTATGAAACTGTACAGCCACTGGCCAATTTTTATGCACCTATACCTGGCTTTAGCTCTAACTTTTTAGGAAGACAACTCCCTGCAGCCTCCCCCTCTGTGTTTACGTCTGTTGCGGCTACTGCGTTTGACTGTCAAAGCACTCCTATTCTTCCCATGACACGTGCACTTTAAATCTCGAGACATCAGTACCATAATAAAGAAACGGAATTGTGAGTTCAGCCAGCTTCCTATAATGGAATACCTCCAGAAAGAATAAGATACAGGTAGATTACACAAGGGAGGGTACATAGGAAAAAAAATTAAACCCTACAAACTGAATACCTAAAGGTGTGTAATAAGAATAAAGAGCAGAGTATCACAGAAATAGCAATCAAGGTTTCATACAAAAAGCTGTTCTATATGGTTATTATCTCTATATGAATGGATTATGTTGATCTCTATTTCTAAAATATAGTGTAGAATTTCAAAATGCTTAATATTCTGCACCTCTACAAGTGCCATTTTTAAGGATGCATTTAATAAAATACAGGATCAGGATTTTGAAAATTCTCACAAATATTTGGTTACCATGGAAACATTAAGTTCTGTATTTACAAAACTGTCTTCTGTTAGCAGACACCTTCCAGCAGTGGATAGCTCGCAATTCATTCACAAGCTGAAGCTCTGCTTTAGAAATCATCATGTAATGGTAAAAGCATACATCAGTCTTTAACATTCTCTGCATCCATTATATTGTAAACATTATTTGTTTAATAGATGATCTAGATGGGCCCAAAATTGTTATGCATGTCATGGAATTCACAGAATATCATGCTAAAAATCAGCATGCCTCCTAACATTTTTTTTTTTTTGCCTCCTAACAATTTAAAAAACATACCATACCCGTATATAGAGGGACTGTACCTTTTTTTGAAACAAACTCCTATACTGTATAGTACTTTTTTACACAATCATCCCTTCTAAGATTTAAAGTATAAATATAATTTAATGTATACATATAATTATATAGGATAGATAATGTATTATTAAACTGCCAAATAAGCCTCCCCCATATTCCCTTACCTTTTTACCTTTCCTTTCAGGATTCAGCGGCAGAGATAACCAGATCTGCGTGGCTACACACAAGAACTGAGATCAGACTATATGCTCAAATGATATTTATTTACAGTGGAAAAAAATCCATACAAACACCAGCACAGAGGTAAGCACGGTAAGCTACGTTTACACGGTAAGCCACGTTTCGTTTACATGCGTTTTTAATGGAGATTTTAAAAAAATGCTTCTAAACGCAAAAGCGGCTAAACGCGGCATACAAACGCGGCAAAACTGACATTTTTAAACGTGGGTCACTCTCTGTCAAGTTAAATCGTTCAGGGGTGGTTTTAAAAAGTGTACATTAAGCCTTAAAGTGGATGTAAACCCTCACATATACCCAGTAAAGTGAACAGCCTCAGATGATACACAGAGATGAAACAAATCTCCCTATATAAGTTTTACATATATATCTGCTGTCTTCATCTTTATATACTGTTTAGAAAGTGCAGATCGTGTTAGGAGATTTTCATTTCCTGTTCAGCACTGCAGTGAACTCTGGGCATACAGCCAAGTCAGCTGATTGGAGGAAAGGCACAAACCCCCTCTCCTCATATGTAGAGACTTTTAGCTCTGTTCTTTGAATCGTTTAGGGCTCTGCTAATCTATTTATAGCATCCTCCCCAACACAAAGCTCAGGCAGCTTTTATCATATGTGATGGAGAACTTGTCAGCAGTCATCAGGCAAATAACAGAAGAACGGAGCAGGAGACTGCTTTGAAGAGAAATAAGAAAACACTGCAGATATATGTGCCCAGCTCAAATTTCATGAATCAGGTTTACATCCACTTTAAGCAAGAGGCACCGAAGGGGAAGGACCTAAATACTCTCCCAGCAACCAGCAACAGTTGGAGTCTGATTAATGAAGACTGCTGGCTGATGGGAGAAACCAGCTGGTGGAAACTAGAACTGCAACCTCCTGCTCTGTGAAGCACAGTGAAACCAGCAGGAGATTCAGATCCTAACACCACCTCTTCGAAATCCCCCCCCCCCCAATTCTCCTCTGCAACTCTATAGTACCGTGTTTCCCCGATAATATATTAATTTTGGCAACAAAAGACGCAGTAGGGCTTGTTTTCAGCGTAGGTCTTATCATGTAATGTGCTGTCTTCTCTCCCCCTCTCCCTCCCTGCCTGTCAGGAATCCCCAGTGGAACCGAGTAAAAGTGGTTGTAAAATCCTAGAATCCACTTTATTACAGTATTATATAATGTAAACTGTGTATGTTTCTGTAATATAGTTGTGCCAAATACCTTCTTTTTGCTTCCGTGACCCGCCAGAGCTCTCTTCCCCGCTCCGAGCACTGCAGGGGGGGGGCGAGATCCCCCGCTGACAGCTGGGAGAAGAGGAAGAGAGCAGCCGAAGGTATTTGGCACAATTAAATTACAGAAACATACACAGTTTACACTATATAGTACTGTAATAGAGTGGATTATAGGATTTTACAACCACTTTAAACTAGGGCTTATTTTCAGGGTAGTTTCTATTTTTGAGTTATCACAGTATCTGTACTCTGACTATACCTGCTCTGATCTGTGTAAATTGTCTCCGGATTCCCCTCTCGGATCCCACTATGTCATCTCCCCCATTCACATAACTATGTTATTATTATCTGGAACATAGCTTCACAAAAGCCAGAAAAACATCACCTGTGTTTGTCAACAGAGACAGACTAGGACTTTGGGGCTCACCTGGGAACACTGTCAGTATTAATAGGGGAATCCCTTCTGCTGCACTATTGTATTCTGACAGTGGAGAGCGCAAGGGATACAATGATCACTGCTGGTGGCTATAGCCGCCGGCAATGATCAGGTGAAAAAAAACGACAAGCTGGTTGTACTGAAGTCGATTGATGGATCGACTTCAGTACAACCAGCCTGCCCATAGACAGATGAAAATTCAATAGTTCCTTCTGAATAAGCCAAATTTTGAACTATCTAAGGCAGGGATCCTCAAACTACGGACCTCCAGCTGTTGCAGAACTACACGTCCCATGAGGCATTGTAAAACTCTGACATTTACAGACATGAATAGGCATGATGGGAATTGTAGTTCCTGAACAACTGGAGGGCCATAGTTTGAAGACCCCCGATCTAAGGCTAGCTTAAGTATGGTGAGGATGATGACCAATGCTACAGACATAGGTGTGCACTGCCTATTGCATTATGGTGTGCACCCTAAAGCTCAAACACACGCATGCGTGTGTCCACATATACAGTATGTGGCCCCAGCACCTTGATCTCCCTGCCAGCACAGTGAAAGAGAAATGTGTAAGCACTTGTCTTATGGCAGAGCCGGTAAGAGGGAGATTTTTCCCATCTTCTCACCGGCACACAGAGTGATAATGTTAATGCGCATGGAGTGGTTAAACTGTGCCCAGGCACATCTGGCACACCCTGTGCATACACCTATGGCTACAGAGATAACATTATTGTAATACCTAATCCTCAAAATGGTGACATTAGTTAAGTAGACCTTAGCAATGACTTTCTAATGAGGGTGAAGGAGAATGAACATTTTTATAAAGAATGTCATGATAAAAGAAAAGCTGTTATCCCTCTCAATGTTCAGTAAAATAAGGGATTTCAGAAGATCCTGTTGAAGACCTTACAGCACCCAAAAGCAAAAATGTAATATATTGCAGCCTATCAATCCGTGAAGCGTAACTCACTTTTGTTAAGAAAAAAAACTTTCCCCTCTAGGTAATCTATGTACATTGCAAGGATTTTAACAAACTTTGTTGCAGATTCCTAATGTGTGTTATTCTGAATTCTGAATGAATAGCTGTTTGTTTGTGCAATCAGCTGCTACACTTGCAGGGCTCTAATGAAGAAAGTGTCAGGAACTGCATCCCTCCTGCCGTGATTTCCCTTTAGGAGTATCTCACCAAAAATTACATTTTTGTTTCAGGGGATGCTCAAAATCTGACGTGGTGTTCCATACAACCATCAGGTTGCCATATTGCTTTGCATTCTACAGAAAATCAAAGGTTGAAAAGGAAAGGTCATTTATAATAACATTCAATTACAATATGACGTGTGTAACAATTGTTTATGCTATTTTATTATTTTATTTTTTTTTTTGCTATTTTTTCCACAAAAGTGAAATTACCCTTTTAAATGTTGTGGCTGCATTTTTTTTCTTTTTTTGGCTTTTTTTCCTATTTTTACCTGATGATCCAGCCGGTAACATACTTTGTTTCCTATGGGTCATGTTCACATCTGTGCATTTTATGGAAAGGGCCAGGCAGGGCCGTCTTTAAGGCAGGACAAAAGGGGCAGCTGCCCTGGGCCCCATTATTGTCGTGGGGCCCCAACGCAGCTGCCTCATACTTGCCAACTATCCCAGTTTAAATTCTCTTGTCTCTTGAAGTTTTAGTCCCTTGCTGTGTCCTGATATCTCAGTGTGAAGTGCTACTACTAATGCTGCCCAGCTCTACCCTATTGTGTACAGATGACTCACCTGCAGACCCTGTATTTACATGTAAATAATTCATACGTAAATAGCAGCAGCATTCATATGTAAATAGCAGCATCCGATATAGATATAGCGGCATAGATATGTAAATAAAGGTGGCATTCATATGTATATCATGCCCCCTGCAGTGAGGAGATGATGTGCTGTAACCTCTAGCTACCAATCAGTGAGCAGTATTGATGTACAGTAATCTCTAGCAACCAATCAACAAGCAGAAATCATGTGCTGTAACATCTAGCAACTAATCAGTGAGCTATAATGTGTGCTGTAACCTCTCGCAACCAGTCAGTAAGCGGTAATGATACACTGTAACCTCTGGCAACCAATCGCAATCGCTGCCTGATCTGATACAGTAAACTGATTTTATGTCTAGTTGCTATTTATTGTATGTCTCAGAGCAGGTGGAGAGCAAAATTGTGTGTGTGTGTGTGTGTGTGTGTGTGTGGGGGGGGGGGGGTCAAGAAAAACTTTAATGGATCAAAAACGTGTATTGAAAAACGCAAAATGCGTTACACTGAAGAAATGACGTTTTGCTACAATGTAAAGTAGTGAGTGTACAGCTTGTACAACAGTGTAAATTTGCTGTCCCCTCAAAATAACTCAACACCACAGCCATTAATGTCTAAACCGCTGGCAACAAAAGTGAGTACACCCCTAAGTGAAAATGTCCAAATTGGTCCTAATTAGCCATTTTCCCTCCCCGATGTCATGTGACACGTTAGTGTTACAAGTTCTCAGGTGTGAATGAGGAGCAGGTGTGTTAAATTTGGTGTTATCGCTCTCACTCTCTCACACTGGTCACTGGAAGTTCAACATGGCACCTCATGGCAAAGAACTCTCTGAGGATCTGAAAAATAATTGTTCATTAAGATGGCCTAGGCTATAAGAAGATTAGCAAGACCCTGAAACTGAGCTGCAGCACGGTTGTCAAGTCCATACAGTGGTTTAACAGGACAGGTTCCACTCAGAACAGGCCTCGCGATGGTCTACCAAAGAAGTTGAGTGAACATGCTCATCGTCATATCCAGAGGTTGTCTTTGGGAAATAGACGTATGAGTGCTGCCAGCATTGCTGCAGGGGTTATAGAGGTGGGGGGATCAGCCTGTCAATGCTCAGACCATACGCCACACACTGCATGAAATTGGTCTGCATGGCTGTTGTCACAGAAGGAAGCCTCTTCTAAGGATGATGCACAAGAAAGCCTGCAAACAGTTTGCTGAAGACAAGCAGACTAAGAACATGGATTACTGGAACCATGTCCTGTGGCCTGATGAGAACAAGATAAACTTATTTGGTTCAGATGGTGCCAAGCGTGTGTGGCAGAAACCAGGTGAGGAGTACAAAGAAAAGTGTGTCTTGCCTACAGTCAAGCATGGTGGTGGGAGTGTCATGGTCTGGGGCTGCATGAGTGCTGCCGGCACTGGGGATCTACAGTTCATTGAGGGAGCCATGAATGCCAACATGTGACATACTGAAGCAGAGCATGATCCCCTCCCTTCATAGACTTGGCTGCAGGGCAGTACTCTAACATGATAACGACCCCAAACACACCTCCAAGATGACCACTGCCTTGCTGAAGAAGCTGAGGGTAAAGGTGATGGACTGGCCAAGCATGTCTCCAGACCTAAACCCTATTGAGCATCTGTGAACCATCCTCAAATGGAAGGTGGAGGAGCTCAAGGTCTTTAACATCCACCAGCTCCGTGATGTCGTCATGGAGGAGTGGAAGAGGACTCCAGTGGCAACCTGTGAAGCTCTGGTGAACTCCATGCCCAAGAGGGTTAAGGCAGTGCTGGAAAATAATGGTGGCCACACAAAATATTGACACTTTGGGGCCAATTTGGACATTTTCACTTAGGGGTGTATTCACTTTTCTTGCCAGCGGTTTAGACTTTATTGGCTGTGTGTTGAGTTATTGTGAGGGGACAGCAAATTTACACTATTATACAAGCTGTACACTCACTACTTTACATTGTACCAGAGTGTTATTTCTTCAGTGTTGTCACATGAAAAGATAGAATAAAAAATTTACAAAAATGTGAGGGGTGTGCTCACTTTTGTGAAATACTGTATATGTGTACAGCCAGCGTCAAGGGGTTAAGCAAGGATCAGGAGGACAAGCCTAGCCCAGAACAAGTTACTACTACTAGTAGGTGTCTTTGCTATTAGGATTTCTAAAGACAGATCCGAAAGGGGAATTTTGGAGTTGCCTTTGAAATATTTAAACAGCTCCAGGCTGTAGGCTGGACTTTTTTAAATGTTTTAAAGGCAACTTCAACATTTCTGGATTCATACTCTCCCTTTCAGATCTGTCTTTAGAAAACCCAATAGCAAAGATAACAACTAGTAATACTACTATGTACTGTTAGGAATAATATATTCAGAGACTACTGTAAGCTGTAGAGCTGTTATTTCTGCTTGTAATTTATTTGGATCGGCAGTCTTGTGAGTCTGTATTTCAGAGCTCGCATGTTCCTGGACACGTGCTACAAATAGGAACCTGATGGATGCATAGCATGGACCTACTACATTGTTGGTTTCCACGGCACCTTCTATTTATAGATATTCTTTGGGTAAGTTATGTTGCAGCATTTCTGATGGCTGGTTCTGGTAGATGCAGGTTTTTTTTTTTTGGAAATTTGTAAGGCTAAAAATAAATCCAACAACTCAGAATGTGACAGCTGCAGATGATTTAACACATACATCTCTACAATGGAGCAGGCTTTGTGCAGAACATTGAAGTCTAGCTTGATTAAAGTAAATCTTTTATAAGATGACAGAATCTATATACAAATTGCTTTTATTTTTTTGAGTAATCGGCAGTAGTACCTGTTAATTATCCAACTCAATTGCAACTAAGTGGCATAGCAGGCTCCTCTCAATGATGCCCACTGCTGGAGATTATCATTCTATTTGTCTGTGCCCACACTGAATGTAGTATTACAAACACTGATCAATTTTGCAAATATGTGTTATGCCGCGTACACACGAGCGGACTTTAAGGCGGACTTTGCCCGGCGGACTGGATTTCGTCGGACAATTCGATGTGTGTGGGCTCCAGCGGACTTTGTTTTCTCAAAAGTTGGACGGAATTAGATTTGAAACTTGTTTAAAATTTATCCGTTGAAATCGAGTCCGGTCGAAAAGTCCGCCGTCTGTATGCTAGTTCGACGGACAAAAAGCCACGCTAGGGCAGCTATTGGCTACTGGCTATGAACTTCCTTGTTTTAGTCCGGTCGTACGTCATCACGTACGAATTCGACGGACTTTGGTGGATTGTGTGTAGGCAAGTCCGTTCGTTCACAAAGTCCGTCGGAAAGTACGTCGAAAAGTCCGCCGGGCAAAGTCCGCCGTAAAGTCCGCTCGTGTGTACGCGGCATTAATCTAATTAGTGCACATATGCATGCTCAAGTGCTCATCCTTGGGGACAGTTTTTTTTTTTTAAATGATTAGTAAACCCAAAGCTGATAAAGTTATGTAAACGAGTTTTCATTGACTGATGTGAATGGAAAAGTTCCCATATCAATACAGAAAATACAGTATAATGCCCCGTACACACGGTCGGACATTGATCGGACATTCCGACAACAAAATCCTCGGATTTTTTCCTACGGATGTTGGCTCAAACTTGTTTTGCCTACACACGGTCGCACAAAGTTGTCGGAATTTCCGATCGCCAAGAACGCGGTGACGTCAATCACGTACGACGAGACTAGAAAAGGCCGGTTCAGAACCAAGCGCGGCACCCTTTGGGCTCCTTTTGCTAATCTCGTGTTAGTAAAAGTTTGGTGAGAGCGATTCGCGCTTTTTCAGACTCGTGGCTTTCAGATCATTTTCTGCCGTTCAGTTTGTGCTTGTGGGTTTGTATCTGCTCTTCAGTGCGTGCAGTCAGTTCGTATCGGAGTTTTCTGTGCGATCTTGTCTGCTCGTTGCTGTTTTTCAGGTCGCTCTTCACAGGCCTTGCTGTTCTTCAGTGCGTTCTGTTACTTCGTTCTGAGCAGCCAACCGTTTTCTAGCCATGTTTCGTATGCGTACTCCTCGTACAGTTCGTGCTGTGCGGGGGCTTGGTGTTGGGGTCCTGACCTTGACACAAGTCCAGTCCATGAACAGGGTGGGGAGGAGTTCATGGACCAAGAATTGGTTGCTTCAGCGTGACCAGTTCTCTCACATGCCTTTGCAACGTGAGATCCGTGAGAATAATCCTGATGATTTCAGGAACTTTCTCAGGATGACAGACCCCGTATTTCACCGTTTGTTGGCTTCGCTGACCCCCTATATCAGCAGGCAGGATACCTGCATGAGGCAAGCCATAACTCCGGAGCAGAGGCTAGTCGCTACCTTGCGGTATTTGGCCACAGGGAGAAGCCTGCAGGACCTCAAGTTCTCGACAGGCATCTCCCTCCAGGCTCTTCTTTGTGGACATTTACTGCTTGTGTTTGTTTTAGCTGACCCTGACAGAAATGTGTGGAGTCCAGAAAATGTTGTGATTGTGTAACCTTATACAAAGCACTGTTGGCTGTTATTTACTAAATGCAAAGACACTTTTCACTACAAGTGCACTTGCAACTGCACTGAAACTGCACTTGTAGTGCAAAGTGGATTTGCCCTTAGGAAATTACCCCCATTTTCTTATAAAACAACAATTACATCACCCCAAAAGTGTTGTAGCGTTGAGACAATAATCCACACATTCTTGATGAACAATCTTTTTAATACCTGCACAATCACATGTGCATTTACCAAAGGTTTTTCTGACAAACCAACATGTTTGTTGTATAATAATTTTTGTGGTGTCATTATCCAAAATCAAAATGTGCATTTTATAGAAAACAGGCCTGTGTAAAACCCACAAGAAAGACACAAATCTTGATCTTACAAAGTTCACATTTGGTAGAATTGGAAGGCAATATCAGACATGAGTATTTAGGAACTGTGTTTGATATAGTGTTCAGATGGGGGGAAATCACCCCAGGAAAAGCCAAATTTGGAAGATGCACACAAATTTCACAATGTCAACATGTGCTATCTGCCATCAGGGGGGATGAAGGGACGTGTTTTGGGGGAGAAAGCCCTTCCTCACCGCTACTTTATTATTGAGGAAGGGGTTGCACCCCCAAAACGCGTCCATTGATCTCCCGTGATGGCAGATAGCACATGTTGACACACTGTGTGCATCCTCCAAATTTGGCTTTGGGAAAAATCACAAAAACATTTCGCACATTGTAGCACACAAAAGAAGAAAGTGATTTGGAGGGGTTTTAAACTCGCCCCAAAACATCAATGATGTTTTTATATTTTGGAATAACATCATTGATGTTTTGCTTGATGTTTTCCAATTGTAAATTACACCCCATGATCTCCCCGATCAGGATCTGGGCACTTTCGGATGTGAAAGGATCTTCATCCACAACCTCACGATCACCTAAAAAGAGAGGAAACCCAAAATAAATTAGGTTTGCAAAAAAATGCCGGCATCCATCTCTTATCTGAGCCTGTGGTCGCAGACACTCACCTGTTGTGGTGACTACTTCCACCACGTCTTCTTCCTCCTGCTCAGCTTGTGTTGGTATTTCCCCTTCTTCCAGAGGGGGGGGGCTCTGGTCTCCTCGGATGAGGGGTGTCCTCCGAGTCTTTTATCCCCTATGTAAAACAAAAATGGTATAATTAGCACACAGATATTTAATGTCAGAACTATAAAGATGAAACATTGCTTGGAAGTGGGGTACAATTGTCTATTTTAGCAGAGTTCCAAGATGTAGCTTTTTTAGTGTCCTTTGTCAAGCTGCAATACTTTACCTGTTTAGTACAGGCTTCACAGATGGAGACCCCCCTATAGTATACACTGGAGCACCTGTGTGGCCCCTTAATAAAAAGGGTGTTCTGGGGTCCCACACTAGTGCTCCAGTGTCCAGATGTGAAAACAGCTGCTCAGTGTCCTCTCCTTACACACAACCTAGTTTGCATTTCATTCTAGTAACAAAGCCATCTACACAACCCAATTCTTTGAAGATAAGTATAGGGCGTCAAAATGGTGGCCAAATGCATATGGCCTAAACAATGTTATTTTATATTTGCAACGAAAAATGTGTGATCCGAACGAATAATGTGCCCATGAACATGAAAGTTGCCATTTTAAACTGTACAACAGTTCCTAAAAGCACATGGAGCAGCATGAACGTAATAAACACAAGAACAATAGGAACACAGCACAACTACTTACTTTTTTGCAGCACTCTCCGGATCTTTCTGTACTGCTCATGTTCTCGTAATTTCAGGTCCGACCACCGCTTCCTGAGCTGATCTTTCGATCGTCGTACCCCGAATTTCCGGTGCAGACTCCTGACCACATTCGCCATGATCTTGGCCTTTCGGACATTGTGGTTGGGGTAAGGCCCATACTTTCCATCATAGTCGGCCCTCTTCAGGATGTCCACCATTTCCAACATCTCCCCAAAGGACATATTTGAGTCCTTTAATCTCCTTCTGGATCGGGACGTTTCAGGCTCCGGCCTTTCCTCCTCCTCCTCCTCGTTGCTGTACTTAGCACTATCCTGCTGTCTCTCCGCCATGTGCTCTTCCTCCACTGCGCCGAACGAAAAGGGGCGGGGAATAGAATAGAAAGAACGTCAGGGGCGGGCGGAGTTATACGCATGCGCAGTGTGTATAAATCGTAACGCGCGCGTCTTACGTACGATCTGTGAGCGGAGGAAGGAGCATCGGAGACGCCGATCGTGCTAACGAAGGTAGGATCTAAACTTGGGCCTATACTGCTTCGAAATTGAAGCCTATATTGTAACAAGATTAGGGGAGTTTGGCCTGACATTAGGGTTTGTCTTGTGTTGTGTCTTGCAGAGAAAATGGATGGGTTCAACGACCACAATTTCCTGCCCCTGTTTATTGACAAGTACAGGGAGCTGCCCTGTCTGTGGCAGGTGAGACACCCCCATTATAACCACAAACAGAAGAGGCAGGCAGCGCTGGAGAAACTGCTGGAATTGGTGAAGCCGGTGGTCCCCACAGCAACCATCCCTTATTTAAAAGCTAAAATTGGTGGCCTGAGGAGCACTTATCTTAGGGAGCGCAAGAAGGTCACAGATTCCCAGAGGTCCGGAGCTGCAGCAGATGACATTTATGTCCCCAGGCTGTGGTACTATGAGAGACTGCGATTTCTGTCAGACCACACTGAAGTCAGGGAATCCCTCTCCACTCTTCCTTCCACGCTTCCTTCCACCCCAGCTGAGGCTTCCGATGTCCAACCTGGGCCTTCCAGCCAGGAAGAAGTGGAGGAGCCCAGCTGGAGTCAGGTATAGCATTCTTCTACAGATTTCTGGGCAAAAAAGAAATGATGTTTACTAGATGTTATTATTGATCACTATTTGCTGATTTCATAAAGTGTTTTACATATCAATAGACAGTAGTGGGCACCCAAAATTGGGACAAGAATGCAAAATGCTGGGCTCAGAAGGATAGTCTGTTATATTTGTTAACATTCAATTTGCAGCAGTCAGGAGGTGAAAATTGTGTGTGATTGATGAAAACAATACTAAAACTATGTCCCTTTTTCATACACAGGAAGACCTCAGCCAGGAGGAGGCTGTGGAATGTGGCAGTCAGGAGGAGGCGGGGATTAGTGGCAGCCAGGAGGAGGCGGGGATTAGTGGCAGCCAGGAGGAGGCGGGGCTAAGTGTCAGCCAAGAGAAGCCTGGGACAAGTCGCAGCCTGACTGAGTCTCAGGTCCCTCCCCTCCGCCTGCCATATAAAAGGGCCAGGAAGGCCACTCCCAGACCTGTGCAGGATTCAGTGTACAGGCTGATCCAGGAGGCTTCGGCGTCCCTCAGAGCCTTCCCCAGTCCTGCAGAGGCCTTTGCCTGCATGGCTGCCACCAAATTGCTGGGCATGCAGGAGGGCCAACGCAAGATTTCTGAGGACCTGATTTATAAAGTCCTTCGTAAGGGGGAGAGTGGGGAACTGACACACAAGACGGATGTCATGGAGAGGGACGATCCTCCTCCTCCTCCTCCTCCTCCTGCTGCCACAACTCCACCACCACAGCCAAAGGCTGGAAGGAAGCGTGGAAAGAAGACCTGAGAGTGATTGCCCTGGGTTCAGTCTGGTCTGACAGAAGATGCAGTCTCTCGTATGACCACAGACTGGGGACACAGATGTCATCTGCTGCTTTCCGGATCTCTGGGACTTCTGGACCAGACTGCCCTCCCTTAGATAAGGACTCCTCAGGCCACCAATTTTGCTTTTAAATAATTGATGTCTGCCCTGGGGGTCCAAGGCTTCGCCCACTTCTGCACTTTCTCCAGCATTGCCTCCCTCTTTGTTTAGTTGTGACCCCTTAATAAAATATTTTTAGGTAAATTCTACTCTCCTGTGTGTGTTTTCATCCAAAAAGGACAGTTTGTTGGTGAGTATTCAGGTACATTTCTAAAGTACAATGTGAAATTAACAAGGGACAACAACACCAAACAATCTCCTCCTACAGATTAAATAGAACAACATATCAATGGTGTTGTGGGAACTTGTCACAAAAAACACACAAAAATTTTCGGGAGTACAAATCAAAATCACCAAAAAAAAAAAAAAAAAGAGAAACACAAAAAAAGATTCTACATTAAAGTAAAAAAAAAAAAAAAAAAAAAATATGTTGTCAGATGTAATTCTTGTCACATTATAAAGAAGAAGAGAGTGCGCTGTATTAAACCATTTTTTACATTGCAGCGTGACGAAAGTGCTTTATCCATTACGAACGCTAAGTTTACCAGAACGAGCTGTCCCGTGTCGGAATTTCTTCTGAGCATGCGTGGCACTTTGTGCGTCGGAACAGGCCACACACACGGTCGGAATTGACGCGATCGGATTTTGTTGTCGGAAAATTTTATCTCCTGCTGTCCAACTTTGTGTTTCGGAAAATCCGATGGAAAATGTCCGATGGCGCCCACACACGGTCGGAATTTCCGACAACACGCTCCGATCGGACATTTTCCATCGGAAAATCCGACCGTGTGTATGGGGCATATCACTGAATTTAAATTTGTTGTACATCTTCTTCTGTGTTATTGCCCACCTGTAGGGAAAATACAATTTTTGTGACCAGAGGTCATCGATGCCTAGATGCCATGGCCAAGTGTGGTAGCATCAGTATACATCAGTAAGATTGACCATAACTCTATGACTACCTAAACCATTTTTTAATTTTTTTTGGGAACATACAGTGAGGGAAAAAAGTATTTGATCCCCTGCTGATTTTGTACGTTTACCCACTGACAAAGAAATAATCAGTCTATAATGTTAATGGTAGGTTTAATTTAACAGTGAGAGACAGAATAACAACAAAAAAAATCAAGAAAAACAAATTTCAAAAAAGTTATCAATTGATTTGCATTTTAATGAGTGAAATAAGTATTTGATCCCCTATCAATTAGCAAGATTTCTGGTTCCCAGGTGTCTTCTATACAACTAACAAGCTGAGATTAGGAGCACTCGCTTAAAGTGGTTGTAAACCCGTTTTAAAAAATCCTAAAAAAAAATAAACCTGCAAGACAAAGGCATAATGAGCTAGTATGCATAGCATACTAGCTCATTATGAATTACTTACCTGAGATCGAATTCAGAGGAGAACTGGGTGAAAATGTTGTGGTCAGATAAGACCAAAATCAAGCTTTTTGGCATCAACTCAACTCGCCGTGTTTGGAGGAGGAGGAATGCTGCCTATGACCCCAAGAACACCATCCCCTACGGCAAACATGGAGGTGGAAACCCTATGCTTTGGGGGTGTTTTTCTGCTAAGGGGACAGGACAAGTTCACCGTATCAAAGGGACGATTGACGGGGCCATGTACCATCAAATCTTGGGTGAGAACCTCCCTCCCTTGAAAGGGGAGATGGCAGCGATGGGGGAGGAATCAGGGAGCGGGACGGACAGGGAACAGCCATGTAGTGCTCCATGTACATGACAGTTCATCCAAACAGCCAATCGTTCATCCAATAAGCAAATTATTGCTTATTGTGTGTTTATTATCCAATATATTTCATTTATGTATCTGATTAGTAGGCTTTAATATAGCCATATTTAATTTTCACATATATACACCACTCTGTGTTTATTCACTGGACGATTCTCTCCACCCCATGTCCTCTACACTGAACATCCGCCTCCTTTTACATCCCTCCAATGGGTGCTGGTCATCTCCCGCCCCATTGGCAGGCTCACGGTTGGTCATGCCCACGGTTGTCTGCACCGCACGGCCGTTGCCGTGCGAGGTGGTATACCTTGCGCACGGGACCCTGGGCATTGTAGGCGTTGTGTCTTTGACATTGCACAGGTGCACTGGCCACTCTTTGTCTGCTCCCGATTGGCCAATTTTCACGCCAATCGGGTGGGGGGCTTTAAAGGTAGACGCCGTCAGTCTTTATGTGCTGGCTTACTGGGGCGCTGTCTTGCTGGATTTTTCTATTGAAGGTAACATTCTTCCTGGCAATCTTTGCTTTCTCTGACCCTATCCTCTAACGGTGGATTAGGTGTCTGCAGGCACTAGCAGTGGCTGAAGGCAAAGTTTTACGCACCCCTACTGCCCAAGTGCATATGGATTGGGGCTTGGGATACAGAGACTTGGAAGTTGGAGTTATGAGAGATATACCCGCAGATGTTCTACTTGGAAATTTTTTGGGACATCTTTCTTCATCTTTCCATGTGGATTTATCCCCAGAAGCCTTCCCTGAGACCACCCCGCAGCAAGCAAGGCAAGTGGAGAAGGCACTCGATGATGAGACCCAGGTGAGGGACCCTACAAGGTAGTGCAGCAAATATGTGACACTACCTACCTGGTAGCTAAGTGCTCAGATGAAAGAGTCTGGCGGACCTTCCATGTGAACTTGCTCAAAGCGTACCAAGAGAGGCCTGAGGAGATAGCTGTCATATGTGCTCTAGCCGGGGAAGATTCCGAGAACCTTCCCCTGCCAGAGCTACTGGTGAGCGATGGGGACAGAGCAGGTGTAGAGACAGTGAGGTTAGATGGGCAGCTAAGGCCAGAGCAGCAGGACCAGGCCAGGCTGGTCCTTAGGCAGCATCAGGAAAAGTTTTCTACCAAGCCTGGATACACTACCATGACAGTGCACCTAGTGGAAACCCTGGGACAGCCACCTGACCGGCAGGTGGCTTACCAGGTACCTGAGTCAGTGAGAGAGGGTATGAGGCAGAAGATAAAGGACATGCTTGATTTAGGAGTCATCAAGCCCTCCAACAACTCCTGGGCATCCCCAGAAGTGTTAGTGCCAAAGCGGGATGGTACTACCCACTTCTGCGTAGATTACCGCCGACTAAAAGACTGCACATTGACTGACGCCTACCCCATGCCCCAGGTCGATGAGCTGTTAGACCGCATCGCCCAAGGTAATTTCCTAACTACCCTTGACCTATGCAAAGGGTACTGGCAGATTCCTCTGGACCCAGAATCTGTTTTGAAGTCAGCATTAATCACCCCTTTGGTTTGTGCCAGTCTAAGGTCATGCCATTTGGAATGAAAAATGCTCCGGTGACGTTCCAGAGGATGGTAGATCAACTCCTCGATGGCCTTCAGGATTATGCGTGTGCATAACTGGATGACATTGCGATCTACAGCGATACCTGGGAGGAACATTTACTCCACCTAGGTACTGTGTTAGACCGCATCAAGACTGCCGGACTAACATTAAAGCCAGAGAATCGTAGCATAGGGATGTCCGAGGTTCAGTAGCTCGGGCATCGGGTAGGGCGTGGGCAACAGCGTCCTGAACCAGCTAAAGTAGAGGCCGTTGCCAACTGGCCCACCCCCGGACGAAAAGCCAAGTCTTGCCATTCTTAAGCACTGCAGGATACTACAGGAGATTTGTTCCCGACTATAGCACGATAGCTGAACCCCTGACTGACTTGACCAGAAAGATTCTTCCCCACCAGGTCCCCAGAGTGTCAAGAGGCTTTCCAAGGCCTGAAAAATGCTTTGGTTTCTGCCCCAGTTTTGGCTGCTCCTGACCTAAACTAACGTTTTTGTGTACATACAGATGCTTCTACCTTCGGGTTGAGAGCAGTGCTAAGCCAAGTGGGAGCCGACGACAGTGAGCACCCTGTTGCCTACATCAGTCGCAAGCTACTATCCTGGGTGGTGGGCTATGCAGCCATAGAAAAAGATTGTTTGGCGATGGGGTGGGCTTGAAAAAAGTTCAGCCGTATCTCTATGGACGATCCTTCATGGTGCTCATGGACCACAACCCTTTGATCTGGTTAAATCGAGTATCCTGGGACAACGGCTGCTTATTGAGATGAAGTCTTGCCCTGCAGCCCTACAACTTTACTGTACAGTACAGGCTAGGCTGACAAAACGGCAACGCAGATGGACTTTCCCGATAAATTGAACATTGACTGTACTATAGCTCCCGGACAACCCCAAGCTGACCCGTATTGGATCTAGCCGGGTCTGCCGGACTATGGAACAGGGGGGAGTATTGTCATGGACTTTGAGCTGCAGGAGAACCATGGCCTGGAAAACTCTGTGTTATAATGTGTTCTTAAGTTATCTAGAGCTGGTCACTAATTGATTGTGGCTTTTTATGCAAGTTAGTTCTATGGGGGAGCCGGACAATCTAAGGAGTCTCCACTCTAATTAATCCCAAAGGTGTTCTATAGGGTTAAGATCAGGACTCTGTGCAGGCCAGTCAAGTTCCTCCACCCCAAACTCGCTAATCCATGTCTTTATGGACTTTGCTTTGTGCACTGGTGTGCAGTCATGTTGGAACAGGAGGGGACCATCCCCAAACTGTTTCACCAAGTTGGTAACATAAAATTGTCCAAAATGTCTTGGTATGCTGACGCCTTAAGAATTCCCTTCACTGGAAATAAGGAGCCAAGCACAACCCCTGAAAAACAACACCACACCACAATCCCCCCTCCACCAACTGGCCTGAGTCCTGACCTCAAAGCGAAAGAACACCTTTGGGATGAATTAGAGTGGAGACTGCGAGCCAGGCCCTCTCATCCAACATCAGTGCCTGACCTCACAAATGCACTTCTGGAAGAATTGTCAAACATTCCCATAGACACACTCCTAAACCTTGTGGACAGCCTTCCCAGAAAAGTTGAAGCTGTTATAGCTGCAAAGGGTGGGCTAACGCAATATTGAACCCTACGGACTAAGACTGAGATGCCAATACTTTTGACAATAAAGTGTATATAAGAATTGTGAAAACTATGTATCTTAGTCCATTAACCTGGTAATGAATAGTCCAGTCTCTATAGGGAAACAGCAGCCCATTAGTAACCATAACAATATTATGTTTAGATCAGATGATGGGATCAGACCACCTCACTATGAGAACCCAACTGTCACCAAATTCAAACACTAAGGAGGGCATTCCTCATCTTCTGATTTATTGTATAGCAAGACTCTTCTGCAATAAAAAGCCCGCCTACCCACAAATTTGCCTGGGAGGAAGAATTCCACTTTAAAATCCAACTGATTTCCCCACTTTATTGAGAAGTGTTACTACGATCCATATCCATTGCAGAGATTTTCCCTCATTTTCTGTCGGTATACAAAATTATATGAAATCCCTCCAGTGGGGACAGACTGCAACAAAACACTTATTTTCACTAAATTAGGAAGGGTTAGAAACTCGCTCATATTATTATTATGGTTTGTATCTTCCTGTTTTGGTGACAACTGCTTCTTACCTTTCTTGTTCTGCTGTCACAGGCTGCGAAATGGACAGGAAATGAGGTAAAATTCCCCTAACAGGGTCAAGAACAGCAATAAATAAACTGAAAGAGGTTCTAACCACACAATCTAAAACTGGAAAAAAAAGTTTTAACTGAATTTGGGCTTTAAATGACAAATAATGTCCCTCGAGCATGTTGTAACCGGGCTTTTTTGTGGCATTGGAGCAGTAAAGACTTCTTTCTGGCAACTCGACCATGCAGCTCATATTTGTTCAGGTATCACGGTATTGTGCTCCTTGAAACAACCACACAGCCTTTTTCCAGAGCAGCCTGCATTTCTTCTGAGGTTACCTGGGGGGTTTTCTTTGTATCCCGCACGGTTCTTCTGGCATTTCTGGCTGCAATCTTTCTTGGTCTAACTGACCTTAGCTTAGTATTAAGAGATCCCAGAATTTTCCACTTCTTAATAAGTGATTGAACACTACGGGCTGGCATATTCAAGGCTTTGGATATCTCTTTATATCGTTTTCCCTCTTTATAAAGTTCCATTACCTTGTTATACAGGTCTTTTCACAGTTCTTTTCTGATCCCCTTGGCTCAGTGTCTAACCTTCTCAGTGTATCCACGTGAGAGCTAACAAACCCATTGACTATTTATACACAGACACTAATTGCAATTTTAAAAGCCCCAGATGTGGCAATTTAGCCTTTAATAACCATTTTAACCTGTGTGCATCACCTTATGTGTCTATACCAAGGCCAAACATTCCAGGGTGTGTAAACTTTTGATCAGAGCAGTTTGAGTGATATCTGTTATCATTATAGTTTAAAAAGGAGCCAAGCAACTATGTGATAATAAATGGCTTCACTATCCATAAATAAAAGACAATTTTTGTCATGATTAGTCATATTTTCAATATCAATGCCAAAATGTCACAATTTCTGCCAGGGTATGCAAACTTTTGAACACAACTGTAGTTTTTGCATGTTAACCACTCCCGCCCGGCCTATAGACAAATGACAGCCGGGCGGTGGCTTTGTTATCCTGAGTGGACATCATATAACATCCTGTCCGAAAGCGCCGATCAAGCGGTCATGGGGCCACGGGACACAGCAGATGACTTATGAGAGTATCGGTTTGCTGCCGGTACTATGTGACCGTCGTGATGAATCACAGCAAGTTACATGACAGTTGTACACAATGGATGGCTTCCTTTCATGCCATCCTGTGTGTACAGTTATGTTGCTAGCTGTTATTGGTCAATTTGATTAGATGGTACAGACAGGGCCAATCACAGCCCATCCGTATCATGTCATTAGCTTTGACCAATCACAGCTAATCACAACAAAACAGATTGAATGATTCAGTTTCATTCAGTAAAATGCTTTCTTATAGTCAGGGCTGGACTCGGAATAAAAACCAAACCTGGAAATATGTGCAGGAGATGTCAGAGGCTGCAGACATGGTGCAGGAGATGTCAGAGGCTGCGGACATGGTGTAGGAGATGTCAGAGGCTGCGGACATGGTGCAGGAGATGTCAGAGGCTGCGGACATGGTGCAGGAGATGTCAGAGGCTGCGGACATGGTGCAGGAGATGTCAGAGGTTGCAGACATGGTGCAGGAGATGTCAGAGGCTGCAGACATGGTGCAGGAGATGTCAGAGGCTGCAGACATGGTGCAGGAGATGTCAGAGGCTGCGGACATGGTGCAGGAGATGTCAGAGGCTGCAGACATGGTGCAGGATATGTCAGAGGCTGCGGACATGGTGCAGGAGACGTCAGAGGCTGTGGACATGGTGCAGGAGACGTCAGAGGCTGCGGACCTGGTGCAGGAGATGTCAGAGGCTGCGGACATGGTGCAGGAGATGTCAGAGGTTGCAGACATGGTGCAGGAGATGTCAGAGGTTGCAGACATGGTGCAGGAGATGTCAGAGGCTGTGGACGTGGTGCAGGAGACGTCAGAGGCTGCGGACGTGGTGCAGGAGACGTCAGAGGCTGCGGACATGGTGCAGGAGACGTCAGAGGCTGTGGACGTGGTGCAGGAGACGTCAGAGGCTGCGGACGTGGTGCAGGAGACGTCAGAGGCTGCGGACATGGTGCAGGAGACGTCAGAGGCTGCAGACATGGTGCAGGAGATGTCAGAGGTTGCGGACATGGTGCAGGAGATGTCAGAGGCTGCGGACATGGTGCAGGAGATGTCAGAGGCTGCGGACATGGTGCAGGAGATGACAGAGGCTGCGGACATGGTGCAGGAGATGTCAGAGGCTGTGGACATGGTGCAGTGGGTAGTCAGAGGCTGTGGACATGGTGCAGGGGGTAGTCAGAGGCTGTGGAGTGGTCCGGTCTTACCTGCTGACATGACGATGAGGCGCCGCCACCACGCAGAGACTGAGTGCCTCACAGTAAGAAACAGAAAAATACCGTGCTACCACAAAAGCCCCCCAAAAAAGCAACAGTTCAACTGTGAGATATACACAAAAACAGCAAGAAACAAAGGAAAAACTTCGCTGTAACACGATAAATATATGAGTGCATAAAAATCAATTAGTGCATACCAAGAATAAGAAGTCCAGGAAATCTTGTGAGCAATTACCAGCACACAAAAAAAAAAAAAATAAACAAACTGAACTGGACCATAAATTGAGTGCATAAAATCATGAGTGCATAAAATCACAAAATCAATTAGTGCATATCAAAGTTCATAGGATGGAAATCCAAGGAATCATCCATGGAAATAGGAAAGTGTGTAAAAACTTAAAATAAAACACCGCTCAAAGTAATCTTCCACCACATAACTTTCACGCTTACCAAAAAGCAAGCATTTCAAGCTTGTATGCGGACCCAGATCCAGATCCAAATGTTATCAGCAAATGTCCGGCTGGTGATGAGGCTTCTCTGTATGTAGCGTGACTACGGAAGTGCGATGGATGGTACACCAACCCGAACTCACAAGCATGAGGACAAAAAAAAAAGGTGGCCATAGTGTAAATCCGGTATAAACAATTTATTTCTAAAAGGTAAAAACACTTACAAACAATGGAATAAAAAGAGCAGTTCGCTGGCCAGCATAGCGAGCGCCCGTTCTCAGTAGGATTGCGATGACGTCAGAGCGTCAACCTCCCGACGTACGTTTCGTCTATAACTGACGTTGTCTGGGGAACGGGAAATTTATGTGGTGGAGGATCACTTTGAGCGGTGTTTTATTTTAAGTTTTTACACACAAGCTGTCACAGAGATTTTTTTCTTTGGGACTTTCCTATTTCCATGGATGATTGCTTGGATTTCCATCCTATGAACTTTGATATGCACTAATTGATTTTGTGATTTTATGCACTTATGATTTTATGCACTCAATTTATGGTCCAGTTCAGAGTTTTTTTGTGTGTGTGTGCTGGTAATTGCTCACAAGATTTCCTGGACTTCTTATTCTTGGAGTGCCTCACAGTGCCTCAGGTGGCGCCATTACGTCACTGCGCATGCACCCGCCCAGCCGAGCATGTACAAGCTTTTACCGAGCCCCACAGGGTTCGGGAACGGTGCATGCGCAGTTGCACTGTCGGCCCTCAGCCATACTTTTTACGGGCGCCGCAAGGTTAGCAACACAGAAGCGGCCCCAGGGCACGCGGCCTACTGGGAAATCTCCTGCTATCCCGGTAGGCCAGTCCGGCCCTGCTTACCTGCTTATAGCATTACACTGCTATAATCAATCCTAATATGTAAAGAAAAAAATCCTGATCACTTCCTTAGAGTAATACAATGTTACTATGGTAACATTTTATTGCTCTGGTCACAGTGTGGTAGAAAAAAAAAAATTAATAAAAAATAAAAATTCTAAAAAAATTGTTTCATACTGTCACCGGTTAGTGTCCTTGGTCACTGTTAACACCAGTTATATGATAACGCTGTACTGCACTGGTGACAGTATGTAAAAAAAAACAAACATGAATTTTTTTTTTTAACCACTTTTAACCACCGGAAAATTGATGTCCTTTTTTCCCACAAATAGAGCTTTCTTTTGGTGGTATTTGATCACCTCTGCGGTTTTTATTTTTTGCGTTATAAAAAATTTTTTTTTACTTTCTGCTATAAAACATATTCAATAAAAATATGTAAAAAATCTATTTCTTCATCAATTTAGGCCAATTTGTATTCTGCTACATATTTTTGGTAAAAATAAATCCCAATTAGCGTATATTGATTGGTTTGCGCAAAAGTTTTTGTGTCTACAAACTATGGGATAAATTTAGAGACTTTTTTTTTTTTACTAGTAAGGGCGGTGATCAGCGATTTTTAGCGGGACTGCAAGATTGCGGTGGACAAATTGAACACTAAGTGACACTTTTTGGGGACCAGTGACACCAATACAGTGATTAAAAAATGCACTGTCCCAGTATAAATGACACTGGTAGGGAAGGGGTTAACATCAGGAGCAATCAAAGGGTTAAATGCGTTCCCTTGGAGTGCTTTCTAAGTGTGTGGGGGGATGCTAACACTGGACAAGAGAGATATCTGTGTTCCTGATTAGTAGGAATTACAGATTTCTCTCTCCCTGTCTGACAGAACGATGGTCTGCCTTGCTTACATAGCAAGGCCGCCTTTCTGTCATTCCTGAGAACGATCAAGTCGGCTCTGCTGATTGGCTCCCACTGTTTCCAATCACAGCAGGAGCGGGTCGTCGTCGGCGTGCGTGCCCCAGACCAGGAAGCGCGAACATTGTATAGGTACGTTGTTTTGCACAGCCGGGCCACCCTGCAGTGGTATATGTGCCGTGGGCACTCTGGAAGTAGTTAATGTCATTTTCCAAAAAATTATGACAAAAAAGGACAATTTCAAAAAACCCACCATGCCTCTTACTAAATACCTTGGGCTGTCTACTTTCCAAAAAGGGGGCATTTGGGGGATATTTCTGCTATCCTGGCATTTTAGTGCCTCAAGAAATTAGATCCGGTCTGTCAGTACATCAGGATTGATCAATTTTCTGATATATACCATAGTTTGTGGACTTATTAACTTTCCTACAGACTAAATAATATACACTGTTATTTTCACCAAAGAAATGGAGCATGATGCATTTTGGGTTAAATTTATAAAGAACAATTATTTATTTTAAAAAATTTATAACACAAACTAAGAAAAACATGTTTTTTTTCAAGATTTTCAGTCTTGTTTTCATTTATGTAGCAAAAAAATTAAAAAACCCTCTGTGTGAACAAAATGATAAAAATTTAGTTTGGGTGCACTGTTGCATGGCCGCGCAAATGTCATTCAAAGTGCGACAGCGCTGAAAGCTGGAAATTGGCCTGGGCAGGAAGGGGGTAAAAGTGTGCATTATTGAAGTGGTTAATAGCATGCTATCCTATTTCTAGCCAGCAGGTAGAGCTCTAGTCGCCTTTCCATATATTCAGCTACACACAGCAGTGATATCTCCCTTCTGGGGCTGGGGGTGGGGGGTAATTTAGACAAGGGGAGCTGCAAAAGAAAACTTCATTTTTCTGTACAATTTCTTTAGCTGACTCATATTCCTATTGGAATTTTTTGTTATGTATTCAACATTTATTTTTTTAAATTATAATTATATGAATAAAAACAGTTCTAAAGCAACAGTTTAGAACTTAACTTAAGAAAACACTAACAAAAAATAAAAATGATTCAAAACCTTTCTAGTTTATTTATTATAGTCATGTAAATAGAGGTGACAATTTATGTAGCGCTTTTCATATTGTACATTCACATCATTCCCTGCCGTCAAGGAGCTTACAGTCTTAGGCATAGCTCCCAACTGTCCCTGATTTCGAGGCACTGTCCCTGATTTAGAGCAATGTCCCTCTGTCCCTCATTCCTCCTCATTTGTCCCTTATTTTGGTTTGAACTATAAAGTTGTATATAATATGCACTTTTTATCCATCAAAAAGTGTTTCCCAGCGCTAAACCTTTCATCTGATTTCTAAATTGCTGCATTTGTAAATTCCAAAAGCCAATATTAGGAATAGTAGTGGTAAAAAAAAGCACGTGTGGGTTTAACAAATCTTGTTTTTTTTGTACAATTCTCCTTTAAGGGGGTGTGGCAAGGGGTGTGTCCTATGCCTGCATACTTTTGCTGATAGGTGTCCCTCATTCTCATCTCAAAAAGTTGGGAGGTAGGTCTAAGGTACCAATTTCACATACACACACATACTAGGGCACAGGGGTAATTTACCTCTCAGCATGACTTTGGTGGACAGGAAGACATCAGAATACCTCGAGGAAACCCAGGCAAGCAATGGGAAATCATGCAAGCTCCATGCAGAAAATATCATGGCCAGGATTCAAACAGAGGACCCCAGTGCTGCAAAATAGTAGTGCTAATCACTAAGCCACTGTATTCTAAATCTGCCCCAATGACTGAAGACTCCCCTTGCACACAAATTACGTTCCAATAATATATATGGCCGCAGGGTTCTATAAAAAGCTTATATAGGTAATCACTCTGGAAATGTATTATTGATTTTTGTATTTTGTTGCATTTTTATTTATTATGAACATAAAACAATAATTCTATCTATATATATATTGTGTGGGTACTACCCTAATAAACTGCACTAGACCTCCCAGTCTCATTGCTGTACCATTGCAATCTAGTTATTGTCCTGCCTGAACAGTCAGTCTCATTATCTCTGGCTTGTTAACATCTGTTCAATTCACCGAATCCCCCTCCCTCCCTGCTTGCCTCAAGTATTATGGGAGTTATAAACACTCACACACAGATAGAATCAATCTTCTTCCTCTCAAATTATCACAGGGAGCCCCTGCTGGTTAGAGGCTCAGATCTGTATCACTCCGCTGTATTGTCGTTAACTGAAATCTTCTCTTGTGTATCCTGTTTTTCCAAGAAAAACACTAGACGGAGGGCTACGGATTTAACATAGGAAGTCACAGCCAAAACAAACTCCTTGTGGTGGCCTTTCTTCTGTTTAATACATAACTGCTAACATCTAAACACAGTTTCAAGGGACACTACTGTGACGATTCTTAGCATAACTGTGGTACGATGCGAGCAGATAGCATTACCAATGTTTAGATTATAACAAATGTAGACTGAAAATTTAAGTAAAAAAGAGAAGAGAGATGCGCAAGTAATGAACATGTGAAAGGTGCAGTAACCCATATCAATTACATTTCATTTAATTAAATAAGTAAGTTGAAATCTGATTGGATGCTATAGGATTTCACCCATGGGCTTTTCCTCACTTCATGGTGGAGTGGATATGGGATGAAAGGGCTTCCGGGTGTTCTTTCGGCCATTGGTTTGGGGCGAACTCTTGTTGCGCTCACTAGGAACCTTATCAGGGATGGGGAGGAATAGTATGTTCTCTGTGAGGGCCCCTTATTTCCGTGAACACCTTCTTGGGTGCACCCCATTTCTGCAGTTTAAGCTAGGAGGAGTGCTCCACCTTTATGGTAGAATTTAAGGGGAGGATCATCGCTCATTGGAAAGAATGGGGCAGGAAAAGGCCCCCCCTCTATTTATCCAAATATGTCATGGTAAACACCTTGCTTCAAGAGAAAGAGGAAGAAAAGGAAGAAACAGAAGACCCTCTTCAGAATCAGAGAATCCCACGCGGGAGGGGACTTATCTCCCCCCAAGCCCAGGGACACTATTTCTGTCCTGGTGTACAAGGTGTGCACCTAGACCTTGGAGCTGAAGCCGCTGATGTTGATGTGTCCGTGTCAGGGCTGGGCTCTTAGCGGCTCTCTTCTCTGTGCTCAGGCTGCTCAGCTGTCAGATAATTGTCAGCACTCATTGATTCCTCAGTGGCTCACCTGGTTATAACTATCTGCTCATCAGTCCTCCCTACAGCCAGCCCCTTCTGGCTATTTAAACTGCCTTGTTCATTCCTTTCCTGCCTTCACCTGGTCAACATATCTGGAGCTTCTCTGCTGTGTTCCTGTAAAAGACTTTGCCCGACTAATGTCCCTTCTGGTTCCTGATCCTGTTCTTCTGCCTCTGACTACGCTGATCTCTGGTTTCCTGATTACCGGCTTGTCTAAATACCCGCTTTGGCTTCTGATCCCTGGCTTATGTTTTGACTACGTTTACTGATCTGTACCATTTTTTACCATTACATTAAAAGGTGTGATCTTTACTGCATTTCTGTCTCAGTCTGATTCATGGTTTCTGACAGTAATTAATGAGTGTTGACAATTATGGGACAGCTGAGCAGCCTGAGCACAGAGAAGAGAGCTGCTAAGATCCCAGCCCTGACAGTCCAAAGCTCACCAGTATGGGTCCAAAGAAGGCTACCAAGCCACATAAGTCTTTCTTTATGAACTCTATAGCTGAGGAAGACTTATACTGTGCAGTAACCCTTATTAATTTAATTAAATTACCGTAAGTTAAAATGTAATTGGTAGTCATAGGTTTTCACCCTCTACATGTTGTGCTGTTTATAGATTAAGTCAGAAAGCACAATAAACAATTTGATCTGCAGGGGTATTCACTAACCAGTCTGTTGGTTGCTATGACCAAATCCTGTGTGTGGGGAGCACAGTTAATTAAAAATAAGTAATATAAGTCTACAGATGATGACATACAGCTGAATTTGATAATCTATTCGATTTGATCAATACACAAATTGCAGAGAGGAAGAGAGTCCCAACCAAGGGAAGAGCCTTCTCTAAATGCATCAGCTCATTGATAGTTTGTTTTTTTAGAGATTGCAATACTTGTAAAATGTACACAAGATTTTAACAGAGTTCGCTATAAGGTTGCCTAGTGCCCATTAACATATCTGGCTTGTTGCCCTGTAAGTAAAACCTATGTTGAGCCTAGCGTAACTGCCGGTGTGTAAAGTGGGTAAGCCATAGGTTAGGTTTGAATTTTAGGTGAGACAACTGTGCTTGATAAGAAGTAGTTGGGTATATTTTGAAGGCCTGGGAGGCTAGAAGAAAGTAAGCCTCAAGTTTTTCAATGCAAGCCTCCCTTTGCCTCTTGATGAGAGGCTATTTGTATCAGTTTATCACACATTGTAGAATTGTAAGCTTTCCATACTATTACAAATGAGACGACTGTTCATTCCCGGTGAAATATTGAGCCAACAAAGACTGCAGGGTGAAGACAGTAGCAGGCATGATAAGTAGGGACCAAGTTGTCTCTCCTGCTTGTGGTGGTGACATGGTGACTTGCAAAAACACCAGACTATGAGTTATGGGTTATGGAGGCTGAGGACACCCGTGGGAGGGATGTGCTACGTTTCAATACATATTCTTTGTGGGACAGTGTTTCATGAGAGTTCGAGTAAAATTTATATAATTCTCTAAGGGGATGTTTTTCCTGCAAGACGAAAGAGTTGCAGAAGTCATGCTGGTTGATATTTAAAAATGTACATGCTGCTTGTATTTAAAACTAAATTAGAGTCTCTGCAAAGTACCAACATTCCATTTGCATGGGAGCCATGTACCTGGAGAAATTTGGCCTGAGTTAAAGGTATAGTAAGTGGCGAATGTTACATGGGAATCATGGTTTGATCCCACCAAAATATGTATTTGTCCTCTGGGTCTGTAATTTGCTTATTGCATGAGAAGTGTACAGAACAGCAGAAAGCTATTAAAACTCCCTGCTGTTTAATCTTTGCCGACGCGGGGTAGAATTGGGGATATGTAGAGTGCAGGAAGCTGGGAGTGCAGTTTTGAGAGAAGTGAGTTCTTGCAAGCAGACCATGGCTATGTGGTGGGATCTAAAATAATGAAAAGTGTTCACTAGGTTGACTAAGAACCCATGTATGGAGAGAAATAGGTGATAGAGGCATTGTGGTGACTGAGTTAAATGAAAAATGCCTAAAAAGGAATCAGAGACACAGATAATATAGAGTTGATGCTGTATGCCATGAGCATGCAAAGGATTGGGTTAGGGAATGAAAATAGGAGCAAGAGAAGATTATGAGGAAGGAGAGGATAGGTGAGAAACAGGACGAAAATGGTAGGGAATTATTATAGAAGACCAGAGAAAGAGAGAATAAAGAAAAATAATTTTTTCCATATATGGGAATTTATATGTTTACAAGAGTAGGGCCAAAATTAAGCCATGGGGAGCCTTCAGGTTTTGGGGCCCCCCTCATATACAGAGCTGGTTTACATTCTCAATGACAGTCACACATTTATAAATGCATGACACAATGCCATTCTGAGGTCATGCGTGCACACGCTCTATGCGTGGCTTGCTTGGGCTGCTCAAATTCATTTTTAGAAACAATGCAATATAACAGTCCAGAGTAAAAAAAAATATAGATAAGGTCGGCAAAATATTACATCTCAAGATGCATTTAATAAAAGAAAGCAATTTTTTATTATGATATATTTTATTTTGGTTTACTTATTTTTTTATTATTTAATATACTTTTATATATTGTTGGATAGGGAGGCGCTTCTGTCAGGGGGCCCAGGGCAGTTGCCCCTTTATAAATCTGGCACTGTCCAAGGGGGGAAAGCAAGCCCTAGTTGGAGAATAGCATTGGGGTTAGGATGCACAATAATAATTTGTACTAGTACATCGCCAATCAAGTCAGATACTGGAGATTAAACAAGACCCAAGAGTAGTGAATTATGAAGTAGCATTAGAAATGTGCAATTCGTTTCAAGCCGGATGTAAATTCAGACAGAATTTTTGGATATTTGGATGTATCCAAATCTCCAAATGAAATAGTAACGAATTTTGTTAAAATTAGTTGAAATTAGTTTTGTTCATTCATTGTCTAATGAATTCCAAATTTTCAGAAGGATTCGAGTTCGTAAATTCGGAAAATTGGAAAATGATCGACCAATTTGTATTCTGTATGAAGAATAGCTGGTTGTTAAAGAGCACGCAGCTGAAAGCCAGCTGCCACATCCTTAACAACAGATAGGTCATCAGCTGTCAGCGGGCTTCAGCTGTCAGCAGTGTGGGTCCCCCCCTCCAATCCATACCAGGCCCTTCAGGCATTCCTCTACTCACGCTGACAGCGCATGAGTAGAAGAGAGCCAATAGGCGGCTTTCCTCAAAGGGAGGATCTGCATTGATAATCAGTGCAATGATTATCAATTTAGCCCCATCAGTGATGCCTGCCAGTGCCAAACAGTGATGCCCAGCAGTGATGCAAATCAGTGCCCATCAGTGATGCCAATCAGTGCCCATCAGTGCTGCCTTTCAGTGCCTATCAGTAATGCATGTCAGTGACTCTTCATCAGTGCCACCTATCAGTGCCGTCTATCAGTGCCCATTAGTGCTGCCCATCAGTGCCACCTATCAGTGACCATAAAGGCTGCCCATCAGTGCCGCCTATCAGTGCCCATCAGTGCCGCCTATCAGTGCCTCCTCATCAGTGCCCATCGGAGCCACCTCATCAGTGCAGCCTCATCAGTGCAGCCTATCAGTGCCCATCGGTGCAGGCTTATTAGCGCACATCAGTGAAGGAGAAAAATGTATTATTTACCAAATTTTATAACAGAAACAAAGAAAAACTTTTATTTTTACAAAATGTCTGTCTTTTTTTATTTGTTTAGCAAAAAATAAAAACCCCAGTGATTAAATACCACCAAAAGAAAGCTCTGTCTAAAAAAAATGATAAAACCTTCATTTGGGTACAGCATTGCATGACTGTGCAATTGCCATTCAAAGCGTGACAACGCTGAATATTGGCCTTAGGTATGGATGGGGGGGGCCCACGCTGTTGTTTTCTGACTTTTCTATTGCCGACATTCTTTTGTTCAGCTCGCAGTGGGAAAGCCCGCTGACAGCTGATGAGTCATCGGTTGTTAAGGACATGGCGGCTGACTTCCCGGCCCGCTCCTTAACAATCAGCTATTCCTCACACAGAATTTGAAAAGTTCGATAATTTTTCGACCAATTCGAATTGGAAACATTCCGAAAATTTGGAATTCATTAGAAAATGAATGGATGGAACAAAATTACACCAAACTAAACGAATTCCGAAATGAATCAACTAAAGGAAATTAGTAAAATAACAAATCTATCTGAAACAAAACAAATTTTTCCATTCTGCACATATCTAAGTAGCATGGAAAACCATTGGCCGTTTGTTTCTGCAGCTGGAGACGCAGGGAGCTGCATACAGGGAATCTATGTAACTACATAACAAAGACAGTGTGTAGACAGGTGCCTAAAATGCTATTTGTATTGTGCACTAAAGGGTTAATGTTCAGTGATTGTGGGATTATTATGCTGTGGTGTGTCTGCCATTTGTCCATGGCACTCCCCATAGGGTATTTTTAAGCAGGAAGGGGTTGGGTCTGTGAGGTTGTTGCTGGTCGTGGGAGTCAGAAGGACCATACATGCGAAGATGTAGAGTTGCACCTAAAGTGGGGTTATTCCTTGGCAAGACCATGACTGTATAGTTGAAGTCATGTTACCACCAGTTGGAAACTGCTACAAGCTAAAGGTATGAGCACCACAGCCTAGTAATTAAGGAGGAACACAGTCCTGACTGTTTATCTGTAACATCGGCCTTCTGAGTGATGCAGATTATGTAAAAGGAAGGGGGAACAGCCAGCTCTGGAGAGGAGGCGGTGGTGACCAGGGCTGGAGGCTCTTTTGGGGAGTGGATTGGTGGCTGTTTGGTCTACCTTTCTAGGCATTAGGGCCTTCTGCGTAACAAAACCCTCCTATGGACTGGGCTTGGACTACAGGTGTTCAAGGCCTCACAAAGTATTCAGCAGCTTCCCTCCATGCCTTCAGGCTAAAGCAAGCAAAGTACAAAGTGTAAGGTGTGTAAAAAACTGGTGAAAAAAAAATCAGCATTTAATGCTATTTCCCTCAAAATGACTGTGTAGTCAGTGCCTGGACAGGTGTCACTGGCAAGTGAAAAGATGTTATCCTTCTGGTGTGGGGTCCAGTGCAGTAGTTTGGCCTTGGCTAGAAGAGGTGCTAACTCACACATAGGCAATTCCATCATGCTAATAACACTTTAAGTAAACATAAAATTCACAGCATGAGCTTCCCCCATGCTGCCAGCAAATATGCATTCGCATTCCTCCCAACTTTTGAACTTCAGAATGAGGGACACTGGAGGAGTAAAAAGACCTGCGGTACGCTACGTTGCAGTAAATTGTGGGCGTGGCCAAGCGCCTAGCAGTGGGAGGGGCTTAAGTGATGTGGTTAAACAAAACCCGTGCTTCCTTGTACCTTTAAAATATGCTTTGATTGCTTTTTCTGAGCCTAACGTAAAGAACTTCATTAAAATAGTCAGAGACTGCATAGCAGAGGTATGGACATAATACAGAAGATGGTCAGAGACTGTACACATGATACAAGAGATGGTCAGAAACTGCAGATCCTCTGCTGTGAATGCTGGAGGCCAGGCAGGCTGCGCTTAGCAACCATTTGGTCACTAAGCCAGCGGCTCTTGTAAAAGGAAGTCTCACCAGCCAGGGGTCCACCACAGGCTGTCAGTGAGTGACAGCAGTGATGTGAGGGCTATTTTAGGGGGCATCAGATCAGCCCAGGGCTAGTGGGCAATTCCAGGACACTGTGTTGTCCCAGAATGAGAGTGCCCAGGACCGGGACAGAGCTGACAATTGCGGGACTGTCCCGCCGAATCAGGGACGGTTGGGAGGTATGCATTCGGGCCTGTCATGACTGTAACATTGGGACATCATGACTGTGACATTCCGCACAGCTGCTACATCCCTTTACAATTACACAGACTGCCTACATGATACTCCTGGTGGCTGCAGTTGCATAAACAAGCGGTAAATTCATGCTGTACAGAGCACAGAGCAGTGTGAATGAGCCCTAAATGTAATGCAATATGCCCCTTATTATTCATCTATAAAAGCTGTTCCCTTTGTGCAACACTGAAGCATGAGGCATGGCATGAAATAGGCCAATTTCACTGTTCCAACTTTTTCCATATTTGATTAAATTGTATTCATTTCATTGGGTTAGTTTATTGTTGTTAAGTTTCAGCACATCTCTACTGCACTGTACACATCTGTAGCTGAAGGCCAGCATTATGTCATACCCCATGGCAAAGTAAATCACCATGTCTGCTTTATGAAAATCAATATCAACTCCATTTAACAAGTAATATCAATCAGTAAACATCCAAAAACGCAACTATGCTAAACACATCTTTGCAGTGGCTGTTTCCTTTTAGACTGTCTCTCTTTAATTTAATGTCTATATGGAGTCATAAAGAGCTGGCAAAGTGGAGAATGAGTAATTCAGCTGACCCAGTCTGTTGTGTGTGTAAATTTCTACTTGCGTTAAGTAGCCCAGAGATTATAACAGGTTTTTTTTGTTTAAAAAGAGGGTTGAACGAAAAATAATTACTTGATTCCTATATATCCACACACTTGATGTGGAGGGGGGGAATCCTCCCTGCTGAGCTATGGCATTTTGATAGCAGGGAGACTTCCCACCATAGAAATTAACTGATCAACACCGCTCACTATAGCCAAGGGCGCTGATTGAGCAGGGAAAATCTGATAGGGCAGTTGTACAGAAGTCGTTCAGTAGATTGACTTCTGTACAACCTGCCTGCCCATACATGGATTGAAATTTGACCGGTCCCTGCAGAACCAGCTGAATTTTGATCCATGTATGGCTGACTTTAGTGAGCTCTTTTCAACCAAGGCCTTAAAGCGGAGTTCCACCCAAAAGTGGATCTTCCACTAATCTGATTCCTTCCGTCGGACCTCGCCGCAGCCAGGTACTTCAGAAGTTCGGCCCCCCTGCTCCTCCCTCCCCTGCTGCTGGGCCAGTAAGAGAGTGAAGCGTGCTTCACGCATGCAAAATAGGGGCCTGGCTGTGAGGCCACAAGGCTTCACTGCCGGGTTCCCTTACTGGTAATGGCGGCAGCAGCACCCGACAGCCACTGGAAACATCGGCTGAGGTGCCGACATCGCTGGATTCCAGGACAGGTAAGTGTCGTAATATTAAAAGTCAGTAGCTACAGTATGTGTACCTGCTCACTTTTAATTTTTGGAGGGGGGTGGGCGCAAATCCACTTTAACCACTTCAGCCCCAGAAGATATTACCCCCTTCCTGACCAGAGAACTTTTTACAATTTGGCACTGCGTCACTTTAACTAACAATTGCGCGGTCATGTAATGCTGTACCCAAATGAAATTTGCGTCCTTTTTTCCCCACAAATAGAGCTTTATTTTGGTGATATTTGATCACCTCTGCAGTTTTTTTATTTTTTGCGCTATAAACAAAAAAAGAGCGACAATTTAGAAAAAAAAAACCTATATTTTTTACTTTTTGCTATAATAAATATCCCCAAATTTTTAAAAAAACAAAACAAATTTCTTCATCAGTTTAGGCCAATATATATTCTTCTACATATTTTTGGTAAAAAAAATTGCAATAAGTGTATATTGATTGGTTTGCGCAAAAGTTATAGCGTCTACAAACTAGGGGAAAGATTTATGGCATTTTTATGGCATTTTTATTATTTTTTTTTTTTTTTTACTATTAATGGCGGTGATCTGCGATTTTTAGCGGTACTGAGACATTGTGATGGACAGATCAGAAACTTTTGACAAATTTTTGGGACCATTAAAATTTTTACAGCGATCAGTACTATAAATATGCACTGATTACTGTGTAAATGTCACTGGTAGGGAAGGGGTTAACACTAGGGGGCGATCCAGGGGTTAAGTGTGTGTTCCCTAGATGTGTTCTAGCTGTATGGGGGTAGGACTGACTGGGGGAGGAGACATATTGTTCTTACTTAGTAGGAACAAGCGATATGTCTCCTCTCCCCTGACAGAACAGAGATTTGTGTGTTTACACTCACAAATCCCCGTGCTGGCTCTCATGCATGTGATCGCGCCTGCCAGCCACACGCATTGGGTCCCCCGCCATGCAGTGCACGCGCGCTCTCTGGGGACTCCTAAAGGGAAAGACGTACCCGTATGGGGTTTCGGCCAGCGATGCCATTCTGCCGCAGTTTATACACGTGAGCCGGTCGGGAATCGGTTAAAGTATTACTAAAGGCTAAATTGTTTTTAGTTTTGTTCTTCCCAATGAAAGAATGGCAAAACAAAAAGAAACAAAAAAAAGCTGATAATAACCCAGGGAGGGTTCATACCAAAAGGAAAAAAGTTTTGCCTTTAGTTCAACTTTAAGATTTTTTTTTTTATAGTCCCAAACATAAAGAAAATTTATACAATAAACAATGCCCTTAAGACATTCAGATGGTAATGATACCAGTGATCACAGAGCAGAGAGTCAGAGGGGAAAGATAGGCTTTGTTGCCTAAATTTAACTGCAGGATATTTTATGTTTGAGTGGAGTATACTTACTGTATACCGCCTTTTTGTATGTGGACAAACCAAAAAAATGAACAACCCATTTGATTGATAAATCTATTGATAGTTAATATACAATCATAAATTGTCCATCAGATCACTGTTTCCACCATGTAATCTCATAATTTTATCAGTTGAAATAGAGTCTTATTTGTGAACAAAGTATCTCGGTGCTGATGATTGATATAAAGCATTTGATAATTTTCCGCCCTTGCTCAATTTAATCAAATCTGATCTAAATCAAGTCTAAATCAAAGTTTGCTAATTGCATTGTTTTGATTAAATGACACATAGATCAGATTATTGAATCAAAGCAAATGTGGAAGACATAAAACATACTGTACATAACAATGGCAAACATTTTGTGGTCTAAACCAGTGGTCTCCAAACTGTGGCCTTTTGCTTGCTTTTATCTAGCCCTTGGGGCCCTATTTGTCCCACTAATTTTATGGCACTTTTTCCTCTACTGACACCAATGATGGGGCAAAATTCTTTCCACTGATACCAGTGATGGGGCATTATTCTTTCCACTGACACCAACGATGGAGCACTATTCTTCTCACTGACACCAACCATTGGTCACATTTTCCACTGATACAAACAACTTGCACTATTCCTCCCATTAATACTAACAACTGACACTACTCCTCACATTAATACCAATGATGGGGCACTCCTCCTTTTCCTACTAGCCACAGGCAATATGTAACTTTCTTACTCCCACTGAAAACCATGCTTGAGGCATTGTTTAATTCCACTAACACTGAGACATCTTTTACTCCGGCTACAGTCTGGCTCCCATAAAAAAAAGGCCCTTTGTTTAGAAGGTGTGAAGACCCCTGGTCTAAACCAGAGTTTCAAAACGTGCAGCCTGTCAGATCACTGCCTTGAGAATGGTTATTTGGGGTGATCCAGGGTTCCCAGGTAAGTGTCAGAAATAGTCTGGACATAAGACCCCCAAATGTATTGAGTTGAGTTAGCTGGCAATGGAAGTTTATTTTTTCCATGTATGTTTTTTCCATTATGTTGCTATGTTCTGCCAATAAACACTGCCGATTTGCACTATAAAGAGTCGACCACTGCATGTTATTCCTGCAAAACTGGCGGAAGTACTGAGATATTGGTATTCATAGAGTGGAAATTGAAGTCCTGGAACCAATCATCTGCTGGCCCTTGGCTGCCTAAATGTAAAATATAGATTCAATTATACAAAATTCCATCTGTTTGGGTGAGTGAAGCTCCTTTGTGTATGGAGTGCAGACAATACTGTATGCTGGATCTTTTATTGATGCCTTGTTGTTGAGTATTTTGTGCTATGGATTAAAGGTTGCTATAGTGTCTATAAACACCTGATTTTGGACAATTTCTAGTTCATCAATATAGCTATGGGAAGAGGATAGGTAAAGTCTGGACATACCCCATTCCCATTGTCCTATAACCTAACAGGATTTTCACTCAACCATTTTTTTGAAGATTTACTCTATTTATCGAGTCACGTTAAAAGCAAATTCCAGTTTGTTTCATCTGCACATGACTGGGTAGTCAAAGTCAGCACGGCTACGAGAAAGTGATGCATTTAGTAGAGGATTTCGGAAAGTTCTCGGGATTAGTTATCAACTGGGAGAAGTCATCGCTTCTACCGGTAGACTCAGTGGCCAACTCTACTCCAACGTGTTTGCCTCACTTGAAGATCACAGAGAAAATGAAATACCTTGGCGTCGTGCTGTCCAAGGACCCCGGTACGTTTATCAAGGATAACTTGACCCCCCTCTTACTAAAATTTAAGAGGAAATGCGATATTTGGAGCAGACTCCCTTTGTCTGTGGCGGGCCGAGCCAATTTGATAAAAATGGTCTGGATGCCGCAGTTGTTATACCTACTTCATAACTCCCCAGTTTGGATTGGAGGGAAGTGGTTTCAAAAGATCCAATCCCTTTTTAGGGAATTAATATGGAAAAAAGGGCAGGCTAGGATCGGCCTACAAAAACTGCAGCGCCCCGACACGGAGGGGGGACTGGGGGTTCCTCAACCATTTATGTACTATCTGGCAGCCCAGCTACAACAATTGGGTGGATGCGCCACTGAGAGAGGGGGAAACAATAACGTCAAAATCATTCTACAGGGGAATCTACACAGCTCATTAGTGGGAGCACTGGAGGCAGACTCGCTACAAGGAGAAATCCCGACATTTAAAATGATCACCAGGGTCTGGCAGGCAGCTAAGAAAATAATGGGGTATAAAGGAATATCAGAACATGCGCCACTGTGGAATAATAAGCGATTGCACGAACTATCAACAGTAGATAGGAACAGATCGTGGGAAAGTTGTGGGATAAGCCGGTTGATACAACTATATGAAGGGGACACTCTGAAATCCTTTGAGGACCCTAGACACGAGTACGGGATACCAAACCAGGTATTCTACAGTTACTTGCAGATCAGGCACGCTCTTAGTAAGCAGTTTAGTAGGCAACCCCCAGTATGGTGTAGGACCCCACTACTACAGACAATAATTAAATCAGAGACCACCAAGGGCTTAATTTCAGAGATATACTCCCAACTAACAAAGAGAGGAAATACGAAGGCAGGTCTATCAGGGGGAAGGGGCAGATGGGCGGTCGATGTGGGGGAGATAACGGACGAGCAATGGGAGAGGATTCTTGAGTTTGGATCAGAGGTGTCGGTCTCTCCCTCACAAAAAGCCTCCCACTTGATGCTGTTACACAGATCTTACTACACACCAAAAAGGCTGTTTATGTTTGGCCGTAGAATCAACGACGAGTGCCCTAGCTGCAGAGGAACAGGCGACCTAATTCACATGGTCTGGAGGTGCCCAAAACTAGTAAGGTACTGGACTGAGATTATAAAGAAAATAAATGCTACGTTTAGAGTGGACTTAGAGCCCGATCCTAAAATCTGTGTGCTGGGCTACGTCAGTAGTGGATTGAGGGATAGAAGCACAGCCGTAGCGATAGCAAGATGCTTGTTTCAAGCTAGAAAATTAATTGCACAAGCATGGCAATCAAGTACACCTCCAACCCCGGAAGTTTGGGTCGGAACGGTTAACTCCACAATAAGGAGCGAAAGGACATTCTACACAAGGCTTGGTAATTATAAAACGTTTGTGAAACTATGGAACCCATGGGTCCAAGCAATGCCATGCTCCTAACCAGTGTTACTTTAGTGCTGAGGGCAATTGTCTTTTCACGAGGGGAAAGATGCTGTACCATAGCCTAGAGACCTGAAGTTAAGAGAGAATAAGGGAAAAAATAATAGCTTGATATAAGGTGTGCATCGGAATAATTAGCGTAGGTCACTTGGGGGAGGGGGTGGGGGGGGGGGTTCACTAGTTTAAATAGTTTAAAAAGTAATAAAACACTGCCATGTATGTAAACAGTAAGAGATTGGGTGGCCGGCTGGCCGGGACGTATACGGCGGATGTGACTTTTTTTTTTTTTTTTTTTTAATCTTTTCTTTATGTTACACTTTTGTATAACTGTAATCTTACATACTGAACGCACAAATCAAGAGAAAAGTCTGAATGGCCACAATGATGTGACTCGGCAAGAGACAAATATGACCATCAATCTGAAAGATGTCTCTGGATCAAGGTAACTGAAGTGGTCGAAAGAAAAAAAAAAAAAGTCAGCACGGCTACAATTTATCAAGTGAAGACTCTCAACTCCTTTAGCAAATCAGTCTCATTAACATATAATTTCCTTTATTAAAATGTACCAGAAATAGTGCCCCCAAAGGAAGAGTTCCCCTCCATTCCTGTTCTGGTTTTAGGGGGGTGGCTTGGTAGGTGGGTGATGATGGACCTTTCCTCTATGCTTCCGTTAAATCGCTGGGTGCCAAATTCTGGATCACATCAGAGGACTACCAAGTGGTGTCTGGGGCCACTAATTCTATCACAGGGGTAACACCTTGCCCAAAGGTGTACTTACCATTGCCAGGGGCCAGGCAGGGGCCACGGTCATGTTGTCCCTTGTCCTACGTACTTGCACAGGTGTATGTGTTGTATGAAAAGGGGCATGTGGAGCCAGTCAGCGTACCTCTGTTGCCTCACTCCAAGTAGCAGAATGGGGTCCTGCCGAGCACTTAGCGCAGGCCTCATGCATGCTTTCATTTAACTCTTGCCTTATGTACCTAGTGACCAGGCCATTGCTCTCCATGATGCTGTTCAGCTCCCGGGGACCGGCAGAGAGAGACAGCTAGGGAGGGGATCGGAACATTGAACCCCCTCACCACTGAAGGACCTCCTGTGGTTACACGGCACAACAACATCTTCCCCTCTTAGACTCACAAGCTAACCTTCCATTGCAGTGATATCCAATGTGCTATTTCAGACACTGGTTCCTTAAAGAGACATCAGAACCCCATATGCATCCCCTGGGTAACTTCAGACCAGCTTAAGATGGCCTAAAAGATGCAGTAACGTCTTTTTCCTAACTAAACCTAACCCTTAGAGGAAATTCTAAGCTTGGTGGTGCTCTAACAGAGAAGTCCTTGTTCCCTCCAGCGAATTGACATTCTAGAGCAGACCAGAGGTCCCAGCAAGTCTTAGCGTAGGTTCCCCATGTGTTTCCCCAAGTGTTCCCTGGAGCCCCCCAAGATCTGGACCTCTTCCCTTTTATAGACCACGGGAGGGAGGCTGTACCCCAGCAAAAGGCTGTTCACACACCTGGGAAAAGGTATCAAAATATTAACTCCTTCCCCCTGTCTTAGGCAGCTGGGTGCTAACTACACATACATAGTGGGCAACCTGCCTTCATGGTGACAACCCAAAATTTGGGATTTTCTTTCCTCCTCGGTTAAACAGTGAATAGGACTAATAGAGAGGTTGAATCTCCTTAATGTGGGCACAGACAGCAATGAAAACCTGACAGGTGTTCTGATCCTTCTCTATATCCAATACTAAAAACACAAAACTGCCTTTAGCTATAGGTTATCTAGCGCCAAAGCATCAGTCAGGTGGTCTCTGCCAAAAGGAATACTTTTTATATTAACCTGTTGAGTCATGTGATTAGTGCCGCAGCATTGGTTAGGTGGTCTATGCCAAAGTACGATAAGCGCTTAGACCAGTGGTTGTCAACCTATGCGCTAAAGAGGGCCTCAAATGCAGCCCCTGATATCACCCAAGGGCTGCACATACTGTTCAATATATGAAATGCTTGAGAGAACTGTCAAAAACTGCAGACCTAATAGAGGAAATGAGTGTCAGAGTGTGGACATGCTACATTTTTGACTGGGGATATGCTGCAGAAGATAATATGAAACTGGGAACATGTTACAGGTGGCTAGTAGAGATCAATATGCAAAATAAAAAAAATATTCTGTGTATCAGAAACTTATAAAGAAGAAAAACCCTCAGTGTGTAGAAAAACTCAGTAAAAAAGACAGCTGCACTCGATCTCACATAACAACTGCAGAGTTTCAGCAGTGACATCAAAGCTGGTCGCTTTGTGTATGTGATGCCTGTTTACTCCTTGTATGTGTAAGTAGATTACCTTTTTCAATAAGTATGGTTTTGGATACTGCACAATGAGCATTCCTCTTCCTCTCTGCATGTAATATCTGGTCCCATCCGTGATGGCGGGTATATTGCCCTACAGGGCTGCTGTTAAAAAGCACAGGGGCCCCATACAGCCTACCTGACGTGGCCCCCCACCTCCAAAAATATCAGGTTCTTCGTTAAAATGCCATGGGCGCCATACTATGCTTCGCAGCCATGGCAGCAACTGTACCCTCATCCATAAATACTCAATCAACTTAATAGCACGGCACTGCAAGCGCCCCACAACCATATGCAAAGCATGTGGTTGTGGTGTGCTAGTGTGGGGTTAAAACAGGTGGTGAGGAGGCAATATAAAACATTTGAACAAGTCCTTAATTTATTTTTTATTTTTTTAGGATTTTATTTTGTATTTATTTATTTTATTTTTTTTAACTGCCCTGTTGGGGGGAGGGGGGCTTTGGTGAAATATCAGGGGTCTAAACAGAGACAGAAAAGGTACTGAGGACAAAGATTCATCAGTCCCTTTCTCTGCAGCCTCAGCTGCACTGGATCCACGAGTGTCAGCAATAAGGCAGTACAGCTGGCCCTCCTGCTCAGCAGGTGCCCGGGCCCACCTTTTGATCTGATGGGACTCGGTCCTCGTATAGGAGGGCTGGCTGCACTGCCTTATCAGCAGCCCTGTTGCCCTAGTCTTGTTGTCTGATGGTGATCTGAGAAGCACTATTGGGAGTGTGTAGAGCTGTCGGTAATGCTTAGTGGTCCTGGGCCGGAGCCGAGCTGCATAATTTTTTATTTTAATTTTTATCCATCCATCCAATTGAGGGTTTTTCTTACTATGGCACAGCCAGGCCTTTTAAAGAGGTCTTAGTGTCTGGTATGAGGCACTTTTTTAAGCGAAGCACAATTGGGCGATCACCTGTAGCACAGGATTTTAATGAAACACACGAATGGAGAACTTTATTATTAATATACAGTTAGGTCCATATATATTTGTACACAGGCACAATTTTCATGCTTTTGGCTCTGTATGCCACCAGAATAAAGTTTAAACAAAATAATCCAAATGAATTTGAAGTGCACACTTTCAGTGTTAATTCAAGGGGTTGAACATCAATATCAAGTACAAATTTTAGGAACTGCAACCATTTTTATACACAGTCCCCCCATTTTCAGGGGCTCAAATGTAATTGGACAAATTAATATAATCATAAATAAAATGTTAATTTTTATACACAGTCCCCCCATTTTTAGGGGCTAAAATGTAATTAGACAAATTAATATAATCATAAATAAAATGTTAATTTTTAATATTTTGTTGAGAATCCTTTACTGG
The DNA here is from genome assembly GCA_037952925.1 of Lithobates clamitans. NCBI lineage: Eukaryota > Metazoa > Chordata > Amphibia > Anura > Ranidae > Lithobates > Lithobates clamitans. The sequence continues at coordinate 2,938,445 of JBBGZY010000004.1, read as the reverse complement.
GAATGACTGACTGAAATTTGGAACTCATGAACATTACCAAAGACTGGGTTTCCTCCTTTCTGGTGCTTTGCCAGGCTCTAACTGTAGCTGTCTTCATTTGTTCTTTGTTTGTGGGTCTTTCTGCCTTTAGTTTTGCCTTCATCAAGTGAAAAGCATGCTCAATTGGGTTGAGATCAGGTGATTGACTCAGTCATTGCAGAACATTCCACTTCTTTTCCTTCTAAAGCTCCTGGGTTGCTTTTGCAGTATGTTTTGGATCATTGTCCATCTGTACTGTTAAATGCCGTCCAATCAACCTTGCTGCATTTGGCTAAATCTGGGCTGACAGTATATCTATAAACACTTCAGAATTTATCTGGTTGCTTCTGTCTTTTGTCACATCATTAATAAACACCAATGACCCAGTGCCACTGGAAGCCATGCATGGCCATGCTATCACACTGCCTCCACCACGTTTTACAGATGACGTTGTGTGCTTTGGATCATGAACTGTTCCAAGCCTTCTCCACACTTTTTTCCTCCCATCATTCTGGTACAGATTAATCTTAGTTCCATTCGTCGAAAGAATGCTTTTCCAGAACTGGTCTGGCTTTTTTAGATGTTTTTTGGCAAAGTCTGATCTGGCTTTGCTATTCTTCAGGCTTATGAATGGTTTGCATCTTGTGGTGACCCATCTGTATTTGCTCTTGTGAAGTCTTCTCTTGATTGTAGACTTTGAAAATGATAAGTCCACCTCCTGGGAAATGTGAACGGGTTTTTCTTTACCATAGAGAGTATCCTGCAATCATCCACCTCTGTTCTCTTCTGTGAACGTCCAGGCCTTTTTATGTTGCTGAGCTCACCAGTGCATTAGGAAATAAGGAAATTAGGAAATAAGAAAAGAAAATTAGGAGTGGTCCAATCAAACTGTTGATTGGGCCACTCCTAATGTTGCTGCTATCTCTCTGATGGATTTCTTTTGTTTTTGAAGCCTTACAATGGCCTGTTTCACTTGCATGGACAGCTCCTTTGAACGCATGATGTAGACACACTTAGACTCAACTCCAGACCATTTACCTGCTTAATTGATGAAGAAATAACAAAGGAGTTTCCCACACCTGACCATGAAAGAGCTTTTGATTCAATTGTCCAACTACTTTTGGTCCCTTGAAAAAAGGGCTTGGCTATTCTTTAGAGCTGTAATTCCTAAACCCTTCCTCAATTTTGGATGTACATACCCTCAAATTAAACCTGAGAGTGTGCACTTTCTGCCCATATCAGTATATAACTACTGTATTAGTATTGCTTGGATATGTTTTGGTAAATACCTGAAAAAAACTAAAATTGTGCCTGTGTCCAAATATATATAAGCCTAACTGTATATATTTTTTCTATCACCTTTCTTGGGACTAATTTTTTATCTTTTTACTGTTTAATGGATTTCATGAATTATGGGACTATTGATTATGAATTGTGTACTTTTTACTTTTAATTCACTTGCTAATCATGTATTTAATTTGTTTATGAATCATGTAAGGGATTTTTTTCTGATAGTAGAGATCAATGCTATTACCCTAATCAATGTTCCAACTACAAATTGCTGTCGTCAGAGGGCTGCACATCATATTCCAAAGGGTTGGGCACCAGGGGCTTAGACAGAGCAGAAGTTTGACCACCTTTACGTTAAGAAACCACAAGACGATTGCTGCAACGCTGGTCATGTGACCTGACAACAAAGGGAGTCCCGAGCAGACAGGTGAGTATTAAGCACCTTTTTTTGGTATAAGGGGTTTCCAACCTTTTTCAAGTCATGATGTACCATGATGAACCTTCAAATGTCCATAACACATAACACATCAGCTTATTATTTTATAGTAGGTCTACTTTAGGGCGGAAAAAAACAATAACTATTAGGAAGCTTGTATACAATATAAAAATTCTGATTGACATCTATTGTTTTCTCCAAGACCAGCCAAAGTGGGGGGTGCCTGTAGGTGCCTTCACCATCCCTTATAGCATTTATGTAGATAGAGCTGCGGACAGATACAGGCTTATGAATCAAGCATGTTTGTCTATTCAACCTCCATTGTCATAGGCACCTTTACACTGCTATCACTGTTGTAATGCAGATCACACATACTGTCCATGGATCTGGCAGCTAGTGTCTGAAAACCTCAGCAGCATCATTTTTACAGGAGGTGTTTCAGCGCCACCCAGTGAGCAAACATGTTATATGCAGTCCAGGTTTTCTGAACAAAGCACATCTGCTAGCAAGAGTTGAATTAAGGTAAGGCATTTTTATGGGATACAGCCGTGCCACATACCTACTGGTGTTTTACAGCTCCCTGCTATCATTACTGAAGGTGCCATACAGTAAAAGCAAGCTTTCAAGGCATGAACAAAAATCTTGAAAGCTTTTGCAGAATTTTAACAGCCATCCTTGTCATTAGGAAAGCGAATTTATGAAAACCCAGAGGACGTGCAACTAGGGACTTTTCCTCCGAGGGTACCATTTATTTTATATGTATTCTATTTCAGATATTTATATAGCACCGGCACTTTATGCAGCACTTTTTACATACTCTACATTAACATCAGTCTCTGCCCTCAAGGAGCTTACAATCTAAGATCACTGTCTCACATGCATACCTATTTGGACAATTGACAATTGACTTACCAGCATGTCTTTTGAGTTTGGAAGGAAATCGGAGTACTTGGAGGAAACACACAGAAGCACAGGGAGAGCATGCAAACTCCATGCAGATGGTGTCAACTGGGATATATACGGAGGGTATCAGTGCAGCAAAAGCGATTGTAATAATTCCACTATACCATACTATCTGATAGGAGGCAGTCTGTTTGGCCAATAATTTTCCACCCAACTTAGTCAAATTTCAAACGGACTCTTCTCAATCGGGGTGGTGCTGGAGGGACCCCACGCAGCTCAAATTTATGTCATGTATGGCCAACTTTAAAGTGAACTACCGTCAGATTTATCGTCTTATGTTAAATCCTTGCAGGCTAACTAATGTGTAAGTGTAATGCCCCGTACACACGGTCAGATTTTCCGATGGAAAATGTCCGATCGGAGCGTGTTGTCGGAAATTCCGACCGTGTGTGGGCTCCATCGGACATTTTCCATCGGATTTTCCGACACACAAAGTTGGAGAGCAGGAGATAAAATTTTCCGACAACAAAATCCGTTGTCGGAAATTCCGATCGTGTGTACACAAATCCGATGGACAAAGTGCCACGCATGCTCAGAATAAATAAAGAGATGAAAGCTATTGGCCACTGCCCCGTTTATAGTCCCGACGTACGTGTTTTACGTCACCGCGTTTAGAACGATCGGATTTTCCGACAACTTTGTGCGACCGTGTGTATGCAAGACAAGTTTGAGCCAACATCTGTCGGAAAAAATCCTAGGATTTTGTTGTCGGAATGTCCGAACAAAGTCCGACCGTGTGTACGGGGCATAACACTTAGTGTTATTTAATACCTCTCACAGAGATTACAGTACTGATCCTGACAATGCCTTTTTCTTCCTTTCTCTCCAAAAGAACGGCATCACATTTGTCCAGGCATCATCCAGTGTTAGCCATCGAATTCCTGGACTGGAATGCTGGCAATGAGATGACACAATCATATAAATCCTGGTACCAGTGCAGCTCCTGGCTGCGTTCGCAAATGTCACACAGATCAGCCCCTCATGTTGTGACTTGCTGTAAACTTACAAAGTTGCAGTCTGATCTCTGGGGAGAGCAGACTAATGCCCCGTACACACGATCAGAAAATCGTACGGAAAATACCGCTTTAGAAGCGATCGTACGATAATCGGATCGTTAGTACAGAGCTTTCGAGAGCCAATCAGGACAGTTCATCCGATAGTATTCTATCGGACATGCAGGAATTTTTTTTTCGTACTATGCCAGATCGTACACTTTTCGTTCAATCAGTACAGCTATCGTTTCGAAAATGCAATACAAATGCATTTCAACACATGACATCACTTCTGAATTTTATTTCTGTCGTGCGGGAATTTTCGTGACTTTAGTAAAATCATCAGATTCGATCTGAGATCAGCATGCAATAAAAAACAGACGATCATTCGTCCGATAATCTCATCGTGTGTATGGGGCATTAGGAAATGCTTCATCCTGCCTGCTGTCGGCCAAGGCAAAGTCACTTCTCTAGAGTTCAAGAACTGCTTTTTAAAAACAAAAGGTGTAGCTTTTTTGGAAAACTGTACTATTGCTGTAACATGTAACGTATCAGGAATTTATGCAATTACTGTATGAGCCACTTTAAGGCCTTGCTTGCTTGTGCTCCCCCTTAAGCTGTAGGCACCCCCTGTTGTGTTCAGCAGGCAGTATTGCCCTTCGAATGCCAAACATTCTCCTGAATGGGCCCACGCACATGCCTGCAGTGTGGTGATAGAAGTTTTTAGGGGTTAACCACTTAAGGTCTGCCCTATAGCCAGAGGCATAGCTTGAAGCTTGTGAGCCCCAGTGCAAAAGTTGACCTGCCCCCCCCCCCCCCTACTACTTCCAACGTGCATGCAGATACATCCATTGTGTGCCAAGATACTCAAAGTGGCTTAAGAGTTTTGAGTTTACCGCTGGAGAATCAGAGGACAGGGACCCCTCGCAGGTCACTTGGCAGAGCTCCTTTCCCATTCTAACAACTCCCCCCCCCCCCCCCCACTACACAGGGCTGGAATCACATTCCTTTACACACAGTCTGTCAGGCTTCACAGGGTGTATCTGGCTTTTATGTTGCCCTTCTTACCTGTGAAATTCTCTGGTCGGAACGGCAGTGTAGTTGCAGTGTAGTTGCAGTAGGCAGATACACCCTGTGCAGATCATGGCTAACTGGCTGTGCTGTAAAGGAATGTGATTTCAGCCCTGCGGAGGAGGAACCATATAGAGTGCTGTAATGGGAAAGGAGCTCAGCAGCCGGGCATAGCATGCAGGGTGGAGGGGGTGGTCAGGGGACTTTGGGGGGGGCAACATAGATCTGGAAGGGCAAAGTCATGTGACACAAAATCTGGAGCCTGCAGCCCTTCAGGGCCCCCCCCCCCGAGGAGGTGATAAGGGATTTGTTTTAGCAATTTCTGAAGGTTTCTCTGTCAGTGTTGGCAGGAGGTCACCTCCCGGAGGTGTGTGTCTTTGTCAGGGAAGTTGGGTAAGTAGACATCCCTGGGTGGGGGAGTACAGAGAATTCCAGCTGGTGACTAGGAGACACTGAGCAGTGTCATACCTCACCAGTGACATCGGTCCCATTGTGGCTACAGGAGCTTGGTTACCATTCCATGTCGCCAGCACACAGCACAGACACTTCCCCATCCTGGGCGTTTTCACCTTGTGCTCCTCTCCATTCAGGAAATGGCTCACAGCTTCTCCAAAGCCAATGGGAACAGAGGGGTGTGGACTGTGGAAGGCAAAGTAGAAGCCCAGTACTGGAGCGTGGCTGTGGGGCCCTAGGGCAGATCAGAGCTGGATTTTGTGGAGGATATGATAATATAACAGGGAGGCTGCAGGGGCCCCCTGAAGATAGGGGCAGGGTTGCGATTGTGACCCCTGCAACCCCTTATGCTACGCCCATGCCTAAAGCAGTTTTCCTGCTACTCTGTGCCGGCTCTTCCAGGTAGTGGGCTCGAATGTGTGATGCTGGCGGTTTGCTCCCACTGTGATTATACATAGTGGGAGCAGAGTGGCGGGTACCACGGACTCGATGTCCGCCTGCACCCGCCGATTGTTCAGTACAGAGGCAGAACAGCGATCTGCCTATGTAAAGAAGGTAGATCGCCGTTCTGTTAGGAGGGTAAGCATTTATCCTGTGTCCCTGCGAAGCATCCATATCTTCCCCTAGAAAAAGACACCTCCCACAGTACACATAAATACAGGCCGGGCACACAGTTGACCCTTGGATCGCCCCTGACAGTGCATATTTTTAGCACTGATCACTGTATTAGTGTTAGTGTCAATTAGTGTCTGTCATTGTCAGAATGTCTGCCGCAATATCGCAGTCCCGCTAAGTCACTGATTGTCTTTTTTGGGTGGCGGGTGTGGAATTTCATCTAGATCATAATTTTCAACATTTATGGACATTTTATTTCTTCACTTTTATATCATTTTTCACATTGTTTTCTCACCGGTCCAATAGTATCAATCTATATGACAGTGTGTGGCACTTAGCTTATTTTCGATTGTGTTTAGTCATTTATATGTAACCTTGAACCGTATTTTTATTTCTCTCGTGGGCCCCCCAGGAATGGTTTGGGCCTAGTTCACTTTTCTCATTTATAATATTTACACATTTAGCGCTACACTTTATACACTTTCTATTTTTATTTTCCTTTGTCTAAGAGGAGTGTCAGCTGCTTACTGTGTAACCATTCTCCATTATTATTGGTGCAGCGCTGTACTCATCTCCCATTGATTCCACAAGTCACTGATTGTCGCCATTACCAGTAAAAAAAATGTAATAAAATAAATATATCCCATAATTTGTAGATGCTATAACTTTTGTGCAAACCAATCAATATACGCTTGTTGAGATTTTTTTTTACCAAAAATATGTAGCAGAATACATATTGGCCGAAATTTTTTGAAGAAATTCAATTTTTTCATTTTTTTTTATTATATGTTTATATGTTTTATATCAGAAAGTAAAAAAATTGTGGGGTTTTTTTTCAAAACTTTTGGTGGTATTTGATCACCGCAGAGGTGATCAAATACCACCAAAAGAAAGCTCTATTTGTGGGAAAAAAAGGACATACATTTTATTTGGGTACAGAGTCGCATGACTGTGCAATTTTCAGTTAAAATAACGCAGTGCCGCATTGCAAAAAATGGCCTGGTCATTAATGGGGGTAAATCTTCCGGAGGTCAAGAGGTTAAAACAGGTGGTGAGGAGGTGAAAAATTGCATCTTCACCTACTATCAAACTTTCTGTTCAAGTTGAACATGAGTTCGACTCGAACATTGGCTGTTCACCCGTTCATCAAAAACCGAACATTATGGGCCGCTCGCGCCAAATTCGAACGGCGCATAACGGCCCATAATGCACTGCGGGAGCGCACTGCATTGCTGTATGATGATTGGCCAGAGCATGCACCATGACCTGCATGCTTTGGCCAATCACAGCGCCCTCAGCTAATTGAGCCATAATTGGCCAAAGGCAGGGTGCCTTTTGACAATCATGGCTCAGGGGGACTAAGTCCACGCCCCACACTATATAAGGCCGCCTGCACGTCGGCCTTGTGTAGTGTGTCCTTGGCGTTGACGGAGAGAGAGAGTGTCTGTATTGAGCAGGCAGGCAGATAGGCAGATTATTCAGTTAGCTGCAGTGTATTTTATATATATATATACACAGTCAGTCTCGTGTATATATATATATATATATATATATATATATATATATCCACTGTATCCAGTTTAGCTAGATCTGACTGCAGTCCGTTCCTGGTGTACTGTTTCTAATATACTTCAGGCAGGAAGGTGATTCAGTTAGCTGCAGTGTATTTAATATATATATATATATATATATATATATATATATATATATATATATATATATATATATATACATACAGTCAGTCTCGTGTATATATATATATATATATATTTACACGTCGGCCTCGTGTGTGTGTATATATATATATATATGTATATATATATATATATATACGTCGGCCTTGTGTAGTGTGTCGGCATGGACGGAGAGAGAGAGTGTCATTTAGATTGAGCAGGCAGACAGGCAGGTGATTCAGTTAGCTGCAGTGTATTTAATATATATATATATATATATATATATATATATATACACACAGATAGTCTCATATATATATATATATATATATATATATATATATATATATATATATATCCACTGTATCCAGTTTAGCTATATCCCACTGCAGGTCATTCCTGGTGTACTGTTTCTAATATACTTCAGGCAGGCAGGTGATTCAGTTAGCTGCAGTGTATTTAATATATATATATATATATATATACAGATAGTCTCATATATATATATATAAATATATATATATATATATAAATATATATATAAATATATATATATATAAATATATATATAAATATATATATATATATATATATATATATATAAAAATATATATATATATATATATATATATATATATATATATATATATATATATATATATATATATCCACTGCATACAGTTTAGCTATATCTGACTGCAGGCTGTTCCTGGTGTACTGTTTCTAATATAATTCAGGCAGTGTACACAGTATACAGTGCTGTGCACCCATAGTGCAGTTGCTCATACTTTTCTGGTGGTCAATACAGCACACCCATAGTTGTTATTAAACTTCTGTTGGTGTACACAGTACCGTGCACCCCTAGTGCAGTTGCTACTACTCTGCTGGTGGTGTACACAATACATACAGTGTACCCATAATTGTTATTATATGTCTGTTGGTGTACACAGTACCGTGCACCCATAGTGCAGTTACCACTACTTTCCTGGTGGTGTACACAATACATACAGTGCACCCATAGTTGTTATTACACTTCTGTTGGTGTACACAGTACCGTGCACCCCTAGCGCAGTTGCTACTACTTTCCTGGTGGTGTACACAGTACACAATACAGTGTAGTGTTTTTTTGCTAAACAAAATTTATAGCATGTCCGGAAGTCCACCAAGGAGAGGCAGACGCTCACAGGCCCCTCAAAGAGGACCAGCTGGCTCTGTGTCTACAGTGCTGGTTGTGGACATGGTGCATCCTCAGCACGTGGCCGTGGGGCACGCTTGTCCTTTTTTCCTGCAGCTGGCCGTGTTATTGAGCCACAACATGCAGAAGAGTTGGTGGAATGGATAACAAAGCCGCCCTCAATCTCTTCATCCTCTGTCACCCTGGCTCAAAGTAGTTTCCCTGCCAATGTAGTTGCCAAAGTGGCTTATTCCATCGGCTCTATGTCAATAGTCACTCCTTCCCTAGCCCCACCATCATGCACGGAGGGGTCCCCTGAACTATTTGACCACAGTGATGGGTACTTGCTGGAGGAGGATGCACAGCGATTTGAAGGCTCCGATGATGGTGCCCAGGTTGAGGAAGGGAGTAATGTCAGGTAGGATGCCCTCCAGGGGGCAGCTTAAGGGCAGCCACCCTATTGCATCACAACGCAGAGCTAAGCAGGTACAGGGCGCTGCTGACTCCCTGCATATTTTGAAAATTTTTTTGGTGTGGGCCTTTTTTGACACGTGTGCAGCAGATCGTTGCTGTTTGCAACATATGTCTGAAGCGTATCAAGCGTGGCCAAAACAGCAGCCGCTTGGGCACCACATGGTTGACCAGACATGTGTCGACCTCCCATGCAGTCCGTTGGCAACCGCACTTAAAAGACCCACATCAAAGAACAAGGCGGACCTCTCCTTGCTCCTCATCAGCTGGGATCCCCAACCCCACTATACCTCCAGTCCTCTCAGAAACCTGCACTGAGAGGAATGAAGGTATAGAAATAAGTGTCCCAAGTACCTGCGGCCAAACGCCATTTCTTTTTAAGGAAGGCCATTCCGGGCTCTCTACCAGCATGTGGAAGGCAATGTCTTGGCCTCGTTGGACAGGGCAGTCAGCAGTAAGGTGCATATTACTGCTGACTCATGGTCCAGGAGGCATGGACAGGGACGTTACCTTTCTTTCACGGCACACTGGGTAACTCTGCTGGCAGCTGGGAAGGATGCAGGACAGGGTTCAGTATTGTTGGAGCTTGTTCCGCTACCACGCCTCCAAAATGCTAGTGGTGATTCTGCCACAGCTCTCTCCTCCACCCCATCCTCTTCTTCTTCTTCTTCCTCTATAGCCTCTTCCTCTGCAGATTTCTCCTCTGAACCAGCAGTGCTCCGTAGGCATTCAAGGGGCTACGCAAGCACTCAGGCAAAAAAGATGCCATGAGGAGCCACACTGGGGCAGAGATTCTGTCAGCTGTCAGAATGGTTTTATGCGACAATGGCACCAACCTCCTCTCCGCCCTCCGACAGGGACACTTGACCCATGTTCCCTGTTTGGCTCACGTCCTGAATTTGGTGGTGCAGCGGTTCTTGAGAAGGTACCCGGGCTTACAGGATCTCCTGAGGCAGGCCAGGAAAGTCTGTGGTCATTTCCGCCAGTCATATAATGCCAGTGCTGGGCTGGCTGACATTCAAAGAGAATGCAACCTACCCAGGAACTGCCTCATTCCACCCACCAGGTGGAACTCAACGTTGGCAATGCTGCAGCAGCTGCACATGCAGCAGAGGGCCATCAATGAGTACCTGTGTGAGTATGGCACCTGGACAGGGTTAGGGGAGCTTGGCTTTTTTTCGCCACGCCAGTGGCTACTGATCAAGGATGCATGCACTGTCCTGTCACCATTTGAGGAGGCCATGAGGATGGTGAGCAGTGACAGTGCATGCATCAGTGATACTGTCCCTCTTGTCTTTCTGTTGGAGCACACACTTCATGGAATAATGGACAGGGCACTTGAGGCAGAACAGCGGGAGGAAGAGGAGAACTTCCTTACCTCTCAAGGCCCCCTTTATCCAGATATTAGTATTCCTGCAGGCCCGTCGATCACACAGGAAGGAGAAGAGGAGGTTTGTGTCAGCATGGAGGTGGAGGATAACACTCAGCATCAGCAGCAGTCTTCAAGGGATCATTTGCAGTCCCCAGAAACCCATGGAGTTGTACGTGGCTGAGAGGAGATGGTTGAGGATCATGTGATCCTTAGTGACCCAGAGGACCCAGGATCGAATGCCACTGCAAACCTACGCTGCATGGCCTCCCTGATCCTGCAAAGCCTGCGAAAGGACCCTAGGATTTGTGGTATCAAGGAGAGGGATCGTTACTGGCTGGCAACCCTTCTTGATCCATGTTACAAGGGTAAGGTTGCAGAACTTATCCAGCCTTCGCAAAGGGAGCAGAAGATGAAACATCTTCGGGAGGCCTTGCAGAAAGGTTTGTGCAATGCATTTCCAGAGCCTGGGAGGTTACAATTTCCTGGTGCTGGACAACTTGTTGCTGAGGCTTCGTTCAGTCACAGAAAGAGCGGTGGAGAAGGTGGCCGGCTGACCGATGCCTTCAGGCAATTCTTCCGTCCTCAGCGCCCAGGTCTGATCGGTTCCAGCAACCATCGCCAGCGTCTGAATTACACGGTGCAGTAATATCTAGGGGCAAGATCAGACTTGGGAGACCTTTCCACCAGAACATCCACTGGGTTACTGGGTCTTGAGGATGGACCACTGGCCAGAGCTTGCTCAATATGCAATTGAGCTACTGGCCTGTTCTGCATCCAGCGTTCTTTCTGAACACACATTCAGTGCTGCTGGAGGCTTTTTAACCAATCACAGAGTGCGCCTGTCCACAGACTCTGTTGATAGGCTCACATTCATAAAAATGAATCAGTCTTGGATCACCAGCTAACAAGCACTTGATGCTGATGTAACCAAATGATTTTCTATGGATGTGGGATCCCTTGAAGACTGCATATGCTGAGTGACTATCCTATTATGCTGAGTGACAATCCTATTCCTCCTCAATTTTCATGATGATAGCTTCTAAGAATATTTTCGGTTCAGGGCACCACCACCCCTACCTAAGGCCCAATTTTTCTGCCCCTGTTTGACAGGGGCGCGTAATTACAATTCTTGATCTAATATTTCACAGCAGGGCCTGTTCCTGCGCTCAACAAAAGTATCCGTGAAGCTTTACAGTGTTGTGCCACCACCACCGCCGCCTTAGGCCCAATTTTTCGGCCTCTGTTTAACATAATTACAAGTTTTGATCTAATATTTCACAGCAGGGCCTGTTCCTGCGCTCAACAAAAGTATCTGTGAGGCTTTACAGTGTTGTGCCACCACCACCACCACCAATTTTTCTGCCCCTGTTTAACAGGGGCATGTAATTACAATTCTTGATATAATATTTCACAGCAGGGCCCGTTCCAGTGCCCACCAAGAGTAACTGTGAGGGCTTACAGTGTTCTGGTACCACCAACACCTAAGGCCCAATTTTCCACAGAGTGTATAGGGCAGACTGTATAGTATATACAGGGGGTCCCCTATTTTCAAACATCCGACTTACAAACGACTCCTACTTAGAAACGGAGGGAGACAACAGGAAGTGAGAGGAAATCTACCCCTAGGAAGGGAAGTTCTCTCCTGTAACAGTTAATATGGGAAAAAGGTGTCTCCCCACTGATGCTTTATCACCAATCCTTGTTTCCCTAATAACCCAAAATTTTCAAAATCTAATTGTCATTGGGACAGAAAGTGAGGTTAAATCTTCTGAACAGGGGCACAGACAGCAAAACAAATGTTATAGGGGTGATGATAACCCTTCCTTATGTTATCCAAAAAGCTTAAAAATAGATTTTTTGGTTGGAGCTATACTTACAAAGTGTACCTGTTCCAAAATACAAACAGATTCAACTTAAGAACAAACCTACAGTCCCTATCTTGTTTGTAACCCGGGGACCACCTATATACTGCTGATGTTCAGAGTTTATAGGGCCTGGGGGCCCCACACCTTTTTTTTAATTTGGGTGCAGGGTTCCCCTTAATATCCATACCAGACTCAAAGGGCCCGGTAATGGGCTGGGGGGGGGCAACATTACATTACCTTTTTTCCTTTAGAAATGTCATTTTGTGCAGGGACTGTTCTAAACACGGGAAAAATGCGCCACTTTACAGAAATACTATAGACACCCCCCAGGCATGATATTTAAAGGAATATTACACTTTTATTGTTTCACTTTAAGCATTATTAAAATCACTGCTCCCAAAAAAACGTCCGTTTTTAAAACTTTTTTTTGCATTGATACATGTCCCCTGGGGCAGGACCCGGGTCCCCAAACACTTTTTATGACAATAACTTGCATATTAGCCTTTAAAATTAGCACTTTTGATTTTTCACGTTCGAGTCCCATAGACTTTAACGGGGTTTGCGTGTTCGCACAAATTTCTGGACTGTTCGCATGTTCTGCCGATCCGAACCGGGGGGTGTTCGGCTCATCCCTAATCATTTGTCATTGTTACCCTCATCCACCTTTTACTACTTTGTAATTTATTGACCTGCAACATACATTTACATGACACTTTACTAGTTCTTCACCCCCAGTGGCCTGACTGCCGAGCAGACCCAGGAGGAGCGTGGCTGCCCTGTCTTTCTCTATGCATTCATTCACAACAGAAGAGTTAGCTGCTGCTCTCTGTTATTTTACTTGCATCAGGCTCTTTACAGCCACCTGTGGCTGCTTCCTACATGTGCACTCCTCATGCGAGTGCTGCTTGTACTGTATTCTGGATTGTGATGGCTGCAGCTCCTCTATGAGTCTCAGGGACATGTGTCAGCTTTGTGGAAACAAGCTGGGACTAGGAAGACCTCCTTTAGGGGCTGTGTTTACAAGTGAAGGGAGGAGCTGTTTGTGTACGGGGGGGGGCAGAGCTGTGTGTGTGGTGTGTGTTGTGTTTGTGTGTATGTGTGTGTTGTATGTGTTTATGTGTGTCAGAGGGGGCTGAGTGTGTATAGGTGTGGAGGGGGGGCTGAGTGCATACAAGCGTGAGGGCGGGCTGAGTGTGTACAGGTGTGGAGGGGCTGATGCAGGACTGTGGGTTGGCCATTGGGTGGATTTGGTGAGATGGCCAGTGGGTTGGCCCTGGGAAATATTAGTGATCAGGCCTGGTGGGGATCCAGGCCTAAAGCCGTGTAAGGGGCCCAAAAAATTTCTAATGGCTGCCCTGCATGAGAGGCCTACCCTGAGGGGGGTTCTTCTGAGCTATGCTAGGCACTTTGGATAAGGTCACTGTCTTACACATGGGGTACCTTGATGTGTACAGACAGCTGAACTATTATAAACGCTCTAGATGTACTACATCACCACGATCACTTATGCATTTACAAGGGACACGCAGAGCCCTTGCCCTCTTCACCTGTCCAGTGTATCACTGCTACCTCACTCCCAGTAATGGTATGGAGCCCCACCATACACCTGACTCCATGCATGCACTTCACTCTTCTTCCGTACCTGTGTACAGGTTGGGGACCTCTGTGGTACAAATCTGCTCCCATTGCTATGGGAAATGGACCGCTCACAGAAAGCGTGCCAACAACTCCTCCTCCTGAGAGAGGCTATCCCTCCTATCATATGTACAGTTAGGTCCATATATATATATTTAGACACAGGCACAATTTTCATACTATTGGCTCTGTATGCCACCAGAATAAAATTAAAACAAAACAATTCAAATGACTTTGAAGTGCAGACTTTCAGTTTTAATTCAAGGGGCTGAACATAAATAAAGTACAAGTTTTAGGAACTGAAACCGTTTTTAGATACAGTCCTCCCATTTTCAGGGGCTCAAATGTAATTGGACAAATGAATATAATCACAAATAAAATGTTAATTTTTAATATTTTGTTGGGAATCCTTTACTGGCAATGACTGACTGAAGTCTGGAACCCATGGACATTACCAAAGACTGGGTTTTCTCCTCTCTGATGCTTTGCCAGGCTCTTTCTGCAGCTGTCTTCAGTTGTTCTTTGTTTGTGGGTCTTTCTGCCTTTAGTTTTGCTTTCATCAAGGAAATGCATGCTCAGTTGGGTTGAAATCAGGTGATTGACTTGGCCATTGCAGAATATTCCACTTCTTTTTCTTCAAAAGCTCCTGGGTGTTTTGGATCATAGTCCATCTGTACTGTGAAGCGCCGTCCAATCAACTGTGCTGCATTTGGCTGACAGTATATCTCTAAACATTGCAGAATTCACCCGGCTGCTTCTGTCTTTTGCTACATCATCTATAAATACCAATTACCCAGTGTCACTGGAAGCCATGCATGCCCATGCCATCACACTGCCTCCACAATTTTTTACAGATGACGTTGTGCGCTTTGTTTCATGAGCTATTCCAAGCCTTCTGCACACTTTTTTCATGCCTTCATTCTGGTACAGATTAATCTTAGTTTCATCCGTCCAAAGAATGCTTTTCCAGAACTGGTCTGGCTTTTTTAGACTTTTTTTAGCAAAGTCTAATCTGGCTTTTCTATTCTTCAGACTTATGAATGGTTAGCACCTTGTGGTGAACCCTCTGTATTTGCTCTTGTGAAGTCTTCTCTTAATTGTAAACTTTTACAATGATACGCCCACCTCCTGGAGAGTATCCTTTAGTTGTCTGGATGTTGTGAATGAAGAACAAGAAGGTTGGGACTTTAAATGAGGTGGGCAAATGAGGCCAAAGGGACAGTCACAATTACATAAAACATTTTTATTGATACATAATAACAAATTAACACAGTTGAGTTGCAGTAAAGATAATAATATCCAAACGTATAACAATCCCATCCTGCCTGGTATATGGGAAACATAGTGAGCAGCCCCCAAGTGGTACAGGGCAAAACAACTGGGAAAAATAGCAGTAGCATAAAGTCGCAAGATAAACATTAAAAGCTTATGAGTATATGGACTTAATAAAAGTCTATGATTGTCTGGTGCTTGTCGTAGGACCGATGCGTTTCGTGTATCAAACACTCTTCAGGGGCAATATAGCACCAGGGTCTAAAAAAGGAAAAAAGAGACAGTGTAGTAAAGGGATGAGTAAAGTGCAAAAAATGCACTGTAAACAGGATAAGAAAAAATAATAATTAGGCATATAGAGGAGACAAGCAGCCACTGATCCCCCATGGGTTCTCACATGTAAACGGATTGTGAACTCCAGGAGGTCCGCAAATGTAGGCCACCAAATAGCTCAGGTCCGGGAGCTGAGGGAGGAGTTTGAAGAGAGGAGCCAAGAGAGAAAACGGCTACACACAGAGGTCCCCAATGGATGGAAGATCCACACTGGTGATAAGTGAGGGTGAGGGTTCTAAGGTAATAAAAGTAGTATGTGTAAGGTATTGCCCCAAATGAAGCTGGAGCCCCTAATCATAAAGTACAGAATTATCTATGGGATGTCCCCCTTACCTAAGGATGGTACAGAATAGCCAGCCATATCTGACCCAATGATGGACGTGCTGTATGAGAGCAGGCTAAACATGAGTGAGGGTCTTATATGCAGCCAAACCCTGCCCCAAACAGAGAACTCCCCCCAGCATCACGTGGTGCAAACACACAAGCGGACGGAGAACTCATACCAGCGCAGCGGCCACCACAGCCGCCCACAGCTGCTGGAGAAGTCGCCCTCCACGTGTCCGCACGAGAAGGAAAACACGTCAGCGACTCGACACTCACGCAGAGGTCACGCGCATGACGAGGGGGCGTGATACTGATGCACAATGGGAAACCTGCCCCGATCACCCGCACCCGCCGTAGATCCAGTGTGGATCTTCCATCCAATGGGGACCTCTGTGTGTGGCCGTTTTCTCTCCCGGCTCCTCTCTTCAAACTCCTCCCTCAGCTCCCGGACCTGAGCTATTTGGTGGCCTACATTTGCGGACCTCCTGGAGTTCACAATCCGTTTATATGTGAGTACCCATGGGGGATCAGTGGCTGCTTGTCTCCTCTATATGCCTAATTATTATTTTTTCTTATCCTGTTTACAGTGCATTTTTTGCACTTTACTCATTCCTTTACTACACTGTCTCTTTTTTCCTTTTTTAGACCCTGGTGCTATATTGCCCCTGAAGAGTGTTTGATACATGAAACACGTCGGACCTACGACAAGCACCAGACAATCATAGACTTTTATTAAGTCCATATACCCATAAGCTTTTAATGTTTATCTTGCGACCTTATGCTACTGCTATTTTTCCCAGTTGTTTTGCCCTGTACCACTTGGGGGCTGCTCACTATGTTTCCCATATACCAGGCAGGATGGGATTGTTATACGTTTGGATATTATTATCTTTACTGCAACTCAACTGTGTTAATTTGTTATTATGTATCAATAAAAATGTTTTATGTAATTGTGACTGTCCCTTTGGCCTCATTTGCCCACCTCATTTAAAGTCCCAACCTTCTTGTTCTTTATACGCACAGGGATGGAGACCTAGTGTCTCATTTAAAGTCCCACCTTTTATTATTTTGGATGTTGTGAATGGGTTTTTCTTTACCATAGAGAGGATCCTGCAATCATCCACCACTATTGTCTTCCATGGATGTCCAGGCCTTTTTATGTTGCTGAGCTCACCAGTGCATTCATCTTTCCTCAGAAAGATGTTGATTTGGCCACTCCTAATGTTGCTGCTATCTCTCTGATGGATTTGTTTAGTTTTTGAAGCCTTTCAATGGCCTGTTTCACTTGCATGGACAGACCTTTTACCTGCTTAATTGAGAAAGAAATAACAAAGTAGTAGCCCACACCTGGCCATGAAACAGCTTTTGATTCAATTGTCCAATTACTTTTGGTCCCTTGAAAAAGGGGGATGGCTATTCTTAAGAGTTGTAATTCCTAACCCCTTCCTCCGATTTGGATGTACATACCCTCAAATAAAACCTGAGAGTCTGCACTTTCTGCCCATATCCATTATATACAGTATCTCACAAAAGTGAGTACACCCCTCACATTTTTGTAAATATTTTATTCTATCTTTTCATGTGACAACACTGAAGAAATGACACTTTACTACAATGTAAAGTAGTGAGTGTACAGCTTGTATAACAGTGTAAATTTGCTGTCCCCTCAAAATAACTCAACACACAGCCATTAATGTCTACACCGATGGCAACAAAAGTGAGTACATAAAAGCTCTACAGAGGAATAAATTAACACAACAGTTCAACATAAAGTGCAGTCTTTTCCTAACATCCTTAGTCCCTAACTCAGGCTTGTGGTGGCTTCAGTTTGCCTGCACAGAAAGGAGTCCATTCTTGGCAGAGACCATGGGGGTAGTGACTGTAGCATGATCCTGAGGGCAGAAGTGCATTACTTGTCATCCCAAACTCAGCATGTTTAGCTTGCCAGCTGGATGGAGTGGAGCGGTACCAACAGTTATAATGCTCAGAACCAGTGGGTTAGACCCAGGAAAGTCCACCAAGAAAAGGAGAATTAAAGAAAATTGGGAAATACATTTAAAGTATTTCCAGCATTTCATAATCCTGATATGTGCCTGCTAGACCGTGTACTGTATGAGAAAGTATCCTGTTCCCATTGTATTGCTTCCTTCATGAAAAATCCCTGGTGTTCCTGCCAGTCCCTCTGCTCTCCTTTTAAAAACTGTCCACACTAAGCAGGAGAGCACACTGTGGTCAGTTCTCTAGCTATGCTGGGAACCCAGTCTGCTCTCCTCCAATGATCAGACTTGTCCTGATGCACAGCTATTCACTGCTCAGTGTGCTGTTGCTTCTCCTCCCCCCAGCACTTATCCAGCTGAGAACAGAGGGAACGCGATCAATTATAAAAAAGGGAAAACATGCACCGTATTTATCGGCATATAACACGCGTCGGCGTATAACATGCACCCCAATTTGCGAGGGAAGTTTCAGGAAAAATTTTTTAAAAATAAAAAATAAACCCCTTTGAAGCAAAATAATGGTCAGTGAGCATTAATGCAGCCTGATTAGTGCCCATCTGCAGCTTCAGTGCAGCCTGATCTGTGCCCATCTGCAGCCTAATCAGTTCCCATCTGCAGTCTAATCAGTGCCCACCTGCAGCATTGCTCCTCACTGCAGCCTGATCAGTGTCCATCTGCAGCCTTGCTGAAATAAATATAGACTGCCACCGAGGGGAAGGAGGGGACGAGCGCTGCCGAAACAGAGCCGGATCTCCTGTGTACTCGGCCCGGATCCTATAATGGACATAACGCCGGTCCAATGCCGGGACGTCAATGCTAGGAGATGTCGGGGGGGTGGGACTGAGCGTGACTGCGAGCCGAGTACACAGGAGATCCTGCTGTGTTTCGGCAACGCTCGTCCCCTCCTTCCCCTCGGTGGCAGCCTATATCGACGCATAACACGCACACAGGATTTTCCCCCTATTTTAAGGGGGAAAAAGTGCTTGTTATACGCCGATAAATATGGTATATATAATTTATTTATATCTATACACAAATGTTTTGTCTTTCGTTTCAATTTTGAACTGAATGGGTTGTTTTAAAAGGTGATCCTTTACAATCACTTTAACCCTAACCTTCCCAACTGGGGAAGCGTTAAACTTTATGTGCCTACAAGCTTACTACAAGAATATAGTAGTTCACTGGATTTCTAGCAGGATCAATTGCTATTTGTTGATACTTTAAATAGACAAGATATGGAAAAGGTGCATTTATTCCAGAGATGTATGGATTTGTTTTTTTAATTTTGCCTAGAGATACATTTTAAAGCTGTAGTTTGAATATGCATATTTTTGCATTGTTACATTTGTCTAGCTTGAACCAATGTAAATATGAATTTGTCATACCTGGGAGATCTCCATTGGAAATCACTGTAGTAGGCACCACTACAGCGATTGCGCTAACTTCCGGGTACTGTGCCGAGTGGCTACTCTACTGCTTAGTGAACGAACACAGTACGACACTTGCTTGGCATGGGTGCCATTTAGAGAACACTTTGCATTCTCTCAATGACTGCAAAGCGTTCATGACATCACTGCTCCAAATAATTAGAGTACTAATATAAGACTGATCACCTGTTGATTTATATTTTGGATTACCCTTAGCTACTGGGGGGGGGGGGGGGGAGGAGGAGGATGAAGATCTGTGTAAGTTTGTGAGCTTAGTTGTACTTCTATTTAATCTAGGAGAACAAAGTTTGGAGTATGAAGGTAAGAATACCTTGCATAGAAAAGTAGGCAGTCACTGCCAATAATGTACAGTGGGATGGGGGAGGGGGGTTTGGCAAGAAGGACAGAATAAGGCAAAGGTGACCAGGCAGAGAGGGGTAGAGACATACCTCCCATCTTTCTGAGATGGGAACGAGGGACACCTATTAGCAACAGTATGTTGGCATAGGACACACCCCCTGCCACGCCCCCTTAAAGGAGAATTATACAACCAAAATGATTAGTTAAACCCACAAGAGCTTTTTTTACCAGTACTATTTCTTTAAATTGTGTTTTGGAATTTTCCGATGCCGTAATTTAGAAATTAGATGAAAGGTTTAGCACTGGGAAACACTATTGCATAGATAAATAGTGCATTTTTTATACTATACAAATTAGACCAAAAAATTAGGGACAAATGAGAAGGAAAGAGGGACAGAGGGACTTTGTTCAAAATGAGGGACAGTCCTTTGAAATCAGGGACAGTTGGGAGCTATGTAGAGAGGGAAGAAGGGTTGAGTCCCCATTAGGTAGAATGAACTTGGGTATAATCAGGTGAAGGGATAAAGTCAATCCAATAGAACAAGATCTTGAGAAAATGTTCCTTATGGTAGGAAGATCTTCCATAGTTGATTTACTGGACCATGAAAATCCACACAGATGGAGGAAATGGTGACTTCCACATTACAGTTGACTTCTACACTTATTTTAAGGTTTTGGAGAAGGATTGTGAGTAGGGATGGGCCGAACACCCCCCGGTACGGGTCGCATCCAGAACATGCGAACAGACCGAAAGTTTGCGCGAACATTCAAACACCGTTAAAGTCTATGGGACTCGAACGTGAGAAATCAAAGGTGCGAATTTTAAAGGCTAATATGCAAGTTATTGTCCTAAAAAGGGTTTGGGGACCCGGGTCCTGCCCCTGGGGACATGCATCAATGCAAAAGAAAGTTTTAGGAACAGCCGTTTTTCCGGGAACAGTGATTTTAATGGTGCTTAAAGTGAAAAAATAAAAGTGAAATATTCCTTTAAATATCGTACCTGGGGGGTGTCTATAGTATGCCTGTAAAGTGGCACGTGTTTCCTGTGCTTAGAACAGTCCCTGCACAAAATTACATTTTTAAAGGAATAAAAGTCATTTAAAACTGCTTGCAGCTTTAATGTAATGTCGGGTCCCGGCAATATGGATGAAAATCAGTGAGACAAACGGCATGGGTACCCCCCAGTCCATTAGGGTCTTGTATGGTTATTAAGGGGAACCCCACACCCAAATTAAGAAAAGAAAAGGCGTTGGGCCCCCAGGCCCTATATACTCTGAACAGCAGTATACAGGCAGTGCAAACAAGACAGGGACTGTAGGTTTGTTCTTATGCAGAATCTGTTTGTAATTTGGAACAGGTACATTTTGTAAGTGTAGCTCCAGCCAAAAAAATCTATTTTAAAGCATTTTGGAAAACATAGGGAAGGGTTATCATCACCCCTGTAACATTTTGCTGTCTGTGCCCCTGTTCAGAAGATTTCACCTCACTTTCTGTCCCAATGACAATTGGATTTTGAAAATTTGGGGTTTTTAAGGGAAAAAAGGACTGGTGATAAATCAGTGGAGGAGACACCATTTTCCCATATTAACTCTTACAGGAGAGAACTTCCCTTCCCAGGGGTAGATTTCCTCTCACTTCCTGTTGTCTCCCTCCGTTTGTAAGGAGGAGTCGTTTGTAAGTCGGATGTTTGAAAGTAGGGGCCTGCCCTATATACTCTGCAGAAAATTGGGCCTTAGGTGTTGGTGGTACCAGAACACTGTAAGCCCTCACAGTTACTCTTGCTGGGTGCTGGAATGGGCCCTGCTGTGAAATATTATATCAAGAATTGTAATGACATGCCTCTGTTGAACAGGGTCAGAAAAATTGGGCCTTTGGTGGTGGTGTTGCCACAACACTGTAAGCCCTCACAGTTACTCTTGGTGGGCACTGGAATGGGCAGACGGCCACCTTCTCCACCGCTCCTTCTGTGACTGACCGAAGCCTTTAGCAACACGTTGTCCAGGACCAGGAATTTGTACCCTCCCAGGCTCTGGAAACACGTTGCACAAACCTTTCTGCAAGGCCCCCCGAAGATGTTTCATCCTCTGCTCCCTCTGCGACGGCTGGATAAGTTCCGCAACCTTACCCTTGTAATGTGGATCAAGAAGGGTTGCCAGCCAGTAGTGATCCCTCTCCTTGATCACACGAATCCAAGGGTCCTTTCGCAGGCTTTGCAGGATCAGAGAGGCCATGCAGCGTAGGTTTGCTGAGGCATTCGATCCGGAGTCCTCTGGGTCACTAAGGATGACCTGATCCGCAGCCACCTCCTCCCAGCCACATACAAGTCAATGGGTTTCTGGGGACTGTAAACGATCCCTTAAAGACTGCTGCTGATGCTGAGTGCTAGGCTCCACCTCCATGCTGACACAATCCTCATCCTCCTCCTCCTCATCCTGTGAGATCGGCGGGCCCGCAGGAATACTGTCTGGATAAAGGGGGCCTTGAGAGGTAAGGAAGTCCTCCTCTTCCTCCCCCTGTTCTGCCTCAAGTGCCCTGTCCATTATTCTAAGCAGCAAGTGCTCCAACATGTAGACAAGAGGGACAGTATCACTGATGCATGCACTGTCACTGCTCACCATCCTTGTGGCCTCCTCAAATGGTGACAGGACAGTGCATGCATCCTTGATCATGAGCCACTGGCGTGGGGAAAAAAAGGAAAGCTCCCCTGACCCTGTCCTGGTGCCATACTCGCACAGGTACTCGTTGATGGCCCTCTGCTGCATGTGCAGCTGCTGCAGCATTGCCAATGTTGAGTTCCACCTGGTGGGCATGTCACAGATGAGGCGGTTCTTGGGCAGGTTGAATTCCTTTTGAAGGTCAGCCAGCCGAGCACTGGCATTAAATGACCTCCAGGACATGCCCAGACTTTCCTGGCCTGCCTCAGGATATCCTGTAAGCCCGGGCACCTGCACAAGAACCGCTGCACCACCAAATTAAGGACATGAGCAAAACAGGGCACATGGGTGAAGTGTCCCTTTCGGGGGGTGGAGAGGAGGTTGGTGCCATTGTCGCAAACCACCATCCCTGGCTGAAGTTGGCGAGACATCAACCACCTTTGAGCCTGCCCCTGCAGAGCTGACAGAATCTCTGCCTCAGTATGGCTCCTGTCTCCTAAGCAGACCAACTCAAGCACCGCATGGCATCTTTTTGCCTGAGTGTTTGCGTAGCCTCTAGAACACCTACGGAGCTGGTTCTGAGGACAAATCTGCACAGGAAGAGGCTATAGAGGAAGAAGAAGAGGATGGGTGGAGGAGAGAGGTGTGGCAGAATCACCTTCCAGCTGCCAGCAGGGTTACCCAGTGCGCCATGAAAGAAAGGTAACATCCCTGTCCATGCCTGCTGGACCAGGAGTCAGCGGTAATATGCACCTTACCGCGTACCGCCCTGTCCAACAAGGCCAAGACATTGCCCTCCACATGTCGGTAGAGAGCCGGAATTCCGAGAAAAAAATTGGCATTTGGGAAACTGCCACTGAGGTACCGCACATTCCACAAATTCTCGAAAGGGGGCAGAGTTTACCAGCTGAAAAGGCAGCAGTTGGAGTCCTAGCAATTTAGCCAAACTAGCATTCAGCCACCGAGCAAGTTGATGGCTGGGACAGAATTTCTTTTGCCGGTTTAGCAACTGGGGTAGGGAAATTTGCCTGCTACAATCGGACGTTGGTGTAGCGATAGCAGATTGCCCGCAAGTACTTGGCACACCTAATTCTACACCTTCCTGTCAGTGCTGGTTTCTCAGAGCACTGAAGGTATAGTGGGGTTGGAGATCCCAGCTGATGAGGAGCAAAGAGAGGTCCGCCTTGTTCTTTGGTGTGGGTCTTTTAAGTACTGTTGCCAACGGACTGCATGGGAGCTCGACGTATGTCTGGTTAAGCATGTGGTGCCCAAGCGGCTGCTGTTTTGGCCATGCTTGATACACTTCAGACATATGTTGCAAACAGCAACAGTGCGATCTGCTGCACGTCTCAAAAAAGCCCACACCAAATAACTTTTGGAAAAACGTGCAGAGTCAGCAGCGCCCTGCACATGCGGAGCTTTGCGGTGTGATGCAGTCGGTTGGCTGCCCATAAGCTGGCCCCTGGAGGGCATCCTGCCTCGTTGGAGATGTGCCTCCTCCTCCTCTCTTCTATCAGGCACCCACGTAGAGTCAGTGACCTCATCATCTCCTCTCTGCTCGCCACTGGAGCAAACCTGGCAGTATGCTGCAGCTGGGGGAACATGACTGCCAGTTTCTTGTCCTTCTTGGGCACCCCCTCTTCTCTCTGGGCTCACGTTACTGCCTTCATCCTCAACCTGGGTACCATCATCAGAGCCTTCAAAACACTGCGCATCCTCCTGCAGCTTGTACCCTACACTGTGGCCGAACAGTTCGGGGGACTCCTCAGGGCATGATGGTGGGGCTAGGGAAGGAGTGACTGATGACATTGAGCCGATGGAAGAGGCCGCTTTGCCAGCTGCATTGGCAGACAAAGTACCCTGAGCCTGGGTGACAGAGGATGAGGATGGCTTGGTCATCCACTCTACCAACTCTTCTGCATGTTGTGGCTCAACACGGCCAGCTGCTGAAAAAAAGGACAAGTGTGCCCCACGGCCATGTGCTGAGGATGCACTGTGTCCACGACCAGCACTGTTTGCTGTAGACACAGAGCCTGCTTGACCTCTTTTAGTAGTCTGTGAGCATCTGCCTCTCCTTGGTGGCCTTCCAGACATACTGTACAATTAGATTAGCAAAACAACGCCTGAAGTTTACTAAAAACAGTACACCAGGAATGGCCTACAGTAAGGTATAGGCTTGGCTGGACTACAATGCAGTGGATATATATTTTATGAACTGCAGCTCAGCGAGTCACCTGCCTGGCTGAAAGTGTCTTTGAACACACACTCAGGCAATGGCCTAGTCAGGTATAGGCTTGGCTAGACATATATATATTTACAACCCTGTATATATATTTATTAAATGAACTGCAGCTCAGTGAGTCACCTGCCTGGTTAAAAGTGTCTTTGAACACGCACTCAAGAAATGGCCTAATCAGGTATGGGCTTGGCTAGACTATATATATTTACAAGCCTGTATATATATTTATTAAATGAACTGCAGCTCAGTGAGTCACCTGCCTGGCTGAAAGTGTCTTTGAACACGCACTCAGGCAAGGGCCTAATTAGGTATAGGCTTGGCTAGACATATATATATATATATATATATATATATATATATATATATACAAGCCTGTATATATATTTATTAAGTGAACTGCAGCTCAGTGAGTCACCTGCCTGGCTGAAGTATTTTGGAAACAATACAAAAGGAATATACAGTGTGTGTATATATATATATATATATATATATATATATATATATATATATACACACACAAAGCTAGGATGTATATATACTAAATACACTGCAGCTAACTGTCTCATCGTCTGCCTGAAGTATATTAGCAACAGTCCACCAGGAACGGTCTGCAGTGAGATGAAGCTAAACTGTATACAGTATATATATATATATATATATATATATAAAGCCGGGATGTGTATATATATATATATATATATATATATATATATATATATATAAAGAAAAGACGTGGATCGATGCTTTGATGCAAAAAGTGTCCTTTACTGGAAATTTTTCAGTTACATAGTCTTAAATGCAAGCCACTGTACAGTTCCGAGCGCGAATTGCTCTTCATCAGGCTTATCTGGCTGTGTGTGAAAAGCCAAACCACATTCTCTTATCAGCACCCAGCCTTGCTCACACTGTTCATTTAACTAATTACTAAAGATAAACTACTTGTACACATTCAAATAATTAACCCCTAATAAGTAAATCCAATAAGGTGAACTATCTTATATTCCCTAATACAGAAATTATTTACATCAAATTCATCCAAATATATATTGTCTTCCATCAGCATGTTATTATGGAGTAAATGAACTCTCTCACATATTTAAATACAGATCTCATTCAATAAGTATCATAAATATAATGACATTCTTGATCGTGTCTCAGATCTCATCACAGATTCCAGCTGATATTCTGCTATTTAATATTCCCAACGGGAGTTCATTCCAATCGATCTAAAAAGAATATAATGCATGCAAACCATGATTATAATCACTCTGTACCCAGTATCCAATTCCTATACAAACAAGTATAAATTATAATCCTTGTTCATACCATCAGGATGCAGGGATTGTAATTTGTTGATCCACCAAACCTCACGTTTTTTCAGTTTCAAAATCCTATCCCCCCCTCTTTT
Organism: Lithobates clamitans; assembly: GCA_037952925.1. Lineage (NCBI taxonomy): Eukaryota > Metazoa > Chordata > Amphibia > Anura > Ranidae > Lithobates > Lithobates clamitans. Next base: position 2,912,403 of record JBBGZY010000004.1, on the reverse strand, counting down.
ATCACAAGGAATTTCTTCTAATACCATAAATCGTAGTTCGGTGTCTCTGTGTCCCATCTCAGAAAAGTGACGCGACACAGGGAGACCTGACTGGGGATGTCGGATCGAACTGCGATGCTGTGCTATGCGATCTTTAATTTAATTATATATATATATACTAAATACACTGCAGCTAATGCCGCGTACACACGAGCGGACTTTCCGCCGGACAATCCGACCGTGTGTAGGCTTCGGCAGACTTTTTTTCCCCAAAAGTCCGCCGGACCTAGATTTAAAACATGTTTTAAATCTTTCCGTCGGACTCAGTTTCTGACGGTAAGTCCGTTCGTCTGTATGCTGGTCCGACGAACCAGATACGACGCAAGGGCAGGGTATTGCATCTCGCGCTCGCTGCAATAGGAAAAACAAATTTTCCTTTTGCGGCGAGCGCGGAGCATACCAGGCCCTTAGGTCTGGTATTGATTTTAAAGGGAAGCCCCTACGCCGAAAAAACAGCGTGGGGTCCCCCCTTAAAACCCATACCAGACCCCGATCCGAGCACGCAGCCCGGCCGGTCAGGAAAGGGGGTGGGGATAAGCGAGCGCCCCCCCCCTCCTGAACCGTACCAGGCCACATGCCCTCAACATGGGGGACCCCACGCACTCACCCCCCATGTTGAGGGCATGCGACCTGGTACGGTTCAGGAGGGGGGGCGCCTGCTCGTCCCAAAACCCTTTCCTGACCGGCTGGGCTGCGTGCTCGGATCGGGGTCTGGTATGGATCGTAGGGGGGACCCCACGCCGTTTCTTCGGCGTAGGGGCTTCCCTTTATAATCCATACCAGACCTAAGGGCCTGGGATGCCCGCGACGGGGCTCGCAAGGTGTCAATCTCGCCGATAAAAGCGGTAAGATTGACTTCCTTTTCTAGTCCCGTCGTACCTGAGTCACGTTCAAAATGAACGGACTTGTCCGTGTGTGGGCAAGTCCGTTCATTCTGAAAGTCCGTCGTAACTCCGGCGAAAGTCCGTCGGAAAGACGGCCGGACCTAGCCCGCTGGAAAGTCCGGTCGTGTGTGGGCAAGTCCGTCCGTTTTTAAGTCCGGCGCACCTGGCGGACAAAGTCCGTCGGAAAGTCTGCCGGACCAAGTATGCCAGAAAGTCTGCTCGTGTGTACGCGGCATAACTGTCTCGCCTGCCTGCCTAAAGTATATTAGCGACAGTACACCAGGAACGGTCTAACTGTCTCGCCCACCTGCCTGAAGTATATTAGCAACAGAACACCAGGAATTGCCTGCCTGCTCAAACTAAATGAAATTACACTCTCTCTGTCTCTCTCTGAACAAACGCCACCAACAGACTACACGAGGCCGACATGTGGGCGGCCTTATATAGTGTGGGGCGTGTACTTAACCCCCTGAGCCATAATTGGCCACAGGCACCCTGCCTGTGGCCAATTATGGCTCTCTTCGCTGACGGCGCTGTGATTGGCCAAAGCATGCGGGTCATAGTGCATGCTTGGCCAATCATCAGCCAGCAATGCACTGCGATGACGCAGTGCATTATGGGCCGTGACGCACCGCTCAAATTTGGCGGGAACGGCCCACAATGTTCGAAATTCAGCGAACAAGCGAACGGCCGATGTTCGAGTCGAACTCATGCCAGTCCCCGATTGCCGCCACACTATCACCGCCATTACCAGTAGTGTCTGTCCAGATCAGTATCCTGGTCATAGTCAGAACTATACTAGTGTCCCCAGAAGTTTTTTTTTTTTTTTTCTATAACAAAGACATGTAGCAGGATACATGTTGGCCTAAATTTATGAGGAAATTTGATTTTATTGGACATGATTTATAACAGAAAGTAGAAAATATTTTTTTTTCAAAATTTTCGGCCTTTTTTTTGTTATATAACCACTTGCAGACGGCCCACCATAGATATACTGCGCCAGATCATGTACCTAGTATGTGATCTGACACTTTTGGGTCTGGGGCTCGCTTGCACTTGTGCCGTCGGCAACCCGCTCCAGCTGTGATCATACACCGCGGGAGCCCAGCAGCAGGTACCGCGGACTCAATGCCCGCCAGCACCCGCTGGTTACACAGGACACAGGCAGAACGGCGATCAGCCAATGTAAACAAGGCAGATTGTCATTCTGTCAGAAGGGAAGGCATTGAGCCTGTGTTTCTGCTAAGCAGGAAACCGGATCTGTGTCTTATTATAAAGTCCCAATCTTGTTTTTAACTTTTCTTCATATTTTTCAAAATTGTCGTTCTTTTTTTTGTTTATAGCGGAAAAAAAAAACAAAAAAAAAACCGCAGAGGTGATCAAAAACCACCAAAAGAAAGCTCTTATTTTGGTACGGTGTCGCACAACTGCGCAATTGCCAGCTAAAGTAACGCAGTGCCGTATTGCAAAAAATGGCCTGGTCAGACAGGGGGTAAATCTTCCGGACCTCAAGTGGATAATAAAAACAAAAAAATTTGGTGGTTATCAAATGCCACCGAAAGAAAGCTTCATTTGTGAGCAAAAAATTATATAAATTTCATTTGGGTACAGTGTTGCATGACCAAGCGAGCCAGTTAAAGCAGCGCAGTGCTAAATAGAAACAAAATGGTCTAGTCATGAAGGGGATAAAACCTTCCAGAGCTCAAGTGGTTAATAAAGTTCTTCTTTAAGGTATACTCAGGCAAAATGTTAGCTCTCTACTATATTGTGTTCAGAAAAGCATGTGTATTGGAAGATTTTAACCACTTCATCCCTGGAAGGATTTGCCCCCTTCCTGACCAGGCCATTTTTTGCGATACGGCACTGCGTCGCTTTAACTGACAATTGTGTGGTCGTGCGACATTGTACCCAAAAAAATGTATGTCTTTTTTTTCCCTACAAATAGAGCTTCCTTTTGTTGGCATTTGATCAGCTCTGCGGTTTTTATTTTTTGCGCTATAAAAAAAAAAAAATAGCCACAATTTTGCAAAAAAACAATATATTGTAGTTTTTGCTATAATAAATATTCAATTTTAATTTTTTTAAAATATTTTTTTCCTCAGTTTAGGCCAATATCTATTCTTCTACCTATTTTTGGTATAAAAAAAAAAAAAAAAATCGCAAGAAGCGTATATTGATTGGTTTGCGCAAAAGTTATAGCGTCTAAAAAATAGGGGATAGATTTGTGTCATTTTTATTATTATTTTTTTTTACTAGTAATGGCAGCGATCTGCGATTTTATTAGGACTGCCATATTGCGGCGGACAGACACTTTTGAAACTATTTTGGGACCATTGACATTTATACAGCGATTAGTGCTAAAAATAGCCATTGATTCCTGTACAAATGACACTGGCAGGGAAGGAGTTAACACTAGGGGGCGATCAAGGGGTTAATTGTGTTCCCTAGGTGTGTTCTAACTGTAGGGGGGATGGGACTGACTAGGGGAGGAGAGAGATTGGTGTTCATACTTAGTATGAACACACGATCTGTCTCCTCTCCCCTGAGAGAATCGGGATTTGTGTGTTTATACACACAGATCCCAGTTCTTGCTCTGTCATGAGCCGTCGTGGGTGGGTGCCTGGCGGCCATCGCGCCCACCGAGCGCGTGCATCGGCTTCGGGGACACACAGCCTGCTGTGACGTCTTAATGGAGCGACATACACCTACAGCAATTTGCCCAGCCGAGCCAATCTGCCGCAGAATAACTGCGGCGGCTGGTTGGCTAGTGGTTAATTTGTTAAAAATGTTTTTGCTGAGCATTTCAAACATCTGTCAGACGCTTGCTTGTGGCACAGCAATCAAAGCATATTTTATGGGTACGTTGAAGGCCCCCCAAACACAACATAGAATAAGAGACCAAACATTTCCCCCAGCACAGGTAAGGGCTGGTGTACAGCTACAACGAATTTCCTCACTGGCAACTTCATTGCAGTGTTTCTCAACCTTTTTTCAGTGAAGGCACCCTTTAAAATGATGCACTCAATAGCTTAATCCATTTGAAATGTATTCACAGAATGTACCCGACGCCATTTAGATTACATTAAATATATCCTCAGGTCCCTTCGCATTTTTGGCATTGTTCAGATGATTCAGCTGATTTCCTGCATATGATATGGGCCTGTCCACGCATTTGTTTCCTCTGGGTCAAGGTTCTAGATTCCATTTGTGGGCTAACCACCATTCAGTTTTCGTGCTCAATAGCCATTTGTATTCTTAGTTTAGTAGAGGCCCTGCATATTCTAGGGCGCTCAGCACCTTATTGAGTCTTCTATTATTTTACGCTAGGAAGGCAATAGCGCTACGAAGGAAAACAGATACAGCTGTCACTTTAGAGTATTGGAAGATTCTTGTCAATTCAGTGATGCCTTGTATAAAGACACATATTACTCTCGGGGTTGTCCCAAGAAGTTTTCCAAAATTTGGGATTTAAGGTTAGATTTCATCGCTCCTGGCACTTAATGACTACTTTTGTAGAGCATTTCATCTTCCTTTTACTGTGATTACTTGTTCAATTATTTTTTGTTATGTTGAGGGCTCTAGCCTCCCCATTGCCCCACCCGGTGTGGTGTACTGCCTTATAAGATATTTTTAATTATACAGTACACAGTGTGCTCCCTGTCTGCTGTAGAGATGGACAATTATATCCCTAAGTATTGCCATACTTTGTGGCCTCTAAGTAAGTTTTTACAGCCCTATGGGCGAATATACTGGTTAGCTGGTCATGTTAGTTGTTTGTACTGTTTCGTTGCTTTTACTTGAGTCACTGTATGCCCTAAAAGCTCTGTTTTGTACCTACTCTTCTTATAACTTAAGGAGAATCTTCAAAAAAAATAAAATGATGCACAATCTTCTAAAATGTAAAAAACTAAACTAATAGTTTTATATAATATTGCGCACACGTAGGACACCCAACATTTAAGGTGATTTATTCTTCGAAAGCAATATACCTTTACACACTGGTACTGACTAGTATTCCAGTGTTTCTCTTCTCCCTCAGCTGTGACCCCAGTGCTGACGGAGAGGGGCAGGGGAGGAGCAAATGAGAATCCTGTGAAGGCACCAGGTATCCTCCTTATCAACCAATGATATCATTGGTTGTGTGGACAACGGCGAAAAGAAGGTTGTAATGGTGCACAATGAAACCTGGTGGTTTTGTGTGGCTAAAAGGCAGGCTTGATCCACCCATTGGCTTCCATACAATTTTTGGGCATTTTGTCAAGGCAACCCTGAAGAAACCTGAAGGCACTCCGGTTCAAAAATGCTGCTTTAGGCCTCTTGCCCATGATACTCCTGTTTGAGCATTTACTTTTTCAGACGTAATTTCAGGCATTTTTTTTATAAGTATTTGCATGTATTTTCACGTTTATGCATTTGTGCAATTTCACAGGAATGTATTCTCATTCTGTACAATATGCAAATGGACGTATTTGTGCGCACTTGCAAGTATTTGCACGCATGAGGCATAGAATACTGGCCAAAAATGCAAATTTCTTTTTTTTTTTCTTCTTTTTTTACCAAACAATGCATGGCACTTGTTTGCACGCCAGTGTCCATGGGCACTTTACAATTAATGGGCTGTATTTTAGCTCAGTAAAAAAAAAAAAAAAAAAGCTGTACTGAGCTTTTTCAAGCTGCAGTGTGCAAGAGGCCATATTGTGAATATTGAGTTTTAATGCAGCACTGGTAACCTGTGTTATTTAGTGTTCACTATAACTGGAGAAGTGGGTTGGTTTATGTAATGCAGCTAATAACACATAATTCACCAAACTTTACACAAGAATAATGGTCTTTATTTTAAGTTATGTGACTCTAACTTTTGAAATCCTGGACTGCCATTTTTTTTCTTAAAGAAGTATACTTATCCTCCTGTGTGACTTGGAGATTGCCTGTAACCTAGCTTCATGTTGGTCCACGTACCCACAAAAAAGCTCACACTGCTTTCCATTTTGTCTTATGCTTATCTTCAACGTTCTTTGACTTTCTGGCAGTTAGAGCTGCAAATCTTCTTCTACAACCTCAAGATATATATATATACTTACAGAAAAAAGAAACTGCGCTCTAAATTCCAATGACCCTAAAAAGCAGCAACTCTGCTGTAAGATATATACAGTCTAAATGAGCAGTTGTAAATAGAATTGCGCCAAACCACAAACATTCTTTGTCTCAGTTTTTCACAATTTATATCAAAGAAAGGTGAACCAATTAGTGAAAATAAATGTCCCAATATGGAATGACCATCCTTGATAGATAATCAAAGTTTAATGTTACACCAGCAGTGCAAATCGTGAAGTAAATAGAAAGTCCAAATCAGATAAGAATGTCCTCCAGTGATATTAACACCATCCAACACCGCAAATGAAGGGAAACCTCTACCATAAGAAATGCACGCTTACCAGCTTGCATGGACCTCCTATCATGGGAGGTCTATCACGCTTGTGGCGAATCCCCAGCCTGGGCCTTTATCCTTGCAAACAAATATATATGGCGATTCCCACTGTAATGAACTTCCCACAACACACGTGCAGCGACAATCGAAGCTCGGTCTCTGCAGCAGGAGCCCTCCACGGAGGCCATACGGCACAAAATCCCCCTTCACTCATTCTCATGGAAGTTCCCCAAAAAGATATGAGGCTCGCCATAGTGTAAAACCATATATACTTAAATCTAACTTCAAAAATATTGTAGTTGCATCACATTCACATTAAATATGCATTGGATAATCGTAAGCTGGCCGGCTACAGCATAAAGACTCGGCCTTCCAGGATCTGAGAAGTGTGGTAACGTCAGCATGTCACCCAACCGATGCGTTTCATCACACACTGACATCGTCATGGGGCACCGGCTGCGTGCTGACTCACCACTATAAATACCAGATATTTAAGAACCATGCCTCGGTGTCAGCCTCGGGCAGTCTGTCTGGCTTTCCACCATTTTGGAAAAGGGTATGTTACCACAGGTATTGCATGAGTCCTGGGTCTTTCCCATAACATAACAAAAAAATTCATATACCAGAATGGATACAAATCCTCAAACAAAAAATAGTAAAAGACAATGCATTTAGGTCCTATAACACAGGAATGGCTACTGCTAAAATGATCTAAAGGGGGTCACATTTGAACACAGGTGTCCCTTACCGGTATAGTGACACACGGTAAAAGTTAGAATAGTATCACACTCAAAATGAACAGTCCCTTCCTGTAAACATTGGTTAAACTAACAAATAACAAACAATAACCATAGTTAAACCCAACTCCATAGACCCATTACAGTGGATTATAGCCATCAGATGTAACCCAGAAAAATGTGACAAATCCAAACCTAATGGTCCAGGACTAGCTAAACACAGCTACACTCATGTAAATAATTAAACACAGATGTACTTTGGAGGGGTATGAATTGAGTGACCTCATGAAATCCGGCACCTCATCCCTTATATTGAAGATCAAAAGAAGGGAATTTTGTTAGGAATTATAATGGTGCCCAAACATCTAAGAAGTTTCCTTAAAAATATACATTTTATTACAAAAGTACAATACAAGGATAGGATACATAAAGAAAGGGAGCAAAGTAAATATACAGAATGATACTAGCCAAGGTATCAATATGCATGAAGTAATTACTGATGCAAATCACGTCCATACATGTTTCGCCAACAATGGCTTCCACAGGGGATTACATGGTCACCAGCGTTCAACAGCGTTTATCTAATGATAATAAATACATAGACAAAATTTCAATGATCAAATAAAAAAGATAAACAAAACAATCACAGATCATGTGTCATGGTACAAAACCTCTCCACCCAACTTACCGAGGAGTCCCCAAGAGACACATACCCGGACCAATCCAGCAACCGCGACAAAGGGAGGTTCTGTGTGGCCACAGGGGGCATGCAGGGACCAGGCTGCATCAAAGGTATTAAGGAGAGAACAGAATAATGAGTATTATTTGACAAAACACAGTGCAATATAGGGGGCTAACATAGCCTCAATAATACTTACATAAACTCTGCTTATAGGAAAATGTGGGTACAGGGGCGCCAAGAAATCAAAATGCAGGTTGAAACTATAAACCCGTCATGAACAAGCCACTGTGGAAAAAGATACAGGGCAATTCAAGTCTACTAGTAAGGATGGAAAAAATGTGACAAAGATAAAAAATAAAATAAAAATTAAATGGGAGTAAAAAACTGAAACTAGAATAAAATAAAAACAAAAAAAAAATGTAAAATATAATAAAGGAAAAAATAAAACAAAAAATATTTTAGATTTTTTTAAAAACATAAATAAAAGTAAAAATAATGATGAATAAAATAGATTATAAAAAATAAAATATAAAAAATTAATAAAAAAGGGGATTGAATGTGACTGGAGTATATTGATCCCTCCAGAGGCATTCCACACAAGGCACAAATAAAGCACTGGCAAAGAAAGAAGGGAAGCAAAGAAAGCCTAGTCCATAAGGGGTTAGTGACCATCAACAGTGGCCTTGTGTATAAGGAATCTAAACAGTACACTGAGTACAGGTCCTGTAATGAGAATTGGTCAAACAGCACAAATGTTTGCAGATGACAGAAGCAAAGGCAAGATCAGTAATTTATAGGGAGCCGTCACAAAGTTACCTGCCATAGCTGAGATAGCACGATGGCCGCCCCTGTTGTCCAGCTGATGTGAGGCTGGACAAGCCGGCCTTATATGGCCCCCACTCGGTCAGCGTCTGACCTCACCGACCAAGTGCAGACGAAACAGGGCCACTGCGTGTTGCGCCAGAGGGGGCCCTCCGTTCGCCTACAAAAGCCAGGATGCCGAGCAGCAGATGGGGGCTATCACATGACGGGGTTGGACATGTGGGAGGAGAGCAGGCGGAGCTACCCTCTGCATAGCTATCTATTCGGCAAAGAGGATTGGGCAGAACGGGATGGGAAGGTGATTCCAGTGCCAGATGGCCACAACAACAGCGCACAATACAGCGGCCAAAAATGAGCATCTCTCCCATTAGGGAGCAGATGCCCGGGGCGTCCGTGCAACCACACGCAACACCCACCCAAGGTCACCATGGACGTCCCATATGCAGCCCAAGGGGGTCACCAAGTCAAGGGGGGAAGGGAAATAGGGGATAAGGCGGCAAAGTAAATGATGTACAGTGGTGGCCCCAGACTACTGTACCAACCAGTGTGTGCCAACATCGTCAACATGAACCACGACACGATACAAAAATAGCGCATTATTTGAGAATTTTTTTTTTTTATACAATACACTGTTGTAAATATAGTACATATGGCAATAATCATAATAATGACATTTGCGTTTGTTAACTATTTATGGACCTGTGGTAGAGAAAATATATAATAAAGATATAACATCCAATGTACAATAAATGCAGTAGCGCAACTCAACTGGGCCAGGATGGTAAATGACATAAGGGATATACAGTGTGGGGAAGGAAGGGATAGTAAACAGAAGGCATGATTATAAATCTATGATTAACTAGATAATCCAGGTTGAATGCACATATACCACACAAAGCATAAGTAGGTGCAATCATATATTATAAGAAGGATTTAAAACTTATATATTCATTCAACCTTGGATATTTTGTGGCATCCAAAGTGTGGATCCATCGAGTTTCCAACTGTAATAGGATGCGATTGATGCCTCCCCCCTCACATGTAAAGGTACATGTTCAAGGGCAGTGAACGTGATCATAGTATATATAGTAGGTGAGGTTGAAAAAAGACACAAGTCCATCAAGTCCAACCTATGTATGTGATTATGTGTCAGTATTACCTTACATATCCTTGCTGCTCTTACAGTAAAGAACCCTCTACGTAGTTTAAGGTTAAACCTCTTTTCTTCTAATTGTAATGAGTGGCCACGAGTCTTATTAAACTTTCTTCTGCGAAAAAGTTTTATCCCTATTGTGGGGTCGCCAGTACAGTATTTGTAAATTGAAATCATATCCCCTCTCAAGCGTCTCTTCTCCAGAGAGAATAAGTTCAGTGCTCGCAACCTTTCCTCATAACTAAGATCCTCCAGACCCTTTATTAGCTTTGTTGCCCTTCTTTGTACTCGCTCTATTTCCAGTACATCCCTCCTGAGGACTGGTGCCCAGAACTGGACAGCATACTCCAGGTGCGGGCGGACCAGAGTCTTGTAGAGCGGGAGAATTATCGTTTTATCTCTGCAGTTGATCCCCCTTTTAATGCATGCCAATATTCTGTTTGCTTTATTAGCAGCAGCTTGGCATTGCATGCCATTGCTGAGCCTATCATCCACTAGGACCCCCAGGTCCTTTTCCATCCTAGATTCCCCCAGAGGTTCTCCCCCCAGTGTATAGATTGCATTCATATTTTTGCCACCCAAATGCATTATTTTACATTTTTCTACATTGAACCTCATTTGCCATGTAGTCGCCCACCCCATTAATTTGTTCAGGTCTTTTTGCAAGATTTCCACATCCTGCGGAGAAGTTATTGCCCTGCTTAGCTTAGTATCGTCTGCAAATACAGAGATACAGATCATGTTAGAGTCAAAATCGTGTTGGAGCCCCACGTGTCTGCTAATAGCAGTGGTCATGAGACGTTTGGAGATGGAGGTAGTATGGTCCTTTATACGCTTATAAAAGGGGCACTTGGTCTTGCCTTTATATATAAACATCCACATAGACATTTAGATAGATATACAACGCCGACTGTGTGGCAAGTAACTATATGCTTGGTGGCATGGATCTGGCCATTTGGAAGAATTGTCTCATGACCATTCGAGATAAAACGACATACATAACATCTCCCACAGGCAAAAGTGCCGGTGTGGGATGGATGGTCGCGAGCCCCGATGGAATAATGGCTCTTGACCAACTGATCTCTGAGAAGGTGCTCGTCAATATGTAATCTCGGGGTAGGGTTTGATAAATATGTTGATAGTTGTTTCCGCCATTAATAATGGCCAAAATTTAGTTAATATATTCCTCAATTTGATGTTGTTTGGAATACTGGGTAATAACTCTGACTGACTGGTCCTGGGTCTGGGGCTTAGTAAGGAATCTAAGACCCTTTCTCTCTTGTTTACAAGCTTTATTGCAGGCTTTTTTCAGGAGGGTATGGCTATACAACCTGTCCCTTAACCTTATATGAAAGGTCCTTAGCAGCCCTTTAGAAGTCGCCTTCCAAGGTACAATTTATTCTCAATCTCATATATTGACTGTAGGGGATACTCTTTAGCAGTGGCTTTGGATGTGCACTAGCGACATGCAAAATAGTATTCCCAGCAGAATTAAAAAAAACTGACTGGGCATCAGTCTACACCTTATTTATCATTTTTAGTTTTCTACAGTTGTTCTCCTTTTTAAATGTCTTATTTTGTTTTGTTTTTATAACCAGATTTAATTTTTGTTATAGCCTTAGAATATAGTAATTGGGCCTCTATTTATTTAGGTCCTTATTAATAATATTTATTATTTTTATATATATTCAATACCCAGTATTTTTAGATTTGACCACTAGGGGCTGCTTTGTTATGACCCCCTAGAGATTTGGGCGACATTTCCTGTTGTCCGGATCCCAACTACGCTATATTGATGGTGGCCATATAGTTGGTTTTTGTTGCACAGACCCATTTTTTTGATTCAAGGTGTAATTCGTTTTTAGCCTTAAACACATCTGTATAATTATTTACATGAGAGTAGTTGTGTTTTAGCTAGTCCTGGCCCATTAGTTTTGGATTTGTCGCATTTTTCTGGGTTACAACGGATTGGCTATAATCCACTCTGATGGGTCTAAGGGGTTGGGTTTAACTATTATTATTGTTATTTGTTAGTTTAGCCAATGTTTACGGGATAGGACTGTTAATTTTCAGTGTGCCACTATATCAGTAAGGAACACCTGTGTTCAAATGTGACGACCCCGTTTATATCTTTTTAGTGGTATCCTGTTCTGGTGGTATAGGACCAAAATGTATTGTCTTCAAGTCTTTCTTGTTTGAGGATTTTATCCATTCTGGTATATGAATTTTATTTGTTATCATTAGGTTATTGGAAAGACCCAGGACCCATACAATACGTGTGGTAATATTCCCTTTTCCAAAATGGTGGAAAGCCAGACAGCCCGAGGCTCAGACAGAGGCAAGGTTTTTAAATATTTGGTATTTATAGCGGTGAGTCAGCACGCTGCCTGTGCCCCAGGACGTCAGTGTGTGACGAAACATGTCGGTCAAGCAACATGCTGACATCACCAAGCTTCTCAGATCCCGGAAGAATGGCCGTTTATGCTGCAGACGGCTGGTTTACTATCCAATGCATATTTTAAGTGAATTTGATGTAAGTGCAATATTTTTAAAGTTAGATTAACGTATATATGGTTTTACACTATGGCGAGCCTTATATCTTTTTAGGGTACTTCCAGGAGCATGACTATCTGAAGGGGGTTCCTGCTGAGACCGAGCTGCAATTTTCGCTGCACCTGTGTTGTGGGAAGTTAATTACGGTGGGATTCACAATATACATATCTCTTTGCAAGGATAAAGGACCTGGCTGGGTATTTGCCACAAGCGTGATAGACCTCCCGTGATAGGAAGTCCATGCAAGCTGGTAAGCGTGCGTTTCTTATGGTAGAGGTTTCACTTCATTTGCAGTGTTGGATTGTGTTAATATCACTGGAAGGACATTCTTATCTGATTTAGACTTTCTATATACTTCATCACGATTTGCACTGCTGGTGTAACATTAAACTTTGACTATCAAGGATGGTCATTCCATATTGGGACATTTATTTTCACTAATTGGTTCACCTTTCTTTGACATTGTTTGTTTCAGTTTTCCACAATTTATGTGTTTTAATGCAATGCTATTTACAACCGCATATATACTTACAGCCTTGATAAAAAAAAGAACAACAAGAGGTGCAGATCCTCAAAACAGGTTGGCTTCTCTGGAATCTTAAAGAAACATTTTGGTTCTGTGACAGAATCTGCATTACTTGTGACAATTAAATGATAACCTACAGCAATGTTTTTCAATGCCAGTCCTCAGGTACCCCCCCTCCCCCCCCCAACAGGTCATGTTTTCAGGCTCTCCATTATTTTGCACAGGTGATTTGGTCAGTATTACTGCCTTAGTAATTACCACAGCCGTTTCATCTGAGGAAAATCCTGAAAACGTGACCTGTTGGGGGTTATATGAGGACTGGAGTTGAGAAACATTGGCCTACAGCATTCTGGAAGTTTCTAGCCTTCCTAAGTACCCAACAGAACCTCCCTTTCCAGGCTGAACTCATTCTATTCTAAACATTTTAGAAATTAGTGGAGTGTTCCCAGGAAACAGGTAGGCACATGGCTTTTGTTCACTAGCAGAGCCCTGTGCACACTTAGAGGGGGAAGCCATAAAAACTAGTAGCTCACATGGTCAGGAGTTGTTGGTTGCTACAGCTGGACAAGGAAATTCTGTGGACCAGCTGGAAAGTGGCAAGCTGCAGCACCATTTTTATTTGATACCCTCAGTAATCACCCATACTATGGAATGGCTATTACTGCTGGCAGAATTTGCAGATTACTAGCTTGCTATACTGGATACTACACAGAGCCAGACCTTTCTCCAACCTTTGCCCTTTACTTGCTTTATTACTCCTGCAGGCTGGAACAGCAAAGACATCCTGGGCTCAAAATACAGATCACTTACACCTGGTTCTAGACCTGTAGTACCTTGGACCATGCTTTTGTGTAGTTCCTTGGATATGTAACTAACACCCACTCTGCACAGAAGCCACCTGGCTTTAACCTTCCCAAATCGTTCCCTACCTGGTTGTTTCTTCTGGGAACTGGATTGTCCCCCCCTATATACCGCATGCTAGGTACTGCATTGCCCAGGTATGGCTACCCTTGATTATGGACTTTTGTATAAGAATCTGAACCTAATCCAATCCTTTCAAACAGTTGGACTGTTATCCCACTATCATTTTATAAATCGGTCTGGTGCTGTCATGTGCATCACAGTTTACATAAAGACAATCATCATAAGGAGCTTTTGCTGGAAACAGGCACTGCCCCTCCTAAGAAAGTGAAGCACTGGTTTATCATTATCTTTACCTAGATTTATCACACATAAGACGTTGCCTCTATGTTGTTTAGTGAGCAGCCTATTACTTATATCTAATTAAGTGAAAGCCTTTGTCTTCCGATATTGATGTGACATGAGTGGATAGGTGGGTCTATGCAAAGCTTCTGGAATTCCACAGCTTCTGATTGCTATCTTCAGAGACTGTATAGGATTCTTAATAGTCTGTATGACAATCAATAGATCATGGCGCTGAAAATACTGGATTAATCAGGGAGATGAAGAGGCATAACATAATTTTGAGCTCTTCCACAATACACTAATAATTTTAGCATATAAAAACAGATGAATGCAAATAAAGTGAAGGGTTGGAAAAAAAAAAAAAAGTAAGACTATGGGTGAAATAACGAGATTATGAAATAACGAAAATCAGAAAAAAAAACACAAAACCACTCAATGTTATTATTTTTTTTTTATTCTTGTGTAAGCTAAAAGAAAATGTACACGCTTACATTTCATAAGAACTTGGGCATGCACGTGAACCTTGCTGCGACAGATCAATTTCATTTTTTCCATAGGAATTCTCCCATAAATTTACATCCCAAAGTCTTCTATGTATATACAGCCTAAACCATAGCAACCTATGATTATGCTTTTTTTTTTTTACACTGTGCAAATCAGAAGGATAGTGGTACAACAGACACAAAAATAAAAAACAAAAAAAAACCTAAAGAACATTAATCAAATTCTTAATAAAACACATTCATATTATTTTGGTCCTTCTTAAACCCAAATCAAGCAGATTAAGCCCCAATCATCTCAATTTTATTTTTAACACACAGAAATAAAATGGAGCAGAACAGACAGTCTTGATAGATGTAAACTGATGGCTTGATTGTAAAAAACCTGCTAAAAAACCTGACTTAGTGGGCAATCCCTTGAAGTAAAACTCTACCCTTCTGACAAATCTGATCTTGTAAGACATTAAAGTAAAATGATACACTTTGGAAGAAATATACATTATGTTTCTTGTTTATGTGTGTACAGAAGTCCACTGTGTTCAGTTAAAAAAAAAACCACAACAGATTTTATCTGTTTAACTAAGATTTTGCACCCGTAAAGCCAGCCAAACATGGATTGAAACCGGCCGAATTCTACTGATCAACATCTATACAACAACCAGCCTGTAAAATAATTGCCATTTGATCAGAGCCGCCGGCTCTAGCCAGCAGCTGATCAGTGTATTCTGATGGCAAGGAATACCTGGGATGGCAGGGAATGCCTCCCATTAGAACAGTAGTTCTCAACTCCAGTCCTCAGGACCCACCAACAGGCCAGGTTTGCAAGATAGCTGAAATACATCACAGGTGATATCACTTGCTGCTCAGTGATTGCAGTATTCTAGTCTGCAACTCCCCAAGGTAATACTTAAAATCTGGCCTGTTGGTGGGTCCCGAGGACTGGAGTTGAGAACCACTGCATTAGAATATCATAGCTCAGCAAGAGTAATCTCCCATCCACGTTGAATGTGTGGATGGGGGAAACATGTCCATTTTTTTTATTCAAGCCGCTGGTTGAATAAAAGAAACTGAATCATTTATGGTCAGCCTAAGTGCTATAATATCTCTGGCCTGGGATCCCAGGGTACAGTTTGTTCTAACTCCCCAAAAATGTAGTCCTGAACACTACACATTTATAATAACCTGGGGGCCTTAAAAGCAACTTTGGAACCCCTATTTGGAGTTCCAACACATCACCTTTAATGTGCCTACAGTTCCCACAGAACAGCAACATTTTAATATTCTCAATAGGAAACAATAGTACTTATTTATTACAAAATCAGAGGGAAGTACTGACTTAGCCCTAACTGAAAAGAGGAAAGAAACGTTGGAAATTTTTTGTACAATATGATCTGTTTGAACAGTTGAAAGTTCGCATCATTGTCCCTAAATCAAGACGACCTCATCAGCCTGGCCAACTACAGCTTGAATCATGATCACACTTAAAGTTGAAATTTAGTCTTTTTTTTTGTTTGGGAGACAGCATCATAAATGTTTGTTATGGTTACAGGTTTGTATCCTAGTACCTGCAGGCTTTTGCTGCTGCTAAAAGATCTTACCTGCTGTGTCTCATCAGAGCCACTGGATACTGTTCTGAGCAGCTGTCCTCCGGCATTAAGGTTAAAGGAGAAGTATGGCCAAAGGTTGTTTGACTGTACTTCTCCTATGGATTGAAGGAGTGCAGTCATTCTACACTCCTGTGATCCATACTGGACCCATACTGCGTCCACGTAGGTGAGTATAATTTAGTTTTTTTTTTTTCTGGAATCCCATACTTTTTTTTTTACAGCAGCCACTGCTACTCAGAAAAGTTGCACTGCCTGCCCACCTACCCCCTTCACCATTCAGAGAAACCCATTAATGCATTATAGTGGATCACAGCATCTACTCTGCCCATTCACGAAAGGCGATGCATTGTAGGAGAGTTGTAATGTAAGCAATAAAAATTGTGGAGAGGGTAAAAGAGGGAGGGCAAGCAGCGCAACTTTTCTCAGTAGCATTGATGGCTGTTAACCTTAAGGCCTCATACACACACAGGCGTTCTTCCTGCCACTTTTAGGAGCATCAGGTTTTTTTTTTACAGCTTAAAAACGTCTTTCCATGTTATTTGATGTTTCTAATGCGCACATAGGCTTTTAGGAGCTGTAATTGGCATAGACGCGTTCAAGCGGTAAAAAAAAACAAAAAACACCAGGGCCTTCTGGAGCAGCAGTGTCAAGCTCTAAAAAGCCTGATGGGGCTAAACGCGTGTTACTGCTGTATACGGGGTTAAGCCTCGCCAAGTGTTTTTAAGCTGTAATTGGATTTGAGAGTGGAAAATAGAAGAGGGCAGAGAAACGCTGCTAAACGTGCATTAACGCCAATGCAAAACGCTTCTAAAAGTGCGTTTTTACAGCCTCTTTTTCCTGGCATCGGTACAGGCTTTACAGCTCATTTTTGTGCGTTGTGTGCATGAGGCCTAACAATGCCGGGAAACCGCTGCTCAGGGCGGTATACAGCGGCTCCACGGAGGCACAGTGGGAAAGATTTATTTGCAGAAGTAGCCACCTGCAGGTAATACATCATTACATAGAACTGTGTTTGGGGCTGTATCCCAAAAAATATACACTATAATTCCAGCTGGTCATACACTTAGCAAATTTCAACAGGTTCCTGAGGAACTGGCTGAAATTTCATCAATAGGTGGTCCTGTCAAGCTCCACTATGCCCAACATCTTTTGTTTGAAAATCTAAAGCATCCATTGTTGGCTGAACAGTGAATGCAGCCAGTTGCAGTCATTGTTCATGTATTATCGCACTTGCAGGTGCCGGCTGTCAGAATACAATAACTGGCAGAAAAGATTCATCATTTGCACTGCGTTGAGCAAAAAAAAAAATCTATGAATGTATAGCCAGCCCATAGATCAGATTTTCTTTCCTTCCACTATGGGTGAAAGGAAAGAAAATCGCTCAATTTCCTCATCAACACAGTCAGTGTTGATGGGGAAATGCCTCCCGCAGTGCTATTGTGTTCTGCCAGCAGGGAGATGTGGGGAGCCTTCCTGGTCGGCAGAACACAATTATTACTGCTAGCAGCTATAGCCGCCTGCAGTAATCACCTGTAAAAAAAAAAATTAAAGATTCAACAAGGCTAGTTGTACCCAAGTTGATCATTGGATCAACTTGGGTACAATAAGCCTGCCCATAGATGGATCGCATCTTGACCAATCCTTGCTAAACCGGACAAATATCTGTCCATGTATGGCTGGCTTTAGTCTATGTTGCCCGCTGCAACCAGATCCTCCCCTTCTGTCTCTAAGCACCTGTATGGGGGTACAGTGAAAGGCAGAATTTCACAGGCCGTGATGGGCAACACAAACTGTCTGTGACAATGCGCCCACGACTTACGGACCCAACTGCACACACAAAGAGGCCAGATAAAAGCTCTGTAAAAATGACTGATATTGCTGCCTTTTTTAAAAGAGCAAATTTGCCAGAAAATTAAGAGTTCTGCTTTAACCCAATCTCTGCCTCTGCTGGGTTGCTGTTCCCAGAGGGTGAGTTATGCACAGATGTCCGCTCCACATCAGTTTAAGTCAAATTAACACATAAAATGAACAACACTGAACACGTATATGTAACAGTACAACAACAGTAATACAACTGGAAAATGGGGAGATGATGTCACCGCAATAGGCTCACAGGCAGTGAAGGTTTTGCATGTTCACGTTTTGTCTGTTTTTTATTTTTATTAAGAAAGGATCCACCAGTGTATGTAACCCAGCACATCAGGAAAAAGAAAAAAAAAAAAAAAAAGAAGAGTTCCCCTTGCCATTATATACAAATTAATTGGAATAATTTTTATATAAATGAAGGATTCAGTGTTGAACTATACATCAGAGTGTATATATACCCTTTGTCATTCTGCTTACCAACATTTCATCTAAAGTGATTGTATGAAGCAGACACTTTCTTCCTCTTTAAAAAGTTTGGATATAAAACATCCAATGCTTTTTGGATTTTTTTTTTCTTGTCTGATCAGTCTACCTTGTCTTGAGAACTTGTTAAAGGTGTTAATGAGACAGGGAACATCAACACCTTGGCATGCATGAAAGACAAGTCAGGAAGGCTGGCTATTACTTTGGCAGCCTCTTCGCTAAGGTTCTCATCTCTCCGAGGTTTTCTGTTGAGTAGAAAAAGGGAACATTGTGTTAATCCAACCAGAAATATATATAATTAAGAACATTGAAAAACAAGAGATGGTGAACAGAGTTCATACATGATTAACAGTATACTGTATTATGACAACTTCCATGTTGAAGTGAGCACGAGAGCCCATAAGGTTTTGTGTATCAAACTTAGAGGGATGGGAAAAGGAACATTGTTCTCACAATAATCAGAAGAGACTTGTTTATATGTTTATATAAAATTACTGACAAAACGTGAGAGGTGTTATTTTAGGTTTAATTATTCTCTCCCCCCCATTTTTATTTATTTTTTTTTTTTTACACAAGGCCTATAATCTAATATGTATTATATATACTGAGTCTAGGATTAATTGACCTTATAAAGGTTAACCACTTGCCCACCGTGCTATAGCTGATTGATGGCTACAGCGGGGCCGGCTAGTTCTGGGCCACTGTCAAATGACGGCATGACATGATCCAGAGGACACTGCTGATCACAGATTGAGGTAAAGAGCCAATCGGTAGCCCTTTACTACACGATAAGCTCTGTCCAATCACAGCTGATCGTGGATCTAAACAGAAGCTGGTTACGGCACTCCTTTTCTCATGCTGACAGCATGAGGAGAGAAGAAGAGAGCCAATAGCAGGCTTCTCTAAAAGTGTCCTGATTATTAGTGCAGTCCCAACAGTGCCGCCAATCTGTGCCCATCAATGTCCATGAGTGCCGCCTATCAGTGCCCATGAGTGCCACCTATCAGTGCCCATGAGTGCAGCCTATCAGTGCCCATGAGTGCAGCCTATCAGTGCCCATGAGTGCAGCCTATCAGTGCCCATGAGTGCAGCCTATCAGTGCCCATGAGTGCAGCCTATCAGTCAGTGCCCATGAGTGCAGCCTATCAGTCAGTGCCCATGAGTGCAGCCTATCAGTCAGTGCCCATGAGTGCAGCCTATCAGTCAGTGCCCATGAGTGCAGCCTCATCAGCGCACATGAGTGCAGCCTCATCAGCGCACATAAGTGAAGGAGAAAAATTACCTTTTTGCTAAATCTTATAACAAAAACTATGAAAAAGTTAGATTTTTTTTTCGAAATTTTCAGTCTTTATTCCTTTATTTAGCAAAAAATAAACACAGTGGTGATTAAATACTACCGAAAGAAAGCTCTATTTGTATGAAAAAAAAATGATAAAAATGTTGTTTGTTGCATGACTGCGCAATAGTCATTCAGAGTGCGACAGTACTAAAAGCTGAAAATTGGCCTAGGCAAGTGGTTAATTAATATTTGCTATTTTCTGTGAAAATCCAAATGCATGGATATGGTTATCATTAGTACAAACTTTCACCAGGATATTCGCATAAAATAAAAAAACTTCAAACTCACCAAATTGCCTTGTTTGTACACCGACTCACTCATCACTATTGCCCTTTCTTCCTTGTTTCCTGAATTCAAGGGGACTGTGAACCACTGAAAGCTGCAAAGTTTAGGGATGGTACCCACAAGCATAGGTCTCTGTAGCTAAGCTGTATACTGTTAGCATAAAAACAGTACACTTTAGGTGGCACTAAAGGAAGATATAACTGCAAAGTAGCTTTGTGACGTGTAAATGTTCTGGGGGCATCTGTCATAGACAAAAGTTTTCTTCAGTTGGGGGAGAAATTTCCCTAGCAGGAAACAGGCAGAACATAATTCTAAAAGTAT
This sequence comes from Lithobates clamitans, assembly GCA_037952925.1. Classification (NCBI taxonomy): domain Eukaryota; kingdom Metazoa; phylum Chordata; class Amphibia; order Anura; family Ranidae; genus Lithobates; species Lithobates clamitans. The sequence goes on along the minus strand of JBBGZY010000004.1, from coordinate 2,891,972 downwards.
AAAAAGTAGTGCACATAATATAACCTGCATAACCACATAAATCCTTACAGTTCATAATAGTCTTAACCCCTTCATGCCTAAGGGCAAAACAAATCTCAATGCCGAAGCATAATTTTGCAACTTTGACTTTACAAGTTAGTAAAACCGTGCATATCACCACAACTACTTTGTGCATCCAGGTGAATTGTTCCTTGTTTTTTTTTCCAGGACAAAAATTAGGCTTTAATTTGGTGGTAGATGGTTATGGATATCTCCCTATTTTTTTAGTCTTAAATAATAGTGATGGGTTGGAAATTGCCTTTTAAAATAAACCAATCAAACCTACAGCTGATAAATTCTGAACGTTAAAAGCTGTATATCTAGTTATAAAGACAGCTGACGTTATATGCAAAGCTCAATTTTTTTTCCATGGAAGTTAAGCTTGCCCAGTCCATTTAAATCTCATAGCCCTCTGATCATGTATTGGATGGCCTCATTAGCCTATAGGGCAGTGGATCACAACCCTTCTAGCGCCATGACCCCTCGAAAAAATTGTGGGGACCCCCAACAGTAAAATTATTTTCGTAGCGTGGGTTGTCAGCACCTAAGGCAAGATAAGTAATTTGCGCACCTAACCCGCAGACATTTAGTGCTCCCCGAGTCCCTTCCACTCGTACAGTATTAAAACCCCTTATGGTACATTTTGAGATGTACCACTCTCTTTGTTCTTTCTTTCCCTTTTATCTCTCTATCCTAATTTCTTGCCGCCGCCCCCCCCCCCACCCCATCTCTCTCTCTCTTGTTCCCTCTCCAATTCCCCCCCCCCCCTTTTCTTTGGTCCTCCCCCTCTTTTCATCTCTTCCATGTAGTCTCTCCTTTTTTTTTCCTGCTCTTACTCCTTGTTGGGGGGGATAAGAGAATGGGATGATAGGCAGTGCTGGTGGAGGGATGGAATCACTGGCAGTCTTGGGGGGAGTTCTGATCAGCCAACTTAGATGCTCTTGATCAAAGTCATCTGCTGGGGACTTTTAATGGCAACCATAATCACAGGCAGCGTTACTCACTGTCTCCGGCTCTGTGGTGTCTCACAGCAGTGACACCTATGCTGAAATCAGAAGATAGGGTCTCTTGCATCCCCTCCCGCTTCACGTTCCTCACCAGTCAACTGACCTCTGGTCTCCGCCAGGAACAGCCCCTGCTGGCGCGGGCTCCAGGAACAGCCCAGGATTTGGCGACCCCTGGCTAATCGGCATTCGACCCCCGAAGGGGTTGGTTGAGAACCACTGCTATAGGGGGATTTCAAGAAAGAAAGGGACTAACCAAGCTAACATTTACCAAGATAAGTCCAGATTTGCAGCCAACTTTAAGCGTCCATTTCACCAAATTTAGTCATTATTTTGAAATGTGGCTTTCACTTAAAAGTAGAAAACTTGAGGTGGAAAATGCCCTGTGAAATTAGAGCCTCCATGAGGAAAGAGAGATCCACCTCACCATACCAATCTGAGCATGATCTATATCCAGCGTTGCTCACTCTCTCCTCACTGGGAATGGAGGCAGCAGTGGAAGCCACTGGCTCCTGCTGCTGTCAATCAAATCCAGTGAGGAGGGAGCAGGGGACGGGGCCAAGCCAGGCTGTGTGTGTCTACAGACCCACACAGCCCGACTCGGGAGCCTGCCCCCAGCGTCTGCCCCCATAGCAAGCAGTTTGCTATAAAAGCAGACGGAGAAGAGGAGTGGAGTGGAGAGCACTAGCGGCGGGACCCAAGAAAAGAAAGTTCAGGGCAGCTCTGAGCAATACCGTTGCACAGATCAGGCAAGTATAACATATTTGTTATTTCATTTAAAAAAATAGCTTTAGTAATGCTTTAACAAGAATACCTTGCAACTCAATTTAACTCACTTTGCAGAAGTGCTCGTTGTCTCTGCTGTAGACATAAGTCTTGCAAATGCGTCCGTCACTTTGTTGCTGGCACTTGAGCATTCCACTTTTGAAGTTGTCAACGCATATAATTCGGGATCCACACCTTGCAGTAAAAATGATAATCAGCAAAGGCAAACCTCAGCGTAGTCACCTGTCCAATCACAACCACCACGACCCACACAATTCTCTAAACATCTGAGTGTTTCGGTTAGGAGGTATGGGGTTCCAATTTCAGCTTATGAAGACATTCCTGGAACTGTGCACTGGAGGGTAATAAAGGGCGCCACAACATTGTACATACAGACTGTATTTGCAGAGCAAAATACACCCCTTTCTCCTGAAGGAAGAACTGTGGGGATGCATAAAGAGGTCTTCTCATGCCATACATAATCACATATAGGCTCTTACCAAAACAAGAAGTCATAAATGACAAACACCTTCTGCAACAAAAGCAGGTTAACATTGGCAAAATGAAAAAGTCTCCTAATCGCACTCAGATGTTTACAGAAGCATGCAGAGAACTCACACTAAAACACAAAAATGTAACTAACGCTACTACGTTAAGCTTGCTGAAGCATGAAGGACACTGAAACAAGCACCAATTAGCAACCATCAGAATTTTCCAAGAAGTAGATCCTCAGAGGCTGGAAATATAACAATATGTTATGAATAGATGACTTACCCATTTTATAGTTAAATGCAGAATGTATGCTATTTAATGAAAGTACATTCCTTATGAGGTCTTCCCACAAGAGAAGAGAACTTCTTTTTATGAAGTGACTCGAAACCCTAAATCTTTACTTCTACTTCACCGTTTTTTTTAATTCTATCTAAAGCTGGGTATACACTAGTAGAATTTTGTTCAACATTTTTCATTGTGAGAACATTGGAACGTTTATCCATTCTTCTAATTATTGGGGGGATGAAACCAGTGCTTGTTTTCGAAAATTCGAAGGAGCAGGATAGAAATTTGCACATTTGAGAGAAATTTTCCAACAGTGTTTTTGGTTTTCCTTCTGTAAAGTCCATTAGTTTCTAAATCAAATGTTAAAAATCAGATGAAATCTCAAACTACTTTCAAACGACATTTCAATGTACAGAGAATTTTTGTACAAATATTCTAAGAATTTTCTTTTTAAATTCTATCAGTGCATACCCAGCTTAAGCTTCCTCTTTTCTCCAGAGATAAAACTAGGGGCCTGATATATCAACATGTTGGTTACCCCTCAGTCACTGGTATTAAACCTGCCTTGAAACAATCTGACTGGTGACTGAGGATAGAACACACTGATAGCTCAGACTTAAGTATTTTTTTTTTTTTTTACATGTACAGAAAGATTTATGAGCTCTCTACTTCCAGTTCTAATCCCTAGACTAGTTTAGTTATCTTGGGTGGGTGCTGTCAAAAAAAATGGGAAAGGATGGTGCCCTATATATACCATAACGAAAAAATGAAAACCAATGGATTTACCAACCAGTAAACTGGTGGAAGCTGTCATTCTTTATTCTGGGATGTTTAACTACCAACCACACCCTGAGGAAAGAATAGAGACAATGTACAACTATACGTTTTGCTTACGTCATAAGAAATGTCTTTGCCTGGTCTGTTTTTTAGTTTAAAAAAAAAAAATCAACTTTCCCCTCCATAAAAAAAAAAAAAGTAGATTCCATTTAGTGTTTTATGTTTTATCTGTGAGGTGTTTAACTACTTTTACACACTAAGGGGTCTTAAAAAAATATAAATCACTGTGAAAATGCCTCAGTCCCTGTAATTTGCTTAATATGTTTATTATATGTGATTGCCAGCTCCATCTATCTGAGGCACTACACACATGACACATCATTTTTTTTTATAAACAGAGCCTTTACTGTAGATGGGCCACATTTAAATGTCTTTTACACAGTTAACCCCATCTACATTTGAGAACTGAAAGGACAATAAATCCAAAGCAAAAACAATACTCAAACGTGCTGGCATTAAGTAAGCCCTCCACCTGCAAAGCCATGAAAACCCAAAACAGACAGAAAACGGACAAAAATCCAATCATACGCCCTTGTACCCATTAACACTCATGAGAACAGCAACCGAGGCACCATAAACAGCTATTACTTTGCATCATGCCTGGGAAAACGTATAACCAGCTGACCATTGTCATTATTAGTGACAGCAGATCCACACAGCACTGTCAATAGTATTTTAAATAGAATTCCTTAAAATACAGACAGGTGAATGTATCATCATATTCTGGATATGACCTAATCACAAATCAGGGAAAACTTTATGGTGCACGGAGTATATAACTGACGGGTCAGCTGTTAAGTTCCCAGGTATGGTCACACAAACAAGAAAAAAAACATTTCCAAATGTTCAGCACGCTCTGACACATGACTTTCCCAGAAACAAGTTAAATGTGTTAAAAGGATGGTGAGATCACAGATGTGTTAAAGTGCATCTGTCAGTTTGCAGCAAATGCCATATGCCAGTAGGAATGAGGGTTGGGAAGATTGTCCTTTTCTGCAGATCTGAAAGTATTAGTGTATTTTGAAATAGCGTTCAATCTTAACTCCTGTATCATTCATCACTAATTACAGAATAGGCATGTGGTCATGGCAGCTCTTTCATTGATATTTTGAAATGATGAATAAAGGCTGTCCTCAGCTGTCCCACTAACTGGTTAGTGCTTTTACCCTGAGAAGCAAATAAAGGCATAAAGGAAGAAAATGGGTTTTACAGTAAAATTTGCATGATGCAATGTCTAGTTCAGGGATATGCAATTAGCGGACCTCCAGCTGTTGCAAAACTACAAGTCCCAGTATGCCTCTGGGTGTCATGCTTGTGGCTGTCAGAGTCTTGCTGTGCCTCATGGGACTTGTAGTTCTGCAACAGCTGGAGGTCCGCTAATCGCCTATCCCTGGTCTAGTTGCTTGGCTGCTATATTTTTGCTTTAACCCATTCTGAGCCACTGACCTGGTGCACGTATACAGATCAGCAATGTCAGAGTAAAGTCCCTATCCACACTTGCTTTGGGTCAGTAACTGGAAGTACTGTAGCAAGAGGATCAGCATTATACAGTCATGTAAAAAAAACAAAAAAAAAAATAAGTATACCCAATGGAAATTGTTGACTTCTTCAAGATATTTAAATAGGCAAACATTAAAGAGAAGTACGGGAATCTGGGTTTTTGTAGAAACATACTTACCTAGGTGGAGGCAGCATCACTCTGATGCTGCATCTGTCCCCCGCCAGCTCCTACACTGAGAACTGAGCGATCAAACACAGCTGATCGCTCGGTTCTCAGAGCTTCCTGAGCAGAGAGCTGGTGACTGTCAGTCTTTGCTCTGCCCCCCCCCCTCCTCTTTAGATTTCAATTCAAATAGTGCCTACACTTAAAAGTGACATACTTAAACAAATGACACATGGCATTATGTATTAATTTGCATGATCTAAATCAGGGGTCTCCAAACTATGGCCCTCCAGTTGTTCAGGAACTACAATTCTCATCATGCCTAGTCATGTCTGTGAATGTCAGAGTTTTACAATACCTTATGGGATATGTAGTTCCGCAACAGCTGGAGGGTTGTAGTTTGGAGATCCCTGAACTAATTGAACAAAAATAGATTTGTCATATGGAAAAAGTACACCCCAACATTTACCAGAACTTCAAATCCAGTGTTTAAGATTAGGTGCCAATAATAAGAACCTCCTTAGGGAGTATACATATGCAACCTTTAAACCTCAGACATCTAGGTCTAGTGTTCTCTTTGCTATTAACATGTGTAGGGTCATTATGCCAAGACCCTGATAGAGAAAATTGTACATGCTTCTGAGTTGGGCAAGGGATTTAAATAGATTGCCAAATGATTTGAAATAATTAATTTCACAGTAATCTACCTGTGGCTTATATTTTAAACTGCTAATTTGTCCAAGAAAGTTCAACCCAAGATCTGACCATTTGATGCCAAAAGAAGTCTTCGAAAATCCCAAAATTTCATCACAGGGTGTTCAGGTGATTCTTGCAACAGTTGGTGTCAAAGTGCATGTAATTAGAAAGACGTTACCCAAATTCAAACTGCATGAGAGGTGCACTGAGAAAATGCCTTTGCTGTCCAAAAAAGAACATTAGAGCAAAAATACAGTTTACCATTGAAAATATTGTCAAAGACCAGGCTTGATGGAATACACTGAAGACTGATCAATCAAAAGACAGAGGTGTTTGGTCACAGTAACTGTAGAAATGGTTGCTTCAAACCAAAAACAGAATTTAAGGAGAAAAATCTCATAACAGCTGTGAAGCATGGTGGTGGAAATGTTATCGTTTGGGGTTGTTTTGCTGCTTCAGGGCCTGGGCAGCTTGCAATCACTGAATCAACTCTACATTCTGCATTATATCAAAGTGTGCTTGATGAGAATTGGTGGCCATCTGTCCCAAAGCTGAATCCGAACTTGAAATTATTCTTTCAGCATGTTTCGAAGCACAAACCAGCAGGAATTGCTTGTTAAAAAGATAGGGGGTTATGGACTGCATTGTAAAGCCCTGATTTGATTACTATTGACATTTTGTAGGGGGGTTTTGAAGCAGGCAGGTAATGCTAGGAAATTCACAAACATTTTGCAAATGAAGGAATTTTGTATTGAGGAGTGGTCAGATTTAGAAATTGGTGGCCAGGTATACAAAATGCCAACAAGTCATTCCTGCTAGAAAAGTCATACCAGCTTTTAAGGGCGTGTGCACTTTTTACACAGTACACCATTACATTTATTGTTACCTTTGCTAAATAAATGATTGAAAATGGTTCTGTGTTTGTAACATACTTATTCAGGTATATAAGCTATATCTTATCTGTAAGCAGTGTTTGAATAAAAATTGAAAAAGTCAACAACTTCCATGAGATGTACTTAAATGTTCACATGACTGTAGCTAGGTGACGAACATATTCAGAAGGGAGAAGTCAACATTTGCAACTTTTGTGTTAAAAGTTATTTTATTATTATTGGTACTACAGGTACTTACAGTGCCTTGAAAAAGTATTCACACCCCTTGGAATGTTTCACATTTTGTCATGTTACAACCAAAAAACGTGAATGTATTTTATTGGGATTTTATGTAATAGACCAACACAAGTGGCGGATAATTGTGAAGTGGAAGGAAAATGATTTTAAATGGTTTTCAACATTTTTTTGCAAATAAATATCTGAAAAAAGTGTGGTTTGCATTTGTATTCAGCCCCTTTTACTCTGATACCCCTAACTAAAATCTAGTAGAACCAATTGCCTTCAGAAGTCACCTAATTAGTAAATAGAGTCTACCTGTGTGTAATTTAATCTCAGTAGAAATACAACTGTTCTGTGAAGCCCTCAGAGGTTTGTTAGAAAACCTTAGCAAACAAACAGCAACACATCAGACAGGTTAGGGATAACGTTGTGGAGAAGTTTCAAGCAGACTTAGGTTATAAAAAAAAATATCCCAAGCTTTGAACATCTTACGGAGCACTGTTCCATCCATCATCCAAAAATGGAAAGAGTATGGCACAATGTCAAACCTACCAAGACATGGCCATCCACCTAAACGGACAGGCCAGGCAAGGAGAGCATTAATCAGAGAAGCAGCCAAGAGGTCCATGGTAACTCTGGAGGAGCTGCAGAGATCCACAACTCAGTTGGGAGAATCTGTCCACAGGACAACTATTAGTCGTGCACTCCACAAATCTGACCTTTATGGAAGAGTGGCAAGAAGAAAGCCATTGTTAAAAGTCCCGTTTGAAGTTTGAAAGAAGCCATGTGGGGGACACAGCAAACATGTGGAAGAAGGTGCTCTGGTCAGACTAACACTGTACATCACCTTGAACACACTATCCCCACCGTTATACATGGTGGTGGCAGCATCATGTTGTGGGGATGCTTTTCTTCAACAGGGACAGGGAAGCTGGTCAAACTCAATGAGAAGATGGGTGGAGCCAAATACAGAGCAAACTTAGAAGGAAACCTGTTAGAGTCTGCAAAAAACTTGAGACTGGGGAGGATGTTCCCATTCAAGCAGGGCAACGACCCTAAACATACAGCCAGAGCTACAATGAAATGGTTTAGATCAAAGCATATTCATGTGTTAGAATGGCCCAGTCAAAGTACAGACCTAAATAAAATTGAGATTCTGTGGCAAGACTTGAAAGTTGCTGTTTATAGATGCTCTCCATCCAATCTGACAGAGCTTGAGATATTTTGCAAAGAAGAATGGGCAAAAATTTCACTCTAGATGTGCAAAGCTGGTAAAGACATTCCCAAAAAGACCATCAGCTGTAATTGCATTGAAAGGTGGTTCTACAAAGTATTGACTCAGGGTGCTGAATACAAATGCACACCACACTTTTCACATATTTATTTGTAAAAAAGTTTGAAAAACCATCATTTTCCTTCCACTTCACAATTATGTGCCACTTTGTGTTGGTCATTCACATAAAATCCCACTAAAATATATTTAGGTTTTTGGTTATAACATGACAAAATGTGGAAAATTTCAAGGGGTGTGAATACTTTTTCAAGGCACTGTATATAGCACCGTCAATTTACGCAGTGCCTTACATATATATTATACATTCACATCAGTCCCTGCCCTCAAAGAACTTACAATCTATGGTCCCTAACTCACATTCATACACACACATACTAGGACCAATTTAGACAGGAGCCAATTAACCTACTAGCATGTTTTTGGAGTGTCTGAGGAAACCGGAGTAAACCGACGCAGGCCCAGGGAGAACATGCAAACTCTAGGCAGCTAGTGGGATTCAAACCAATGACCCTGGTGCTGCTAGGCAGAAGTGCTAACCACTTAAGCATTGTGCTTTTAAAATTAAAATCCAAGCAACTTTTTTTTTGGATATAAACCGGTCAGGGAGATCTTGAGGTATGAAGGACCATGCGACTCACTCCCCTCCCTCTCATGTGACAGTGCTGGTGCTTGGTGATTGGCTTAGCACAGGAGTCACAAGGGTTTGTGATCACTCAATCTAGGTATGAGTGATCACAAACAGTGGATTCATCATTGTTTAAAGTATCAAACAAAGCAATACCTAAGGTATCGATTGAAAATACAATCTAAATTACTCATTTAATTATTTTGTATTGCGATTGACTGCCTGACAGGCAAAATGATATTTCTTTGATCAATCAGAAATTATCAATAAAATTCCGCGATGATAGACTGACATGCCAGCATTGAAATTGCTCACTAAATCGATTGCACAGAGAGTTTATTATTCTTTTTCAATTCATTTATGAGCGATTGAATGATAGTATCAGTATGTGTTTGGGCACTTTCAGATTATATCCTTGCAAAACAAGCAATATATTCTTCATTAGCTGTAAAGAAAGAAGAAGGACACACAGTTTTGTTTGTTTTATTACTGCCAAGAGTTAAGCTTCAACTCTTGATGACTATATTTAAGAGGTAAGGGCTTGTAGACAAACTGCAACATACAGTTGCAGCTCAAAAAATGTGAATATCAAAAAGTTAATTTATTTCAGTAATTCAATTCAAAAAGTGAAACTGATATATTATATAGATTCATTAAACACAAAGTTATATATTTCAAGCATTTTTTTCTTTTGAGGATGGCTTACAGCTAGTAAAAGGCCAAAATTCAGGATGTCGGAAAATTAGAATATTGTGAAAAAGTTCAATATTGTAGACTCATGGTGTCACACTCTAATCCTCTACTCAGCTAATTAACTCAAAACACCTGTAAAAGGTTCCTGAGCCTTTAAATGTTCTTTTAGTCTTGTTCAGTAGGTTACATAATCATGAGGAAGACTGCTGATTTGACAGTTGTCCAGAAGACAGTCATTGAAACCCTACACAAGGAGGGTAAGTCACAAAAGGTCATTGCTAAAGAAGCTGGCTGTTCACAGAGTGCTGTATCCAAGCATATTAATGGAAAGTTGAGTGGAGAGAGAAAATGTGGTAGAAAAAGGTGCACAAGTAACAGGGATAACCACAACTTTGAGAGGATTGTAAAGCAAAGGCCATTCAATAATTTGGGGGAGATTCACAAGGAATGGACTACGGCTGGTGTCAGTGCTTCAAGAGCCACCACACACACACGTATCCAGAACATGGGCTACAACTGTCGCATTCCTTGTGTCAAGCCACTCCTGAACCAGACAGAACAATCAGAAGTGTGTTACCTGGGCTAAGGAGAAAAAGAACTGGACTGTTGCTCAGTGGTCCAAAGTCCTCTTTCGGATGAAAGAAAATTTTGCATTTATTTTGGAAATCAAGGTCCCAGAGTCTGGAGGAAGAGTGAAGAGGAACAGAATCGAAGTTGCATGAGGTCCAGTGTGAAGTTTCCACAGTCAGTGATGATTTTGGAACCATGTCATCTGCTGGTGTTGCTTCCCTCTGCTGACCAGCTTTATGAAGATGCCGATTTCATTTTCCAGCAGGACTTGGCACCTGCCCACACTGCCAAAAGTACCGATACCTGGTTTAACGTTCATGGTATCACTGTGCTTGATTGGCCAGCAAACTCACCTGACCTAAACCCCATACAGAATCTGTAGGGTATTGTCAAGAAGAAGATGACACCAGACCCAACAATGCAGACAAGCTGAAGGCCGCTATCAAAGCAACCTGGGCTTCCACAACACCTCAGCAGTGCCGCAGGGCGGTCCCCTCTATGCCACGCCGCATTAATGCAGTAATTCATGCAAAAGGACCCCCGATTGAGTATTGAGTGCATACTATACTGTACATGGACATGCTTTTCAGTAAGCCAACATTTCTGTAATAAACATTTTTTTTATTGGTCTTGTGTAATATTCTAATTTTCTGAGATACTGAAGTTTGGGGTTTCACTAGCTGTAAGCCACAATCATCAAAATTAAAAGAAATAAATATGCTTGAAATATATCACCCTGTGTGTAATAAATCTATATAATATATGAGTTTCACTTTTTGAATTGAAATAATGAAATAAAGTAACTTTTTGATGATATTCAATTTTTTTTAGATGCACCTGTATATTTTCCAAATGTGACTAGTTGCACTCGGGAAGTATAATGTATTGATGTGACACCATTTGAAATTAATCTTCACACAATGACATCTTCCTTTAAAGTGAACATGCAAAACCAGTGAGTCACTACACAATAGCAACAAACTACAAAATAGCAATCTGGGTAAATTGCATGACTTTATTATGGTTTGATTAAAAATATAAAAGGATATAATTCAGAACAAGTGGAATGCATAACAGTCACTGTTCAAAGACATTCTGGAGAGATAGTTGATATTTAAAATCCTAACAAATTTTTGTTGGTTAGAATTTTTAAGGGTTTTTATAGAATGTCAGTGCATACAGATATCCCATAACTGATTTCCAGACTCGGTGAGTTTACTGTGTACCACACAGTCAGTTGAGGTCTATGGGGACCATAAAAATTGGTATACACCAAAGGAATCTGTAAAAATCTCTAGAGCCAAGCTTTAGAGGGCCCTATATAGAGGCACACATCCAATCTCTTATTGGAAACTTGTTCTATCCCACTCCATATGCAACAGCTCATCATGCTGCTGTTTAATATCATTCTGTGGAGTCTTTCTACATGTGCTTAGAAAGTTTTATTGTGTAACGTGCTTTATAATGACTATCTTCTTATAGGAAGGATCTAGCAGATGCTAAATGAAGATTGTAGGACACACAATTAAGTTTCTTTGGCTTCCCTACTGAAAGTCTTGAATATATGTGTTACCTATAATTGGCTCACTCAAATGATAAAGATGCAAGCTTTTAAAAGGACTTTTAAGGTTTTTCTTGCAGGCATTATTGCTAATGAGTTTGCTTGGAGAATGAATTGAGGGCGTGCTTACATCTTTACAACTGGTAAACCGGTAAATACACAATACATACAGTGCATCCGGAAAGTATTCACAATGCTTCACTTTTTCCACATTTTGTTATGTTACAGCCTTATTCCAAAATGGATTAAATTCATTATTTTCCTCAAAATTCTACAAAAAATACCCCATTAATGACATTGTTAAATTAGTTTGTTTAAAATCTTTGCAAATAGATTAAAAATAAAAAAGGAAAAAAATCCTATGTACATAACTATTCACAGCTTTTGCCATGGCACTCAAAATTGAGCTCAGGTGCATCCTGTTTCCACAACTTTCAAATGTCAGAGCACAAACCAAGCCATGAAGTGCAACGAATTTTCTGTAGATCTCAGAGACAGGGTTGTAACAAGGCACAGATCTGGGGAACGGTAGAGAACAAAGTCTCAATGAGCACAGTGGCCTCTATAATCCATACATAGAAGTTTGGAACCACTAGGACTCTTCCTAGAGTGGGCCGCCCGGCCAAACTGAGCGATCAGTGGAGAAGGGCCTTAGTCATGGAGGTGACCAAGAACCCGATGGTCACTCTGACAGGGCGCCAGCGTTTCTCTGTGGAGAGAGGAGAAACTTCCAAAAGAACAACCCTCTCTGCAGCATTCCACCAATCAGGCCTGTATTGTAGAGTGGCTAGATGGAAGCCACTCCTCAGTAAAAGGCACATGACAGCCCACCTGGAGTTTGACTAAAGGCACCTGAAGGACTCTCAGACCATGAGAAACAAAATTCTCTGGTCTGATGAAACAAAGATTAAACTCTTTGGCCTGAATGGCAAGAGTCATGTCTGTAGGAAACCAGGCACCACTCATCACCTGGCCAATACCATAGCTACAGTGAAGCATGGTGGTGGCAGCATCATGCTGTGGGGATGTCTTTCAGCAGCAGGAACTGGGAGACTAGTCAAGATCAAGGGAAAGAGGAATGCAGCAATGTACAGAGACATCCTTTTTGAAAACCTGCTCCAGAGTTTTCTGGACCTCAGACTGAGGTGAAGTTTCATCTTAAAACAGGACAACTACCATAAGCACACAGGCAAGATAACAAAGCAAAACTTGTAGCATCATACTCAAAAAGACTCAAGGCTGTAATTGGTGCCAAAGGTGCTTCAACAAAGTATTGCGTAAAGGCTGAGAATACCTATGTACATGGGATTTTATTTTAATACATTTGCAAAGATTTCAAACAAACTTCTTTCAGGTTGTCATTAATGGGGTATTGTTTGTAGAATTTTGAGGAAAATAATGAATTTAATTAATTTAGGAATAAGGCTGACAAAATGTGGAAAAAGTGAAGCTCTGTGAATACTTTCCGGATGCGCTGTATATCCGTCCATCTATTCCTGATAATTCAGTGACATTTGACAGGATGCCTATTTTAACCCCTTAAAGGTCGCAGCTCCATGCCACTACAATGGTTGAAGGAAAGTTTCCGTTTGGTCCTATTCACTTTTTTTGTCAGGGCTGCAAAGCATCACAGCCATGGCATGTGTACCACCCCACCATAGGTACCCCCACACCCAGTCGAGAGTGTAAATGAGGAATACAGTTGTGTCCACTCTCCACCACCAGGGTTCTGACTGGACAGTGAAAGTGCAGCGGCAGAAGGATGCCTCTGCTCTCTCATACTATTGGCACATTCCTTGTCAAAAGATATGCATGCAGTGCATCTGCTTAGAGCCTTGGGTTGCTTCTCCCCCTCCCAACCTGAATGATGATGTACAGGAGAAGCCGGATACCATGTTAAATTCATATACTTTCACTAGTTTACTAACCAATAACCAAGTGCATCACAAATTTCAAAAATTTCTACACTGATCGATACAAAATGTTAACACAGTCCGATACTTCTTTCCTTAAAAGCCTCCAATAAATCATGGTGATGTGCTCTGTGCAGTCATATACACAGCCCTACCTACCAATCGCTTTAGGATGCAGCAAAGACCCATGTAAACACATCTGTGAGAAAGGTACCTTAAATCAATGGCAGACACACCGTAGAAGCCAAATAGCACAAATTAAATATACACTCAGTGTACTTGCTGGCTCTTGAATATTGCAGATTTGTCCACCCTACCTTCCACTTAAGTAGATATAACAACACTCACAGAGCAGAATAATATCTGAACTAGGAGGCTTTGAAAAAAAAGCAGCTGTAATAATGATGTGGATGCAATCAGGCTTATCTCAAAAGGAACAGCACAGGACCGAAATGCTGGAGCTGCCATTGTTGACTTTTTATAGATGCTGCCAGCATCTCTCCTTTGCCATTAAGTCACTGACCTAGAAGTAGTATGGGCATATCAGGTGATCCAACACTTCACTGGGTGCATGCTGGTTTCAGGTAATTGACTCACTATATAGTAAATTCAAAGATATGGATGACAGTACTACAACCTGCACCTTGAAAACCATGTCAGTAATGGCACCTCTTATACTTCTGTTCTGGCGAGCTCACTAAGGCTCCATGGACACTATAAGCTGAAAAAAAATGCTAGAAAAACGCTGGATGAAAAACACTTATAATAGTGCTTTTGTGCCAGCTTTAAGCAGCAGTTAGGAGCTTCCAGCTTTTTTTCTGCTGGCAAAACGCCCCCAAAAATGCATTTTTTTTCTGCTCTCAGAAGCTGAAGCTTCAAAAATGCCTTTAGATTAAAATAGTGTGCACGGACACTTAGGATAATACCATTTGCTTCTAGAAGCAGAAAAAAAAAAAAAAAGCTCAAAAGCTGCCGCTAGGAGCGTTTTTTTAAGCTACTGTGCATAGAGCCTTAAAGAGAATACAGAAACCATAGTCATCAAACTGCTAATTAAAGAAAAAAAATAACAAAAGGATAAGTGAGCAAAATGGTAATTACTGTATTATTTTTGTCTATGTGAACCTGTCAGCTGCTACTTCAGGGATTCAACGAGAAGTGGAAAGAGAATGTGAAAAAAAGCAAATAACAGCATTAAAATTGATGCAAAACCAGAACCGTGTTTGGCCAGTTCCATTTTAAATTTGCTTACGTTGCATAAACCGATCTTTCATATTTTTGATCATTGAATGAATTCTTAAATTTACATATAAACATTTAATACATAATACTTTGTTGCTGGTCATAATAGGCTTTCTAATAAGAAAGCCCAGCACTGCCAGATCACTAGATTACTGCTTCTGTTAAACTAAAAATCCATCTGGGTCCTTATCTGCTAATCGACAGGGAAAGGGGTGTCCCTCAAGTCACTAATTCAGCCTTGCGTTTTGAAATCTGATGTTCTGCTCTTCGGGTCCTTTCATAACATAGGTTATTCACAGCATAGCAGTTAGCATTTTCATAATTATGAATTATAAAAAATATGTAAGATTTACCCAACTAAAAATAAAATATAAATTTTTAGTCCCGAACATAATGAAAATATTTACCAAACATTATGCATTCCTTTAGAGGTGCCTAAGATAATTAGTGGTAATCAAAAAAAAAAAAAATCTGTCTTGTTTGTAGGAAAGCCACAGTGACTTGCTCATGCTTTCTAAGGCAACCATTCTGACACTCAGCTGACCTGGGAGAGTGGTGGTGCTGTTAAAGCCACTGTCATCCACGGGCCCAAAGAAATCAAGATTCAGAAGTGTGGAACCTCCACTAGCTTGAAATTCAGAGACCACGTTGGTAGTCAGTCGTAAAAAAGGTAAGCCAGAGGAAGGATTGTGTGTGTAAAAAGGGGGTAAGACATACACTTAAACATGCATGATATTACTGCTAAATATGCCACAGTTAGAAAATACTAACAGCTTACATAATTATATGCAAGAATGAGTGAACACAAGGCAAGAATTTACAGTAAAGAAGTCAAGATTGGAATAGATCTTGAGACAATGTACATTTGTTTTACAGAAAAGAGATAGAAGTACACACAAATCTACAATTTAATGGGAAATAACGCAGTGAATTTTCACAGTGACTGCATCCTTGATGGTAAGAGCATTACCACGTAAAGAAGAAGCCGGGATCAGTACGGTAGGTTCTGGTGTAGATACCGCATAGGATCTGAAGTGTTAACCCACACACTTTACCAACTTACCATGTTCTTGCTTAACTCAAAGACATCAACCACCAATGAAAGCTGCACATCATATTGTTAGTAGCCATTGCTCAAGCTATGCCAATTCTGGCCAAGCATAGAAGTCACAAACCCTAAGGACCCATTTGTAATGATGCATTTTACACGCTTTAATGCACCTGCATAGGTTTTTAATTGTTTTTATTAGTGTTTGTTCACATATAAGCTGTGTGTTGACATGCATTGGTCAAAATGGTTCATAGCCATTTTTGTCATCATTCGACGTGTTATAAGGGGATTTTGGTAGGAATAGCAGCACTTATCAATCGCACCTGACCAAAGCAAATAAATGCATGAAAATGGCAATAACTTGATAAGTGCGGTTTACAGCTCAAATTTTCTATTCTGAAATTATTATAGCCCAACAATTTTATAATAAAAGCACATTTGGATTTTATACTATAAACTTCTTTTTTTTTTAAATTTAGAAGCTCTTCCTCACAATAGTTTTTTTTATACGTTCTTTATTTGTAGGAATAGTTTTTTAATAAAATAATGTTAAACAATAGGTTTTTAATTAAAATCTGGTTTGGGAATTAGGGAATTCTGCAACATTTGCACATTACTGTCTTAGGTACTATATAGTGTTAAACTATGGGGGAAGCATGAAGGTGGCACCACTATTACCTGACAAAGTCACGGATTACTTGTGAATCCATAGTTCACACTCTTAGGATAACATTTCTGCTTCTATGGCCACATTCAAGCAGCCTACACAATATTTAAAAACAGATAATCACTGGATAATGTATGAAAAAAGGACTTAATTATCATGATTGTAATATAATAAAAGGAGGAAATAAATAACCAAACTCTAATCCTCACTTTCAACATGTTCACAGAACACCAAACCACGTCACTTGCTTTGTTACACCTTGAAAAGAGACCTGGCTTCTTTAGACCACTATACAAACAGTGCAAATCTGAAAACAGACAAAAAAAGTAAAGTTTGTAACACTCACATTATACACTCATTCTAGGCTAGTGGGAGTTTAGATTATAGCTCTTAGCATGCTCGGCTGGAGAGTCATTTATGCTCCATCACCATTTGTGGAGTGTATTAGGTTAGAGCCCCCGATTGATAACCAGACTCTGTGGAAGTGAGCAGTCTCTATATAAATAGTTCATAAAAAGTCCATAGAAGTGTAAATTTCATTGGACAGGAGGAAATAATCCAACAATAATGGGTGTCCAACATGGTGCCTCGGAAATGTGAGGTGACCTACCCCCCCCTCCAGTGATGTCACTCTGCACCTTGTGGTCCAGCTTCATCCTCCCTGCTCAGCATTCTACTTGAGGACTTCCACCTAGCCTCCTCCATGCGGCAGCGGACCCTGGTGGTCCACATCGTGGACATCCAGGACTCCTATTCTTGATAAGCCTGTTTTACTTCACTCCATGCGAGTTGCCCCTTGTCACTTTAATGTATTTAATAAACCTGTAAATTGTCTGCACTTAGAGGCGCTTTTTCATCTCTCTCCTGAGAGCCAAATGATCAGCAGTCTTAGGCTGGCCATCGACAGTTTGAATCTGTGTATGGGCAGGTTGAATTACCAAGTTAATCGATCAACTTGGGTACAACCAGCCTGTCAGACTTTACTTACAATTATCACTAGCAACTGGCTTAGCCGCTAGCAATAATCACTATCTTCTCCTGACAGGGGGAGCTTCTTATCTGCAACTAACCTGTGGTTGCAGGAAAGAAATGTGCACCATGTATGGCCTGCCTTACACACTTAGATGCCAGCCCTCGTATGGCTTCCCAGCTATGATTAGAGCTAAGATCTGACATTGGAACAAACCTGGAACAGGTGTTGGGTGAGCATTAAAAAAAAAAAATCTACTCGCAGTTTACAACTTTGCACAGAAAAGTAGGATGAGGAGTCTGTTTAAGAGTTTAGGTCAGCTTTAAAGATTTAGTTAGCTTTGCTTATATTTTGCCTTTCCTGGTTCCTCCCTCCTTCATCAATGTGCTAATGAATTTAAATAAAAAATTGGCGTTTACATGATGATCACTGGGTCTCTGTGCTATGCCATCAAATTATAGCTGGTCGGAGGGGCCAACAGGATCCTGTACACAGCTTCCTGAAAACATCACAGCAGCACCCTGCTTAAGTATTTTTAAAAAGAAGCCCATAGATAAGCCCTTTTCATTTCGTTCAACCAGTGTGGAATGATAATAAAATGACTAAATTTCTCCATCCACACATTTGAGGTGGATGGGGGAATCTTTATTTGTTGTTTTTTTGACATGGGTCGCTCTTCCATGTGCTCCTTGCTGCAAAGGCCAGTTATATGTTAGGGTGGTTGCCATATGTTTGTACTGTTGGTGAACTGGTGAGGGGACACTGGATACCTTCACCGCCATTGTACTATTGCTGGGTGTCCAATGCTTTCCTATACTTTTAAGGAGGGATGGGCTCCCTCCAGGCATACCTGCCCTTAATCTATCCATTATTATATACAGTGGATATAAAAAGTTTACACACCCCTGTGAAAATGTAAGGTTTATGTGCTGTAAAAAAATTAGACAAAGATAAATAATTTCAGAACTTTTTCCACCTTGAATGTGACCTATAAACTGTACAACTCAGTTGAAAAACAAACTGAAATATTTGGATGGGGAAGTAAAAATAAAAAATAAATTAATGGGGTTGCATATGTGTGCACACCCCCTTATAACTGGTGATGTAGCTGTGTTCAGAATTAAGCAATCACATTCAAACTCGTGTTAAATAGGAGTCAGTACATACCTGTCATTTAAAGTCCTTTTTATTAACCCCAAAGAAAGTTTAGGTCTTTCCTGGCATTTTCCTAGTCGTGTCCTACAGCAAAAGCCATGGTCCGCAGAGGTTCCAAAGCATAAAAGGAATCTCATTGTTAAAAGGTATCAGTCAGAAGGGAAAAGAATTTCCAAGGCATTAGATATCGAAGGCATTAGATATACCATGGAACATAGTGAAGACAGTCATCATCAAATGGAGAAAATATGGCACAACAGTGACATTGCCAAGAACTGGACATCCGTCCAAAACTGATGAAAACACGAGAAGAAAACTGGTCAGGGAGGCTGCCAAGAAGCCTACAGCAACATTAAAGGAGCTGCAGTAATATCTGGCAAGTACTCGCTGTGTGGTACATGTGACAACAATCTCCCATATTCTTCATATGTCTGGGCTATGGGGTAGAGTGGCAAGACAGAAGCCTTTTCTTACGAAGAAAAACATCCAAGCCCGGCTAAATTTTGCAAAAACACATCTGAAGTCTCTCAAAAGCATGTGGGAAAATGTGTTATGGTCTGAGGAAACCAAGGTTGAACTTTTTGACCATAATTCCAAAAGATACGTTTGGTGCAAAAACAACACTGCTCATCACCAAAAGAACACCATACCCACGGTGAAGCATTGTGGTGGCAGCATCATGCTTTGGGGCTGTTTTTCTTCAGCTGGAACAGGGGCCTTAAGTCAAGGTAGAGGGAATTATGAACAGTTCCAAATACCAGTCAATATTGGCACAAAACCTTCAGGCTTCTGCTAGAAAGCTGAACATGAAGAGGAACTTCATCTTTCAGCATGACAACGTCCCAAAGCATACATCCAAACCAACAAAGGAATGGCTTTACCAGAAGAAGATTAAAGTTTTGGAATGGCCCAGCCAGAGCCCAGACCTGAATCCGACTGAAAATCTGTGGGGTGATTTGAAGAGGGCTGTGCACAGCAGATGCCCTCCCAATCTGACAAATTTGGAGTGTTTTTGCAAAGAAGAGTGGGCAAATATTGCCAAGTCAAGATGTGCCATGCTGATTGACTCATACTCAAAAAGACGGAGTGCTGTAATAAAATCAAAAAGGTGCTTCTATTAGTTTAAGGGTGTGCACACACTTATGCAACCATATTATTTTAGTGTTTTATTTCCCTCCATCTAAAAGATTTCAGTTTGTTGTTCAACTGAGTTGTACAGTTTATATGACACATTAAAAGTGCAAAAAGTTCAGAAATTATTTACCTTTGTCTAATTTTTTTACATCACAGAAACCAGACATTTTAACAGGAGTGTGTGGACTTTTTATATCCACTGTATGTCCTCCAACTCAGGATATTTTCAAAAGTATAGAGTTAGGACTGCAGTACACTGGGGTGCCGTGACGTGGCCTCTGCAGCTTATGCGCATATTTGCAAACTAAACCCCTCGTTTTTAACATGAGCTGTTAGACAGGGTCAATATGGTTTGTTGTAGGCTGGATAGAAAGTGAGCTGAGAATTTTTGTTTGTTGTTTTTTGGGATGGGTGAATCCTCCCAGCTGAACTTTTGTATTCTGACGGGGGGGGGGCCACAGAATACACTAATAAGCGCTGCCTGCTATAGCCTGCGGCGCTAACTCAGTTGGGAAAACCCGACAGGATGGTTGTATCGAAGCTGATCCGTAGATTGACTTGTACATGTACAACCAAAGGTCCCATGCCTGGGTCAAAATTCGGCCAGGCCTTGCTGATCCGGCCAAATTTTGATCCATGTGTGGCCAGCTTAAAAGCCCTCAGCAAGCAGTGGGCTGATCCTTGGGAGAGGTAAGCAAATATCAACTGCCTTGATGGGTGAACGTCAGTCTGGAGAAATGGGCATTCCTAAGCGAGCCCACATGTGATGCTGATCCTCCATAATTGAACTAACTGAAATCAAAATTAATGAAAGGGGAGAGTCCAGGACAGTAATCCTGAAGAGGAAAGGGCTAGATAATGCTGGATGCCCTTCAGTCAGGAAAGGAAGCAGGCTCTATCTGACTTGATGTAGCTTCTAATGCAAACTGTGAGATGATCTCAAGTGCAAGTGAAATACTGCAAGATCAATATTGAGCTAATTATGGAGGTTCACGGTGTTGTTAAATGACAAAAAAAAAAAAAAAAAGGTTAAAACAACTTATGTACAAGAAACGTCTTATATTATAAAAAAAAAAAAATTTGACGGTATTGTACTTTAATTTAAAAAAAAAAACGAAACAAAAAACTATTTTGGCTTTGTAAATGCGTCGTGGGTGTATTTTGGACAAAATATAAGTATAGAACATTAAACCTAATAAAAGTATTAAAAAAAACTGAAGGAGTAATTTTGACCCCTTGGTTATCCCTTGGCGTGGGCCAACTTGGGCTTCCTAGTCTTAAAGGCTACGAAAATTGAACATGCCTAGCTGTGAACATTAACTGATTTATTTCCCATTAAAAAAACCTGAAAGCAGACAAATGTAAGAAAAAAGGTTTGGTTAAAAACAGGATGCAAGACAACAGCAAGAGGATGAAAATCAGTGCATTCAGGCTTTCCTTCATTGACTGACGTAGAAAAGATTGGATCTCCCATACCAGTGCAATGGAGTGGATTAACAGTCATAATGAAAATGGGCTCAACACTTCCACTGCACTGTATGAGGATCCTTACTAGAAGATGTGAGGATGTCAAAAAGTCTAGCACTACTTGATAATTAAGAACAGGGAAAGTCAAAGTACATAGATTACTGAATGAGGAAATTTAGAGCAGAATTGGAAATATAATAAAAGCAATGTAGATAGGAATACACAACCAAGCTGTAAACATACCTTGCTCTTCAACTGGTCAAACATCAATGAATAGATAAATAACAACGTGAAAACGTTTTGTTTTTTGTTTTTAGAAACGGTCTGTTATCACACCTTATAAAATGCACTGTTTTATAGAAAATTGAAGAAATTTAAGACTGAAATTTATAAACATTTAAGGGGCATTGCTATCAAAAAGTGATATCCAGCATTTTCTTTTGACCACATCATAACACGGTGGATTCCCCGCACCCTAAAATATTTATGGAGTGAGGAGCTGCAGTTACAAATTTCACAGCAGCGCCATCTACTGATAAAAACTGGTAATATGGCAATGACTTTCTCAGAGGGCCACTGTACACTATAGAGGGGTTCCAGTTCACCCAGAAGATCAGGGATTTCCATGTAGGATGGAAATCCAATTGAACACTTTTTGCTCTCTCACAGGCATGTTGCCATTTGTGCTGATGTAGTCAACAGCTCCTTCAGCTGATGACTTACTTCAGCCCAACTACATGTGTTGAGAACGTAAAGAGGAAAGAAAGCCTGAATCTCCCAAGAAAAGACTGACAAGACATAGAAAAGGTTAGCAGAGAGAAGACTGTTTGGTCTGTGAAGCCCTCTTATGTCTAGGTGTGCTGCTAGAGGCTCTACGGAGAGACGTACCATCTAAGGGGTTGGTAAGGCCACTGCTACTCCAGTCAAACTGAACGGGTGGGAGGGATTCCTGCAAAGGAAAGAAAATAGGACAAAGATTACATTCTACACAACTTTAAAATGATACTAAAGGTAACATTTAAAAAAACAAACATGTTATACTTACCTGCTCTGTGCAATGGTTTTGCACAGAGAAACCCTAATCATGCTTATCTTGAGTCCCCCACCCGCGCTCCCTGCTGAGCCCCATTCTATGTGTCTATAAGACACACAGAGCAGGGCTCAGCCCTGCCTACTACTCAGTGTCACTGACAGCAGCGAGAGCCGATGGCTCCTGCTTATGCCTCTGAGCCAATGAAGAGGGACAGATCCGGGAGAGCTGCTCTCATGTACATTGTTGGATCGAGATTGGGCTCAGGTAAGTATTAGGGGGGCTGGGGGGAGCGGCATACAGAAGGTTTTTTACCTTTGTGCACAGAATGCATGAAGGTAAAATCACTTTGGCCTTTAGAACCACTTTAAACATATTGCAACAGTTATAAAAAACTAAGAAACAAAATCAAAAGTCCAAACATTTGAAAGAGATTTCCAAGAAAAATAAAATAGCCAATATGCCTGGGATTCCTGTTTTCAATATTAGAGTCAATGTCTCCTCCCAAAATCCTCTTTCAATTTCCTTTTCCAATATTTGCAATGACTGGAGGACTGAAGTCAGACTATACCAATACATACAATGGATTCAACAGACTCCATGGCATAGAACAGTGTTTCCCAAACTGTAGGATGTGTACCACTGGTGGTATTCACCTCATTGTAGGAGGGACAGTGCAGATTTTGGGATGATTTTTGTACAGGGAAGAACATGTGTACTCTTGAGCCACCTACAGGCAGTATACAATTAGGCCCATATACAGTATCTCACAAAAGTGAGTACACCCCTCACGTTTTTGTAAATATTTTATTCTATCTTTTCACGTGACAACACTGAAGAAATGACACATTGCTACAATGTAAAGTAGTGAGTGTACAGCTTGTATAGCAGTGTAAATTTGTTGTCCCCTAAAAAAAACTCAACACACAGCCATTAATGTCTAAGCCGCTGGCAACAAAAGTGAGTACACTCCAAAAGTGAAAATGTCCAAATTGGGCCCAATTTGCCATTTTCCCTTCCCGATGTCATGTGACTCATTAGTGATATAAGGTCTCAGGTGTGAATGGGGAGCAGGTGTGTTAAATTTGGTGTTATCGCTCTCACTCTCTCATACTGGTCACTGGAAGTTCAACATGGCACCACATGGCAAAGAACTCTGAGGATCTGAAAAAAAGAATTGTTGCTCTACATAAAGATGGCCTAGGCTATAAGAAGATTGCCAAGATCCTGAAACTGAGCTGCAGCACAGTGGCCAAGACCATACAGCAGTTTAACAAGACAGGTTCCACTCAAAACAGGCCTCGCCACGGTCGACCAAAGAAGTTGAGGGCACTTGCTCAGCGTCATATACAGAGGTTGTCTTTGGGAAATAGACACGAGTGCTTCCAGCATTGCTGCAGAGGTTGAAGGGGTGGGGGGTCAGCCTGGCAGTGGTCAGACCATACGCTGCATACTGCATCAAAATGGTCTGCATGGCTGTCGTCCCAAAAGGAAGCCTCTTTTAAAGATGATGCACAAGAAAGCCCTCAGTTTGCTGAAGACAAGCAGATTAAGGACATAGATTACTGGAACCATGTCCTGTGGTCTGATGAGACCAAAATAAACTTATTTGGTTCAGATAGTGTCAAGCGTGTGTGGTGGCAACCAGGTGAGGAGTACAAAGAGAAGTGTGTCTTGCCTACAGTCAAGCATGGTGGTGGGAGTGTCATGGTCTGGGGCTGCATAAGTGCTGCCGGCATTGGGGAGCTAGAGTTCATTGAGGGAACCATGAATGCCAACATGTACTGTGACATACTGAAGCAGAGCATGATCCCCATCCCTTCGGAAACTGGGCCACAGTGCAGTATTCCAACAGAACGACAGCAAATACACCTCCAAGATGACCACTGCCTTGCTAAAGAAGCTGAGGGTAAAGGTGATGGATTGGCCAAGCATGTCTCCAGACCTAAACCCTATTGAGCATCTGTGGGGCATCCTCAAATGGAAGGTGGAGGAGCGCAAGGGCTCTAACATCCACCAGCTCTGTGATGTCATCATGGAGGAGTGGAAGAGGACTCCAGTGGCAACCTGTGAAGCTCTGGTGAACTCCATGCCCAAGGGGGTTAAGGCAGTGCTGGAAAATAATTGTGGCCACACAAAATATTGACACTTTGGGCCCAATTTGGATGTTTTCACTTAGGGTGTACTCACTTTTGTTGCCAGCGGTTTAGACATTAAATGGCTGTGTGTTGAGTTATTTTGAGGGGACAGCAAATTTACACTGTTATACAAGCTGTACACTCACTACTTTACATTGTAGCAAAGTGTAATTTCTTCAGTGTTGTCACGTGAAAAGATAATACGTAATAAAATAATTCCAAAAATGTGAGGGATCTACTCACTTTTGTGAGATACTATATATTTGGACACAGGCACAATTTTATTTTTTTCTGGCATTTTAACCACTTAAGGACCGAGCCTCTGAGATTTGTTGTTTACAAGTTAAAAACAGTTTTTTTTGCTAGAAAATTACTTAGAACCCCCAAACATTATACATTTTTTTTATTTCTAACACCCTAGAGAATAAAATGGCGGTCGTTGCAATACTTTCTGTCACACCATATTTGCGCAGCGGTCTTACAAGCGCACTTTTTTTGGAAAAAATACACTTTTTTAAAATAAAAAATAAGACAACAGTAAAGTTAGCCCAATTTTTTTTATATTGTGAAAGATAATGTTACACCGAGTAAATTGATACCCAACATGTCACGCTTCAAAATTGCGCCCGCTTGTGGAACGGCGACAAACTTACCCTTAACATGTGTAGTTTGAACACCATTTCATATGCGGGCGATAGTCACGTATGCGTTCGCTTCTGCACGCAAGCTCGTCGGGACAGGGCATGTTTAAAAAATTTTTTTTCCCTATTTATTTTACACAGTTTAAAAAAAAAAAAAAAAAAGTGTCACTTTTATCCCTATTGTGCCCCAATGTAAACATCCCTTGTAATAGAAAAAAGCATGGCAGGACCCCTTAAATATGAGATCTGGGGTCAAAAAGAACTCAGATCTCATATTTACATTAAAATGCAATAATAAAAAAAAATTGTCATTTAAAAATATGAAAAAAAATGGCCCTTTAAGATCTATGGGCGGAAGTGATGTTTTGACATCGCTTCCGCCCTGCAGTGATATGGAGACGGGTGGGAGCCATCTTCCCCTCACTCGTCTCCATACCCAGGCATGGGAACAGACGCGATCACCTCCGCTGCTGCCGACGGCTCCAGTAAGTGGCGGAGGGCACCGTATCATGGCGGGAGCCCCTCTCCTGCCGCCGATAAAGGTGATCTCATGGCGAATCCGCCGCAGAGACCACTTTTATCTTAAAGCGGACCGCCCGCTGAAGATGAGGATACCGGGGTTATGGCATCTAGCTGCTGCCATAACAACGATATCCTCCCTCAAAATACCGACATATAACGACGGTGGGTGGTCCAGAAGTGGTTAAGGGACCAAAAGTAATTGGACAATTGAATCAAAAGCTGCTTTATAGCCAGGTGTGGGCTACTCCTTTGTCATTTCTTCATAAATTAAGCAGGTAAAAGGTCTGGAGTTTATTCTAAGTATGGTATTTGCATTTGGAATCTATTGCTGTGAACCTACATCATGCATTCAAAGGTGCTGTCCATGCAAGTGAAACAGGCCATTGTAAGGCTACAAAAACGAAACAAATCAGATTGGTACATTGTGAGGAAAGAAGAACGCAGTGAGCTTAGCAACATAAAAAGGCCTAGACATCCACAGAAGACAACAGTGGTGGATGATCGCAGGATCCTCTCTATGGTAAAGAAAAACCCATTCACAACATCCAGACAAGTGAAGGACAATCTCCAGGAGGTGGGCGTATCATTATCAAAAGTCTACAATCAAGAGAAGACTTCACGAGAGCAAATACAGAGGGTTCAAACGAGGTGAAAACCATTCATAAGCCTGAAGAATAGAAAAGGCAGATTAGACTTTGCCAAAAAAAAAAAATCTAAAAAAGCCAGACCAGTTCTGGAAAAGCATTCTTTGGACGGATGAAACCAAGATTAATCTGAACCAGAATGACGGGAAGAAGAAAAAAAGTATGGAGAAAACTTGGAACAGCTCATGATCCAAAGCACACAACGTCATCTGTAAAACATGGTGGGGGCAGTGTGAAGGCATGGGCATGCATGGCTTCCAGTAGCACTGGGTCATTGGTGTTTATTGATGATGTGACAAAAGACAGAAGCAGCCGGATGAATTCTGCAGTGTTTAGAGATATACTGTCAGCTCAGAATCAGCCAAATGCAGCAAAGTTGAATGGATGGCACTTCACAGTACAGATGGACAATGATCCAAGACACAGTGCAAAAGCAACCCAGAAGCTTTTGAAGGAAAAGAAGTAAAATATTCTGCAATGGCCAAGTCAATCATCTGATCTCAACCCAATTGAACATGCATTTCACTTGCTGAAAGCTAAACCAAAGGCAGAAAGACCCGCAAACAAAGAAGACAGCTGCAGTTAGAGCCTGGCAAAGCATCAGAAAGGAGGAAACCCAGTCTTTGGTAATGTCCATGGGTTCCAGACTTCTGGCAGTCATTGCCAGTAAAGGATTCTCAACAAAATATTAAAAATGAACATTTTATTTATGATGATATTCATTTGCCAAATTACATTCAAGCCCCTGAAAATGGCAGGACTGTATATAAAAATGGTTGCAGTTCCTAAAATTTGTACTTGATATTTATGTTCAGCCCCTTAAATTAAAGCCAAAAGTCTGCACTTTAAATTCATTTGGATTGTCTCGTTTTAATTTTATTCTGGTGGCATACAGAGCCATAAGTATGAACATTGTGCCTGTATGCAAATATATATGGACCTAACTGTACAAGATAAAAACAATATAAGGGGCTGTACGTGTTCCACTAGAGATTTTGGAAAAAGACAGCATCTTAACTGAATTTTGGCAGTGTAAGGGAGTTGGAAATGGTAATTTTTTTTTTTTAATATTTGAGTGGAACACAGACACTGCATTGGTTTTAAAGGTGCTGCACAAGTGAGCAAAGTTTGTTTTGCTGTTGCAGTGCAATATCAGACTTAACCACTAGACGGAGCTGTAAGCAAGAGCTTAAACATAGGAGATGTGTAAAGAGCAATCTAATATAGTACAGAAAAAGGTTCACAAAATAAATAAATTAAAATAAATGCACAACAAATTCCCACATTTTTACAAATGCACGTAAACACATTGGGTAATACTGTAGAAACACAAAGTATTTTGGTAGTCATGCAGTGTAGGACGACAAAATGTAAAAACCACAGTCTAAAGCAGTAGTCTCAAAACTGTGGCCGGGGGTCAGTTGCGGCCTTTTGCTTTCTGTTATCCGGCCCTTGGGGCACTATTCCATCCACTGACACCAACAATGGGGCACTATTCCTCACAATGACTTCAGTGATAGAGCACTATTCCTCACAATGACACCAGTGATGGGATACTATTCCTCACAATGACACCAACGATGGGGCACTATTCCTCACAATGACACCGACGATGGGGCACTATTCCTCACAATGACACCGACGATGGGGCACTATTCCTCACAATGACACCGACGATGGGGCACTATTCCTCACAATGACACCGACGATGGGGCACTATTCCTCACAATGACACCGACGATGGGGCACTATTCCTCACAATGACACCGACGATGGGGCACTATTCCTCACAATGACACAGACGATGGGGCACTGTTCCTCACAATGACACCGACGATGGGGCACTGTTCCTCACAATGACACAGACGATGGGGCACTGTTCCTCACAATGACACCGACGATGGGGCACTGTTCCTCACAATGACACCGACGATGGGGCACTATTCCTCACAATGACAATGGGCACTATTCCTCACAATGACACCGACGATGGGGCACTATTCCTCACAATGACACCAGTGATTGGACTTTATTCTTCATAATGACACCAATAGGGTACTATTCCTCCAACTGACATCAACGATGGGGCACAATTCCTCTCACTGACATCAGTATTGGAGAATTTTCTTTTCCCACTGAGCACAGTCTGACCCCCTTAAAGTCTGAAGGACGGTAAACTGGCCTTTTGTTTAGAAAATTTGGAGACCCCTGGTCTAAAGGAATATAGTAGGAAACACAATCCAGCCTATGCACCAACTATATACTGTGCCACTGATCCTTATAAACATAACACTGTCCACATAATGGTCTTATAATTTTTATAGGGAATTTGTATTACCAAAAGAGTAATAACTATGACATTTTATTAATATAAAAAATGTGCAGCACTATAAAGTACATACAAATACAGTAGTGCTATAAGAGTTCTTCCAGTTTTTATTATTTTATTGTATTTTTTTTTTACAATGATTCTTTATTATTATTTTTTTTTACATTTTTTGAGGAGCCCCAATTGGGGGGCTTTGATGAAATATCAGCAGTCTAAACAGACCCCTGATTTCTCACTTTTGAGACAGAAAAAGGGACTGAGGGCTGAGATTCTCTACAGCAAAGCAGCATGGGGTAAACTGTGCAGCACAAGGTGATTAGGATGTGCCCAGACACACCCTGGGCGCATGCCTATGCCACTCATATATGGACTGTGTGGTATTGGTTGGTTGGAAATACCGTTTCTATTTTATCTAAAAGACTATTTCAGGGCTCAATCCCTTCTAAGTTTTTTTTAGGGGATTATGGTTACACACATTGAATGAATTTTCACAGCACTGTCATATTTTTATGCACTCTTTTGGGACTAGTCTATTAAATGTGGAATGTTCATGAATTTACATTTCACACTGGTAGAACTCTTATAGCACCACTGTATTTGTATGCACTCCGCACTTTATTTATAGTGCTGCACATTTTTATATTAATTTGAATGTACTCCACCAAAGTATAGTGCCAGCAGCTAATTTTCAATCGGAGACCCAAGTGTGAAGAGATCGGTTTGATATATATGACATTTTATTCCCCAAATAAACATGTGTGATGTCCGCTTACCCATCGGTTATCAGGAAAAAGGTCTACAACAATCTATGCCGCCATCACACAAATTATGGAGGACCTACTATGCAAACATGAAATACAACAGAAGGATTTACTAAAACTGGAGTAGACAGAATCTGGAGCAATTGTGCATAGTTACCAATCAGTAGAATCAGCAGGTTAGGTGGCACCCATGGGTGGCTGGAAAGGGGTAAAAACAGATGGCTGAGCAGAATTCTAACATTACAGCCTGACACAGCTGTACACATGCCAAGGCCGGGACATTTTTAAGGCTGCAGAGTTTGACACAACACCTGTCAAACCCGCCTATTATATTAATGGGGCCGCTCTGCAACTGCAAGCCAAATGTTTGGCTCATAGTTTAAAAAAAAAAAAAAGCAAAAACAAATTTATTTTAAAAAGCCTCAGAAATAACAGGCGTTCAGAAGAGCCTCCTAGTGCTCATCATTCGCTGCTATATCGTGATCCACTGTTGATCGTTTTTCAGAGTGCTAAGCTTACTACCTGTCTGAAATTATTATTATTATTATACAGGATTCATATAGCGCCAACAGTTTACAATGTAGAGGGGGACAGTACGATTACAAAAAAGTTCAATACAGAAGGAATAGGAGGGCCCTGAAGTAACCCTAATTGTGATATACAGACAATGCCAAAGTGATGACCAATACAATGCAGATGGTCGCACATTAATGACAAGACGACTCATATACCTGCAACTGATCGGAAGAAGAAATGTCTGGAGAAATAGGAGAAGACTGTCCTATGGAGGCAATTTTCTCCGCAGCAGATAAAGGCTTGAGGGGCTCTTTCGTTGGCTCCAGCATACCCTACAGAAACATGAAGATGTGAAATAAATACATTGATAAGCAAAACCTAACAAGTTTTAGAACATAATTTTGCAGACATATTTTTGAATTAGGGCTGAGGACTCTACCCTCACATGATAGCACTCAGACCTAGGGACTAACTGTCTAGGCATCCAGTGCTGTATCACAAGAGGAAATCAACAGTTATAGCTTTCCTATACCAGATATAGGGTATGTCGCAGGCCTCAGAGGGGCGAACAGGACATGGGAGAGTGTAGAGAAAGTATCAGGATCAGAGATTATTATGCTAATCCTGAATGGGCAAAGTACCAGTTTGCTTTAAAGAAGAATTGGAAGCTTCTTTTAGAAAGTACGTACTGTATTATAAATTATTGTAATGACTGCTTAACAGTATTTTGTGACTTGAGTTTCAGACCATATTTTTAAAAATGCCTGTCCAGCCAAATGTTTTTGGTTTTGGATAGATGGGAAGTATTAATCAACCAACCCATAGAGGAGTCATTTTTTTCTGTTAAACCAGCAGGTTAAATGAAAAAAAAAAAAAAAAAAAAAAAAAAAAAAAAAGACCCCCCCCCCCCCCGAATCGATGAGGATGAGGGACTCCTCCCTGCTGTGTCATCTTTTCATGTGACAACACTGAAGAAATGACAGAAGAAAGAAATGACTGAAGAAAGAGGACAGTGTAAATTTGCTGCCCCCTCAAAATAACTCAACACACATTAATGTCTAAACCGCTGGCAACAAAAGTGAGTACAAGTGAAAATGTCCAAATTGGCCCCAAAGTGTCAATATTTTGTGTGGCCACCATTATTTTCCAGCACTGCCTTAACCCTCTTGGGCATGGAGTTAACCCGAGCATCACAGGTTGCCACTGGAGTCCTCTTCTACTCCTCCATGATGACATCATGGAGTTGGTGGATGTTAGAGACCTTGCACTCCTCCACCTTCCGTTTGAGGATGCCCCACAGATGCTCAATAGGGTTTAGGTCTGGAGACATGCTTGGCCAGTCCATCACCTTTACCCTCAGCTTCTTTAGAAAGGCAGTGGTCGTCTTGGAGATGTGTTTGGGGTTGTTATGTTGGAATATTGCTCTGCGGCCCAGTCGAAGGGAGGGTATCAAGCTCTGCTTCAGTATGTCACAGTACATGTTGGCATTCATGGTTCCCTCAATGAACTGTAGCTCCCCAGTGCCGGTGTCTTGCCGAGAAAGTTTCCCCGGCGGATAAGGACGCCCCTGTACTGCGCAGGCGCAGTGCTTGTGCAGTACGAACGACTAGGAGCCGCCGAAAATAGCCGAACCTGAAAAACTTCAATCAGCTGTACACGGTGCCTGCGCCCTAGGTCCAGGTTCAAGCCACACCATCCAAGTGGACCTAGAGTGAGAATAAAAAAGTGCCGAGCGAAGCGAGGCTGTGCCAAAGCGTGGCGAGCGAAGCAAGCCCGTGAGGGGCCCACTTACAGGCGCCGTGTACAGCTGATCTCTATTCTATTCTGCTATTTCCGCCGGCTCCTACTGCACAAGTGCTGCGCCTGTGCAGTAGGGGGTCCTTATCCGCCGAGGGGAACTTTCTCAGCAGAACACCGGCAGCACTCATGCAGCCCCAAACCATGACACTCCCACCACCACTGTAGGCAAGACACACTGGACTTTGTACTCCTCACCTGGTTGCCGCCACACACGCTTGACACCATCTGAACCAAATAAGTTTTTCTTGGTCTCATCAGATGACAGGATTGGTTCCAGTAATCCATGTCCTTCGTTTGCTTGTCTTCAACAAACTGTTTGCAGGCTTTCTTGTGCATCATCTGCGGCATATGGTCTAAGCACTGACAGGCTGACCCCCCACCCCTTCAACCTCTGCAGCAATGCTGGCAGCACTCATACGTCTATTTCCCAAAGACAACCTCTGTACATGACGCTGAGCACGTGCACTCAACTTCTTTGGTCGACCATGGTGAGGCCTGTTCTGAGTGGAACCCATCCTGTTAAACCGCTGTATGGTCTTGGCCACAGTGCTGCATCTCAGTTTCAGGGTCTTGGAAATCTTCTTAAATTCTAGGCCATCTTTATGTAGAGCAACAATTGTTTGTTTTAGATCCTCAAAGGAGTTCTTTGCCATGAGGTGCCATGTTGAACTTACAATGACCAGTATGAGAGAGAGAGCGATAACACCAAATTTAACACACCTGCTCCCCCATTCACACCTGAGACCTTGTAACACTAACGAGTCACATGACGCCAGGGAGGGAAAATGGCTAATTGGGCCCAATTAGGACATTTTCACTTAGGGATGTACTCACTTTTGTTGCCAGCGGTTTAGACATTATTGGCTATGTGTTATTTTAAGGATACAGCAAATTTACACTGTTATACAAGCTGCACACTCACTACTTTACATTGTAGCAAAGTGTAATTTCTTCAGTGTTGTCACATGAAAAGATAAAATATTTTAAAAAATGTGAGATACTGTACATGGATGGAAATTTGGTCGATCTTTGCTGAACCAGCCAAATTTCCATGCATGGCCGGCTTTAGACTGGTTTCGTTTTTACTACCATCTGTGGTATTGTTAGCAAAATTTCCTCACACTAGGGGCCGTTCAAGCTATATGTTTTGGACTGACAAAAAACTGTCAGCTCAGGTCAGATTCATTGTACTAACAATCTGATGTTAGCACAGCGATCTCCCCTGCTGTGCTATTGTGTTCTGACAGGGGGGCAGAAACCCCCTGCCAAAACACTCAGCCATTGGCTGAGAGCGCTGATCATGAGGCGGTCGGCAGACCATTTTCAGTTATGAGCCTTTGACAGAAGCCAGACGAACGTCTGTCGGACCAGTTGCCATACACGTGGCCGTGTGTACTAGACTTAACTCGGCGCATCCCCAACGTAAAGACAAGGCGATTTACCTTCTTTCCTATGAAGTCATTTCACACCACTGGCTTGTGATGTTGTGTGCTGAATAAAGTACTGCATGCACAACTATTTGTCAGCACAGTATGCTGTGTTGTCAACTACTGCATTGCAATGCCACTGCAGTGAATTGAACTGAATTAAAAAAGTTAAAAAAATTAAAAATTAAAAAATTAAGACAGTGAGATGCCCCATGATCAGCACAACAGCACTGTGCAAGCATTTAGTGTGCCAGCCAGTATGAAAGAGCCTGCACTGTCTTGGTAACAAGGTTATCACCAGACCATAAGCAAGGTAAAAACCACCAACAGTAACTCAGACACAAGATAGAAGTTATCCAAGAAGAGCAACATGCATAGTATTAAAGGAAAAGTGTGCGATTATAAAAAAATAAAAATAAACACACATAGCCACTTACCTGCTGCAGCATCAGTCTAATGCTGCAAGCTGCATCTCACCAGCCCTAAGACTGAGAACTGGGCGATCACATGACAGCTGATCAGTTCTTGATCAGCTCTGAGCAGAGAGCAGTGACTGTTGGTCAATGGCTCTCTGCTCTGCTCCTCCAGGGCTCACTAGAGTGCCAGACTGGAGAGGGGGGCAGGAATGGCTGGCTCAGGCTCTCACTGGCACGGTGAGCGACTGACCCAGCTGCCTGTAACATTGTCTGACCCAGCTGTCTGACATTGTCGGGATCCTTCTCGGGTCTGTGACGTCAGCCAACAGCAGGCTTTAGCCCGCTGTCGGCTGATTCTGGGTCACAGGACAGCACAAGTATTTTTGTTACTTAAGATCATGAAAATGATTGACAATTTCAGTTTTATGTGTCATTTGTTCAGGTATATCAAGTGGTCTCCAAACTGTGGCCTGGTAGCCAGATGTGGCCCTTAGCTTATCTCTATCTGGCCCTTGGGGCACTATTCTTCCCTCCGCTAAAAGAAAAAGCGCTATTCTCCCCACTGACACCAACCAAAGAGCATAATTTCTGACAATAACAATGGGCCATTCCTCCTGTTGATACCAACGATGCGGGACTATTCCTCCCATTGACACCATTATTGGGGTACTATGCTCCCAATGGTACCAATAATGGGGTGCTATTCCTCCTACTGACACCAACATTGGGGCTCTATTCCTGCCCCTAATACCAAAGATGGGGCACCGTTTACTCCCACTGACCCCAAGACATTTCTACTCCCACAATACGGCCCCTCTCAAGTCTGAAAGACAGTAAAGGAGCCCTTTGTATAGAAAGTTTGAAGACCCTGAGGTATATTATTATATTCTTCTGTAGGCAATGAAGATCTAATGTTTTCCTGTTTAACCACTTACCGACCGCCACACGACTATATACGTTAACGATAATGGTGGTCTCTGCAGCGGATTCGCCGCAAGATCACCGTAACCAGCAGCGGGAGAGGGCCCCCCTCCCGCCACTCTCTCGAGCCCTCAGCCACTTACTGGAGCCGTCGGCAGCGGCAGAGGCGATCGGGACCCGTCCGTGGCTGGGTATGGAGACGAGTGAGGCTAAGATGGCCCCCACCGTCTCCATACCATAGCAGGGCGGAAGCGACGTCAAAACATCCCTTCTGCCCATACGTCTTAAAGGCACATTTTTCTGTTGTCATTTTTTTCAAATGACAATTTTTTATTTTTTTTTCTTTTATTGCATTTTAGTCTAAATGTGAGATCTGAGGTCTTTTTGACCCCAGATCTCATATTTAAGAGGACCTGTAATGCTTTTTTCTATTACAAGGGATGTTTACATTCCTTGTAATAGGAATAAAAGTGACCCATTTTTTTTCTTTTTTAAACAGTGTAAAAATAAATAAAGTAAAGAAGAAAAAACGCCCAGTCCCGACGAGTTCACGCGCAGAAGCAAACGCATACGTGAGTAGCGCCCGCATATGAAACCGGTCGTCAAACTACACATGTGAGGTATCGACGCGATCGTTAGAGCGAGAGCAATAATTCTCGCCCTAGACCTCCTCTGTAACGCAAAACATGCAACCTGTAGAATTATTTAAACGTCGCCTATGGAGATTTTTAAGGGTAAAGGTTTGACGCCATTCCACGAGTGGACGCAATTTTGAAGCGTGACATGCTGGGTATCAATTTACTCAGTGTAGCATTATCTTTCACAATATAAAAAAAATTGTGCTAACTTTACTGTTGTCTTATTTTCTTTATTCAAAAAAGTGAATTTTTTCCAAAAAAGTGCGCTTGTAAGACCGCTGCGCAAATAGGGTGTGACAAAAAGTATGGCAATGACCGCCATTTTATTCTCTACGGTGTTAGAAAAAAAAATGTATAATGTTTGGGGGTTCTAAGTAATTTTCTAGCAAAAAAAACGTGTTTTTAACTTGTAAACACCGAGTCTGAAAAAGAGGCCCGGTCTTAAAGTGGTTAAATATGGTTCTTGGGATTGTGGCAAAGTTTGCAAAAGGCTCCTTCCCTGTTCCAGCATGACTATGCCCCTTTGCAAAAAGCCAGCTCCATACAGACATAGCTGGAGAAATATGGTGTGGAGAACTCCAATGGCATGCACAGAGCCCTGACCTGAACTATTAAATACCTTTTTGGATGAACTGGAGCCCTGTCTTCTCGTTCATCAGTACCTGACCTTACAAATGTTCTTTTGGATCAACGGGAACAAACAGGACATTTTTTAAAAGCTGGTTATACACTCAGCTGTCAAAGCTGCTCTTATACAAACTGGAGCTCATGTTTACAAGGCCTAAATGGCTTTTTAAAATATGGGGGAGAAAAAAAAAAAAAAAAACTTGCTTACCAGTCCAGCTGCATACATGGGAACAATGACTGGTTGCTTCTTGTTACCTGTAAAAAGCTATAAAAAAATATTGCAGTTAAAGAAAAATAAAATGTGAAATAAAAAAAATAAAATAAATAAAAAGCTGATTTTCAAGCAAGCCACTAAATTCACCATATAAATACTTATAAGGAAGTTGCAAAAGGATTTATATTTCTGTACTTCCAGTTTTGAGATATACACATCCCTGCCAGACAGCAGAGCTAGGTTGTTGACCTGTTTTTTTCTATTGCATTTAGAAAACACAACCTGCCCTCAGCCTGTAACTGAACGGCAAATCCAAAAAAAAAATCCAATGGATAAATATGCAACCAAAGGGTGATACAAATTTGGGCTCACAAGTGTACAGTCTCAGGAAATTTTGTCGAAATGGATGGCAAGATAAATACTGCGGATTAAAAGATACTGGAGAAAAACTTGCACTTATCAGCCTGGAAGCTATGCAAGGGGTGCGCTTAGACTTTCCAACATCACAGTGATCCAAAGCCAGAAAACCTAAGGCCAAGTCGACCCTAATCTGGTAGCAGCAGAACTAAATTGAAAATCCTGGAGTGGCCATAAACATCTTCCAAACGCAACATCATTAAAGTGATTGTAAAATCGACTTTTTTTTTTTATTAAAAATAACAAACATGTTATACTTACCTCCTCTGTTGTCTGTTGCAGTAGATTTGCACTGAGCAGCCCAGATCCTCCTCTTTTTCGTATCTCTGGCTGGCGCTCCTGACCCCTCCCTCCTGTTGAGTGCCCCCACAGCAAGTATTTTGCTATGGGGGGCACCCATGCCGAGTCACAGCTCCCTGCCGAGTCACAGCCTGGCCCCACCCCCTTTCTATTCTCATTGGCTGGCTGACTTTGACTGACAGCAGCGGGAGCCAATGGAACCACGCTGCTGTCTCAGCTAATGAGGAGGGGAGTCCTTGGTATCTCAGCATCTACAGAAATGCTGTGGATGCTTGGATCCCCCCCCCCCCACACGCTACGTAATTCTACGTAATTCTGACAGCAGGGGCTCCTGCTGAACCGGCTGAATTTCAATACGTGTGTACCCAGCTTAAAGTGGTTGCAAAGGGTAAAGATCTTTTTTTACCTTCATGCATTCTATGCATGAAGGTAAAAACACCTTCAATGTTCTGCTCCCCTCTCCCTATACTCACCTGAGCCCGATCTCCAATCCAGTAATGTGCACAAGAGCAGAAGCTCTCCTGGGTCTCTCCCTCCTCATTGGCTGAGACACAGTCTCACACTGTCAATCACAGCCAGTGAGAAGGGAGCGGGGCCAGGGCAGAGCTGCACTCTGTGTGTTTTATAGACAGAGGCAGTTTGGGAGCGAGCATGCATAAGTGCCGCCAGAGCAAGCAGCTTGCGCTAGGGGCGCTCAGCAGGGGGCAGAGAGCAGGCAAGTATGACAGGTTTGTTATTAAAAAAAAAAAAAAAAAAAAAGAATCTGAATCTTTACAAACGCTTTAAAGTTATGCAAACGTTTGAACAGGACCAATTTATTATTTTACTTCTTCGCTATAACTTTTTTAAAAGGGGTTGTAAAGGTAAATTTTTTTTTTTTTTAAAATAACAAACATGTTATACTTACCTTCACTGTGCAGCTCGTTCTGCACAGAGTGGCCCCGAACCTGGTCATCTGGGGTCCCTCGGCGGCTGTTTCAGCTCCTCCCCGCAAGCATTAACCACCTTAATGCGAGCTCCCTCGCATGGTGGTTAGTGCTTGCGGGCGCGCTCCCGTGATACAGCCGGCGGCTATAGCCGCTCACTGTATCACTCGGCCCCGCCCCCCAGCGCGCCGCGTCATTGGATGTGATTGACAGCAGCGCGAGACAATGGCTGCGCTGCTTCCAATCCATCCACTGTAGCCAATCAGCGGCCAGGGTGAGCGGAGGAATAGCTGTCGGGAACGCGAAGCTGACTTTCGAGGCGTCAGGTAAGTAAAACGGGGGGGCTGGGGGCAGCGGTATTGTCAGAAGTTTTTTCACCTTAATGCATAGAATGCATTAAGGTGAAAAAATTTTTACCTTTACAACCCCTTTAATAATTGTGTGATACCTAAAAGTTTCATTTGAATCAAACACAGATCACCTTTGCTGTTTCGACTGTGTTAATGAATATTGCTGTCAACAAGCAACACGGCTACAAATCACCTAAAGAGCCTATTCATATAAACAGAATGGCTTTAAAAGTTTAACTATATATCTTTTTCTAGAAAGCAGTGGGGTGAAAATAGAAAGAAAAAATGTATTAGGCCTCTTTCACACGGGGCGGATCTGTGATGATCCGCCCCGTGAACATCCGCTGGCTCAGCGGGGATCGCTCCGCCGATCCCCGCTGAGCAGGAAGATGACAGGTGCATCGCTGCACAGTGTGCAGCGACGGACCTGTCAGAGCGCCGCTCTCCCCTATGGGGGGATCGGATGATGACGGTCCGTAGTGTCCGTCGTCATCCGATCCGATCCGAA
The DNA here is from genome assembly GCA_037952925.1 of Lithobates clamitans. Taxonomy (NCBI): domain Eukaryota; kingdom Metazoa; phylum Chordata; class Amphibia; order Anura; family Ranidae; genus Lithobates; species Lithobates clamitans. Next base: position 2,853,615 of record JBBGZY010000004.1, on the reverse strand, counting down.
AACGGAGGGAAAAGTAGGTTTTTCCTCCGTTACACTTTTCGGATCGGAGCGGGGTCGGATGTCAGCGGACATGTCACCGCTGACATCCGACGCTCCATAGGGATGAATGTATGTCCGTTTTTCATCCGAAAACGGAAGGATGAAAAACGGACATACGGATCCCCGTGTGAAAGAGGCCTTAGTACTAGTACTAGACCGCTTTCTAGCCAAACCATGCCGCATAGAAACTGCTTTCTATTACAAAAAGTGGGTAAAAGGTTACAGATTATTCACCCAAATCTATGCTTAAAACAGTGGAGGTCTGCCCTGAACGGCTAGCTAGCAGGTTCATTCAAGCAGCTTGTCCCTTTCCAACAGAGCCATTGTCCAGCAGCTCTGTGGCTTTCAGAAACAGACAATAGTGCAGAGAGAAATAACATACTATGTTCCTTGTGTCGATTCCAAGGGAGCACAGGAGTTTTTTGTTGCTATGTGAACCTCCCCACTGGTACTTCAGTCCGAAGGCATCGTGGATATCTTGCAGCTCAGCCCACAAGTCCAGCACTGCAGTGCATAACCTTTCAAAAAAAAAAAAAGTTAGCAAGCTCCCACAAGTTGTCCAACTTTAACCACTTCAATACTGGACACTTTCAATCCCTTCCTGTCCAGGCCAACTTTCAGCTTTCAATGCTGTCACACTTTTTGTAATACTGTACCCACATTTAATTTGTATCATTTTTTGAGACAGATAGAGCTTTCTTTTGGTGGTATTTAATCGCCATTGGGGCTTTTATTTTTTGTTAGACAAACAAAAAAGTTAGAAAATTTTTAAGAAGAAAAAAAAAAGATGTTTTTCTTGGTTTTCTGTTATAAAATTTTGTAAATAAGTAAAGTTTCTCCTTCACTGATGTGCGCCGATGAGGCTGCACTGAGGGGTACCCATGAGGCTGCACTGAGGGGTGCCGATGAGGCTGCACTGAGGGGTGCCGATGAGGCTGCACTGAGGGGTGCCGATGAGGCTGCACTGAGGGGTGCCGATGAGGCTGCACTGATGGGCACCGGTAGACACTGATATGTTGCACTGATTATCAGTGTAAATGTCCCCTGTAACTGGAAAGTGGGGCATCAGCTTGCCTTTCCTCACATACTGTCATCACTGAGGAAAGGAAATTCCGATAACCAGCATTTGTTTACATGTGATCAGCTGTGATTGGACACAGCTGATCACACGGTAAAAAGTCTACGTCATCGGCTCTTTACCCTGATGGGTGATGCGATGTGTCCGAGGGACATGGCTCACCACTGATCACCGTGGCGCACGTGAAGAACGTCATATGACATCCAGTCAGGATCTTAAAGCCACCACTCAGCCTGGTGGGAAGGTGTTGAACAGAGTACACATGTATGATAATTATATATCTCCTTCATCTTGTATTTTTCAGCAGAACTACAAAACAAAATCAGCTATATGATGCTTTAATTTAAAGCTGGCTACACATTAAAACAATTTTCATGTTCAATTTCCTTTAGATTTATGTTCAATTATGTAGTGCTGGGGCCTGCCTTATTGCATACAATATGAAAGTGTTTAGGTTTGGCCTCATATTATATGTTTTTTGTAAATCTAAAGGAAAATTGTACAAGAGAATTGTATAATGTGTATCCAGCCTAAAACACAACTCCGGGATATTAGCAACCCTCCACCCTCATTTAACTAACTGTTGATATGGGAAACAAAAAAAAAAGAAACCTAAGTGCCCATTTTACTCACCTGTCATGTGCCAATCCTTATATCTTCTTCTGTTACATGGGGTCATTCTTTGGGTGTCCACATTACTGCCTGCGTGATGTGGACACCACCTATTGGAGGAGGTGACACTTCTGGTAATCCGGTCCCCTCTCATGGGCTTCAGAGGCAAGAGAACTCGCAGGGCGGTGAGGGGACCAGTGCCCAAGAAGATAGCAGGAAATATGCTCAGTCCTTGGGCTAGGAAATAATATTGGCTCATTGAGGAAACTGAACTGATCCATGACACTGCAGAATGGCTTAGGAAAAGGTGTTTGGAATCAAGACTACAAAGTAACTGATGCACCAAGCCCTATTTAAATTTCGTTATTGTCTGGAGTTGGGCTTTAGGAAAAGCCCAAGAATACTTCTAAATAGCACAGGTTAATACAAACATTAGATTTTTTTAAGGAAAACCACTTCATCCTTGTAATAATTAAACAGCAATCTGTATTTCTCAATACCTTAACAATCTCCCTTACCATTCCGCTTTAAATGTCAAGTAAACAAGACTTTGCAAAGTAGCTACAACCCTACAAACCCACATATGGCACTGAAAAAGCCAGGAAGGATTCATAGATGGTCTGTAATTTAAGGCTTCAAACAAATTTAAAGCTGAGCTCGACTCAAAAGGGAAAGCTCCTCTTGTTCGCACCTTCTCCTCCACTGCCACGTTTGGAACTTTTTTGGGGGGGTACTTGGTTTTGACAGGTACCCACTTCCACTTCCAGGTAAGAGCGCCACTGGCTATCTATCACATTTCCAGCCCCTCCTCCTTCCCCCCCGCTGCCTTCTGGGACACACACAGGTCCCAGAAGATGGTGGCACCTTTTAGAAAGTTTAGCTCGTCTTGCACATGCGCAGTAGGAAACCGTCTGTGAAGCCTGTAGGCTTTACTGCCAGCTTCCCTTGCTTACAATGCCGGTGCCTACACCCGAACCAGATTGACAAATTGGCTTGGGGTGCCAACATCCCAGGATCCCTGGACAGGTAAGTGCCCTTATATTGAAAGTCAGCAGCTACAGTATTTGTAGCTGCTGGACTATTTTTTTTTTTTTTTTAACAGACTCTTTAAAGTAGAAATATAGGCACAACTCTTTTGTTATTTCGGATAGAGTAAGGGACTGTTATAACCTGTCGGATTATTTTTTTGCCAGCTGTGTCCCATTGGGGAGATTTACCTTCACTTTCTGTCCCATAGAAAAAAAAAAACCATGAAGTGAGAGGGAAAACCCTCCAAAGTGAGGAAAATCCCTGGTTGTCAACAGAACTAGTGTCCCCATTGGAAGATTTCTCCTCTATTACTTTTCTGGGGACAACCCAAAATTTGGGATTTTCTTTTACTTTCAATAATAATGGTAAACAAGACAAAAATCTTATCCCACTCCATTCTATCCAAAACTAAAAAAATAAAAGTTTTGCCTTTAGTTATAATGTAAGGGCTCAATGCAGACTGGGCTTCAAAAATTGACCATTCCCTTAGCAGAAAAAAAATTCTCATATAGAGCGTTTTTGTACACAGGGTTAGAAGCATTTAGCGTTTTTTTTTATACAAAGCTCCTTTAAAAAACGCAAACAGAAGGGTTTTTTTTCTGCCCCAAACATTGAGCTTAAGATATGCCTGTCATCGTTCTAATGTGCATGGACACATAGGATAACATTGAGCTGCTTCTACAGGCAGAACACAAAACTCCTGTAGAAGCAGTGATTTTTAAGCCAGTGTGCATGGAACCATTTTGTGTAAAATATGATGGTAAGAAGGATGGCAGGGTAAATAGACTGTAATTTTTTTATACCCAACAACAAAGGTTCCAGCGTAGTTTGTAATTTTAGTTTTCAGATTCACTTCCAAACACGTTACCACTACAGTTTTCAAGTTTAAAGGGCATACTTAGATCCTGTACATAACAGCATTTGTTATCCCTAGCTTTAAGGCAAGTCTCATGAGCTTTAGTGCTTCAGAAGCCTGCCAGTAGTTTGTTTGAAGCTAGAGCTCCGCACAGTATTTATATTAAACACTCCCTAAGTGCAGCCAAAAGGTACTTAAGGGCTTAAAGCAGACCTTGCAAGGTCTACATGCAAGGTCTACATGCAAGGTCTACATGCAAGGTCTACATGCAAGGTCTACATGCAAGGTCTACTTCTTCACTAAATGACACTGTAGCAATGATCTAATGCACACTGCTGACAACTTATACCACGATGTTTGTTTCAATGTACTTCAGAAGCTCCAAAATTGGTATCTTAGCTTTGTATGGTCACTGGCAAGTTGACTCACAAATGTGTACCAACAATGGTTATCTCCTTAAGAACGAGATACCTTTATAGGTAGGAGGTAACAGATGTAAAATACAACAGGGAAATCTCACTACACCAGTGTGTCTTAAGCCTAGTACACACGATCAGAAAATCGGACAAAAAATACCACTTTCGAAACGATCGTATGATAATTTGATCATTAGTACACAGCTTTCGAGAGCCGATCACTACAGTCCGTCCGAAATTATCCGAAGGGACAAACACAAAAAACTTTCTCGTATGATTTTCATTTAATCAGTGCAGTTTGCATCTGAAAATACAATACATCACTTTCGAATTTTTATTTTGTTGTATGAGAATTTTCGTAACTTTAGTAAGCACTTCATTTTCGATATGGAGCCTAGCATGGAAAAAACCAAACCATCATTTGTTCCGATAATCTCATTGCGTGTACGAGGCTCCAGAGACAGAAGAAGCTCTAGCCATGGCTACAAATGGAACATGCCTTTGATGAACCCTAGGATGTACCTTTGTCCTTTTCTATCCAGAGTAAGTTTGCTACATACCTTCTAGTGGACTGAGATTTTGAGGTTTCCTCTTGTTGCTCTGTGCATAGCAGAAGATCCAGAGGTGATATGTTTTCTTCTATATCAGCAGCAGTAGGAAGAGGAAAAGAGGCCTGGATGACTCGCTCAAGACGTTCCAATAATGAATGCTACAGTACGGGAGAAAAAAGGAATTATACATATCCATGGATAGCCATGTTAAAAGTGATTATAAAGGTTCATTTTGCTTTTTAAATAACAAATATGTCACTTACCTGTTCTGTGAAAGGGTTTTGCACAGAGCAGCCTCTATCCTCCTTTTCTGGGTGCCCCGGAGGTGCTCCTGGCTCCCCCTCTTCATCAGGTGCCCCCACGGAGAGCCGCTTTCCCTGGGGGCACCTGTGTGGGCATGCTCCCGAATCCTGCTGCTGCATCCATTGACACAGACAGCAAGACTCGGCCCCTCCCCCGGCTCACTGGATTTGACTGACAGCAGCGTGAGCTAATGGCTCCTGCTGCTATCAATCTATCCAATGGGGACCCAAGACAGCGGCTAGAGCTGCTCGTTGCTGGAACAATCGGGGTCAGGTAGGAAAAAAGGGGGGGGGTCTGGGGGGCAGCTGAAGCACAGAAGGTTTTCACTTTAAGGTAAAAAAAACCATGAGACTTTACAACCCCTTTAAGCATATGCCTAACTATATTATTGAATGTGCATACATAGGGGATGATTTACTAAAGGCACATAGATTTTGACCTTTGCAAAGTGCAGTTGCTCCAGAGCTTAGTAAATTAGGTAATGCTTCACTTTGCAAAAAAGTACCCAATCACATGCACAGAAAATTTAAAAAAAAGTGAAAGAAAAAAGTGAATTTTTGCTTGCACATGACTGGATGATGGACACCAGCAGAGCATTTGCTCATTTACTAAGCTCTGGAGCAACTGCAGTTGCAAAGTGCACAGTGTTTTTGTCTTTAGTAAATCCACCCCATAGAGAGGCCACATCTATAAAATGACAACTAAGCTTAAAGTGGTGGTAAAGCCTCAAAGTTTTTCACCTTAATTAATTCTATGCATTAAGGTGAAAAACCTTCTGTGCTGCAGCTCCCCCCAGACCCCACCTTTTTCTTACCTGAGCCCAATTTTATCCAGAGATGTGCATGAGCCATTGGCTCCCGCTGCTGTCAATCAAATCCAGTAACACAGGAGCGGGCACCGATGCCCCCAGGGAAAGCAGCTTTCTGGTGGGGGCACCCGAGGAAGAGGAGGGGCCTAGAGCACCGGCGGGGGACCTCAAAAGAGGAGGATCGGGCCTGCTCTGTGCAATACGATTGCACGGAGCAGGTAAGTATAGGCATGTTTGTTATTTTTATAAAAAAAAAAAAAAAGAGTTTACAACCCCTTTAACAAATTGTTTCGGCATGCTACAGACCGGCAGATGTGTCTAACATATTTTGTACAACTCACCCAGCAGACCGAAGAATCCAATGAACACATTTCTTCTCACTTCTCAGTTACAGAAAGGGCAGATCACAGTGAGTTTTTTGCTAACCAGCTGGTAAATTTTTATGACTGGTAAGAAGTGCTCGTCACGCTCTCCTCTGGGTACCCCTAAATGGCCTGATTTGTTCCTGTGCATCACATTCTCCTTTCATTTTCTGTTAACTTGATTTAAAGACATTGTATTGTGGTCGGTTTACTCATTTTTTTCAATTTCAGGGGTAATAGGTAAATTGTAGGGATACAAAAATGCAGAAAGTTTTTTTATTTTAATAGTTTTAATAAATCCATAAATAAATTGCTCTAAAAAAATTGTAAGGATCTTAGCAAGATAGAAGGGGGGGGGGGGGCAGGTGAATAAATATCAGTCAGATATGTTAGATTCTATGCCAGATTATGGACCCATGGAAGGGTTATTGTTGATGAGTTTGCATGGGTTAGTTGGCAAGTGTTATACATTTTCAATGATTATGTGTGCATCAAAACTCCCTCCTCAGTTTCCTCCTCGCTCTATGATTGAGCCCACATTCACACTAAGGGCGGGTTTAAAACCGTGTGAGTTCAGGTGAACTTGCACAATTTCAAACCCTCATTTCAGTGCGAGTTCGGGGCTGATTTGACAGACATCTGTGTGGGTTCATGTACAGATGTCTATTGAAATTGTTCCCAAAGTCGCCAAAAGTAGTGCAGAAACTACTTTTGGGAATCGGTGCAGCGCCACAAAGTCGGCGTCGCATTGATTCTGAAGATGCCGTTGCTGGCAATAGGCTACCATTTGGCATACGATTTGACATGTCAAATCGTCCCAAAGTGAACGTAGGCTAAACCATATTGTGAGTGAAACATATTAGGAGGTAGGGGCTCAGGTAGGTAGTTATGACCTTATATTCAATAAACCTATACACAGTTCTTTTCTAGTGTGCTATGAATTTCTTTTTCACGGCATAGCCATTGGATTGGGCTTTGTATGGTTAATCTTAGGCTCAGTTCACACTAGCCCCGACTGCAAAGTCATGCGACTTTCAGTGCAGCTTTTGAATACAACTTTGATGTGACTTTTTACACTCTGTGACATTGAAGTTGTATCAAAGTCGGACCAGAGCAGTGCAGGAACTTTTCTAAAGTCGGACAGACTTGTGTAGTATTAGTGAAGACCTCTTTTATAGGGAAACATTGAATTTCACATGTCATCCGACTTTGAGTCTCACAAGTCCGATCCAGTTTCGCATCAGTGTGAACCAAGCCTAAGTTGTGACTGCCTGAATAGCCTTTTAAATATAGAAAAATATACAGAAGATACAAAGGCTGATTGAAAACACAAACAACATTGTAATAGTCATGGAAAAAGTCAGTGATGGACAAAATACAGAAGCTCTATAGACAATGCACACAAATAATTACTGCTGGTGACTTACGTCAGCTGTTTTTTTTCTCCTGCCTCAATAGGCTTTTTGGCAGAAAATCACGACAAATGCAATCACCTACGTTATTAAATGAGACTGGAAGAGACAAATTATGTCTTGCAGACTGGCCTGTGTGTGGCTGTCTTTAGTAAAGATAAGCTAGATCATCAAATGAATCACATGTTTACTAATGGATTAGCAAATCAATATGTACATAACGGATTCATTTTGCACCAATTTGCTTTAATAAATGCAAACATAGCTAGATCATCTTAGATTTGCAGCAGTGGCTGGCTGTTAGGTTAAAGATCTGCAGAATCCACGGATAATGGTGCACACAGGCAAATCTCTTTTGCAGCAACAGCCAGTTAGCTGGAAGATCAGCAAAATGATTTACCAATATCATTGGAGCTCTTGCAGAGCATCAGCATCCACACACAGCTTCAATATCTTGTATTGAATGACTCATTAAATATCCTGATATTACAACACATTGACAAAGCGTTAAAGATTAAAGCGGGGGTTCACCCACACCGCCAAAAAAAATAAAAAATTAAAAGCCAGCAGCTATAAATACTGCAGCTGCTGACTTTTAATACATGGCCACTTACCTGTCCAGGAGTCCAGCGATGTCGGCAGGGGACGCCGAGAACCCGCTCGGTTCTCGGCAGCTGCCGCCGTCATCCTAGGTGAGGGAATCAGGAAGTGAAGCGTTGTGGATTCACTTCCCGGTTCCCTACTGCGCATGCGCGAGTCGCGCTGCGCGTCCCTAGTGGTCCCCGCTCTCTCCTGGGAGCTGTGTGTTCCCAGGAGACAGCGCGGTGGGGACGGGAAGAGGCATAGACTCCCATGGGAGTCTATGCCGGAAGTGGGTGCAAATATCTGTCTTAGACAGGTATCTGCACCCCCCTCCCCCCTGAAAGGTGCCAAATGTGACACCGGAGGGGGGGAGGGTTCCGAAAAGCGGAAGTTCCATTTTTGTGTGGTACTCCGCTTTAACTCCACTTTTGTTGAGAAAAAAAAAACATTCCCCTCTGGGTGATTTATGTACGTTGCAAGGATTTTAACAAATTTTGTTGCAGATTCCTACCTTTTGTTATTCTAAAGGAATAGCGGTTTATTTTTTTGTGTCCATGTGCTAAGTGAATCTGTATGGGAGTGGTTTTAGAATTATTAGAGATGATGGTGCCATCGGCATTTTGCCGATAAAGAAAAAGGTGCCGATTATGGTACCAAAAACGCACGCAATTTTACCATGATTTTACTGTGCTTATGCTGCGTTTTTCATGGATCATGCAACTCAAAAACCGCGTCAAAAACATAACAGGTGTGTTATTGATACATTTTCATTGCATTTCAACAGGGAGGTGCATTTTTGGTGCGTTTTTCCTTTTAACTGATTAAAAATGCAGCAAGCAAGATTTTTAACACCACAATGGAAGCACAATGGACCAGTGTGAAGACATACATAGAATTTAAAAAGGGATACATTTTTCTTGAGCGTTTCTTGCGCTAAAAGGTGCCAATAATGGCAGACAATAAATTCATATTTTTGCTATAATACATATCCAAAAAAAAGTTTTAAAAAACACATTTTTTTCATCAGTTTAGGCCAATATGTATTCTTCTACATTTTTTTTTTTAATAAGTGTATATTGATTGGTTTGCGCAAAAGTTATAGCGTCTACAAAATAGGGGATATATTTATGGCATTTTTATTATTATTTTTTTACTACTAATGGCAGCGATCTGCGATTTTTAGCGGGACTGCGACATTGCAGCGGACAGATTGAACACTTTTTTGGGACCAGTGACGTTTTTTACATCGAGCAGAGCTAAAAATAGCCACTGATATTTGCGTGCGTTTTTGGTACCATAATTATAATATATATATATATATATATATATATATATATATATATATATATATATATATATAGTATAAATGTCACTGGCAGAGAAGGGGTTAACACTAGGGGGCGATCAAGGGGAAGGGGCTTCTAACTGTGTGGCAGTGCACTGACAGGGAGTAGAGAGACAGCAGATCTCTCACCTCTCCCTGACAGAACGGGGATCCCTATGTTTACATTGACAGATCCGCCGTCCTGTCATAAGAAAAGAGAAGGGGGTTCAACAAGGACCCCCTGAGCGGACTTTAGAGGCACAACAAACCTGAGAAAACATAATCAAAATAACAATATAATCAATTCTATTCAATATAAATACATACAATACAAAGACATTGACAAAAGATAATAAAAATTCCCGGTCTAGTAGAAGCATTCAAATATGCAGATGGCAGTCAGCTGCTGTGGACGAGGTTAGTTTTAGGACCTGGGACATGAGACAACTTCTATACATGAAGCGGCATGTTCCACAGTGGCTGACTGCAATCTGCATATTTGAATGCTTCTAATAGACCGGGAGTTTGTGAGTGTTTCTCTTGTCACTGTTTTGCTTGTGCACTATCTAGTAAGTTCACTGCACAATGATCTATTTTTTCTTTGCTTGATTTGCATAAAACCTTTATCCTGAGAGCCGAATCATCAGCAGTATTATGGCTAAAGTGGGATGCAAGAAAAACTAAATATCCTGATACAAACAAACAATCTAACCCAGTGAGTCAATCAATCTGGATTAAGGGAAGGAACTGTTTAATTATTTTTACTTTCCCCCACTATTTATCTCTATCTAGACATTGTACTCAGAGTGTCATTATTATTTTATTTATATTCACTGTCACATCACCAATTTGAAGATTTATTTTGGCAATTTTAACACATGTATTAGCACCATAATTATTTATCTATTTTATTCACATGTATGCATTTTTTATTCCTGGATTTAAGCTTAGTCGCAGCAGCATATTGTGCACTATTTATTTAAAGCGCATCAATTTTATACTTAGTACTATTTGTTTGGTTATCTGATCACCCTATATTGATAGCAGCTTTAATTTACTGATTTTATTATAGCACTAACTATATTGGTTTATATATATTTTTTAGCACAATTTATTTATATCACACATATCTATCCACATCAGCGCTTGGTTTTTATAAATTTTTTTAGTATTTATTAGATAACTTTACACTGAGCATAAAGAAATAATCTGCATTACATTAAAAATGCAGAAGTGAGAATCGGCTCAGGGTTTAAGAAAAAAAATGCACAAAGATATTTTTGTCCGTCTCACTACACATGCAGAAGTAAAAACTGACAGACTGGATTGTGCCTCGGTGTCTTTCGAGCCCATGATCTTACTTCTTGATTACATGTCTAAAGCAACTACAATTTGCTATAGCCGCCGACTGTATCACTCGGCCCCGCCCCCGGCGTCATTGAATGTGATTGACAGCAGCGCGAGCCAATGGCTGCGCTGCTTTCAATCCATCCACTCTAGCCAATCAACGGCCAGGCTGAGAGTTGAAGAGGATGTCGGGAGCGAGCGCAGGACTTTCGAGGGGTCAGGTAAGTAAAACAGGGGGATGGGGGGGCCGGTATTGTCGGATTTTTTTTCACCTAAATGCATAAGATGCATTAAGGTGAAAAAACGTGAACCTTTACAACCCCTTTAACAACCACTTCCTCTCCTAAACGCATTTGTTCAGATTTCTGCCCATAAACACCACCTTTGTGTGCATGGACAGTTGGACACAGCCTAATAGAGGGACGTTTTGGGGCAGGAAAAAAAAAAACACAAACACCTGTAAAACAGACATTTGACAGCTGCAGTGTGCATGAGGCCTTATTTGTTTCAATCTAAAAAACCTCCCAGAAAAAAAACTCCAGTGCAAATCCACAAGAACTAGCCAGCTGCTAATGCTGGGACAAGTAGCTCAGAAAACTGCAGTGACATTGCACACAGGAGCCTGTAGGATGGAAAGTAACTGTAGGGTAAAGAAAGACAATTTGAAACAAGTGATTTTAGAGTCTAGATTTTTTTTTCTTAAAATAACAAACATGTTATACTTATCTGTTCCCTGCTCGCCCCCGAGTCCGGCTGCTGCCGCCATTGGCACAGACAGCGGAACTCAGCCCCGCCCCACAGCTTTTGATTAACAGCAGTGGGAGCCAATGGCTCCTGCTGCTATCAATTTGCCCAATGAAGAGAGAGACAGCAGCTGAAGCCGCTGCGTTTGTGCACATCACTGGATCGGATGGGTTCAGGTAAGTCTAAGGGGGGTCTGGGGGGAGCTGCAGCACAGAAGGCTTTTCATCCTAATGCATAAAGGTGAAAAGCCTTGCGGCTTTACAACCACTTTAAGGTAAATAACACCCCAGCCTTTAGAACACGCTTTTTATTTTTGAGTGCAAATGTAGTCTCCTACTACCATGCATTATAAAGCCCCATACACACTTTAGATTTTCTGCTGATTTTTTTCCTTCAGATTTACCAAAACCATATAATATGAGGTCAAACCTTAGGAGTTTCAATTTATATGCAATCAGGCAGGCCCTTGTACTACATAGTTTTGGTAAATCTGAAGACAAAAATCAGTAGAAAATCTGATAGTGTGTATGGGGCTTAACTGAACATTTTCCCTTCACTGAGTTGATCTAGAAAAAAACTCTCCAATCATGTCCCACTTAACTTTCAGAACTGAAGAGAAAAGAACACATGGTTGGGTGTATAGCCCCTAAAAATGAGGGTAGCCGTGCTCAGCTGACCACCCAACCAATAAGCTCATAAATGATAAGCCTACCGACCACCCCCTTATTGATATAAAATGCAGTTTACATAAGTATAGAGCAAAGTAAAGACACATATAGGCCTAATATTTTAAAAATGCCCATATGTAGAAGGAAATTATCATTTTTTTTTAGGCTTGTTTGCCCTTTACAATAGCCACTTGGCCTTTAGGGTGAGTAGCCATTTTATATATTGGCCATGTATTATATGAACATTATATTTTGCCATACATGTTTACAGTGAAATCGTTATGATGTGCTGATTTAAAGCCCAGATGCTGGAAACAGAGAAGGACATACAATAAATGACACACACTGAAAATTAGGATCACTGTGAGGTCACTTCTGCCATTTGGATTATTCATTATCCGACTAGATAACATCTGATACATGTTTTTGCTCTATACTTGCCCCATAATAACGTATTATCTAACTTGCTTACAGATATAATAAATCCATTCATTCGAAAATGTAACGCAATTTGCTGCTTTAAAAAATTCAGCTGAAATGTGTAATTTCCAAGTCAAGGCAATACAAGGAACAATGTGCTGTCTATGGTTCAATTAGAGGATTTTTTTACTCCCTGTAAAATCTTAGAAACATAGAAAATTGACCGGCAGAAAAAAGATCAAGTGGTCTATTGAGTCTGCCCTTTTTTTTGTTTTTTTAATTTATACGTTTTTGCATATTTATTTCTTTTTTTGGTGGGGGGGGGGTAATTTTTTTTGGTCCGAGTATAGATATAGGTTTGTCCCAAGACTGTCTGAATCCACTTACTGTTGACTGAATCACTACCTCTGTTGGAAGTCTGTTCCAGGCATCAACTACAATTTCAGTAAAATACTACTTTCTAAGATTATCAAAATTAAGCTTTCACTTTGCCACATCCGAAAGAAACTAGAAAAATACAAAAACTGGCAAGGGAAAACCTTGTACAGTCAAAGACCGGACTCTAAGGGCACAACATGACACAAAATATCTCTAAAGCAATTATATAACCTTTATTATTTAAATTTTTTTTTTTTATTTAAATTCTTTTTTTTACAAAAGATTATTAAAAACATGGGGAGGTGAATTCCAATCTGGGTAACCCTTCCCTCTGTATAAAACCCTCTATTGGCTATTGGAAATAAGACACCTATCATAATTCTAAAACAATTCCACATATATGAAGATAATCAATGTGCTCAAGGTGAACTTGTCCTATTCCGAAGGTCAACGAGTTTGACATATGTTGTAGCTTCTTCAGGACTATACAATAAGGGGGTACCAATTGATATGGCGGTGTAGGAAAGAGCTGTAAAGCGCCAGTCTAGGGGGCGGACACAGGGGCCCAGGACACATCAAATCCTTGAGCAAGCGTTGACCTTTGGAATTGGACAAGTTCACCTTGAACATATCTTTATATATGTGGAATGGTTTTAGACTTAGGATAGGCATCTTGTTTCCAATATCCAATAGACTGGTTGATACAGAGGGAAAACCTGAACCTGAAACCTGATCCTGAACCCCTTCACCACCTTGATCTTGATGTATTTAAAGGCTTCAGGTCATGTCTCCCCTTTCCCTTCATTGCTCCAGGCTGTACAGATTTAAGTTTCTCAAGTCTTTCCTGATCGGTTTTATTTTTCAGACCTTTCACCATTGGGCTCCTATCCTATCAATATCTTTTTGTAAGTGAGGACCCCATATTTGGACACATTATTCTAAATGAGGTCCAAATTAAGATCTTTATAGGGGAATTAGGACCTGATGCATCCTAGAATAATATTCATTTTTCCCCACTTCCTGGCCACACTGTTTGCTCATTTTGCAATCATCTGACACAAGTACCCCCCAATGCATAATTTTACATTTAGACAGATTGAACTGCAGTTGACCAATCTTCCCTCCATTGCACACCTTTGTGTTGTCAGCAAAAATACATACCTTTCCCACCAACCGTTTTTCTTGGAGTCCACTGAGGAACACAGCAAGTCTTTCACTGTTGGGTTATACTGCCATCTACAGGAGGACTGGATGCCTGTAAACAAAAAACTGTATGCCAGACTAGACTAACCCCTCCATTACCAGCGTGTCTCAGTTTTGTAGCAAAGCAGCACTGAGAACATTATCACAAACACAGATGGGAGGGATCTGGATCCCTCAATGGACTCTAAGAAGAGGATTTCAGTCAGCAAATATGATTTTTGTACTCTTTCATTCCATGAGGGACACAAAAGATCCTTCATGTTTGGGATGTCCAGAAGCAAACAAACGCTTATAGGCCCAAGAAACAGCAAAAAACTGGGAACTGCCTAGAACTCAAAGAGCCACCAGAAGGACTTAACAACCGACCCTAGCACCAGGATGAGACCACATCATTTACCTGTGTGAACAGAAAGCCAGATGGTAGGCTTGCAAAACTGGGAAACAGCTACTTGGTGCTGAAAAGCACATAGGGCCCTAAACTAGAGTTCCACTCGGTGCAGCATTCAGCCCCATTTAGCTGCAGTCTGCCATAGCCTCGCCTGGATGCACAAAAACACCAGGAGGGACGCACAGCAGCTAGACACCATGTGCAAGGAGCCTTTGGAAAAAAGGCAATCCTGGGCACCAACACCACTTAAAAAACAAACAAAGGCTCCTTGCAGGATAAGGCCACCAGTTCATATGCTCCCCTTTTAGAGATGATGGCTACAAGGAATACCATTTTGAGTGAGAGAGTAGAGAGATGAATGTCTCCAATGGGCTCAAATGGTGGTTTCTGAAGCACAGAGAGAACCAGATTTAGATCCCATGGATTCACAGGGGAAGAAATGGGGGAGCTGCATTGGAGACCTACTGTACAAAGGTTTTAAAAAAGGAGTGAGGCGAACGGACTCTGAAAAAAGATAAGGGCAGAAACTGACCTTTAACAGAGCTGAGTGCCAAATGCTGGTCCAGACCCAGATGTATGGAAGACTTGTCCCACTGATAGACCACCTAGCATGAAAGCCCTGAGACCCACACCAAGTGAAATATGCCCTCCATGTCCAATAAAAGAACTTGTGTGAAGTGGGCTTCCTAAATTTTAACACTGAAGTAATCACTAATTCAGAGATGCCAATATCTCAGAAACTGGGCTTTAACGGCAAAGCCGTTAAAGCCAGCAACTGTGAAGCAGGATGGTAAATCTGTCTATGACACAGAAGTTCAGGATGATCTGGTAGAACCCGCAAAGCATCTACCAGGGCTTTTAGCAGGTTGTTATACCAAATCTGCCTGGGTCAGTCTGGAACAATGAAGATCATCATGAAGAGCTTTGAGATTCTGTTCATCCTGAACCTGTGAAGCAGATAATGAAGAAGTTTCAGGGGCAGAAAAGCATACATCAGGGAAAGAAAAGCATATATCAGGGTGTATACTGCTTCCACTAGAAAATCCCTCTACCTAGAGATAAACCTGTCCAGTTTGCTGTTGACCCTGGTTGCCAGGAGATCCACACCTGGCATGTGCCATATAGGTCCTAGAACATCTCTGGGTTCGGGAACCACTGCCGCGGTCCAAACATTGCCAGCTGAAGAATTCTGTCTGCCAACTGTCCACGTCTGGGATGTACACAGTGGACAAGGCTGGAATGTTAGGTTCTGCTCAGGACAGGATACAATCTAACTCTCTTGCAATGGCAAGACTTCTCCTTCCTAATGGTTGATTTATGCCACCACTGTGGCATTGTGCGACTGTTTCCATATACGGTGACCCTCCAGATGCTCCAAATACGGTGAAATAGCCTCCGGTTCAAGGATGTTGGCAGGGAGAAGAGACTCCTCAGTCAACAAAATCCCTTGTATTGACAGGACTCCTTTACAGCCCAAGTTCGTATGTATTCTAGGGATCTTTCCAAAGACAGGTAGGAAAGACTATCAATTTCAGACCAGGAAAAGAATCGATTTGTCCATGGACTGGATTGACTTGTCGAAATGACGCCAGAATTCAGCTTTGTAGAGATCTGGAGTGAAACTGGGAAAACAGAACTGCTTCAAAAAGGAGGCTACCATCAAACCAAAGACTCTTATGCAAGAGCTATGGGTGAAATGAATCCTGGTCTGAAGAGATTGAACCTAATATCAGGCAGTCTGAACTTTTTCTTGTAGTGTTTTTCGTATGTCCTGTGTTTCGTCAGATAAGGCAACCCGTCAGATTTTGCAACGGAAGCGACGTTCCGTCGCCGCCATCTTAGTACACCCCACACTCATCTGCAGTGAGGATACAGTGAGAAGGTGGCAAGCGGACATCTTGTTACATCCACCGGAGTCTTGCATTTCACACTTATTTTTACCAGTAAACCCAGCCTATATAGTGAAATTCGGTATTTTGAAATCTATCAGACTGTTTTGATGTTTATTTTTCAAAGCAGTGGTGTTCTGTAAGATTAGCAAACCTGAGATCAGCAGGCTTGCCGCTGCTTTTCAAATTCAACATCTAAACAGTCAGACAGATTTTTAAATAATGTATTTCACTATATAAGCTGAGTTTACTGGTAAAAAGTGTGAAATGCAAGACTCCGGTGGGTGTAACAAGATGCCAGGAGAATGAAGCAGGGATATTACTTGGGCCAGCATCTTGGTAAACACAAGGTGCAGACAAAAGGGGTCCCCGCCAGAAGAACACAGTGATCACTGCTAGCGGTTATAATAGCCGCTAGCAATTATCGCACGTAAAATCCGACAGGCTGGCTTGTACCCAATTTGATCGATCAACTTGGGGACACATTCAGCCTGCCCATACATGGTTCGAATATTGGCTGGTCCCTGCTGAACCGGCAGAGATTTGAACCGTTTATAGCCGGTTTAGGAGGAATACTCTGGCCACCAGTAACAGCCTTGATAATGTTATTTAGAGTAGATCAGAAGAAACATTGTCCTTCAAAAGCCAGGCGAGTCAGACACTTTTTAGACAAGGATACCACAGGTCAGCACTTACCAAAGTGTTCTGTGCATGTGCATGGACCGCAGACTCATGCAGAAGATAAGATAGGAAACCTCTAGCAACCTGTCACAACTATAGCTTAAAACTACAACCATTTGCACCAAACATTCTATGACCAAGGGATCGACTGCAGCAAAGGCTACAGTCAGGGTCTGAAAATATCTGGGTGATATGGGACATATTGTCATGCATGACTGCAGTAAAAGCCTCAGCCAAGAGGGCAAAAAAACAAACAAACAGTTACATCCAACAGAGCTAGGGAAAACCCCCAAGACAGGATAGATTTTGAGCAGAGGGCCACAAGATTCCAAGCTGTAGACACTGGCCTCATCAGTAGGCAAACTGCTGAGCACTGGAATTGTCAGAAGAAAGTGTCCTGTGGGCAATCAGTACAGCATCAGGAATTTTACCTTCATGTCGAATCTGGCATGCAACTATGTGGTGGTAAGGAAATGTGCGACTTAGGCCTCAGGTAATCACAAAATCCTAACCCTGATAGTTAGTAGCGAGTGAGAGTTGGGTGGCCGGAGGTGACCAGAGTCACTGTAGGTGGGTAGCAGGAATGGATTAAAGTTGCTTGTGGCACTTTGCAAAGCAGGAGCAGCAGCAGGGATGTACGCTTCCTCAATGCTGTATGGCAGGAAAAAGATTGGAATGTGCAACACTTTATCCAGGGGATGTCAGCGCTCAGTCCCACATCCTAAAAAAACTTTGCAGTGAAAACCAGTGGAAAACAGATCATTTTAAAGGACACCTAACAACCTATGTACTTGAGGTAGCTTCTGATCCACAGCCTGACAAGCCAACTCAGTAAGGGAGTCTTCAGGGAAAAAATAAGCGCTGAGGCAATGTCAACAGCTTTGGAGCTGGAAAATACCCTGCAGCTAACTTGTTACCAGAATAGAGTCTGTAAGGCTCTCTACGCAAAACCAAGAGCCCAAAGGTCACTTCCAGGCAAACCCCACAATGTGCAGCCCAACAGGATCCAGATGTAGAACTTCAAAAGGATGCTTTAGATAGCTAAAATGGGAGATAAAAGCTCTAGCAGCAGTGTAGAAAGGAGTCTTGATAGAAGATCAAATCGTTGAAGATTGCTAGTGGGAGGAGCAGAGGTTATCTTCCCATGGTCTACAGTTTTTGTTTTGTTTTTGCTTGCCATTGTCCAATTCTCTTGTAGGCGGCAGTAAAACCTGAAGTGAAAGATGTCCTGTGTCTCTCAATAGTCATAAAAGAAAAAGGAAAAAGTGAGTCAATATGGAACTTATAGAAGTACATAAAACCACTGAAATTCTGTCCTGTTAGATCAGTGGCAGGTTTAATTATTTTTACAAACCCTGTCCTGTTGTCTTGAAGCTATACCTTTGTTTGCTTTGTTGTGGACACATTCAATTAATTTAGGAGTTGCTCAGTCTAAGGCCCCTTATACACAAGGTGGGCTCCATTGCAGTCCACTTGCTCAGCTGAGACTGTCCGCTGAGCAGCCACATGGCTGGTCCGTGTCCGCTACGCTTATGGAGAGCGGACACAGGTCCAGCCTGCTCTCCTCTATGGGCAGGCGGAAGTAAACAGACCACCTGTCTGTTTACACACAACTACCAACCAATCCGCCAGATGGATGATGAACACACCTGCTATGACCATTATAGGAGGTTCCCACTCTCCTGTTGGATTTTAATTTTCTCCATATTATGGAGAAAGTAATATAAGGGACTTGAACACGTAACATATAAAAGGTTGGCAGAACACCCAAATCTAAAGATGAACAAGAAAAGAGGATCTCTCACTGCTAGAGTGTCCAAAATATATATGAAAATAAATAAATAAATCAATTTACCTATAAATACCATATCCGTTTTGGGTGAACTAACCTTTAAATAAATCTTTAAAGCTCTCTTGCCTTGCCCAATTATACCAAAAATTCTACTTCATATGCTAAATAAAATTAGCAATTAAGCTAAAATACCAAAACTACAGCTAATATCTGCCAATATCTATGGATTTCCATCTCTATCATTTCTCCAAAGCACCTCTAAACCCTAAAATACAAAACACCCCAGGTGGAGAGATTTTAGGGCCCAGGTTGTAAAAAATCCTAATAAATTGGCACCATACCATTTTTTTTCAGTTTATATTCCCCGCTGTTCAGGGATCCACACGGGACAAAAGGAACCTTCCACCACTTCATGAATGAAGATCCAACACATAATGCAGTGCTCTCCAAACTGCGGCTCTTTGTTTGCCTTTGTCTGGCCCTTGAGGCATTTTTCCCGCCACTGACACTAACAATGGGGCATAATTCCTGCTACTGACAACTAAAATGGGGCACTACTCCTCCCAACAACATCAACTATGTCTCCCCTTAATACCAAAGTTCTGGCATTATTTACTCCCACTGGGCACAATCCGTCTGAAGGACAGTAAACTGGCCCTTTCCTTAGAAAGTTTGGAGATCCCTGCCATAAAGAATAAAACAAGTGCACCTGTTTATTAATTACCTGGAAGGAAAGTGTTGAATCTTCACAAACTAAATTTGATTCGGAGACATGAAATGCAGGCAAGTCAACACTTTCTGAGTTTATGACCTGATTATCAGTACTAGAGGGCATATCTGTCCTAAAGGACTGCCAGTCATCAGACTTGGCCTGGGAATCTGTTTTCCTATCTTCAAACGCAGCCCATGATGAACCTTCTTCCTGGTCATCCTCAAATGCATTCCATTCTGGAGGCTGTGGAAAACTGCCTGCTGTACCGAACTCAGCAAAATCATTAGAGTCTTGCACAGTACTCCAGTCTTCTTTTTTCTCTAAAGAAACAAAGTGACCAAAGTCACTGAATTCATCCGTTTCCTCACTGGGCTTTTGCGGAGACTGTTCTTCAGCAACACTGGGCAATGACAGTTCTTCTGAATTTACGATCTGTTCTTCATGAAAACAGCCAATGTTTGTATCCTTAAAGTCACCAAAATCATCCTCTAACTCATTCATAGCCAAGTCTAAAGGTGCATGAAAGTGTGCATTACTTGAGTCGCTATTGTCCGTTAAAGGTGGAGGTGATTCTTCAGTAGCAGCATTAAAATCTCCAAATGAGCTATCATACTCTGATTGATCATGAGAAATATTTCCAATGTTGGTATTCTCATTTTCTTTATTTAAATCGAGCACCAACTCTTTTCTATCCAGTGAATTTTCATGTGCTAAAGAACCATCACCATCAAAACTTTGTAACGCATCTTCATTATAACTTAGTGTAAGTTCAGGAGTTGTTTTGGTATCCGGAAAGTGCATACTATCAGACATACTAGTTTCAGGTGTCGTGGAATTAGGAAGTGGAACACTGCCAAATGTTAGTGTATCCTGTTCTAAAGGAGGATTGATGGATGATAAATCAGAGTTTATTCTGTCTTGATAGACATTTTCACTAAGTACTTCCGTTGGAGCAGAGATAATTCCATCTTCATATCTACTCAATTTAGTATTAAGTTTAGTACTTGGAGTCTGTTCTTCACGCAAACCCATGTGTGCTTGCTGCTCTGTAACATCCGAGTCTACAGTGTCTTTACTTGAAAATGTGGCAAATTCTGCAAAATCATCACCAGGGCTGGGTGGTGAAAAGTCTATTCTTAAATCTGTACTATGAGTACTAATAGTCTTGAATCCCTTTGAGTGCCCCATACTGTCCACATCTTGTAATCCCTGAGGGTTAGCAGAATCTACCACTGTAAACCCATTGGTTAAATTTTCTTGACTATGTATTTTCTCTCCATTACAAGTGCTAACCATTTGATCCTGGCCTCTTGATACCAAATCCGCATTGTCAATAGAAGAAAATTGGGTTTCAGAGTTCAACTGTGTTTCGATCTCCCCTGAGCTCCCTTTATTATCAAGTGCAGCATCATTGAACTGGGTGGTTTCATGGTTGGTGTTTGATTCAAACACGGATGAAAGTCCCTTCTTAGAACTACTGATTTCAGAGACGTTCTCGCCAACTTTAATCGAGGTAAGGCTAGTAAAGTTATTTACAGAGCTATCGGTGTAATCGTGTATCGGCAAAAAGTGTTTTGATGGGATGAAGTCCTCTCGCGCTTTAGGAAAATTAACTGTATCAAAGTCTGCAAATCCCATTCCAGGATTGTTGACTTCAGAGAATCCTCCGAACTCTCCAAACTCGTCATCTTCATCATCATCTGCGACACTGTCAAGAGGCGGGGGGGATGAAGAGTACATTCGGATAATCTCTGGTTCCATACTGTATCGTTGGGAGTACAGAGAATTGTTACACCTGGGGGAGAGAAAAAAAAAAAAAAAGGTCATTAGTTTTGTTTCAACGGGTCAACATTTAAAGTAATTATATTTTTACCCAGGCTGAAAATAATTAATGCATTTGTACAACTAAGAAGACTCTACACAGTAAACAACCTAAGGCTCCATGCACACTAGCCTTAACCAGTTCAGCTCTTTGGACCAAAGAGTGAACCTTTGATCACAAGTGTGGGCTTGTAGAGCCGTCTCTCGGCTTCAAAGTAAAAGTGATGCGGCAGATCCATAGCTCCCGACCATGCGGTGCCCCCCCCCCCCTCCTGCAGGAGGCCCGCCCCTTTTTGTGGTTTCTGGGCTGTCTTATGCGGGGGGGGGGGGGGACTGCAGTGAGACCGAGGAAAATCCATGCCTCGATCTCACATGCAAACAATGAAACCGGAAGTGATGTCACGTCAGGTTTCATATGCACACTTTCCTGGCCAGCACAGCCAGGAGACACATCTAACCAAGCCAATCTGCGCTTGGTTAGATGGTGTGAAGGGCAGGGGAGACATTGGGGTCTATTAGACCCCTAATGTCTCCAAAAGGAGTACCTGTCCCCTGCCCAACGCCATCACATAGGGCTTTATTAACCCCTTGTGATAGCAATCACGTTAAAAAAAAAAAAGATAAAATATATATAAAAAAATAAAAATAGACAAAACCCCCAATGTCCCACACACCTGCACAAACGCAAGCCCAGGGTCCATACGTGTATAAAAACTGCTGTCGCACCACACGTGACTTATCGCCGAGAACGTCAGAGTGAGAACAATAGTACACATAGCACAAGAGTTCCTAGTCAACTCTAAATTGATGAGCTATAGCGGCTTTTAAAGCGTCACCTATGGTGATTATTATTATTGCTGATATCGCGGACGCACACAATTTTAAAAGATGGCATGTTAGGTATCTATTTACGCGATGCAACCTCATCTTTTAGATTTTAAACAAAAATAGGTATTATATGGTGTCATTTTGCAATAAAATAAAAAATTTTTTTTCTTTCCTGTAAAAATTTGCGTTTAATAAACAGTTGCGCAAACATCACATGAAACAAAAATTTGCAATGATCACCTTTTTAATCTACAGGGTCTTTGTTTTCAGAAGATATATAATGTTCTGGGGGTTTATGTAATTTTATTGCCAAAAATTTGGATTTGTACGTGTGTGCGACAAAGAAAAAAAATATTTGTAATAAAATATTAAAATAATTAAATAATAATGAAAATAATTCTGTTCCTAGAAGCAAACAGTGTTATCCTGTGTGTCCATCAACACTATTTTAATCCAGAAGCATTTTTGAAGCTTCAGGAGCAGAAAACAATCCTTTTTTTTGTGTTTTTGGGAGAAAAAAAAAAAAACACTGAAGGCTCCTAACTGCTGCTAAAAGCTGGTACAAAAAACGCTATTATGAGCATTTTACATCCAGCGTTTTTTAGCTTATAGTGTGCATAGAGCCTAAAATATGTTTGAATAGTCAATAACATATGAAAAACAGGTAGGTAATTTATTGGTTTTGAAGACATTCATGTTTCAGAGCACATGCAAAGACATGCTGGTAGTTTAATTGGATCCTGTCTAAATTGTCCCTAGTATGTATGAATGTGAGTTAGGGACCTTAGATTGTAAGCTCCTTGAGGGTAGGGACTGATGTGAATATACAATGTATATGTAAAGCGCTGTGTAAATTGACGACACTATATAAGTAACTGTAATAAATAAAAAATATATTAAGACCACTTAGATTGGATTAGTATGATCACTTAGGCTGGCCATACACTATACAATTTTCTTGTTCAACTTTCCTTTAGGACTTACCAAAAACATAAAATATATGAGGTCAAACCTAAACCCTTTCAATTTGTATGCAAACAGGCAGGCCCTTGCACTATATAGTTGAAGGTAAATCTAAAAGAAATCAAATAGGAAAACTGTATAGTGTATGGCCAGCCTTAGTATCTGTTGCAACATTGGAACTCTCCATACCTCAACCACTTCTAAATCTAGATAGAGTGTGTGTATGTGTCTATATAGCTGTGCCAAGTGTAAAGCCAAGGCAAAACCGATTGGTACTATATAAAATCTTTTTCTCTATTTACAAGGAGGCATAATACAGACTTTTTCTGTAAATGTACTCAGGAAATTTGAATCTGCAATCTTGCATTATTAGCACTAACAACTTGCAGAGGAAAACACACAAAGTACTGTTGAAAGTCTGACCTTGAAGAACAGGCAGTTCCACCGTTTGAAACCAGAAGGAAAGTAAAGCTGTGCTAAAAATTATCTCTGAAGTTATGAGTCCTGGAATCACCACAGGAACTGTACATAAAATAGAACATTGGCAAGCTTTGTGTTTAAGTCATGGAAAATTGGCAAATGCCTTAACTGCAAAATAATCAACCGAGATGTCACGCTATGGGCAACACGATAACCAGCAAACTGCAGCATGCATGGTGTTGGGGCAATAGGGGTACCATGCCCAGAATTAGGGATGCATCAATACCATTCTTTTTTACGAGTACGAGTACCGATACTTTTTTTTTTAGTACTCGCCGATACCAATTACCGATACCTACCGCAACTGTTTTGTTTTAACTTCAGCTGTCAGCAATGGTACAAAGCATTGAAAAAAGTTATTTACAAATGAAATAAATAGATTTTCTTTTAATTTTGCACTTTTTCAATGTGAAATGTGTAAATATATGTTAATATATATGTGTAAAAATATTCACTAACAAAGCAAACGAAAAAAAAAAGTTTTAATTGTTTATTGTTTATAAAATAGACATGAAAAAAAAAAAGGAAAATAATTAAATGGAGGAGAATAGGGAGTTAAATAAGGCTGATTAGAGTAAATTAAGTGTTTATAAGGCGTTAAACAGAAGAACAATTGTTCATCCCTTTGATGTGCAGATGAAGAAACAGAAATATTCAAAAAGAAACAATGTTTCTTTTTATTTTAGTGTTTCAGCAGCTGAGCAATGTTGTTAATAAACATTGCCGGCTGATTTTTTTTTGTGGCAGCTCCAATTACTGGACTTCTTTAACACTTCAGCTGTCAACAGGGGAGACCCACTGACAGCTCAAAGAACCAAGCCTGAAAGTATCGGTTTCAGGTATCAGTGCATTTGCATGAGTACCGATACTTGTGCAAATACTCGGTATCGGCACCGATAATAGTATCGGTTCAACCCTACCCAGAATGCAAACTTCTTGCATTCTAGGCATTCACCCCTGAGGGCTTACTCACCTAAACCTTTCATACCTCTAAGTGCCCTGTCCAGTCACAGCAGTTGTCAGTCTCTCAGAGTTTGACAGGTTGCCAACAGAAGGGACCTGTGCCCTCTACCTCCAGCTAAATGCCAGAAACCCATGCACCGGGGTAAACATTCAGAGTACATAGAGTCTTGGGCCCCTTTCAGATGGAGTGGATCTGTCCAAGCGGAATCCGCCTGCTCCGCTGATCCCTGCTGAGCAGGTGGATGACAAGTCCGTGTCTGCTCCGCTCTTCTCTATGGGATGGTCAGATGGAAACAGGCTGCATGTCCATTGCATATCGCCATACGTCTATTTTTATCGGATTTTATCGGATCGGATGTCTGCCGGGTGTCAGCGGACATATGTCCACTGACATCCACCGCCCCATAGAGAACAATAGGTGGTCCGATTAGGTCCACCTGAAAAACTGACAGGTGGACCTGAACAGTCCGCTGGTGTGAAAGGGACACTAATGGCCGGTACACACGATCTGAAAATCGGACGAAGAATACCGCTTTCGGCGCGTTCGTACGATAATCGGATCGTTAGTACAGTGCTTTCGAGAGCCGATCACGACAGTTCATTCGATATTATTCGATTGGACAAGCACAAAAATTTTCAATGTACGATACCAGATCATACGATTTTCGTTTAGTCAGTACAGTTGTCGTCCGAAAATACAATACAATACAAATACACTACAACACATGACATCACTTCCGATTTTTTTTTCTTCTGTCGTATGAGAATTTTCCTGACTTTAATAACCTATTCAATTTCTACTTGCAACCAGTAAGCGAAAAAAGTCGGACGATCTGTCCTCCGATTTTCAAATCGTGTGTACGAGGCATTAGCCTCGTACACACGCTTAGATTTTCGGAAGACCGAAGGTCCGTTTTTTGTGGCATGCTAGTGTCATGTCGAAAGTGAAGAGGTTACTCAATATGAAAATTTTTGTACGACCGAATAAAACTTCAGAAGTGATGTCATGTGTTGAATAGTTTTGTATGTATTCTTTAGTTTCTGAGCATGCGTAGTCTTGCGCTTACGATTTTTTTAATCGTACAAAAACTGTATTAATGAAATGAAATAATCGGACGTTGACAATACATCCGACAAAAATGTAATAGTCTGCACATCCAGCTTTTGTCTGACGAAAAATCAAAATCGGCTGTTGAAAGCACCGTACTAACGATCCGAAAATCGGCAGACAGCTCATCGTCCAAATTTTTCCATCTGATTTTAGTATCGTGTGTACGGGCCTTTTTTGCCACCTGCCAATGGCCCCCCTTAAATTGCAATAGGCAGAAGATGGGGGGGGGGGGGTTACATGCCACGATCACAATTCCTCACTTCACACCCTCGGCAAAGTCTGCCCAACATGCAGCTATTGGCAGGTGGCAAGCCTGTTGAACGCGATCCAAATACAGATCATGCTTCAAAGAAAAGGCAGATTTAGACGCACATCTACTCACATGACACAGGTAGCAGTTATGTGGTCTCTTTATAATTGGGGAGAAAGTTCTGCCTCTAGTTGACCTCCTGAATTGTGGTGAAACCAATATATCTCCCTTCACTTCCTGTTCCAGAGACAGACTTACCCTCAACTCCTGCACCAGCACTACTTTTTATTCCCATTGATTTCTGTATCAGAGGTAGTGGTCACCAGGACTAGATAGAGAGAGTGAATGTCCTCAGTGGAGAGTTTTCAATATGTCCAAACACTATCCAAAACTTTAAAAAAAAGGTGGTTGGCTTTACCAAATTTTATTTTTTAGGAAAAGATATTTTTTGTTTTTTTAATAATGTAATGTGCATTTATACACTTACTGTGTCAAGAAGTCCTTAGGAGGTGATAATTCACTAAAACCATCTTTAGAACTGTATGATACAAAGGGGGAGATCTTTCTTTCATGACTATGTGAAGTGTTAATGTTTAATTGTTTTAATTGGTTTTATGTGCAGCAATCAATAAAAGTTGTACATTTTCCACCAACATTGTGAGTCGTGTGATGCCTATTAAGTCCATCATTTCTTTTCTCTCTCCTGCGAGAAATATGAAGGCTGCCGTTTCGGACATCCTTCAAAAAAATACTAAAATGTCAACTGTCTTCTGAATCACTTCAATAATTTTTAAATCACCAAGGCTGGGTTCACACCTATGCGAATTGGATGTGGCTTACACCGCATCCAATTTCACAGAACATTTTAAAATCTGTTCATTTGAATAAGGCTGGTTCACATATGTGCATTGCATTCGTAGTCCGCATTACTCAAAAAACGTGTGCGTTTTCTAGGCATTGTGGTGCGAATTGCAGGCACATAATCTTCTATGGGAATGCATGTGATTTACAGAAGCGTTCCATTGTGAACAGGCATTCTCTCGCCCTCCTCACTACACCTCCCCCCTCTCCCTGCTCAGCTGATCCGCAGATACAACGGAGAGGAATTGCTGAACAGCTGCTTTTTCCCTTCGCAGAGAAAACGGAGCTGGAATACGCACCGCACATGTGTGAATCCAACCTCAGGCTGGGTTCACACATGTCCGGCTGCAGTCTGCAGTCCGGAATTCGGCGCATTTTTGTTCGCCAGTTCAGGTGCAAATTTTTCCCTGAATTCGCTACGGAACCGGACCCAAAAACCGCACTGCGGCCCCTCTGGACATGTGTGAACTGGCTCCATTAAAAGCTAGTCACACATTCACGTGTTATACGAAATGGATTCAGTTAAAACCGCATCCAATTTGCATACATGTGAACCCAGCCTAACTTGGAACCAGTATGCATATCAAGTCAGCGTTAGGCCGTCCATAGACAGTGAGAATTTCTTTCCTGTGACCACGGGTTGCAAAGAAAGAAATTTGCAAAGTGTTGACAGTAGTGCCTCCTGCCAAGCAATTGTCTTCTCCCCATGGGGGGGGCGAAAGTGGGTGGGGGAAGCAGTCCTCGCCGGGAAAAGAGCGGTTTTCGCTAGTGGCTATAACAGAATCCGGCAGGCTGGTTGTACCCAAGTTGATTAATCAACTTGATACATTCAGCCTGCCGATTAATGGATCAAATCTTGGCCGGTTCCTGCTGAACAGGCCAAGATTTGAGCCGTGTAAGGCTGGCCTAAGGTGCGAATTTGTTTTCTGCTACCACGGGAAAAAAAATCTGCTCGATTCCCCCATTAACATGGACAGTGTTGACAGGGGAATCAGCAATTGTCTTCTCCCAGTGGGGGAAGCCGCCCCCCACTGGGAGAAAACGGTGATTATTGCTAGCGGCTATAGCACCATCAAATCATTCTTTGCAGCTATTATCTTTTGTACCACCACCCCCTCCCTTTAGAATGTAAGCTCTACGAGCAGGGCCCTCCTGTACCTTTTGTATTGAACTGTACTGTAATTGTGTTGTCCCCCTTATACATTGTAAAGCGCTGCGTAAACTGTTGGAGCTATATAAATCTCGTATAATAATAATAAATAATAGCAGCAGCTAGCGATAATCGCAGGGGAAACCGGACCAATCTATCTTCCCATTAATAGTTGGAATCTCAGCCGGTTCCTGCTGAACCAGCAGTGATTCGAACCAGGTATGGCCGGCCTTAAGGCATAAGTCCTTATCTGTGGGTTTGTTCCAGGCATGTGACTCAACGTATGGAAGAGAGTCAGAATGACAACCAGGCAACAAGCATTTGCAGAAGGAAAGGAGCAGCGGAAGGGTTCCATTTCCCTGAGGAAATATTTCCTTTAAAAGAAACATGCATTCCCCCTTCTGATCCTCAGTCTTTTTGAATTAAAAATATTCAACTTCCAATGCAGAAGCCACTGCACTCCACCTAAGGATCGGGTATTTATAGAAATGTAAGTGCTGAGATGTCTACGTACCATAAGCTCCCTGCGACCCCAATTTGCGCATCAAAAAAAATATATAACTGGGCCAAAACCAATATAGTTACCCTTTAAAACAATATCTAAATAGAGTGCAATCACATGCTAGCTACTGTGTATATATAACTATAAGTAATAGAAATCAATGTGCCTACTGCCTAATGTGTCCTGTATTTTTGATAAATGTTTCAAGGTTATCCCAGACCCAATTAAATACATAGCAGAGGTGCCAGTGTATGTACATTAGGAATTTTGGTCAAGAAGGCTGCATGACAGATTGCAGCAATACCACCCTCTGTGCAGGGATAGGGCGACAGCAGGCTCTCCACAAATGTACATGGTATAATCCGTTTTACTTCCAAATCCTAATAGTACACTTCAAACAGGCAGCCACGCTATGGGCTCACAGCAGCAAGAACAATTGTAAACTTAGCATGAGATGTAAGAGGAAGACTAATAAAAAGTACCAAAATTGCCTGTGGATTATTTTTGTCACCAGCTGTATTAAAGAGGAAGTAAACCCTGATGGGTTTACTTCCTCTTTGTTTCCCTACAAAGGTAAAGCATAATGGGCTACTATGCATCGCTATCGTGGCTCCGGCGCTGTGATTGGCCGGAGCTGCGATGACGTCACTTCCGCGCTTGTGCACGGGAGCCACCACTAACGGCATATCGCAGTTAGCAGCGGCATGCTCAGTGCGCCTGCGCGCCACTGTCTACGGCGCATGCGCCGTAGACAGCGGTGCCTTACTTTTTGCAAATATCTCCTAAACTGTGTAGGTTTAAGAGTTATTTCTTGGACCTACAGGTAAGCCTTAATCTAGGCTTACCTGTAGGTCAAAGTGGTCTGTAAGGGTTTACAACAACTTTAAAAAGTGTTTCTAAACCCAGGACCCTGCATTCACTATATCGGGCCTCCCACAGAACACGGAAATGCAATTATTTTAGTAAATAAAAATTGCTAAATATATTTTCTCATTAGCAGTATATAGCAGTCCTACGACTTCTATCGGTGTCCGATTAAAGCTTGTAGGAGGAGTTTTCATACTGCACTGAGCTGACCTGTCAGGATGCAGGACCACTGACCCTCTGTCTGCACAGTGCTGATTGGCCCTGTGCTGATCACATGCACCCTCCAAAGAAAAAAGAAAAAATCCTTTTCAGCAATACACACCAAACTGAGCATGTTCAGAGTGACTCCAAAGGTTCTGTATTATACAGGCCTGTTCTGGAGTCAGTAGAAGAAGAGGAGGATCTGTACATACAGGACCACACAGCCTTTTTACACAATGCAGAGGATTAACCCCTTAAGCTGCATAGTGAGTATAACAAAGCACTGTTGTGGGTTTAGTAACACTTTAGGCCCAAAAACAAAAATGTCATATTGCAGCATACCAATCCTGAAAGCAGAGCTCCACCCAAAAGAGAAGCTCCACTTGGTTTTGACAGGTACCCGCTCCCACTTCCAGGTAATATACAGAGAGCAAGGTTCCTCCTTGTGGGATTTTAAAGGCCCTGATGGCGATATAACACCAAAGAACAATATAGATGATAAATATAAAATAGAAATTCTGCGTTTTTTTTTCATCTCTGCGTTTTTTATTTTTTGCACTATAAGCAAAAAAAACACAACAATTTTGAAAAAAAATAAATAAAAAAAAGCAAATTTTTTTTTACTTTCTGCTATAAAACATATCCAAAAAAAAAATCATCAAATGTCTTCATTAATTTCGGCCAATATGTATTCTGCTACATATTTTTGGTTAAAAAAAATCCTAATAAGCGTATATTGATTAGTTTGCGCAAAAGTTATAGCTACAAACTACGGGACTTTTTTTTTTTTTTTAACTAGTAATGGCAGTGATCAGTGACTCAGCAAGACTGCGATATAGCGACGGACAATCGGACATGAACTGACACTTTTTGGGGATCAGTGACACTAATACAGTGATCAGGGCTAAAAAAAATGCACTGTCCCTGTACTAATGACACTGGCTGGGAAGGGGTTAAACATCAGGGGCGATGAAAGGGTTAACTGTGTGCCTAGCAAGTGTTTGTATACTGTGAGCGATGATTTTCCTATGGGAAGGCATAGATCCATGTTCCCACTTTGCAAGAACACAAGATTCATGCCTTCCCTTCTGACAGAATGTTTACATAGGAAGATCGATGTTCCGGCTCTCTGCCCAACGATCGGTAGGTGGCGGCGGACATCGAGTCCGTGGTACCCGCAGATCAATGTGTGTATAATCACAGCGTGAGCAGGTCGCCGACAGAGCGCATGCATGCCCCAGACCCGGAAGTGTCGGATCACGTTCTGGGTACATGATCCGGTGCAGCAGTGCACATTTGCCGCAGTATAAGTACATTATACTGGCGGCAAGTGGTTAAAGTGGAATGCAAAAAACTAAAATCCCTGCATCTAAAGACACCACAGATCTAACATTAACTTCTCTATCCCTGTAAAGAAAAAATGAGTATACATACCTTTGTGAAAAACGTTCTGACCCGCTCTGACCCGATCTCCATCGTCGGAAGCTCTGCAGGGGACACGGCCGATAACGGCTGTGAAATGAATGGGAACATCACCCGTAGAGTTACTATGGGGCATACGTTGTTGTCGCCTCCAGAGTGACGCCACGGCTGACAGCTCACCGTGGGATCCGGTCAGAGCGGATCAGATCGGCTTCCAAAAAGATTTGTATACTCATTTTTTCTTTACAGGGATAGAGAGGTTAGTGTTAGATCCGTGGTGTCTATAGATGCATGGATTTTAGATTTTGCATCAACTTCCACTTTAACCACTTCCTGCCCGGCCTCTAGCAAAATGACAGCCGGGCGGTGGTTGCGTTATCCTGACTGGGCGTCATGTGACGTCCAGCAGGATAACAGCCACTGCGCGCCCATTGGGGAGCGCATCGCAGCGATCGGTGGTGCGGTGTGTCAGTCTGACACACCGCTACACCAATCTCGGTAAAGAGCCTCCATCAGAGGCTCTTTACCACTGTGATCAGCTGTGTCCAATCACAGCTGATCTCGATGTAAACAGGAAGAGCCGTTGATCGGCTTTTCCTCACTCGCGTCTGACAGACAAGAGTAGAGGAGAGCCGATTGGCTGCTCTCCTGACAGGGGGGGGGTCTGTGCTGATTGTTTATCAGAGCAGCCCCCCCTCGGATCCCGCCCAGGACCACCATCATGTCGCCCAGGACCACCAGGTATGCCCCCCCTAGACCACCAGGAAAATGCAAATCTGTGCCAAGGCCAGCTGCCAATCAATGCCCAGGCAGCTGCCAATTAGTGCCCACTCACAATGTCTACCACTGTCAGTGCCACCAGGGATGCCTTTCAGTGCCGCATATCAGTGCCACCTATCAGTGCCACCTATCAGTGCAACCAATAAGTATCCATCTTTGCAGCCTTTCAGTGCCCACCAGTGCCACCCATGAGTGCCCATCAGTGCCGCCTATCAATGCTTATCAGTGCCACCCATCAGTATTGCCTACCAGTGCCCAATGTCGTTGCCCGTCAGTGCCACCTCATCGGTGTCGCCTTATCAGTGCCCATCAGTGAAGGAGAAAACGTACTTATTTACAAAATTTTATAACAGAAACAAAAGCAAAACTTTTATTTTTTTCAAAATTTTAGGTCTTTTTTTATTTGTTTAGCAAAAAATAAAAACTGCAGAGGTGATCAAATACCACCAAAAGAAAGCTCTATTTGTGGGAACAAAATGATAAAAATTCTGTTTGGGTATTGTGTAGCATGACCGCGCAATTGTCATTTAAACAGCGACAGCGCAGAAAGCTGAAAATTGGCCTGGGCAGGAAGGGGAATAAGTGCCCTGTATTGAAGGGGTTAAAGGTGAACCTAGCCTTTAATGGAATTATTACAATGCAAACTTCATCACATTATTTGTAATGCAACACAGAGGAAATGGCAAAACATGGACTGTATGCTGTGTGATCCAGAACAAGAAGTTGCCTGTCCTTTTAGCGAAATGGGACAAGCTAGGTGAATGAATACACAGAAAAATCGATCGACCATGACAATACAAACTGCAGCCACAACATGTGAGCCTATCATTACAAGTCTAAATAAGGCAACAAATGACACAAGGAATAGAACACCAATACCTAGGTAAAACAACAATAACATTTAAAGTGTACAATGCCTTTAGGTAACTGCCTAGAGAAGCTGACATGCACTGAAAAGCATCTTCTTGGATCCAGACTGTAGAACCCACCTGACTTTCACAGCTACAAAAAAAAAAAAAAAAGCTTAGGCTGAACAAAAGGACACATAGCAACCGATAATGTCAGTGACAGCTTATGAAGAGATGTGGGAATGTTGCTGTGCTGAAGACATTACAAAACACTAGAAACCACAAAGACACACCTACCATGTCTACTGTAGACTGGGCCTCCAGAATGCCCCTCATTCTTCCTTCCCCATTCCCCATTCCCAGTACTCTATACACATTCTCTAACCTCTATCATCCCAAATGTCTTCTTTCCAAGCTGGCATCTTGAAACATTGTTCTGTATAGTGTTGTGACCCCAAAATACATTTATAATAAAAATAATCTTATAATTTCGGGTTCCTGTGTCTTGGTCACAAAGTTTTTATCAGCCAACGTGAAAGTAAAATTATTATAAATCTAATGATGTATTCATCAATGAGTAATTTAAACCAGCGGGCCTCAAATATTCAAAAGACTGAAAAACAAACCAGACCGAAAACATTGACTGTTGAGAACCTGAGGTTTGGAAGAGGAAGACCCTCCAGGAAATGACCCTCCAGGCAATGTCTATGGGATGACGTGCCTGACTAGTAAAGCTAGGCAGTTAGTTGATTATTACTTAAAGTATATGTGTTCCCTTACCTTGTAAAGCAACCCATTCAGTTTACAACAGAAATGAAAGGCAAAACAATTGTTTATAGACATAGAAAAAAAAAAACACATTATAAATATCGTTTCTCCCCTTTCTTTTTTTTTTAATGATGACATACCCTCTGTTCTTGGTTGCTTAAACGCATTGCGCCCAGTCTATTGTAATGTGACAGCTGGGCGGAAGCTGCCTGGTTCCAGGACGACGTCCTCCTGTGCTCTCTGGCAACCACACTGTGGCTCAATCTGTCAACCGCTGTGTCCAATGACAGATTAGTGTACCGGACCGGCCCCAGTATCATGTGATCGTTGTGACCAATCACATCGATCACATGACAGTTGTACACAGTGAATGGCTTTCATTCATAGCTATTCATTATGTACTATTGTTTTGATCTTTGTGATTGGTCACAATAATCACATGGTACAGACAGCACACTGTACCAGGTGATAGCTGTGGCCAATCACAGCTGCCCCAATAGTACATAAAGGCTATGAATGGATTATATTCATAAAACGGATTGCTTATAACAGTGAACATCACTGTTATAGGCAATCATAGTTTAAAAAAAACAAATCCTAATCACCTCCCCAGACTAGTACAGTGTCATTTTGGTAACACTACAGTCACAGTATGCAACTAAAAAAATAAATAATTAAAAAAAGAAAAAAAAAATGCTTAAAAAATAAAAAGTATGAATTTGTTTTTTTTACACATATGACTACCAGTTAGTAACTAGTAAATATTAAATATTTTGTATATATTTTTACAAACACTCTCGAGTGATTTCTGCGTTGCAATGCATAAAGTCCAGTTATTCCAAAAAATTTTCTCAAAAACAAAATGTTCTTCAAAAAATTTCCAAAGGGATGTTGGTGCCATATTTTTTGTAGATTTTGATGCTGGCCTGTGTCCATACATTTTACTATAGTTCTGGATAAAGCTAATAACTTTTTGATAGGGTTAGGGTCAATAATGTTTCTTGCAATAAGGCTGTTAAATACCATCAACAGTACACGACGAGCCAGTGCATATTATGGGATGTCTAATGAGAACACAGAGAAAGAGAAAACTTGCAGTTTCCATCACATGAAATGAATCTTCTGGGTGTAGTGTTACCATTTCTGGGTGTAGTGTTACCATGAAGAAATACAAAACCTGATGCATTTTTTATAACCCTTACAACTCCTGACAACCCAAACTCATTTTGGCCGCCACAAGATATTTTCCTGAAACTCAACAGATTTATTACAGTGAGAACAATTATAAAGGGCAAACCGCAGTATTCCACAATAACAAATCAAAATGATCATAAACTAACTGCTCATCAATTCACAGCAGTCAGAGAAAAGTAAAATGACCGCTGACGGGTTGCTGACCTTTGTTCTTTCAAAATGATCAGCACAAGAATCAATAAAAGCTTGTTCTGCATAATGCAGATCCCCCCCCCCCCCCCCCTTTAGCCTGCGGTGGGCTCAGATATTAAAAAAGTAAAAGCAGCTCCACCAAAGATTTTTTGATTGTTCAGGACCTTTCACACGGGTGCTCCGATCAGGTCCGCCTGTCAGTTTTTTTTCAGGCGCACCTGATCGATTCACCTCTATGGAGCGGCGTATGTCTTATGCCGATATCCGTTCCGATCCTGTCTGTGAAATCCAGACGGATTTTCCCTCCATCTGGAGGATAGGATCAAATGGAAACAGACAGGTGGTCCGTTTTCATCTGATCTCCCCATAGAGAAGAGTGGGACTGACAGGTCCGTCTCCGCACAGAGCAGAGAGACCTTTCATCCGCCAGCTCAGCGGATCGATCCCCCGCTGAGCAAAGCGGAGTCCGTATAACGGACAAGCCCGTGTGAAAGGACCCTAATGCCTCGTACACACGTTACGATTATTGGATGATAAAAATCGCTTTCGGATTGATCGTTCGATAATCTGATCGTTAGTACACAGCTTTCGACAGCCGATCATAACAGTCCGTCCAACAAAATCCAAAAGGGACAAACACGATAACTTTGCTTGGACGTCAGCCCATCGTACAACAATCGTTTAATCAGTACAGTATACGTCCGCTAAAAATCGACCACGCATGATCGGAAACACAAAAATAAACCAGAAGGATACAGGGGTCACACGTATTTGACATCGTTTCAAATACGTAGCTAAGCACAGCGGAAGGTTTTTCCAGAATCGTACAACAAAAATCTTACTTTTCGTACAGCACATTTTGCACCGTTGTATTCGATATTAGTTTTATGCACCAAAATGCGAACGATACGTCGTACGATAATTCGAACGTGTGTACGAGGCATTACAGTAAGAGCCCTTTCACACTTAGGCGGGGGGCGGCGTCGGCGGTAAAACGCCGCTATTATTAGCGGCGTTTTACCGTTGGTATGCGGCCGCTAGCGGGGCGGTTTTACCCCTCGCTAGCGGCCGAGAAAGGGTTAAATACCACCGCAAAGCGCCTCTACAGAGGCGCATTGCCGGCGGTATGGCCGCGCTGTCCCATTGATTTCAATGGGCAGGAGCGGTATACACTCCGCTCCTTCACCGCTCCGAAGATGCTGCTGGCAGGACTTTTTTTTACCGTCCTGCCAGCGCATCGCTCCAGTGTGAAAGCCCTCCGGTGTGAAAGGGCTCTAAGGCTTCATTCACATCAGGGCATTGTGAATTGCAGGCAGAATCGCCATAATTTTGCTCGCTATTCAGAATCGCGGCAAAACGCGGGACCGTTTGTGATGCCAGCATTTCTCAATGGCAACCCAAACGTGGTGCATTTCTACCGCAATTGTCCCACAACAAATTGCACAAACAAAATCACGTACACTTCACTTAGGCTTCATGTTTTGGCGTTTAGAAGCTTTTGGTGGTTTTTTTTTGCCACCACTCTTAAACTGAACGCCATAAAAGCCTGTGTATCCATGTACACATAAGCTTTTAGGATCATTAAGGAGCTGCTGCGGTTAGGGGAGGTTCAACCTCCCTCTCATGATCACAGAAGAAACGCGTTCAGGATAGGAACGTTTTGACTGCCGCAAAATTGCGCCGTGATTTTGCAGCATTTTGCGTTTTCCTGTGGCAGGTGGTCATACTAGGCTATGTGTACATGAAGCCTTAAACTCCCACACAGGAGAATCTTTTGAACTTTACAGCTGCTGAACAAGTCATGTGACCCAGACTTCGAGATGTTAAAGCGATTGTATGCCCTGAAAAAAAAATAAAAATAAATGAAAACATGAAAAAGGCAAAAGGCATAATGAGCTAGTGTGCACCGCAATTCTTTTTTTCTTTATAGGAAGCTTAGAGCTCAGCTTTAATAACTATTCTATTTGCACAAGTGACCTCAGGAGATGTGGTATATTACAGAAAGAAAGGGCAATGCCTGGTCAGAACACCAGACCGGTCGCTTTGTTTTCTGTAATATAATCTTGGCTTATAGTACAAATCAATAGTGTGATGTTATTCTGTAAAGATGGCCAGGTCTCTCACTCTTCAAGAATGAATCCATAACACAATACCAAGACAAGTTCTGGATCTAATCTCACAATGTCTAGTGGTGGCCATACTTGCTTTGATTTTATGGTTTAAAAACGATAAAACTGGCAAACACTTTTATAGCCAAAACTTCCTCTCTGCTTGTTAAAACAGGCAGCAAAGAGCAGACGTATCACTGCTCTGCTACTTGTCAAATGCCTGTGTAAAGCAATCCACTGCAGATCACTTTTCAGGGGAGACAATGACTACCATACGTGTAAACAAGCCCTGGTGATTTCACTGCTGAACTGTTTACTGTCCTCCTTGTTAGAGACTCTGACACAAGGAAGCAAAGCCCTGCTTCTACCAAGATGGCCGACACAGTTCATACAAAGCACGGTAAGTCAGTAGTGGAGAAAGATCAACTGAAAGGAAGACCATATGTAATACAGCAGACTAGTCCTTTGCCCTCTGTCAGAGTTCTTTAACCCCTTGACGTCTAGCCTCTGAGGTCCTACCAGATTCGGGTGCAGCCGTGCAATCCGTCACCGACTGTATCCACGGGACACAGCCGATGACTGATCACTGCACCAGCCCACTGCCGGTACCATGTGACTGCTGTAACCAAATTACAGCAGGTCACATAGTTGTAAACAATGAATGGCTTCCTTTCAAACCATACATTGTGTACAATTGTGTTTCTAGCTGTGATTGGTCACAGTGATCACATGGTACAGACTGGGACAACCACAGCCCATCTGTGCCAAGTGATCACAGCTGTGGCCAATCACAGCTAATCAAAACAAAACTGAATGAATCAATTTCATTGAAATTCATTGCTATAAGCAAACAATGTGGTAACATTATATTGCTCTGGTCAAAGTGTGTTTAAAAAATAAAAATAAATAAAAGAATATATAATTTAAAAAAAATTGGAAAAAAACAATTACTTCTTTTTTTCTGTATTGTCACCAGTGTCCCTGATCAATCTATATAACACTCCCTCTCTCCTTCTCTCTCTCCCCCCCTCTCATTATATATATATATATATATATATATATATATATATATATATATATATATATATATATATATATATATATATATATATATATTTGTTTTCCAAAAAATTATGACAAAGAAAAGATTACAACTTCAAAAGACTCACCATGTTTCTTACTAAATACCTTGGACTAGACTCCAAAAAAGGGTCAGTTGGGGGATATTTGTACTGTCCTGAGATACAGTACATCAGGATTGATCAATTTTCAGATATATATATACACACCATAGTTTGTGGACTCTATAACTTTCCTACAGACTTATGCCGGCCATACACGGTTCGAATTTCGAAAGAATTTTCTTTAGAAAATCGTATCTAAGAATTTTCGTACGAATTTCGCACCATTAGTGGGCTGCAGCTACGGCCGATTTTCGTGCGGCAATCAAATTTGATGAATCGGACATGTTGGAAATTTTTAGGAAAACTAACGATTTTCTAATCAATGATGGCAGAATCGTGCGAGAAATGTAATAAGAAAAGAAAATTTACAGAGAGAAAAGAAGATTCCAGGCCACAAAAATTCTTTTTCTGTAGCAACATGAGGTGAAATGGAAGGCTTGGTCGGCCAAATTTCGAAAATCAATGGTGGCATCATCGGATCACAAAAAAAAAAAAAAAAAAGAACTTTCTGATTTTGAAAAGAAAATTTGTTCAAAATCCGACCATGTATGGCCTGCTTCAATAATATACATGGATTTGAGTTATTTTCAACAAAGAAATGTAGCAGAATACATGTTGGCCTAAATTCATTAAGAAAGATTATTTATTTGCAAAATTTTATAACAGAAACAAAGAAAAACACTTTTTTTTTTTCCTTTATTTAGCAAACAATGAAAAACCCAGTGGTGATTAAATACCACCAAAAGAAAGCTCTATTTGTGTAAATAAATATAAAAATTTTATACAGTACCTGACCGCGAGATTGTGTTTCCAGCGCGATCCTATCGTGCTGGTTCTCGGCGACAGGGTACTGTGCATGTCGCGCTGGCTCGCTTATCAGGAAAGGAAAACCTTTTTTTCCTTTTGCGATGAGCGACAGGCAGTGCTGACAGCTGTCTGGTATGAATCATGAGGGGGAACGCCATGCCAAATTTTAAATAAAAAAACGGCGTGGGTTCCCAGGCACTTAGCATACCAGGCACTTAGGTCTGGTATGGATTGTAAGGGGAACCCCCCCCCCCCACGTCGAAAAATCGGCATGGGGGTCCCCCCCCCAAAATCCATAGCAGACCCTTATCTGAGCACGCAGCCCGGGCCGGTCAGGAAAGGGGGTGGGGACGAGTGAGCGCCCCCCTCTCCTGAACCGTACCAGGCCGCATGCCCTCAACATGGGGGGGGTTGGGTGCTTTGGGGGGGGGGGGGGAGCCCTGCCGCGACGGGGCTCACAGGTGTCAAATCTCTTGACACAATATCGCGGTCACCTACTGTATGGGTACAGTGTTGCATGATCGCGCAACTGTCATTCAAAGCGTGACAGCGCTGAAAGTTGAAAATTGACCTGGGCAGAGTAAAAGTGCCCAGTATTGAGGTGGTTATGCAGAGTATGGGTTATTACTGAACACCAAGGAAGACTCATCACTGTATTTCTATTCCTTCACCCTTCACTGTCCAGTCTGCAGCCTAATTTATCACTATGTAATACTACTAATGTAGGAGAGATCTGGGACCTGGTTATGCTGACTGGCAGGAGTGCCTAGATCACAAGGCTGTCTGATCAGAAGTACAAATCGGGTAAAACAGCTCCCATAGTGGTCTGTATTCCAGTTGTTTATTCGGCAGTCTACTTGCAGTTGCAGCATGGATCATGTGAGTTTTGTAAGGCTAGAGTTTGAAGCTTGTACACCAAATTCCTCTTTGTGAATCTAAAATGTATGACCAAGCCGACATTCTCTGGAAACACACAATTTTCTCCCGTTTACTGACACATACCAGTGTAAGATGAAATACAAATATCATTGTAACACCTACATAGTGTTTAATTTGACTGTCCTTGAAACACCAACATCCAAACCATTACTCACTATTAAAAGGATATTAAACCATGACTTCTGAAGAACTTCCAGCAGCTCATTGAATCCCCCACTGATCTGAGTACACAGCTTCTTTATCTTTAGGGTTGCTTTCACACTGGGGCGGTGGGTCCGCTTTTCAGCCGCAAAAAGGAGCAGGAGTTTCTTTTGGACGACAAGCTTCGCATGATGTGGTTTGCTGTGATTTATAGCGCGTCAATCCAACACCTGCATTTACAGCACCTTGAAAAAGCATTCATACCCCTTGAAATCTTCCACATTTTGTTATGTTACAACCAAAAACGTAAATGCATTTTATTGGGATTTTATGTGATAGACTAGAGATGCACGATTCTGGCCAAAATGAGAATCACAATTTTTTTGCTTAGAATAAAAATCTCACGATTCTTGTGGTGTAAAATCTTTCACATTATACAAAAAAATTGGGCTAACTTTACTGGTTTTTTTTTTTCCTTTTTTTTTTTTTTTTTTTTTATTGTTTTTTTTTTTTTCATTAAAGTGTAATTTTTTCCCAAAAAATTGCATTTGAACGACTGCTGCGCAAATACAGTGTGACATAAAATATTGCAACAACCACCATTTTTTTCTCTAGGGTCTCTACTAAAAAAAATATATATATAATGTTTGGGGGTTCTAAGTAATTAGCAAAAAAAATAAAATGATTTTAACTTGAAACCAACAAATGTCAGAAAAAGGTTTAGTGTTTAAGTGGTTAAACTTCCCTCATTTTCACACCAAAGTGTATTCCTTTGATCTAAAGGACAAATTGTTACAATGTTTATACTTAAGTTTTACTGCTAAAGAATGTTGTGATTCTTGGCAGACTGCCCGCCTTTTTTTTTTTTTCCTTTCGTTTGACTTAGCAGAGCAGAGAGAATTTTCTGCATAGAAATAAATGGGAAGCACTTTTTTCAAGATCGCAACGGGGGAAAAAAAAAGTTGCGATAACAATTCTTCACGATTAATCATGCAGCTCTATGATAGACCAACACAAAGTGACACATAATTGTGAAGTGGAAGGAAAATGATAAATGGTTTTCAACATTTTTTACAAACAAATATGTGAAAAGTGTGGCGTGCATTTGTATTCAGCCCTCTTTACTCTGATACCCTTAACTACAATCTAGTGGAACCAATTGCCTTCAGAAGTCACCTAATTAGTAAATAGAGTTCACCTGTGTGTAATTTAATCTCAGTATAAATACAGCTGTTCTGTGAAGCCCTCAATGGTTTGTTAGAGAACCTTAATGAACAAACAGCATCATGAAGGCCAAGGAACACACCAGACAGGTCAGGGATAATGTTGTGCAGAAGTTTAAAGCAGGTTGGGTTATAAAAAAAAATATCCCAAGCTTTCAACATCTCATGGAGCACTGTTCATTCCATCATCTGAAAATGGAAAGAGTATGGCACAACTGCAAACCTACCAAGACATGGCCTTCCATCTAAACTGACAGGCCGGGCAAGGAGAGCATTAATCAGAGAAGCAGCCATGAGGCCCATGGTAACTCTGGAGGAGATGCAGAGATCCACAGCTCAGGTGGGAGAATCTGTCCACAAGACAACTATTAGTTATGCACTCCACAAATCTGGTCTTTATGGAAGAGTGTCAAGAAGCAAGCCATCGTTGATAGAAACCCATAAGAAGTCCTATTTGCAGTTTGTGAGAAGCCATGTGGGGGACACAGCAAACATGTGGAACAAGGTACTCTGGTCAGATGAGACCAAAATTTAACTTTTTGTCCTAAAAGCAAAGTGCTATGTGTGGCGGAAAACTAATACTGCACATCACCCTGAACACACCATCCCCACCGTGAAACATGGTGGTGGCAGCATCATGTTGTGGGGATGCTTTTCTTTAGCAGGGACAGGGATGAGAAGATGGATGGAGCCAAATACAGGGCAATCTTAGAAGAAAACCTGTCAGAGTCTGCAAAAAACTTGAGACTGGGGCGGAGGTTCACCTTCCAGAAGGACAACAACCCTAAACATACAGCCAGAACTACAATGGAATGGTTTAGATTAAAGCATATTCATGAGTTAGAATTGCCAAGTCAAAGTCCAGACCTAAATCCAATTGAGAATTTGTGGCAAGACTTAAAAAAAAATTGCTGTTCACAGACGCTCTCCATCCAATCTGACAGAGCTTAAAGTGGAGGTCCGAGGAAAAAAAATAAATATTAAAAGCCAGCAGCTACAAATACTGCAGCTGCTGACTTTTAATATATGGACACTTACCTGTCCAGGGAGCCCACGATGTCGGCAGCCGAAGCCGATCCATCCTTCAGCTCTCGGCTGCTGCTGCCGCCATCCTTGGTAAGGGAGTAAGGAAGTGAAGCCTTATTCCTGGTTCCCTACTGTGCATGCGCGAGTCACGCTGCGCGTCCTCTCAGGTCCCTGCTGTGTTCTGTGTCTCACAGAATACAGCGGGGGAGGACGGGGTAGGCGCCAGAAGTGGCATAGGTCCTCGCAAGCGCCGCGGTGACCTATGCCAGGAAGTGGGAGCAAATACCTGTACTAGACAGGTATCTGCTCCCTGCTCCCTCCTCCCCCCTGAAAGGTGCCAAATGTGACACCGGAGGGGGGGAGGAATCCAAAAAGTGGAAGTTCCATTTTTGGGTGGAACTCCACTTTAAGATATTCTGCAAAGAAGAATGGGCAAAAATGTCACTCTCTAGATGGGCAAAGCTGGTAGAGACATCCCCAAAAAAACTTGCAGCTGTAATTGCAGTGAAAGGTGGTTCTACAAAGTATTGACTCAGGGGGGCTGAATACAAATGTACACCACACTTTTCACATATTTATTTGTAAAACATTTTGAAAACCATTTATCGTTTTCCTTCCACTTCACAATTATGTGCCACTTTGTGTTGGTCTATCACATAAAATCCCAATAATATACATTTACGCTTTTGGTTGTAACATGACAAAATGTGGAAAATTTAAGGGGTATGAATACTTTTACAAGGCACTGTAGGTGCCATTGAAAATAAATGGTACACGAACAAGTATGGTGCGATTTTTCAGTTTCAGTATTCTAGGATCACGGGCAGAACTGCAGCGATTCTGCCCGCCATAGCAAATGCCGGCATGTGAAGAGGGCCTAAAAGGTAGTTTGTTTTGTAATTCCTGGAGTTGAACTTTAACCACTTGCTGCTGACCAGCCGCCGCAGTACTGCGGCAGGTAGGCTCGGCTGTGCAAATCGCCGAAGGTGTACGTCGGGCTTGTACACAACGAACTGTGGGTGCGCGTGCTTCCACTGGCCAGTGGGGGGAGCCAATCAGCGGTGCCAGCGTACTCGATGTCCGCCAGCCACCTGCGATCATTCACTGCAGTGACAGAACGGGGATCTGCCTGTGTAAACAAGGCAAATCTCTGTTCTAACAGGGGAGATCACACAGATCCGGTCTTTCTGCTATGCAGGAAGACTGATCTGTGTGTTGTCCCAGTGAGCCCTTCCCCCATACAGGTAGAACACACAGTGAGGGAACACAGTTAACCCCTTGATCGCCCCTGATGTTAACCCCTTCCTGTCAGTGTCATTAGTACAATGTCAGTGCACATTTTTAGCAGTGTAGTAATGTCACTGGTTCCACAAAAAAAAGTGTTAAAAATGTCTGTCAGGTGTCCGATCTGTCCGCCGCAATGTCGCCGGCCTGCTAAAAAAAAAAAAATCACTGATTGCCGCCATTACTAGTAAAAAATAAATAAATAATAAAAATGCCATAAATCCATATCCTATTTTGTAGACGCGGTAACTTTTACACAAACCAAATCAGTATACGCTTATTGGGAAATTGTTTTACCAAAAATATGTAGCAGAATACAAACTGGCCTAAATTGACGAATTTGTTTTCCTTTTTTTGGAAAAGTTTCATAGCAGAAAGTAAAAAATTGTATGTTTGTTTTCAAAATTATCGCTTTTTTTTTTTTTTGTTTATAGCGTAAAAAAAAAAAAATAAATAAAAACCGCAGAGGTGATCAAATACCACCAAAAGAAAGCTCTATTTGTGGTGAAAAAAAGGACGTCAATTTTGAGTTTTAGGTTGTTAAGCGACGCAGTGACGTATCGCAAAAAAAATGGCCTGGTCATTAACCTCCCTGGCGGTACGATTATGACAGATTTTTCAATGTCAAAGCCAATGTACATTGTTTTTCATAGAAATTTGGCGTTTTATATTGTAGGCCTGTAATTCTTAGTAAAAACACACTTAAATCTGTCCAAACAAGTCTAGTAGATTTTCTGGGTATGATAAAGTCTGAAAAACACGAAATCAAAAAATAAAATTTAATAATGACTATAAATAATTATCAAAAATAATAATATAATAAGCATAATAAAATGTATTCAATAATGTAATAAAATCAAAAACACTGAAATATGCTCAGTCGCA
Source organism: Lithobates clamitans (assembly GCA_037952925.1). Classification (NCBI taxonomy): domain Eukaryota; kingdom Metazoa; phylum Chordata; class Amphibia; order Anura; family Ranidae; genus Lithobates; species Lithobates clamitans. The sequence continues at coordinate 2,809,223 of JBBGZY010000004.1, read as the reverse complement.
GAATCGTTGCTGTCATCACTTTTAGTGTCTGATGACGGATCTCCTCACAAATCACTATCGCTCAATTCTGCAAGTGATTCCAATTTATTATCGCTGTTTTCTAGCTGGTCTAAAATCGCTTTTGACATCAAGGGACACTTTTTGGTTGCTATGGACAATCTCAAGTTTCCAGGCAGAAAGAACAGTATATATATATATATATATAATATAATAGTGCATGTAGGACACTGGACAAAGCACTGGGAGGTGAAATGATTTGATACAGTAATGTAATCTGTAAGACTAAGACCCCTTTCACGCGATCGTAACATTCAGGTCTGCCTGTCAGTTTTGACGGCGGACCTGAACGGGCGCTCCATGCTAGTCTATGGAGCGACGGATGTCAGCGGGGACATGTCCGCTGACATCCGATCCGCTAAAAGCAGACGGATGCCCCTATGTTCGCATCCGTCCCTGGCAGATCGGATCGGGTGAGATCTGATGAAAACGGACATGCTGTCCGTTTTTGTCCGATCTCTCCGTAGGCAGCAGCGGCGCTCGACAAGCCCCTCCCCGCTCAGTAAACAGAGAGGGACCTGTCATCCGCCGGCTCAGCAGAGATAAACGGAGAGATCTCCCGCTGAGCCGGCAGACCGAGGCGGGCTCTGTGGAAGCGGATCCGCCTCGTGAGAATGAGGCCTTAAATTTATTATGTTTTTTTGTACTTTTTGAATTCACCGCCGGGCTCTGCCCCCATGCGTCGCAACGCTCGTAGGGAATGGAGCCCGGAACATCGATAGATCAGGCGGATGATCCGGCGGAGGATACAGTGGGAGGACATCGCAGGATCCTGGGGACAAGGTAAGTAAGCTGTACAAGGATTCTGCAATGCAATCCCGAGTGTGGCTCGGGGTTAAGGCTTTTGGTACTGAAAATGAACCCCGAGTCACACTCGGGATTACCGCTACCCTGTTTTCCTGAAAATAAGACCTAGCGTGATTGTCAGTGATGGCTGCAATATAAGCCCTACCCCCCAAATAAGCCCTAGTTAAAGTCCTTGTAGGTCTTATTTTCAGGGTAGGGCTTATTTTTGGGGAAACGGGGTAGGGCTTATTTGGGGGGTAGGGCTTATATTGCAGCCATCACCGACAATCACGCTAGGTCTTATTTTCGGGGAAACAGGCTAGGAGGGTTAAGGGAGTAAATCTTTCCAGGGTTAAAGTGGTTAATGCACACAGGACTTTTTTTTTTTTTTTTTTTTTTTTAACTCCCATGGAGGAAAATGCACCTGAAAAAAATGCTTCCAAAGAGGTGTTTTGCATGCACGTTTATGCGCGTTTTACAGTAATGCATTCTATTGGCCAGAATAATAATTTATTCTGCCCATGAGAATGCATTATTGTGCAAACGCGCCTAAACACGCTAGCATTAATGCTCGTTTAGCATTTTTTCCTTGCCTTAAATGCTCCTCTCCTGAACTCACTAAAATACCTGTACACGCCTATGTGTGCATGGACACACTGGGGTTGATTTACTAGAACTGAAAAGTGCTAAATCTGGTGACGCTGTGCATGGTAGCCAATAAGCTTCTAACTTCAGCTTTGACAAAAAAAAAAAAACTGGAAGCCGATTGGTTTCTATGCACAGCTGCACCAGATTTCACAATCTCCGGTTTTAGTAAATCAACCTCATAGGCTAATGGCCCATACACACGATCTGAAAATCAAACGAAAAATACCGCTTTCGAAGCGATCGTGCGATAATCAGATCGTTAGTACAGAGCTTTCGAGAGCTGGTCACGACAGTTCATCTGATATTATCCAATCAGAAAAACGCGAAAATGTTTCTCGTACGATACCAGATTGTACGATTTTCGTTTAATCAGTACAGTTGTAGTCCGAAAACACAATAGGAATAAACTACAACACGTGACATCACTTCCGATTTTTTATTCTGTCGTACGACAATTTTTGTCACTTTAGCAACCTCTCCATTTTCGATATGCGACTAGCATGCAATAAAAAAAAAAAACGGACATTCTGTCGCTCGATTTTTTGATCGTGTGTACGAGCCATAATGCTGGCCATACACGGTTAGAAAATAGTTTGAGAAAGAGTTCAATATGCTCGATTGTTTGACTTTCAAAACGTTAGTGGGCTAATTTTGATTATCAAGATGCAAAGCAAATGACAGGTGCTCTTTAAATGCAAGGACCTTTTCTTGCTGGTAGTTGGAATCTTTAATATTTGTAAACAAAATGAAAGTTTCCTATTTAGAATAATAAGCTGTCTGGTTAGTAAAACAGCGATATCAGAACCTATTAAATCAGTTTGTAGTGTACATAGATTTGAAAAACAATGGGATAAAGGAATATTCCCGAACTTTATTTTATCTCATGGTTACTATGAAATTGTGTGAATGCATCAATGCAGTGCATGTTATCTCAGCTTGCAGAGCTTGGATTCATTGAATGAGTTTACCAAAAATGTAAATATTGCAGAATATACAGCCTCATGCTACATAACTAAGCTTAATTTCATGCTGAATAAATTAAATTATTAATGCATCTTAAATAGAAAAACTATCTTTAGTTAGATTTTTACTCCAAAAGCATTTTATTAAAAAAAAATAAATAATAAAAGTAAAAAAAAAAAAAAAAAGTATATGATTTAAGTCAAACAAATCTGATTTAAGTAAAAAAAAAAAAAATAATCAGATTTAAGTCAAACAAATTAGATTTAAAGCGGTAGTAATCCCGCTGCCTTTTTTTTTTTTTTTTTTTTTTTTTTTTTTTACACCTGTAAGGGAAAAGGCATAATGAGCTAGTATGCACCGCATTTCATTATGAAATACTTACCTTAGAACGAGGCGCCGGTATCTCACCCGATCCACGCCGAGGGAGCTGATATTTTCCCTTGTCTTCTGGGTATCGCGGCTCCGGCGCTGTGAGTGGCCGGAGCCGCGATGACATCACTCCTGTGCATGCGCGTGGGAGACTTCTTTCCGGCAAGGTCCGGCGTTTGCCACACTTTCAGCCGAGAATCCCCGGAGCGCATGCGCCATTGAAGTCAGCGGCTCATTGCGAGGGGAATATCTCGTAAACCATACAGGTTTAGGAGATATTCTTTTTACCTACAGGTAAGACTTATTATAGGCTTACCTGTAGGTAAAAGTTAAAAAATTGACTATACTACCGCTTTAAATAAAAAAAAAATAAAAAAATCTGTTTTGTTTTTTTTTATCATTGATTTGTATCTACCCTGCAAAAAACGAACCATCATGTCAGATTTTTTGAGCCTAAACAATAGATTTTCTAAACATTAATAGTGGAATCAAATCGAAAACAATTTGAAGAAATATAGTGTCAAAATGGAATGCCAGATCGTGTTATAGATTGACAAAAATGTACCGTTTATGTTGCCATCGATCAATATGTTGATGATTAGGCAACATATATTGATAAAATGATGACGTTTTCACATGCACAGTCAACAGATCCTTAGAAATCCGACCGTTTTTTTAATCCCTAAGACCCCTTTCACACTGGAGCGGTTTTCAGGCGGTATTGCGCTAAAAATACCGCCTGAAAACCGCTTCTAAACAGCCTCCGCTGTTTGTTCAGTGTGAAAGCCCTCGGAAGCGGTGCGCAGGCAGGGCGGTGAGAAAAGTCCTGCAAACCGCTTTTTTGGAGTGGGGAAGGAGCGGTGTATTCACCGCTCCTGCCCATTGAAATCAATGGAACAGCGCGGCTATACCGCGGCAATACCGCGGCTATAGCCGCGCTGTACGAGGGATTTTAACCCTTTTTCGGCCGCCAGCGGGGGGTAAAACCGCACCGCTAGCGGCCGAATACGGCCCCTTTCACACTGGGGCGGTGGGGGCGTTGGCGGTACAACAGCGCTATTTTTAGCGCTGCTGTACCGTCGTTCTTGCAGAGGTATTCGGCCGCTAGCGGTGCGGTTTTACCCCCCGCTGGCGGCCGAAAAAGGGTTAAAATCCCTCGTACAGCGCGGCTATAGCCGCGGTATTGCCGCGGTATAGCCGCGCTGTCCCATTGATTTCAATGGGCAGGAGCGGGGAAGGAGCGGTGAATACACCGCTCCTTCCCCGCTCCAAAAAAGCGGTTTGCAGGACTTTTCTCACCGCCCTGCCTGCGCACCGCTTCAGTGTGAAAGCCTTCGGGCTTTTACACTGAACAAACAGCGGAGGCTGTTTAGGAGCGGTTTTCAGGCGGTATTTTTAGCGCAATACCGCCTGAAAACCGCTCCAGTGTGAAAGGGGTCTACCTCTGCAAGTACAAGGGTACAGCAGCGCTAAAAATAGCGCTGTTGTACCGCCAACGCCCCCACCGCCCCAGTGTGAAAGGGGCCTAACGGTTTTCTAACTGTGTATGGGCAGCATAACACAGAAGAGCGTTTAGAGGCAGAAAAAAGAAAAAAACATCCAATGTCCATAAAAGCGGCATTTTTGACATTGTGTATGGTTTGAGGCCTAAGACATACCACACATATTAAAGACTCTATAAGATGATTAGAAGCTAATGATTAAAAAACAAAAAACAATATTCAGCCTAAACTTTTGCATGACTTCCAGTTTTGCAGCGACTTCCCAGCAAGCTGATTCTAAGCAGATTTTATCCCATAATTATTAGCTATTCAAAAAGCCATACAGTAACCCTTCTCCTCCCGTCAGCTTATTTCTATACATTTCTGTATAAACCAGCTACAGATTGTAAGAATGGAGGAAATGAGAAAAGTAGAATAAATCTAGCAATGGAACAGAATTCTGGTTGAGAGGAAGTCATTGCTCTTGTATAGAACACCCTCTTCCAGTTGGAATGTAACCGATCACGTTCTTGTACTTTTCCAGAGTCAGATACTAGAGAACGAACGCAGGTCGACTGAATATTTCATAGGAAAGGATCAGGTGGCACCTGTCACACCTCTCCGTCCTCCCACTCCTAGACAAACAGGTTCAGCCATGCTATGAAAAGACACTCAGAGGCAATCAATGTGAAGGTCGAGCAATACTTGTCCTGTACAAATACAGACTTACTACACAATGAACCCCTATTATTTTGGAGGGAATCAAATCTAGGGGCACAGAAGTGTATTGAGCCGTATAATGTAAAATACGGCTGTATTTCAGCACCCGGGAGCCACAGATGTTGCATATATAACTGGCTGCAGGTATACACAGCTCTGAGTGTAAACATGCATAGGAATGAATGCCCCTTGACATGGGCCGTCTGCATCCAGTGGTCTACGTCTATACATGTTAGAGCTGCACGATTCTGGCTAAAATGAGAATCACGATTTTTTTGCTTAGAAGATAGATCATGATTCACATTAAAACAAAAAAAAATTAGGCCAACTTTACTGTTTCGTTTTCTTTTTTTTATTCATTGAAGTGTATTTTTTCCCAAAAAAATTGCATTTGAAAGACCGCTGGGCAAATACAGTGCGACATAAAATATTGCAGCAATTGCCATTTTATTCCCTAGGGTCTCTGCTAAAATATATATAATGTTTTGGGGTTCCAAGTAATTTTCTAGCAAAAAATATTGATTTTAACTTATGTGCCTAAAAAAAAAAAAAAAAATTGGAATTTTTTTTTTTTACTCACCTCTAAATAGCTGTTGCTAGGGGGTCCCTCGTAGTCTGCCTCTTTCAGTGCCTGGGCTGGTGACATCACTTCCCCCTCGGCACAGGAAGGGCTCAGCTCTGCTCCTCCCTCTTGTCAATCATCTGGGACCCATTACAGGTCCCAGATGACTGAGCGGCCAATCACGGCGTGTGGCGCCGCTCGCGCATGCGTAGTGGGTTCCCGGCCTATGAAGCCACAGCCCGGCGCCCACAGTTGCAATGCCGGTGTTCTGACATATACTGTCCTCCTATCGGATAGTGTCCGCTCCGTACTGCGCAGGCGCAGCGCTTGCGCAGTACGGAGCAGAAGGAGATGCCGAAAGTGTCCGATCCCCCGCATCGCTGGATCCAGGGACAGGTAAGTGTCCAATTAAAAGTCAGCAGCTGCAGTATTTGTAGCTGCTGACTTCTAATTTTTTTTTTTTCTTTTTAAATGGGAACTCTTCTTTAAGTGGTTAAACTTCCTGCATTTACAGGTTGTTGAAAACTTGGCAGACTGCCCGGATTATTTCTTTACACAGAAGTTCTATCCCTTTGATCTAAGAAGGAATCTTAGTTACAATGTTTCAAGTTAAAGACTTGGCAGAATGCCCCGATGCTTTCTTTTGACAGCTGAGTGAGCAGATAAGTCTCTCCACTTGTTATATGAAAGAATCGGCAACCTCTCCAGGAGAAATGTCAGGGGGGGGTGAATCGAGATCACGATTTTTTAATGATTAATTGTGCAGCTCTAATACACGTTTATATGTGGAGTCATGTATCCTGTAACAGGTGGTTATTAACAACGCTTGTGGCTTCCAGGTGCCTATACACAGCCAGATTTTATGTCATACGGCAACCAGGGTTCCTATAGAGGTCGCAAAGGGTTCCTTGAGCTGTGGCCGACTGGCCTCCCATTCAATGGTGTCCGCATACAGTAGTAGTTCAAGGACAAACGCCACTTGGCAAAGCCAGAAGCATGACACCAATTATCTTTTTAGCTGTTAGGCCCCTTCCACATAGGGCGGGCTCCATTGGAGTTCACATGCTCAGCAGGGGATCTGTCCGCTAAGCAGGCGGGCGGCTGGTCTGTGTCCGTTCCACCAACACAGAGGGGACACAGACACAGCCCGCTCTCCTCTATGGAGGGTCGGATGTAAACGGACTGCCTGATCCACTAGACTAGATGGAAATGGACCGGATCCCCATCTGTCTGTTTTTAGCGGATAGGATTGGATGTCCGTTTACACCTGCCATTCCACAGAGGAGACTGGAGGGTCCGCCTACTGCGCTAGTGTGAAAGGGGCCAGGGGGAAGCAATCTTCTGTAAGTGGGCATTTTTGCCATTAACCTTCAATGAATTGGCTTTAATAAGGGATCCCCAAGACATGACTTTTTTTTATGGGGCTGCCTGGGGAAAAAAGGTTGAAAAAGGTTGTTCTATGCCCATGTGTACAAAACCTAAAATATTAAAACAAAGCAGCAAGCATTTATATAGGATGAGAGAGAAAGGGGCTCAGGTAAGTAATTAGGGGGGTGCTGGGGAGGCTGCTAAACACAGAAGGTTTTTTATTTTAATGCATAGAATGCTTTCAGATAAAAAACCTTCTGCCTTTACAACTCCTTTAAGGAGGAGGATAAGAACCTCTGCTGGGCATTTACTGCAATTTTCGTTAGAGACATTTCCTCTCACTTCCTATCCTAGTGACAATGATTTCATCAGACAAGAGGAAAAAATCTGTCTCAGAAATGCAGAGAAACAAAAATGCTTTTTTTTTTTTTTTTTAGTACAGTCATAGCCAGCTTAGTATTGCTGTGTCCTTGTTACAGACTTTCTCACATCCTGTCCATTGTCATGGCTCGTTTACATTAGCCTCACCCCCTGAAGAGTGATCCGTGGCAGATCAATTTTCACAGGGCGTTTGACAGGCAGTGAGGAGGTGTTATGTTGCTTCCCCACCACCTATTTTAACTCCTAGGTACCCACATTGCTGTGCTGTGATTACCACTCGTCTCCCCAGCTCATCCAATCAGAGAAGGCTTTGCATTCATCAAAAGAATGCAAAGTATTTTCTGATGGCACCTGTGCTGAGCGGCCGACATCCCGTGTTCAGAACGCAGCAGGGAGGTCACTCAGCACAGGACCCGGAAGAAAGTAAAGATCACTGGACAGTGGTGTCTACTTCAGTGATTTCCAGCTTCCAGGGGTATCAGCCAGGTATGATATATACAGAGATACATTGATCCCAGCTGGACCTACGGAATATGTATAAAATTTCCATACTTGGTATTCTGCTTTAAACCAATTGTAAAGGAAAATTTTTGTTAAAAAAAAAAAAAACACATCTTTATACTTACCTGCTCTGTGCAATTCAGCGACCCTGAACCTCCCTTTCTCAGGTTCCTCGCTGGCACTGCTGGCTCCTCCTATCTGTCCAGTGCCCCCCACAGGAAGCCGCTTCCCACGGGGGCACTTGTGTGTGCTCACTCCTGAGCCCCGCTGCTGTGTCCACTGATACAGACAGCAGGACTTGGCACCCCCCCCACTGGTTTTAATTGACAGGAGCAGGAGGCAATGGCTTCCACTGCCCAATGAGGAGGGAGACAACGGCTAGAGCCGCTTCTCTCATGCACGTCGCTGGATCGGATCGGGCTCAGGTAAGTATAGGGGGGTTGGGGGCTGCAGCAAAGAAGGTTTTTCGTGCATAGAATACATGAAGGTAAAAACCTTGAGGCTTTAGAAACACTTTAAACCCCACACATACAGGCTTGGTCAGGCCATTTTGAAAAAACCTGAAGATTTGGGCGTATTGTTTTGTATACTTTAGGTCCCATTCACACCTGAGCGTAGTGTTTTTGAGCGATCTTCTAGCATTTTGTCAACCGTTTTTTTGGGAATATTTGCGCGTTTTCATGCAGCGTTAGCGTTTTTGAGCTTTGCCGTTTTTTTGATTAGCCAATAGGAAAAATGATCATCTGTTTCATCATTTGTTGCTATGTTGTTAGATTTTGTCATCTGTTTCCTGCTTCAAAAACGCCCAAATCTGCCCGATTCACGCGACAAAAAAGGGTCCAGAACTTGTTTGAGCTTCAGGCGACTTGGAGTGGAGATGTGAACCATCTCCATAGAGAATAATGTATTTTTCCCCCTAAAGCGTTTTGTAAATAGGTGAGAGGACAGGAAAGGGAGAATGAATGACAGGATCCTTCACTGCCGCAGCCTCTCATCCCTGCAGCACTGGAAGATCACAACTCGGTGTACTGTCCGGCATCACCAAAGTAAGGATTTGTACTGTAACCAGCTGGACACAGGAAAGTCTTCATTAAAGGTAAAGTATTTGACTGGTGCCGTATCCTCAGAAAAATAAAAATAAGAGTTCAGCTTTAAACCGAAAAACAAATGTTGCAGCTGTGGTGGTTGTGTTGGGGCTCTTTCACGCGGAGCGGATCAGTGATGATCCGCCCCGTGAATATCCGCTTGCTCAGCGCTCCGCTGATCCCCGCTGAGCAGAAAGATGACAGGTCCGTCACTGCACACTGTGCAGCAACGGACCTGCCAGAGCGCCGCTCTCCCCTATGGGGGATCGGATGATGATGGACCGTAGAGTCCGACGTCACCCGATCCGATCTCAAAACGAATGGAAAAGTAGGGTTTTCCTCCGTTACACTTTTTCGGATCGGAGCGGGTCGGATGTCAGCGGACGTTTATCCGCTGACATCCGCTATTCCATAGGGATACATGTATGTCCGTTTTTCATCCGAAAACAGAAGGAGCCCTTAGTTTTCTCTCTCTTTTTTTAAATGATTTTTTTCTCTTATTTTCACCTGGATGTCCAGACAGGAAGTCAGTTATTTTTCAACTTGAACAGACCAAGCGGGGAATATATCAAACTTTCTAAAATCTTTAAGGGTGCATTTAAGGGATTTCTCTCCAGCCACGTTGCTGGGACTCCCTGTGATTTGAGAACTACGTATCTCAGAGAAATATGGTGCTTATACACAAAAATACTTCATTTTCATACCTGAAAATTAAAAAAATAGATGCACTTTCCGATGCTATCTGTCCCCCGGCGCCTCTACACAGAGCCGAGCGATCGAACACTGCCGATCGCACGGTTTTCAGAGCTCCGTGATCAGAGACTGTCAGTCACAGCTCTCTGCTCATCTCCCTCCGAACTCATTGGAGCGCTGGGCTATGGAGGGGGAGGGGGTGGCCGGCTTAGCCTCTCAGCAGCTTGCTGAGAGGCTAAGCCGGGTATCAGTCCAAGCATCTGGCGGATCCCAACCTCCATTGTCATGATGACGCTGTGCCAGGACTGATCTTGGTGACGCCAGCAGAGAGAGGACTTCAGCCCGCGCTCTGCTGAAAACGGGTCACAGAAGTGCAAAACAAATTGCACTTCTTTGATCCAAAGGAGAAGCCCAGCCAAACGAGCTCAGGCTGGACTTCTCCTTTAAACACTAGTTAGCACCCTCTAGGCAGACTGTATAGGTCTGAAACCTATACATGAAGCCTGAATCCACTGTCCAGATCAGGATATACATGGCCAATCTATGGTTAGGTTCACACTAGCCCGTGCTCTGAAAACTAATATTTCAGGAGGCGACCCTGCCCCCTCCTGAATGCATTTTTTTTTTTAAGTGAATGGCAGTTTATAACAGGACTAACGCACCACAAAGGCAAGACAAGTGTTTGGCTTGCTGCTGTGGTTCAGCCCCATTGACTTGAATGGCCGCGTTTGACAGCTGATGTCGCTTGTCAACTCCTCATCCTGTGTTAAAGTGTTACTAAACCCAGAATAGTAAAATCAGTCTGTATATTCAGTAAAACATGCTTGTTAATCTTCTGCATTGTGAAAAAAGGCTGATTGATCCTGTCTTCTCTGATCCTCCTTTTCCTTTACTGCCCTCAATCCATCTGCTGATATAACAGAGCTTAGGAGGCACTCTGCACATGCTCAGTTTGGTGTGAATTGCTAGAGTTTTTCTTTCTTTTTTTTGGGGGGGGGGTGCATGTGATCAGCACAGGGCCAATCAGCACTGTCCAGACAGGTAATCAGGAGTCATGCAGCCTCATAGGACAGTCAGAGGAGAATGAAAACTCCTCCTACAAGCTTTAACCAGTGCTCGGCTGGACACTGATAGAAGTTACAAGACTGTTATATACTGCTGATGAGAAAAAATATTTAGCAGTTTATATTTACTATAATAAATGCATTTCCATGTTCTGTGTACTGTTGAAGATATAGTGAATGCAGGGTCCTGGGTTTAGTAACATATTCAATTTGCTGGGGCCACAAGGCATCACGGCTGCAGCATGTGAACAGCCTCCTACATGTCACACTTTATGTGGGTGGCAGCTTGTTTTCACCACTACCCAGCTGTCCATGTAAAGGAGGCCTAATGGGCTGAATTACAATCAGGAGATATCACTTTCTTCAGGACATTGCAGTGTTTATGTCACACTATGCCAGTTTTTTTACTTGCCGTTGGAATCTGCAATGTCCTATGGAGTGTTCTCTGCACAACGCAGCAGCAAACACTCTAATACACGAAGAGCCAGGTCACATGATCCGTCAAAGTCATGTGTCTAGATTCTTTATCCTCCCCCCGGCACATTTTAAATTTTCCCACCATTCATTAAAGTGAATGAAGCTTTGCTTGTTTCAGAGTTGGGAAGACAGAAAGGACAGGACATTTGTAATGAATACTGCAGATCTTGATAAAAATGTTCCAGAAGTTTATTTTTTTTCTTTCAGTGTATATGCGGTAATGCCATATTGCTATATAAAATGGGCCACTTAGACTAAAGAATACTCCCCATGAGTGCTAACAGTTATCGAATACATTGTACTTGCTGACAGGACAGCAATAATGTGGAAGGATGTGTTCTAATAATTGTGTAATAATTTCTCCCTCCCCATCACACGAGGGTAAACATTGCACAATGATCAGACCTGTACACAGCTGTGAATGTTACATATAGAAAGGAAGTGATCAGACACAGTTGTGACACATTGGGGTTTGTCAAGCAGTGGAAGTCTCATACATACAGGAACTGTTTAGACAGTTATTACACTTTTACCAGAAGTGACAGCTACATTGTGTACTGAGCAATGCATGGTACATATACCTGTATGATATGATCACAGACACCAGTGACAGAGTCATGATGTACTGACCAGTAGATGGTACACACACATCTATAGGACATAACCTTAGACACTAGAGCTGCACGATTCTGGACAAAATGAGAATCACTATTTTTTTGCTTAGAATAAAGATCACAATTCTCGCGGCGTTTAAATCTTTCACATTATACAAAAAAAATTGGGCTAACTTTACTGGTTAGTTTTTTGTTTTTTTTTAAATTCATTAAAGTAATTTTTTCCAAAAAAATTGCATTTGAAAGACTGCCGCGCAAATACAGTGTGACATAAAATATTGCAACAACCACCATTTTATTCTCTAGTGTCTCTACTAGAGCTGCACAATTAATTGTTAAAAAAATCGTGAACTCGATTAAACCCCTCTGACGATCTCTATTTTTCTGTTTTAATGTGAAAGATGATGTTACGCCGCGAGAATCGTTGATCTATCTTCTAAGCAAAAAAATCGTGATTCTCATTTTAGCCAGAACCGTGCAGCTCTAGTCTCTACTAATATATATATATATATATATATATATATATATATATATATATATATATATATATATATATATATATATATATATATATATATAGGGGTTCTAAGTAATTTTCTAACAAAAAGAAAATGATTTTCACTTGAAACCAACAAATGTCACAAAAAGGTTTAGTGTTTAAGTGGTTAAACTTTCCTCATTTACACACTGAAGTCTATTCCTCTGACAAATTGGTACAATGTTTAGACTTAGTTCCACTGCTAAAGAATGTTGTGATACTTGGCAGACTGCCCGTTTTTTTCCTTTCTCTTGAGCTGTGGCTTCAGCAGAGCAGAGAGAATTCTCTGCATAGAAAGAATCAGGGAATACTTTTGTCAAGATCGCAACGGGGAAAAAAAAATTGCGCTAACGATTCTTGACGATAAATCGTGCAGCTCTATTAGACACCAGTAACAGCTACACAGTATACTAAGCAGTGGATGGTATATATACTGTACCTATAGGAAGTGATCATAGAAACCAATGAGAGCTGCATGATGAGCAGTGATTGGTACATACACCTATAAGGGTTTGATCACAGACCTCAGTGACAGCTACACTGTGTACTAGAGCTGCAAGATTCTGGCAAAAATGAGAATCGCAATTTTTTTTTGCTTAGAATAAAGATCACAATTCTCTTACGATTCTCGTAGGGCATCATCATCTTTCACATTATACAAAAAAATTGGACTAACTTTACTGTTTTGGTTTTTATTAATTCATTAAAAGTATGTTTTTTCCCAAAAAATTGCATTTGAAAGACCACTGCGAAAATACAGTACGACATAAAATATTGCAACAATCACCATTATATTCTCTAGGGTCTCTGCTAAAAAAAAAAAAAAAAAAAAAAGAAAACTATAATGTTTCCAAGTAATTTTATAACTTGTAAGCAAGAAGTGCCAGAAAAAGGTTTAGGCTTCATGTACACGGGACGTTTTAAAACCTCTCCTGAACGATTTACCTTGACAGATAGTAACGGACGTTTAAAAACGTCCGTTGTGCAGCATTTAAGTTTAGAAGCGTTTTTTACATTGAAAATGGTCCAAAATGTTTCTCTATTAAAAACGCCGTAAACAAAATGCAGCTACCGCATTTACAAGCTGTTACATGCATTTGGCGTTTCAAATACCTCTGAACATCCACCCTGAATGTATTTTTTTTTGCTTTCCAAAAAACGCTTCTAAACTAAACTGCCCAGAAAATACTATAAACGACCTGTGTACATGTACTGATAAAATAACAGAGGAGAGTTCAGGGGCAGCTGAAAAAAAAACAAAACACCCAACTCCTCCTAAACGTCTGTTTACCAGCAGCAGACACCTTCCTGCCCAGACCAATTTTCAGCTTTCAGTGCTGTCACAGTTTGAATGACAATTGCGCGGACAACACTGTACCCAAACTAAATTTTTATCATTTTGTTCCCACAAATAGAGCTTTCTTTTGGTGGTATTTGATCACCTCTGCGGTTTTTATTTTTTGCGAAACAAATAAAAAAAGACTGAAAATTTTGAAAAAAAATACGTTTTGCTTTTGTTTCTGTTTAAAAATTTTGTTAATAAGTAAGTTTTCTCTTTCACTGATGGACACTGATAAGGCGGCAGTGATGAGGTGGCACCAATGAGCGGGCACTGACGATGGGCACTGACATGCGGCCCTGGTAGGCGGCACTGATGGGTGGCACTGATATGCAGCACTGATGGGCACTCATGGGTGGCACAGGTGGGCACTGATAGGTGACACTGATGGGCACTGAAAGGCTGCAAAGATGGGTTCTTATGGGTGGCACTGATAGGCAGCACTGATGGGCACTGACACGTGGCACTGATGGGCATCCCTGGTGGCACTGGAGTGGGCACGGATTGGCAGCTGCCGGGGCATTGATTAGTATTTCCCTGGGGATCTAGGGGGCATACCTGGTGGTCCAGTGTGGCTGGTTTCCCTGGTGGTCATGGGCGGCTTCCCTGGTGGTCCTGGGTAGGATCAGAGGGGGGGCTGTGCTGATAAACAATCAGCACAGACCCCCCTGTCAGTAGAGCAGCCGATCGGCTCTCCTCTACTCGCGTCTGTCAGACGCGAGTAGAGGAAAAGCCGATCACCGGCTCTTCCTATTTACATTGTAATCAGCCGTGATTGGACACGGCTGATCACGTGGTAAAGAGTCTCTGTCAGAGACTCTTTACCTAGATCGCCGTTACGGGGTGTCAGACTGACACCCCGCAACAACAATCACCGCAATGCGTGCCCCCGGGGGCGCGCAGCGGCTCAATATCCTGCGGACGTCATATGACGCCCAGTCAGGATATTGAAACCACTTTGCCGCCGTCATTCTGCTATATGGCGGGCGGCAAGTGGTTAAAGACCGAAGTTCATTCCTTTGATCTAAAAGGACTAAGAGTTACAATGTTTCGATCTAAGTAATGTTGTCATAAACTTGGCAGGCTGCCTGTTTTGTTTTGTTTTTTGACAGCTGTCAGCAGTGAGCAGAGAACTCTATGCAATGAATCAGAAAAATGCTTTGTTAAGATCGTGAGCGGGGTAGAATCGCAATCTCGATTCTTTACCGATTAATCGTGCAGCTCTACTGTGTACCATGCAGTGGACGGTACATACACCTATAGAATATGATCAGACACCAGTGGCCGCTACATGGTGTATTGAGCAGTGGATAGTACATATAGGATGTGATCACACTCCCCAGTGACAATAGCATGCTGCTGAAATTTTATTGCAGCACAGTAGAGCATTAATGTTTATATTCCCGAAGTCATGACATGATTATCACCTTGTCCAGCTGATTTGGTCTAGATCAGGTTAACATTCTCATGCCAACAAGCCTACACAGGTAATATGGGCTAACCAGCAGGGTGGGTTTGATTTAACTCATGCACTGCCTCCACCCACCAACTCAATCACTGCCCAGGAGATTGCCAATCACTTCAAAACTAAGATGGATACAATTCATGAGGAGATCGCCAATGCGCAAAAACCTCCCCCATGCAACACCCCATGTCCACAGATACAATCATTACTTCCCTCATTCAACCCTGCTACTATTACTGAGGTTGCTAAACTTTTATCTAACACTCATCTAACCACCTGCCCCCTGGATCCTGTTCCCTTGCAAATGCTACGCTCACCCTCTGACTCGATTCTACACTCTCTAACTCACATTTTCAACCTCTCCCTCTCTTGTGGCATGTTCCCAAACTCTCTAAAACATTCGCTAGTCACCCCCATACTTAAAAGGCCCTCACTGGACCCCATTAATCTCAACAACTTACGTCCCATCTCCTTACTCTCCTTCTCCTCCAAACTTCTTGAAAGACTGGTCTACAACCGACTAAGCGACCATCTGACCACGAATAAACTTCTTGATCCCCTTCAGTCCGGTTTTCGCCCTCAACACTCCACGGAAACTGCTCTCCTTAAACTCTCAAATGACCTACTAATGGCTAAAGCCAATGGACACTATTCTGTACTACTTCTCCTGGATCTCTCTGCTGCCTTTGACACAGTGGACCACCCCCTCCTCCTCAAAAAACTCCACTCCTTTGGTCTCCGTGACTGTACTCTTCACTGGTTCTCATCCTACCTATCCCACCGCTCCTTCAGTGTCACTTACAACTCTACTTCCTCCTCTCCTCTTCCTTTCTCCGTTGGGGTGCCCCAAGGCTCTGTTCTTGGACCTCTCCTTTTCTCAATCTACACCACCTCCCTGGGTCAGTTGATTGCCTCCCACGGCCTTACATATAATCTCTACGCTGATGACACCCAAATCTATCTCTCCACCCCCCAGCTCTCTCCATCTGTCTCCTCACACATTACCAACTTACTAGCAGACATATTAGCCTGGATGTCACATCACTTCCTCAAACTCAACCTATCCAAAACCGAGCTCATGATATTTCCTCCCTCAGGTGTCACTTCCCCTGATTTCCCTGTCAATATCAATGGCTCAACTATAAACCCATCTCCCCACGCCAAGGTCCTAGGTGTAATCCTGGACTCTGAACTAACCTTTCGACCCCACATTCTATCACTATCCAAAACTTGCCGCCTCAATCTCCGCAACATCTCCAAGATACGCCCCTTCCTAACCAATGTCACCACAAAGCTTCTAATCCACTCCCTGGTCATCTCCTGCCTCGACTATTGCAACTCCCTCCTCATTGGTTTACCTCTAAATAGGCTATCCCCACTTCAGTCCATCATGAACGCTGCTGCCAGGCTGATCCACCTCACAAACCGCTCAGCGTCTGCTACACCCCTCTGCCAATCCCTCCATTGGCTGCCACTCAGTAACCGAATTAAATTCAAGATACTAACTATAACTTACAAAAAAAGCTAGAGGGGGGTGGTGGTTGCGCTGTGATGGGGAAGGGGATGGGAAAAAAGGGGGGAGCTACACTAGAGTGAATCTGGCAAAAGTGCTAAGTGACCTGAAAGTAAAATATATAAAAACACTGTACACTGGTGAATGTGTATAATAAAAAAGTGACTAGTGCATATAGTAAACGCATAAATAAAAAGCACTAAATGGTGTAGGTGTGAAGGCAAAGTGGTAATAAATCACATAAAAAAGAGCAATGCACATGATAAGAAGGACAATCACACTGATGACATAAAATGCATATCTCACTAGGTGCACAAAAAAACTAGTAAGTAAAAACTGGCGAATGGTCATACATATAAATCAGAAACGCTTGACCAATAGAATGCATCAATAAATAATAATAAATATAATGCCAAAAAAAAACCTAAAAACCGTGGATCTCAAAATATAAATAAATATAATGATGGTGTTGAATATAAACGACAGTCCCACCACCAGGTGTAATAATGCTGGGTCACAGTTCAAGTAAACATCCAAACAAATTGACAGGTGAAGGAAAAGGGGGTGATCCTTGATGGGGGCACCTCAGTGAACACAGGCCCCTTACCTTACAGCTGTAAGGTATACAGCATAAAAGACACTCAGTGGAGTATGGAATCCAGAATGGTTGCGGCTGCCGGTAGGCTTGTAAATGCAGTGATATCACATGCGGAAAAAACATATAAACAGCATATAGTGTGATACCATATGACACTGGGGGGATGGACGAGCTGAAGGAGGAGGGGGGGTTGCACTCACTTTGTGGCGGATGAGCGCAAGCCTCAATCCACGAGTGCCGAACTCGTATAATCCACACTGCTGGCCGTAGACCCCTCTAACATCTCATATCTCCTGTGGCTCTCCACCCGTCATCCGTCATAAAGGTAATGTAGTAGCAAGACAAGAAGACCGCATATAGCGTAATCCCGTACAGTAAACACACTTTATTTAGGTTAAAAACAGTGGTACACTTACAAAGAACAGACAGCTGGGGGGTAAAACTCCGCGAGCGCCGTGCTCGTAACATCAGCTGTTGTGTGGCAGCGTCCCGTGCTCCTAACGCGTGTCGTCACGTCACGTGACTTCTTCAGAGGATAACACGGGATAGAAAGCCAATGCTTTTAAATGGTCCCTGCGTAATGAATACACGGCGGCCATTTTCCCGGAGGACGCTGATAGTAAAAGGTGATATACTGCCTGGCGGCCATTTTCCCTGGGTCATATATATCAAAACACAATGTAAAAACTATATAAAAACGGGCAGAAAGACATATTGGTCGTGAATGCAGCCATAAAAACAACATATTATAACGGGTCAACATCACTGGCAGAGGACAATGAAACCCAAATGCCAGCGTTCACACCGCTGTAAGAACCTCAAATAATGTAAAACGAAAGGAGGATGGGAAAGCAAAAATATAATATGTATGTAAAGCTAGGCTCCAACCTAAAGGGCTGTACATATTAAAAAATGTAATTAAGAGGAAATTCGGGCATGTTAATAACTTATTTGGGGACAAACTAAAAGCTGCATAAGCCATAAGATATTACTGTTGGTATGGGGAAGCCACATTGTTCCCATAACAAAACAGGCCTCTGGAGTGTCCCAAAAAACGCATAAGGTGTAACGAATTTTAACCCATAGAAACACCCATAAAAAATAATATACAAAAAATGATAAAGTAAAAACAGGAGCTCGGGAGGTGTCACACACCATCTAACGCAGTAATCATATAATATAAAAATATACACTAAAATAAAAGAAATACTAAAAATAAACAAAAAACGCACCAGAAAGCCACATCATTTTATACAATAAATCAGCATACATCTAGGTCTATGGTATACCTTAAATGGTATTGCTTATCAATAATACAATCTAGTAGGTATAGAGAACAAAAAACAGAATAAGTATGGGAAAAAAAAAAAAAAAACTGAGCAGAAAAAGGAAGGGGGGGGGGGGAGAAGATGTCTAAAAATCGCTTATAAAGCAGTTAATGTCGAACTCTATATTGAGTCCCTTAGGGGCCATGGTGTCCAAAGAGAATATCCATTTAGACTCCAGTTTACTGAGGATCCTCACTTTGTGCCCTCCTCGCCAAGGTTTAGTATAGGGTTCAATACCCCAAAATTTCAGATGTCTAGGATCTCTGTTATGATGTTTATCGAAATGCCTAGAAACATTATGTTTGTCGAAGCCCTTTATAATGTTTTGAACGTGCTCTTTAATACGGATTCTTAGTAATCTTTTGGTGCGGCCTACGTATTGGAGGCCGCAACTGCACTCCAAAACGTATACAGCCCCCTCAGTGTTACATCCAATAAATTCACCAATGTCGAACGTGGCACCATTACTATTGGACTGGAATGAAAACACCTTTTCATTCGGATGTTTAGTACGAGTACAAGCATAGCAGCGTTTACAAGGATAGAATCCTTTACCTGTAAAAAAAGAGAAGTGTCTTTTGGGGGGATCAATCACGCTTTTAACCAAACGATCTTTCAAAGTAGAGGCTCTTTTATAGATAAATCTAGGTTTCTCAGGTAATAGTTCTCCTAAGCCTTTATCTGATTTGAGGATATGCCAGTGACGGGATATGATGTTCTCGATTTTTTTGTGTTGAAAATTGTAGTCTAAGACTAGAGGCACTTGGTCTGATAGACAGGTGGGGGTTTTATCCTCAAGCAAATCCTGTCTAGGCAACTGTCCTACTTCCATTATTTGTTTATTTATAAAATCCTGGTCGTATCCTTTATCTATAAACCTCATTCCCATAAATTTGGCCTGCGTTTGGAAGTCTTCCTCTAAGGTACAATTACGCCGTAAACGCATCATCTGGCCTTTGGGAATGTTAAATAGCCAGTTCCTATGGTGGCAACTGCTTACAGGCAGATAACTGTTGCGATCAACATTCTTAAAGAAGGTTTTGGTGATGTATTGATGGTTGATGCGTGAGATCTCTAAATCTAAGAATGCGATGGACCGTTCTTCAATTTGCCAGGATAAAACAATGTTGTTGGTATTATTGTTAAGTTTAAGAAAAAAAGTGGTTAAAAGGTCCTTATCGCCCTCCCATAAGATAAAGATATCGTCAATGTATCTTTTATACATAAGAAGCTCTTTTGGGGGTTCTAAAAACACTGTTTCTTCTTCCCATTGGGACATAAACAGTCCTGCTACACTTGGGGCGAATTTCGCTCCCATTGCAACTCCTGTTTTTTGATGATAGAATTGTTTAGAATACCAGAAATGACTATGTTTCAAACAAAAATCTAAGCATTTAACCAGAAATTTTCTTTGGTACCTAGGAAGTTTAGTGAATTTTCTCAAACCCCACTTCGCGGCTTCACAAGCCGCGAAGTGGGGTATGATGGTATATAACGATGACACATCTGCCGTGGCCATCCAAATGGTGCCTGTATCATTTCTCCCATTCAATATCTGAAGCATTTGTTTAGTATCTCTCAGGTAGGCTTTTGTACTCTGTACTGCAGGCTGGAGATATCTGTCAATGTTTTTTTTTTTTTTTTTTTTTTTCTTAAACTTTTTTTCTTAAACTTAACAATAATACCAACAACATTGTTTTATCCTGGCAAATTGAAGAACGGTCCATCGCATTCTTAGATTTAGAGATCTCACGCATCAACCATCAATACATCACCAAAACCTTCTTTAAGAATGTTGATCGCAACAGTTATCTGCCTGTAAGCAGTTGCCACCATAGGAACTGGCTATTTAACATTCCCAAAGGCCAGATGATGCGTTTACGGCGTAATTGTACCTTAGAGGAAGACTTCCAAACGCAGGCCAAATTTATGGGAATGAGGTTTATAGATAAAGGATACGACCAGGATTTTATAAATAAACAAATAATGGAAGTAGGACAGTTGCCTAGACAGGATTTGCTTGAGGATAAAACCCCCACCTGTCTATCAGACCAAGTGCCTCTAGTCTTAGACTACAATTTTCAACACAAAAAAATCGAGAACATCATATCCCGTCACTGGCATATCCTCAAATCAGATAAAGGCTTAGGAGAACTATTACCTGAGAAACCTAGATTTATCTATAAAAGAGCCTCTACTTTGAAAGATCGTTTGGTTAAAAGCGTGATTGATCCCCCCAAAAGACACTTCTCTTTTTTTACAGGTAAAGGATTCTATCCTTGTAAACGCTGCTATGCTTGTACTCGTACTAAACATCCGAATGAAAAGGTGTTTTCATTCCAGTCCAATAGTAATGGTGCCACGTTCGACATTGGTGAATTTATTGGATGTAACACTGAGGGGGCTGTATACGTTTTGGAGTGCAGTTGCGGCCTCCAATACGTAGGCCGCACCAAAAGATTACTAAGAATCCGTATTAAAGAGCACGTTCAAAACATTATAAAGGGCTTCGACAAACATAATGTTTCTAGGCATTTCGATAAACATCATAACAGAGATCCTAGACATCTGAAATTTTGGGGTATTGAACCCTATACTAAACCTTGGCGAGGAGGGCACAAAGTGAGGATCCTCAGTAAACTGGAGTCTAAATGGATATTCTCTTTGGACACCATGGCCCCTAAGGGACTCAATATAGAGTTCGACATTAACTGCTTTATAAGCGATTTTTAGACATCTTCTCCCCCCCCCCCCTTCCTTTTTCTGCTCAGTTTTTTTTTCCCATACTTATTCTGTTTTTTGTTCTCTATACCTACTAGATTGTATTATTGATAAGCAATACCATTTAAGGTATACCATAGACCTAGATGTATGCTGATTTATTGTATAAAATGATGTGGCTTTCTGGTGCGTTTTTTGTTTATTTTTAGTATTTCTTTTATTTTAGTGTATATTTTTATATTATATGATTACTGCGTTAGATGGTGTGTGACACCTCCCGAGCTCCTGTTTTTACTTTATCATTTTTTGTATATTATTTTTTATGGGTGTTTCTATGGGTTAAAATTCGTTACACCTTATGCGTTTTTTGGGACACTCCAGAGGCCTGTTTTGTTATGGGAACAATGTGGCTTCCCCATACCAACAGTAATATCTTATGGCTTATGCAGCTTTTAGTTTGTCCCCAAATAAGTTATTAACATGCCCGAATTTCCTCTTAATTACATTTTTTAATATGTACAGCCCTTTAGGTTGGAGCCTAGCTTTACATACATATTATATTTTTGCTTTCCCATCCTCCTTTCGTTTTACATTATTTGAGGTTCTTACAGCGGTGTGAACGCTGGCATTTGGGTTTCATTGTCCTCTGCCAGTGATGTTGACCCGTTATAATATGTTGTTTTTATGGCTGCATTCACGACCAATATGTCTTTCTGCCCGTTTTTATATAGTTTTTACATTGTGTTTTGATATATATGACCCAGGGAAAATGGCCGCCAGGCAGTATATCACCTTTTACTATCAGCGTCCTCCGGGAAAATGGCCGCCGTGTATTCATTACGCAGGGACCATTTAAAAGCATTGGCTTTCTATCCCGTGTTATCCTCTGAAGAAGTCACGTGACGTGACGACACGCGTTAGGAGCACGGGACGCTGCCACACAACAGCTGATGTTACGAGCACGGCGCTCGCGGAGTTTTACCCCCCAGCTGTCTGTTCTTTGTAAGTGTACCACTGTTTTTAACCTAAATAAAGTGTGTTTACTGTACGGGATTACGCTATATGCGGTCTTCTTGTCTTGCTACTACATTACCTTTATGACGGATGACGGGTGGAGAGCCACAGGAGATATGAGATGTTAGAGGGGTCTACGGCCAGCAGTGTGGATTATACGAGTTCGGCACTCGTGGATTGAGGCTTGCGCTCATCCGCCACAAAGTGAGTGCAACCCCCCCTCCTCCTTCAGCTCGTCCATCCCCCCAGTGTCATATGGTATCACACTATATGCTGTTTATATGTTTTTTCCGCATGTGATATCACTGCATTTACAAGCCTACCGGCAGCCGCAACCATTCTGGATTCCATACTCCACTGAGTGTCTTTTATGCTGTATACCTTACAGCTGTAAGGTAAGGGGCCTGTGTTCACTGAGGTGCCCCCATCAAGGATCACCCCCTTTTCCTTCACCTGTCAATTTGTTTGGATGTTTACTTGAACTGTGACCCAGCATTATTACACCTGGTGGTGGGACTGTCGTTTATATTCAACACCATCATTATATTTATTTATATTTTGAGATCCACGGTTTTTAGGTTTTTTTTGGCATTATATTTATTATTATTTATTGATGCATTCTATTGGTCAAGCGTTTCTGATTTATATGTATGACCATTCGCCAGTTTTTACTTACTAGTTTTTTTGTGCACCTAGTGAGATATGCATTTTATGTCATCAGTGTGATTGTCCTTCTTATCATGTGCATTGCTCTTTTTTATGTGATTTATTACCACTTTGCCTTCACACCTACACCATTTAGTGCTTTTTATTTATGCGTTTACTATATGCACTAGTCACTTTTTTATTATACACATTCACCAGTGTACAGTGTTTTTATATATTTTACTTTCAGGTCACTTAGCACTTTTGCCAGATTCACTCTAGTGTAGCTCCCCCCTTTTTTCCCTATCCCCTTCCCCATCACAGCGCAACCACCACCCCCCTCTAGCTTTTATTGTTTTTGTCTGTGTGGAGCAGTTTTTAGGTGTTGCAGCAGTGCCCCCCTGTTAGTTTAGGAGTCCGCTAGCAGCGCAGGAGTCTCTTGCTCTATAACTTACAAAGCCATCCACAACCTGGTCCCCAGCTACATCTCTAACCTAGTCACAAAATACCAACCTAATAGTTCTCTTCGCTGCTCCCAAGACCTCCTGCTCTCAAACTCCCTCGTCACCTCATCCCATGCTCGCCTTCAGGACTTCTCCAGAGCCTCCCCCATCCTCCGGAATGCTCTACCCCAATCCGTCCGACTTTCTCCTACTTTATCCACTTTCAGACAATCCCTGAAAACTCATCTCTTCAGAGAAGCCTATCTGGGCCCCACCTAACAACTGTACATTTATCTTCTCAATCAGCACATCACCCACAGTTATTATTACCTCTTGTATCTCTTGACCTTCCCTCTTAGAATGTAAGCTCTAAGGAGCAGGGCCCTCTGATTCCTACTGTATAAAAGTGTATTGTATTTGTACTGTCTACCCTCAAGTTGTAAAGCGCTACGTAAACTGTTGGCACTATATTAATCCTGTATAATAACAAATCAATAGTAAAAAGGCTTGATTTAAATCAAAATTTTTAAAGCGCAGCTGTCATCTCTGTCGCATAGCAGCTCCTCCTCTGACCCGCTGTTGACTCACCGACAGTCCCATTCACTTTAATGGGACGGCTGGTGATGCAGCAGTGACACAACAAGGTGAGGGATGTGGCGGCAGCAGGCGAGTGGATGACCACTAACAGGCGCTGCCATAATGGATCTGAAATGACAGGTGTTCTTAAAAACGTAAGGACTCATTCTTGCTTGTAGTTCTTGTAAAATTGTGTGATCGCATTAAAGCAGTACATGTAAATATTGGAGGAGAATATACAGCCTCATGCTACATAACTAAGCTCCATTTCATT